>JAEQBH010001029.1:0-701211 GCA_016808115.1 Tetrastigma voinierianum
AAAACATGTATGAGAACTCTAAATTTTTATATACGCTTGCAAAGAGAATGTATTAATCCTCGAATCCAGTAATATAGTTGATATGTATTTTGTGGAGTATCATGCGTGAGCCTATGGTCATTTTTACCATTTTAATTGTATATGGACCCGTGTGGCCAAGTAAAATGTCAGACTGTAAGCAGTGGGGTATCTTGGGTAGGAGCCCCCGAACACGAGACTCCCGCCTCGATTTTCTTATGGTGTCTGGTTACCCGGATGATCCACGACATTCGCTGGTTGATTAGTTGTCAATGCACTCTGAAATGGGGCGTCATAGCTTGGTATCAGAGGTAAGGTAAACGATTACCTTGGGAGCCTGTGGGCGAGCTAGTAAAATGAAACCCTGGTGGATTATGGACTGGGCTTGTGCCATGGTCATAAGGTGTAAGAACATCACAACTTGGTATAGCTTGATGTTGGATACTAGAGTATAGCTTAGTATTGGTAAGTTAGGTGTACGGTTTACCTAGGACTTGATGGGAAACGGGTTAGATCATGCATTATTGTGCATTTGATGAATTAAATGTGATGTGTGATTGGTATGTGTGTTGTATATGTGATTGGTGTGTATAACAAGAGTGATGTGTGATCATGTGTTGTATGAACTGTGTGATTTGTATGCTTGGTGAGTAGCATAGGAGAAAACGTTGAACACTAGGGTCGAGGTGAGTAACCTTAGGTGTTCAAGGAATTTTGGGCAAGAACTTAATTAAAATGAAAAAGAAATGATGTGAAGAAATTTTTTCTAACGTTTTACAGTGTGTAAAACTGGAAAAATAAAATAAAATAAAATTTAATAAATTTATTTGGTTATACTAGAAAATAATATATATATATATATATATATATATATATATATATATATATATATATATATATATATATATATATATATATATATATATATATATGCTTCGCTTCCATTTCGTATGTTGGAAATTATTCCCAAGCGAGGAACCAAAGTCGTCGAAGTATTATAGTATTACCGTGAAAGTCCATGTGCCATTTCCACATGGATTGGTTTCAGGGTAATCCTTAGGAGATTATTCTCTCAAAGAATGTGCATTTAAAAGTACAATCAGTTGGATTACTGATTGAGTAACTCGATTGCTAACTATTTTAAAGCAAAAAAGGTGAAATGATGTGGTTCTGTGGTTTCCACTCACCGCCGATCAAGTAATACCCACATCTTATTCACAATCTCATTTAGGAGCCATTGATGAAATTGGTCTTCATGGAGACTACATTAAAAGCCCTTTAAAATGAAGAATTACCAGCGATGACAAACACTTGTTCAAACGATTTGCTTGACCTTAGCTAGCATTCACGTATCAAGCACAACGCGTACCGAGGGTCTCTGCTCACACTGCTAATAAGAAGATGCCAAACTAAGGTTTTATAAGATTTTCAGCAAGTGCTTAGCATCGCATTAACTCATGAAGCACACAAAAGAGGAATTGAGGGTTATTACCTTGACGGAGATGAGTTTCCACCATTAGAACCCCATCATGAAAGTTTAGAACTCCATGGAAACTGGAAATCGATTCATATTTGATAAGAAACTACGCATAAATGAGATTTGAGAAATAACACTTCAATTGCAAAATTGGGATATCAAAAGCACATAATCCCGTAAGAAAATACCGAGTTATATGAACCAACTGAAAGATTACACGTAATTGAAAACTTAGAATCCGAATAAAAACTAAGTACTCTACTCTATGAACCTTAGCAAAAATATGAGAGAAGCCTCTCACTCTCTAAAATCGAAACCTCTAGAATCCAAAAAACTCACTTTTCTCTACCTTCCTAGTTTAAATACTCCTCCTTAGTGGATCTCAAGTGGTGGTCGAAAGACGAGCGCATCTTGCACCAAGATTGAATTCGCTCAAATCTCCGCAAAAATTACATGCTGGTACCCGATACCAGCAAGTGTGGTACCACACCAAAAGTGTACTAGTGCTATGTCGCTGGGGTGCTGTGCACTAATTTACTTGGTAACCTGCACCAATAGTACTACATGGGTATCGGTACCATTATGTGGTACCTAGATTTGCACTGCCTCCGCAAATGCTTCCTCTCACCGTAGCACCACCTCGGTTTCTCGATAGCAACGCTTTACCTGAACCAAGGATCTACATTTGTTCTCCTGGACATGAACCCTACAAAAAAGTGTGTGCAATTTAACTCAAAACTCCGTATAAGCACAAAACACGAAAAACTATCAAAGGCACCTATTCCTACACAAAATGAGAGCAAAACATGAGCTGAGGTATTAAAAGTCGATATAAATGTTGCACTTTTATGTATTCAACACACCTCCCAACCTACAACTTGCTAGTCCCTAGCAAGATTTGAACTGGTAACACCTGCCGATTATGAATTTCAACAAAATGCGCTAGGTGCAGTTAAGCATTGCAAATTTCCCATAGGGCAAAAATTGAGCATAGTGCTTTAACCTGACGGAGTATGCAACCGTCTAAACTCAAATGAAACCACAATCTCAAAGTGATTGACATAATAACAAACTGTTACAAAATAGAAATACTCATATAAAGGACCATGAATTTGAGAAAAGAAAGACTATAATGAGATCACTAAACTGAAATGAACTACATTATCACAGCAAACATTTTAACATAACCAAGCAAACTACTATGCATAAAAAGTCAAAGAGGAACATCCAACATAACTAAAATTAAAAAGGTCTTCTGCTTCGAATGACCTACGGGCTACACTAAACAGGCTTATAGAATAGAAATGGGGGCTGCATGACGTGGTTGAGGTCTCTACCCAATTGCCAACACCACCCTATTCTAACCCACCATGCTACTACTCTACATCCTCCCCATCATCAAGAGAATGCGTCCTCATCAACATAGTCATCGAGCTCATCAGAATCCCCTTCCAAGTCAAGAGGAGGATCATCTCCCACGGTAGGTTCTCCTCGGTAGATGTGACTCTCAAGCATGGAGAGTCTGTGATCCAGCTGCTTCTGCTTTCCCAATATGCACTTGAACCAACCCTTGATTCTACGCTCCATCCTTTTCAAAGGAGATGTACCTATCGAATCTAAGGAGCTGATGATGAAGAAGCCCCAGAAATAGCCGAAGGAGCATGTGATGACTGAGGCCTTGTGGAAGCAGCTTGGCTTTTTGTTTCTGTTTGGTTTGTGATGGGCCCTAGCTTAGGAAGAATTATTTTTTCTCTAACTGATCCCCTTATCCCCTCAGCTTCCACAAGATTTGTAACTAAAGTCGAGAATGGGATATGCCTGTTTTCAGTTGGGGACCTTAGAAAGTCCCTCATAACACACCATATTACCAAGGCATAATCACTATTTTTCCAAATTTCATTACCTCATACGTAAACCGGATTTCTTCCTTGCTTGGAAACTTCTTTCCCTTCAAAATTCGATCATATTGTGAATGATTTTGTTCATTAATGCATACCAGGCTTTAACTTCCTAATGAACTCACAAGTATAAAACCTCCCATGGTGAACCCACTGTGCACATGGCATCTACATACAACCCTCGAAGGCCAAAGTCCGTAGAATGGCCCGAGAGGGTGTCAATCAAAGTGTGTGGCAGGGCGGACATAATTCAATGATTGAGCTATTGAGTCAAGGTTGACCCTTAACTGTTTCCCCAAAATAATAGTCTCCAACACGGTGTCTACATTCTGATCTTCTCTCAAATTGGAATAGAATTCCCTGACCATGGTCGGTAAATACCCTTTTACCTCTTCACCAACAAAGTGCAAATTTTGTTCTGACAATGTACCGGATAGGATGGGTGAACAGGAACGTATCAATTTTCACTTCTCACAATGGAAACCCGTACCAGAATTGATCGCCGACTTTTCCGCCTCGATTTCGAAGACTCAGCTAAGAAACATGGCCTCAATTCACCCGCTCTCGATGCCTCCCCGCTCTCGGGGATGAGGGATCTTTCCGGTTTCTTTCCTTTCTTTGCGCCTTGAGAAGTATCACCTTCCGCTTTTTCACTGGGCCACGTATAGAAGATCTAGGAGCCTTTCCCTTCAAAGAGCCGATCGCCATAGATATGGCAAAATAGCGAATATAGAGAATATGGCCCAAATACCTAAAATGATCCTCTCCAACATCCCATCTCCATCAATGGGCTTGCCCCAATCTCGGGCCAAAGATCTTCCTCCTCAAACCATCTCCCGGATGCCCTAAACAACCAAGAACACAGACCACTAACCAAATCACCCTAAACAAATCCATGTTGACACAATGAATAACCCTACAATCGCTTCCTCAAAAGAAATGAGGGGCACTTACCACGCCGATGCGAAGAACTGAGAGTGATCCTGATCAGGCGATGGAACACCGAGAGGATGCTTGATCTGTGTGGTTTGCTTTAGCGAGGGAAAATCAAATTGTGGTTTCTTATAAAGGAGTTAGGAGCAGTGGATATGAAAAATGTCTGTAATTTGGAAGAAAAACCAAATTGGCCTTATTTGCTACCTGCGGTACCTAAGTAATTAATAAGTGTGGTACCTATACTAAAAGGCTACCTGTGTTACTTGGTTGTTACCGGTAGCAGTAAGAGTGGTACCGATACTAATGATCTTTTTTTTTTCTTTTCATTTTCATTTTGAAACCGTAGTACCAATATATAGAACTTTTCCGAATGCCCTCCATCTCGGATTCCACTGGATGCTCATTTCTTTCCCTGCTCATACCTCACCCAACCTGACTTGTGTTCACAGAACTAAAAATTGTACTACACTCTCTTGACACCTTCACGCTTACCTTGGGGTCCACTCGTACTGCTTGCGGATCACGATTCCTAAGGTTCGAACCTAATTGGCA
Source organism: Tetrastigma voinierianum (assembly GCA_016808115.1). Classification (NCBI taxonomy): domain Eukaryota; kingdom Viridiplantae; phylum Streptophyta; class Magnoliopsida; order Vitales; family Vitaceae; genus Tetrastigma; species Tetrastigma voinierianum. The sequence goes on from JAEQBH010001029.1 coordinate 4,882, forward strand.
ATTCAAGGCCTAAGATGGTGCAAAGGGTAATCCAATATGATTTCGAAATGTAAGACATAAATGATGGCCTAAAATCATCTTCTAGCTATGCATGGGTGTTCCTCAGAGAATACAATGCATGTAGTTAACCAAGAATGCTAAGACAATGCACAAAATGAGTTTGAAGCAAATCACGGCTTCAGAAAATTAAAGAAAGTGATACCAAGACTAGAACAGGATTCGAGTGATAGGGTCCCAAATATGAACAAAAATTTTGTGCCTGCTTGTTATTGTAAGTGCATCGACTACGTGAGTGTGAAGATAAGGTCATGCAACAGATACATCACAAGTCAAGTACTATACCCAAAAGAGCCGCAAATTGAAATTTTTTGCCATACACTGAACATGTAACATGCTCATAATTATTCCAATCTGGGTATGCTCCACCCCCACTATTAAGTAGGCATTTGCCCTCTAATGCACACAGACAATCTCCCAAGGAAAGAAACAAGGAAACATAATCATGGCACCGGGAAGGTCAGTTTAGGGTTGTTTGTTTTATTTTTTTATTTTTTTGTTTTTATTTGCTTTTTTATTTACTTTGTTTAAATAAAGTAATTAAATAAATAAAGCAAGATAAGAAATGCAAGAAAGAAAAAGAAAACTATATACAAAAAGGTAGGATAGAAATTACTCAGAAGGAACATCCTGGTAGAGCGGATATACCAGGTCCTCACTACTCTCTTAAAGGTCGAAGTTCTCGAGAAATGGATTTAAGCGTTGGCCATTGACTTTAAAGGTTTTCCCATTTACCGGATTCTCAATCTCCATTGCACCATATGGGTAAACTACCTTGACAATCTAACTAGCTACCCACTTAGGAACGGAGTTTCCTGAAACATAAAACGGTGGAGCGTGCCAAAGCACATTTTGATGAGGTTCAGGCTATCTCTCCCTACCAATGGCCTTGTCATGGAACAGCTTGCTCCCTTGTAAATTCGAGCTCTATATGATTCACGCCTCAATTCATCAAGCTCGTTCATCTGCAGCAATCTCTGTTTACCTGCCTAAGCCAAATCAAAATTAAGAGTTTTAATGGGCCTAATATGACTTTAAATTCATTTCTGATCAAGAGATGACAGCCTTCCATAAACAAGCCTATAAGGAGACATGCTACCAAGAATGGTCTTGTAAAAAGCAAGACGATAAACCCAAAGAGCATCGTGAAGTCGGCAACCAACTCTGCGATTCGGGCAACCGTTTTCTTCCAAATATGTCTGATCTCCCTATCACACCAGCTTGACCATCGGTCTGGTAGTGGTATGCCGTGGAAACTTTGTGGGTGACTCCATACTTTTTCAACAAATTCTCAAAAGATCGATTACAAAAATGGAGCCCACCATCACTAATGATTGTGCGAGGCACTCCAAAGCGATAAAAAATGTGTTCTTTTAAAAATTTCAAAACAACCTTATGGTCATTAGTTCTTATTGGAATGGCCTCCACCCACTTAGAAACATAGTCAACTGCCAATAAAATGTAAAGGTACCCACAAGAAGGGGGAAAAGGCCCCATGAAGTATAAACCCTAGCAATCGAAAATTTCAATGATTAAAATAGGAGTAAGAGGCATCATGTTCCTCTTGGTGACCCCTCCTAATTGTTGACACCGAGTTCAAGTTTTGAAATATTCAAAGCAGTCTTTGAAAAGAGGGCAAGAGTTCGGGACAGGATTTCGCACCGCTTTCCTTAGTAAGAAATGCCCTCCACAAGCTTCAGAGTGGCAAAAGGCGAGCACCAAATTTGATCAGCATTAGTACACACCTTCCCTTAATGGGATTGGTCCGACAAGATTTAAACAAATACGTGGGTCATCAAAATAATATTTCTTAATGTCCACCAAAAATTTCCTCTTTTGTTGAGAGGTCCATTGGGGTGGAATTTTTCCTATCACCAGATAGTTTACTATGCCCGCATACCACAGGCATTGAACAAGAGCAAAAAGCTGCTCATCAGGGAAACTGTCGCCTATGGGCAGGCCGTGAGAAGTGGATTTCGGAACTAACCGAGACAAGTGGTCAGCTACCACATTCTCAACTCCTCTTATCCCTAATAGTCGTTAAATTTCCTTAGCACAAAAGAGGATCCACCTAGTCAAACGAGGCTGCATCCTACTTGAGCAAGTAATTTAGCGCCGCATGATCCGTGAAAATGGTGACGTGAGATCCTACACATACCGACCTCGAACTTTCTGGTGGCAAATACGATGTACCAAAAAACTCTTTCCATAGTTATGTAATTGGATTGAGCTTAGTCTAGAGTCTCACGCACAAGAGATCACAAAGGCCTTTTATCTTCCCCCCTTTTATCCTAAAATAGCCCCTATAGTGCTAATTACTAGCGTCACACATTATCTCAAAAGGGAGTTCCCACCTGGGGGAGATCGATGATGTGGAGGAGACACTAACATAGTTTTGAGTTTATCAAAGGCGTCCTCACAAGCCTGTGACCATGCAAAGGGGACGTCCTTGGCAAGCAAATTGCATAAGGGACGGGCTATGACATTGAAATCTCTTATGAACCTCCTATAAAATCCAGCATGACCTAAGAACCAATCGTATTACTTAACACTCTTGGGGGGTAGGTAAGTCGAGATCAACTCGACTTTGGCCTCATTCCACCTCGATTCCTTTCGATACTCATGCCTAGACAATCCCCTGTGTCACCATGAAGTGACACTTTTCCCAATTCAACACCAAAGTCTTTTCTCCACACCTCCAATACCTTACGTAAATTCCCTCCTCCGCACATCCCTTCATGAATCTCCAAAACCGAGAAGTCATCCAGTATGAAAAATCTCCAAAATGAGTTCCATCATATCACTGAAAATCCCTATCACATGAACCATCGGAAGGTTCCCACTACATAATCCAAAGGGCATTTCCTAAAGGCAAATGTGTGCCAAAAGGGCAGTGAACGTAGTTTTCTCGATCTTCTAAAGCTATCTCAATTCTGATTATACTGAAAATTCGAGAAAACAATAGAATCTGGCGCCCTACAACTCTTCCCAACATTTGATCCACAAAGGTAGAGGGAAATGATCTTTCCTAAGACTGCATCGAAGCTCTATAGTCTATGCACACCCTCCAACCCCGAGGTGACCCGAAAGGGAATTAGCTCATCAGGTTCATTTGTTACCATGACTCCAGATTTCTTAGGACTACCCGGTCAATGACTCCACTTGAAGGTCCGTAATGGGGTAATGCAACACCTACGCCTAGTAGTTTAAGAACCTCTCTTTCTTGACCAATTTCTTCATGATTGTCTACTGTCACGTGGTCAGTTCAGAGTGTTTAATATCCTCTTCCAAGTGAACTGCGGTGTGCATTCCTTAATATCTGCAATTGTCCATCCTATACGGCTCTTGTGGGTTCTCAATATCTCCAAAAGCTTATTTTCTTGATCCGACTCTAAAGAGGAATATATGATTACCGGGAAAGTTTCTTCTACCCCTAAAAATGCATATTTGAGATGTGATGGCAAGGGTTTCAACTCAAGTTTAGGTGGTCTCTCTTCCGAAGGTAACACTCTATCCTCGATTGGTAGCAATGTTTCAAATTTAGGTGCCCATCGATTTGCTTCCAATACCTCACTGTGTTCAATTATGGTGTGTAGAAACTCCGACTTAGATGTGGTCACCTCCTCAACCCAACTTGGGTTTACTAGACAAGACATGAGAGGATCATCATAGGAAACCTTATCTAAGTATTTCTGCACCATAGAGTCTATCATGTTTACCTCGCAAATGTCCTCCTCATCTCCCATTTCCTTGATAACATTGAAGATATTCAAATTAACGGTCATGTTACCAAACGATAGTGTCATTACTCGGGCCCTCCCTACAAAGCATAATGGTGATTAGCGTGAGGCTAAGAATGGCCTATTAAGAATCATTGGGAACCGAGTCCCGTGGTTCACCACAGGTTGAGTGTCAAGCACAACAAAGTCCACAGGAAAGTAGAATTTGTCCACTTACACCAATACATCCTTCACTATCCCTCTAGGAATTTTCACACTACGGTCAGCTAGCTGAAGGGTGATATTAGTCAATTCTAACTCTCCTAACCCGAGCTCAACATATACCAAGTGTGGCAACAAGTTAACACTTGCCCCCAAATCCACTAGAGCATGTCCTAATTTTGAATTCCCTACCACTATGGAAATAGTGGGGCTTCCTAGGTCTTTGTATTTTGGGGGCAAATTGTTTCGGATCAAGGAGGATTGTCTACCATAAATGCCTCCTTTGTCGACACCTAATTTTTTTCACAAAGGCACAAATTCAAAAATTGCATAAGGACGGATTTGCTTAATGGCATCTAATAAAGGAATGCCCACTTAACCTCGTTTGAAACAACTCATAAATTTCAGAATGATTGTTCACTTTCTTTGGGACTCTCAACCTATGAGGGTATGGAGCAGGAGGGACATGGGAGGCCTTGTCTTTTTCTGGCTCACCATCCATAGCAACTTCCCTAGGAACATGAGGCTCGTCAGACACCTCGTCATCCCCAACTGGTTCATTTTGCGTGGTGTAACAAAATCATGTGTCGGCCCTTAGGCTGGAATATTTTGTCAATTACTTTTCCACTCGAAGAGTGGTGACAAATTCTTGCAATGTTTGAAGGTGCTACTTAGACTCGAGACTCCAACACTATTTCACTCGGGGGGGTTTTTGATGGTTTGAGAAGGGAGTTTCTCTTTTTCTTGTTGAAAATTTCCCATAAAAGATGTTAGCTTAGTGATTTGGGATCTCAAATCTGGTCTAAGGCAAGCTTCAAATCTTTGCTAGTGGATTGTTGGTCTCGACAAACTGGTGGTTACAACGCTCCCTCCAAACTTTCTTACGTGGAGTGTCAATACAAAAGAGCAATAATTGTATCGGAATTTAGCACCTTTAAGTCATACTTTGCTCACATTTTGCCAAGAATAGGTAGTACTCGGTTAATCGCTGCGGGTTTCGACTCGCATGTGCTTTTCATGTTTCATACATAATTGTTACAAGTGTTCGTGGTTCGAAAAGCTTAATACGGATCATCAGGATGATGGCAAAACGCTGGTGAAGTTTCGAAGTGCAAACAAGCCGGGAAACAAGTGTACGTGGAACTGCACTACAGACAAATTTTCACCTGCACTGCACACCCATGCAGTAAAAGCACCAAGGGTTAAGAATCCTGCACTTGACACTTCCAACCCGCACCGGCATCTATGCGTAAAAGTGGGCGTAGAGCAACCCTGCACCGATACACCACTAACCTGTACCGGTACACTCGTGTGAGAATTGCGAGAATTGAGTAGGAATTCGATTCTAATGAAAGGGCACGTTCGTCATTCAACTATCAATGCGGGATCACAATGGAAAAGGTTATAAAAGCTAAAGGAGAGAAGCGAGAAGGTGTACTTTTGATTCCTAGGTTAGTTTTCATGTAAGAAGTGTTCTTTTCCATAGTTTCTGGGTGAAGGCTTGTAGATTGTGGTTGAAGACTTTATTTTTCGAGATTTTTATTATTTCAAGCACATGTAACCTTCGCTAGACCACACATCTCGCTTTCTTTCTCAAGATTTTGTACTTTCATTCCTAGCCTTTGCAATCGACCTCCTCGATTTTCAAAGTTCCTTTTATGAATAAATTCTCTTCAATTATGATTTGCCTTATAATTTCCATGGAGTTCTAAACTTTTATGCTGGGGTTCTACGGTGGAAACTCACCCTGATCAAGGTAATGTCCCTCAATTCCTCTTTTATACTTCAATGGGATCAGGTGATGTTAATCACTTGGTGTAGAAACTTTATAAAACCTTAGTCGGGCATCTCTCTTGACAACGTGTGAACGAGATCCCCTGCACACGTTGTAATTCTTGATTACGAATGCAAGCTAAGAGTCTCAATTAATTGTTGAACAAGTGTTTAACATTCCTCGACGGTTTTTCATTCTTCCCAAAAGAGTGCCACAAGAAAATTCTTCCAGATCGAAGACCATTCATCAATGGCTTTTAGATGAGACTATAAACCAAGAGGTGGAACACGGAGTACGCGGGAGGGAAACCTAAGAATCCTAAAGAATCATCTTTCTATTTTAAAATAGTCAATTTAATCAATCTCTTAAACTTCAACCAACCCCAACCCCATAATTTCCTTTTCAATTACACACCTGAGAGAATAAACCCTATGATCAACAATTTAAACCACTTCAGGAGACGACCGTGGACTCCCACAAAGATTACAATGCTGGGAACCTTAATTCCTACGCCTTGGGAACAAAATCTGCTACTACCAATTAGAACGGCTACGGAGGTTGATATGACGTGGCTCGATTCCTCGAGACGAGGGATGAAACCTTGGTTAGGTTCACAGAATCTCGAGACCTTGATTTTTGGAACGGAGGGGCTTGATTTGAAAAACCTTGGTTTGGGTAGTTGGGGCTTTGGTTGTTTGGCAAGTTATGTGGGTTCCTCATTTCTCCAACTAAAATTCTGGTGCTTACCCCACCTTGATTACTATACGCTTCGTAGGTGGAGAATTGAAAGGCTTTTCGTAGTTAAGAGCATCAGCCAGTTTATTCGATTTCACTCGACTCTGAGGAAGGTTAGGCGTTTAATAGTTGAGTGCGTGGGGTCATCGCAAATGATGCATGGCTCCTCCACCTAGATCCCATAGGCATCAGTACTGAGTACACTAGTTACCTCATTCAATCTTTTTCAATTTATATCCTCCAACTTCCTTGTTAAGTTGGCTATTTTCGTCATAAGCCATCATTCTTAAGTGATGGATTCCTCCCCGTAGTGCATATGCACTTAGCGTATCTAAGGAGTGTGTTAGTCTCCTGCTCGAGCATTTTCTGCTATGGTATCGGGAAACAATTCACCTCCCTGGCACTTTTCTCATAGAATTCTCCTGCACACATCAATTGGATGTATTGTTTTTTATTCAAGGATAGTCCTTGGTGAAAATATGCACAAATTTTTCCAACATCTAAACCATGATGAGGGATAGCGTGGAGGAGGTCCTTATATCTTTCCCATACCACAAAAGGTTTTCGTAGTTTTGGATTGATTTATGAGTGCATCGGGTATGCAGGAGGGAAGAATTTATTAAGGAATTCATTTCAGATGTCCTCCTGTAAAGATTGAATTGGGCGCAGTTTAACGAAACCATATTTTTGGCATTTTCCTCTTTAGAGAGTAAATGGGAATAACACCATGCAAATTATATGGAGGTGATCCGTAGAAAGGATAGCACTCCAAACATCCTAAATCTCACTTAATGAGGTGGTTCTAATCGACCTTGATACACATGGAGAAGGCAAATCATCTCCGACTTCATAAGGAATTGATTAGCCTCTTCAGGTAGGCGAATACATGAGTTTGTTGTGGTTCTTTGAGGTTGCAAAATCTCTTGGAGAGTTCTTTCCACATTAGGTAAAGAGGCAGGGGGAGCCCTATATTGGTTTCGCTGGAAATTAACATTTCCCCCTCTCATCGCCGGGGTTTCCGATGGTGCCACACCCTCTCCTTATTGTGGAGGTTCATGGAGTCTTTATGGGTCAACAGGTAACCCTTGGGCATTTGGATTAAAAAGAGTTTGCTGACTCCCAGGATGGTCCATTTGAGGTGTCGGGTTATCTTGAAACAATTATCGCCATTTGGTTCTTCGCACTTCGAGGTATAATTCTTACAAGCTCTACAAGTGCTCGCTATAGCCCAAATCGGGACATGCACCACCTTACTCCTACTAGCCAGATATCCACTTAGATTACTCACGAAAAAAAATTAAATGTAAAGGTAGATAATATATCGGATTTAAAAATGCAATTCGTAAATTACCACTAGCCTCTTTAGATCTAACTAGATTGCTTAACACTCTCAACAAATGCGAAATGCTTCGCTTCATTTCGTATGCTGAAATTATTCCTGCCGTAGGGAACCCAAAGTCAGTCGAAAGCATTATATTACCCGTGAAAGTCCATGTCGCCTCACAGGAGTGGTTTCAGATCCTTGTGGATTATTCTCCAAAGAATGTGCGTTTAAAAGTAAAATCTGTGGGTTATGATTGATTGATTGAGTAACCGATTAAGTTAACTATTTCAAAGCAAAAAGGTGAATGATAGGGTTCTTAGGTTTCCACTCACTACTGATCAGGTAATACCCACCTCTTATTCACAATCTCATCTAGGAGCCATTGATGAATGGTCTTCGACGGAGGATTTTACATTAAAAGCCCTTTTAAAACGAAGAACGATTGAGCGATGACAAACACTTGTTCGAACAATTTGCTTGGACTCTTAGCTTGCATTCACGATCAAGCACAATGTGTACCGAGGGTCTCTCGTTCACACGTTGTCAAAAAGATGCCAAACTAAGGTTTTATAAGATTTTCAGCAAGTGCTTAGCATCGCACAATCCCGTTGAAGCACAAAAGAGGAATTGAGGATTATTACCTTGACTTATATTTAGTTTCCTGCCCACAGAACCCCACTGCGAAAGTTTAGGAACTCCATGGAAACTAGAAATTGATTCATATTTGATAAGAAACTACGAATAACAAGATCGAGAAATAACACACTAATTGCAAAATCAGATATCAAAGCATGTAATCCCGTAAGAAAATACCGAAGAGTAAGGAACTAACCGAAAGATTACACGAATTGAAAACTCAATCCCAATAAAAACTAAGTACTCTTACCTATGAACCCTAAAGAAAATATGAGAGAAGCCTCTCACCTCTAAAACCAAAAACCCTATAATCCAAAACTCCGCTTCTTCTCTACCCTTCCTTTCTATTTAAATACCCTTCCTCCTTAGTGATCTCGAAGTGGTGGTCAAAGATGGTTTACTTCGCACCAAGATTGGAATTCGCTCAACTCGCAGTGATAGTTGGGTACCGTACCAAGTATGGTACCTCAGATTGAAAAGTGTACCGGGTGCTTTGTCGCTTTGGGGTACTAGACACTTACTTGGTATCGGCACCACACAGATTCTGCGTGGGTACCGATGACATTATGTGTGGTACCTACATCAATATCTCGCAACACTCTCTCACCGTAGCACTACCCGGGGCTTCGACAAATACCCCATCAACTCCGCAAGCGATCTACATTGTTCCGGACACTAACCCCTACAAAAGTGTGCACCCGAATCCTCAAAACCCGCATACTAATAAAACAAACACTAAAAACTATCAAAGGCACCTATTCCTACACGTATCGAGAGCAAACATGAGTCGAGGCATAAAAAGTCGATATAAATGTCGTGACTTTTATGTATTCAACAATATATATATATATATATATATATATATATATATATATATATATATATATATATATATATATATATATATATATATATATATATATATTTGGTGGTTTTCCAAGAGCCGGAACAATGAAAAAAATGATTGAAAAAAAAAAGAAAAGGTGTAAAGAGCCGAATGGGCCATCGCCCATTTTTTCTATTGGTCACACACAAAGAAGTCAGACAGGACATGTGGCCGACGCATGGCCTCGAGATAGGCCTGGCGACAAAGCAGCGCCAGAGGGGCAGAAGTGGCACGCCACGGCATGCTGTGGGGTCACACGGCCCTACCAAACGGCTGCCAATATGGGCAACGACACAACCGACACGCGCATCACTGGACGTGCTGGGAGTCGTGATACAAACATTGGATCGTGGTTGGGGGGTAGCCTTGTGTCACGACACAGCGTGCGACACAGCTGCGATACGACGCCCAACGCCCTACGATACGGCGTAGGGGCGCTATGACACACGCGGTAGCATACCCTAAGTATACTCCGCATCTAGCCCATACGGGTGGATTAGTGAGATTATCGCTGATATTGGATGGACCTTCGGAGGAGGGGACTAGTGTATCTTGGATAGCCGGGATCAGGTTTTGCAACGCAATACCGTGCGGTTAGTAAAAGTGATGTGGCAACATTGAGGAGTGGAGGAGGCAACGTGGGAACGCGAGGACACGATGTGGACCACCTATTCTTTCCTATTTGAGGACGAAGGTGTGTGGTCTAATATTTGGCATTAGAATATTATTGCATATGCATGTGTTTGTGTGTGCTAGTATGTGTGAATTTTGGGGACGAAATTCTGTTAAATGGGGAAGAATGTAAAACTCGAGAAAAATTCAATTTTTTGAAAAAGGGTAAGGTAATTTTGGTTGAAAACCAAAAATTTTATAGATCTCAAATGACGAAATGGACTTCACTGTTGAATTCATTTCGCGAAATCTAGTTACCCCGTCGAATTTCGTCAGATTTTGAGACAGCCAGAATTTCACGTTTTTTTAGGCATCGGGTGTCAGGTGACACACGGCATGATCCTGTGGATGCCATATGGCACCTTATGGGAGGGACACATGGCATGACATGTGGTGCACCTGTGTGAATGACTCACATTGAGCCAAGTGTCAGGTGAAGGAAATAATGGGAAAGATAAAACAAGAAATAAATAAATAAATAAATAAGGAAAAGAAAAATATAAAAATAAAAGAAAAGAAAATGAAATAAGAAAAACAAAGAAGGGAAATTGAGAGAAAACATGAGCACATGAAGGAGCAAGGAGAGAGACAGAAATGAGAGCAGAGAGAGAAACTCCAAGATCACTAATCACAAAGGTTCACCCGAGTATGATATGTCTGACACCAGATCACAAGAGTACCAAAACTGAATTTCTCGTCCCACTGATGAATTTTTTCACGGATTATTTCCAGCCTAAAGGCCATTTAATGGCTTGGGGTTTTTCTTAAATGCCGTAAATTTCAATCCCAAATTTTTGGGACTAAGTGTAAGAATTTTTAGGAATTTTTGGGACTGTTTTCAAACAGTTCGAGCTAAATTTTTGGGACTATTTTCAAGCAATCCGGATAGGATTTTCAGGACTGTTTTCGGGCAATCCCGGATTGTGTTGAGATTTGATTTTAATCCCGGGACTGATGTCTTCGGGTTTTGTTGAGTTTTTTGGTATCCCAGTAATTCGGTGACAAACCGTGAAGGGACCAAGAGATGCCCTGTTTTATATGGGTCTAAGATTTGGGCCATTTTATGTGTATTCTTGGAAAAAAATAAATAATATGTTGTTATAAAAATCATGTTAATATGTGCTTGAGTGATGTATTAACATGGAAATTGTGATGAATGAAAATTATATGTAAAAAAATATAATTATCCGGAATTTATAAATGTTGCATGTAGCATGACATAGCATGAAATGACATGATTGCATTTCATATGTACTGGTCACATCAAGGCCGAAAGGTGTGGGTGCATGGTACTGTTATTCACCATTCTTGGTGAATTGTGGTGAGCTCGGAAATGGGACCACATCCAAAATTGAGACTCCTGGTGGTATAAAACAATAATAAATATAAGTCACGTGTGTTTGGGCGTAGCAAGATGGGGTAGATCCCTCCCTAGGGTGAAAGACCAAAATTTGTATGCGGTTAGACATGATCACCGACGGTGAAAGCTCGTAAAAATGTCGAAAGGCGCGCGACGATCCTACGGTGTGACCTCGAAAAAGACGTGGCCCATGAACAACTCATGGGATTTGATAAATTAAAATTGGAGGGTTGTCCAATGATTTAAGTCATTGGGTGAAACACCAATAACTGGTTTTCCAAACTTAGCGTTACAGATGTGAGGGAGTTGGTCGAGACTCGTCAGGCAGAGAGTCTCATCTCATGATGACACTAATGTACCCATATAGGATTGCATTATTTATATGGAATATGATTTGATAGTGTATGCCATAGCATATGCATTTAGCGGAGTAGCCCTGTAGGAGAATTTTTCTAATGGCACACACACCCCATTGTAGTACCTCCTTCAGTACAAGGTGTACAGGAGACGACGTCATGAGGCCGTGATTATGAAGAAGGTCGATGTGTGCCTTTATATTACCTTTGAGTACATTTTAGTAAAAATATTTTGTATAAGAATTGTAACTAATTCTTTTGGGACTATTTTCTAAATAGTCGGCATGTAATTATGGTAAGAGGACTGGATCGTAATTCTTACAGACTGTGAGTAAGCGTTTTATATTTTCATATTTTAAATTTAAATGTGAATGAATGGGTCCTGATAAAGGGATATATATTTGGGATATGGATTGTAAAAACCCGAGAAAATTATAATTTTCTGAAAAATAGTAAAATGGTAATTTCGGTCAAAATCCGGAATTTTTCTAGATCTCGGATGATGAAATGGACTTCACTATTGAATCGTCTCACGAACCCAACATATCGTAGAATTCCGAGATACTGTAATTTGCATCAAGCCGAGGCAACGAGCATGCCATGTGTCAGTGTAGAATTAGTCAAACAAGGAGAGCTGGCGGCCCACGTGGGACATGTGGCATCTCCTAATTGGAGGAAAATCCTAAAGTAGATGGATAAGGGATGTGGGTGTAATCCAAGGAACCAATAGCAATTAGACATGTCGCATGGAGTGACAATTCTCTTAACCAAGTTGACTCAAACGCGCTTTGGGAGAGCAAACTGAACAAGAGAGAGAAAGAAAGGATTTTTAGAGAGAAGCTCCAACTTCTGTGACTCCCAAGGATCTGACCGTCGAAACCCTTTCGAGCCAAGAGATAAAGTTGCTCCCCATAACAAAAGTTATGTGTGAGCACTAGTTTTGTGGAGTTTCGACAAACTCCGGAAGGTAGGGGTTTTCTCCTCCTTGTGTTAATCTTTGGTTGAGAGCCATTCAAATGGTTGTTATGCTTAATGACCGCCATGTGTTTTAGTCTCCTGAGTGAGACCAATGTCGTAGGTCCCTGGCCGCTTCGCGCCCGGTCGGTTGTAATGGACGCCTTCGATGTCCTATGTTGTGTATTTGTGATTGTGTGGATGGTTCAAGGGGTGGACCGTCAGATTTTATTGGCCCATGTGAGCCGATTTTGCTGTTATTTCCATGTAAGAATAACATGTTGTCATGTGTTAAATTTTTATTAATATATGCATGCTGATATATTAACATGTATGGTGATTGTGGATAAATGGTTAGTATATGCACAGTTATATGTATATTAACATGAATTGCTCGAAAATGACATAATGCATTTCAGTATGTACCAAGAATTCTAGAATGGTGTGAGCGCATGACAAATAAAATCGGAGGGTTGTCCAAACGATGAATTTTTGTACCATTAAAATAATAATTTTATCGGAAAGTTGTCCGAAGAATTGTGTTGGGAAAATGGTCCAACAATTCACGTCGGAGGGGCACATGAATTATTTCTGGGAGTTACCCAACAAATTCACCTCGGAGGATTGCCCAATGTATTTATATCGAAGGGTTGCCCATAATTATAACAAATATTTTTTTTTGGAAATTATTTTCATACACGGTTTAGCATGTGAGGGAGTCGATGAGGACTTTAGGACATGGATTGCATGTAGACATTCGAGTATGAATCGTGAATTCACTTGAATGTGTGTTTTGTTCTTCTATTGCATGAACACTTAGGTGGGGAGTAACCCATGCAGGGATAATTCCCACTCATCAAGTATCGCTTCTCACCTCGTCGAGGGAAAATTATTTCGTGCAATGTGGAGTACCTGAAAAGACGGCGCTCACTAGAGGCCGCTTTTAAGAAGAAAGCCGAATTGTGGCTTTGATATATATTTCGTAAAACATGTAATAGAATTCTTAATTTTAATATATGTTTGTATTAAGAGTGATGTAACAACTCTTGAAACTATTGCAATATAGTTGGATGTATTTTGGTGAGTATGATGTGTAAAGCAATGTGGCCATTTTTATTCATGCGTCCTGCTGATATAAGATACTACGTGTTTTTTATGTGCTGATCTGGTCAACGGACTCCCCTGAAATGAATTACATGGATAGATGGACCTTGTGGGGTCAATACTACTTCTCTTGAGACTCTGGATGGGTTATGATTATACTGTTATACAAGTTGTATATTGAGTAGAGCTCCTCGAACAAAGGAGACTCTATCCGATTTTTGTGAAAATATGGATCCCAATAAATGGGACACAACAGTATGGTATCGGGTCATCCAAAATACACAGAAATTTCACGGGTTGAGACGGGACCCTTGGATTTGGGGCGTCTCAACCGCTCAGCCTCCCTAAAGGTACTCAGCACACCACAAAAATAGACACATCCACCATACACCTATCCTACGGCTTGCAATATAATAATCTTCTCAATCTCTAACTTTTTGAAAAAAGGACAACCATTTTTACACTTTCATCTTCTTTATGACCCTTGCACCATAAACTCTACAAGTTTGCCCCACACGTAAGTCTATAACTAGCACATGGTCACCATAAATGATATATTCAACATCATATTTACTTGATGTCTAGGAAAAAAAACCTTAAATGTTAAGATTATTCTTAATACATTATTGAATTTTTTTTTAATAATAGTCTTTTAAAAACATATTTCTATATATATTCATTTAAAAGTAAATATTTAAGTTCTTAAGAATTTGGCTCAAGTGATATAAATGAGTTAATTCACATGAAAGAACCTTCAAATCCAAAATAGAGTACTGCAATGCAACATATAAAATAAATAAATATAAAAAATATAGATATTCATGTTTCATATGTGAAAAAATATTAAAATATTTCTCAAAAAATAGACATTTTATGATCAAATTGTTTTATTCTACATTAACAGTAAATAGTATAATAATATATAGTAATTTCTAAAAGAAGTTAGGCAAATCTTTGTAGGGTAAATTAAAAATATTAATGTTCATGGATGTTGATAGAGAACTATCCTCATCATGTCAATATATTTAAATAAAAATACTAGCACTCTTTTATTTTTAAAAATATAGATTAAAATTCATTTATATAGAAAGTACCAAAATGGTACTTTCCAAATAAACTTTATTTCAATTTATGAAAAATTTATTGTGCAATGAAATTACTTTGCATTAATATCATTAAAATTTTAATTTTGATTTAATTTAAGTGTATAACAATATAAGTTTCAAAAGATTAACCCATCTCTCTTTATATATGAAATAAAGTTTCAAAATTAACCCCATCTCTCTCTCTCTCTCTCTCTCTCTCTCTCTCTCTCTCTCCTCTCTCTCTCTCTCTCTCTCTCTCTCTCTCTCTCTCTCTCTATATATATATATATATATATATATATATATATATATATATATATATAGCATGGAAGCCTATTTTAGGATAAATAGTATAGGATATGCTGTTTAATGTTTTTATTATCTCTTGTTCATATATAGTATTCATATTTAAAATAGAAAGTTCCCACTTTACATGGTAATAATTAATAATTTTTTCTTATTTGTATTTCTAACAAACATCAATCCAACAGAAGACCAAGTCATGGTTTTAGTTCATAAATCTCTCTATAAGTATTCATAACATCCTCTTATCTTAAAATAATTACATATTTTGGACTATAATTATATGTTTTAGCACAATTCTTATTCAGCACTAATGTGCCTACATCATCTTGTTAAATGTATTTTTTTTTTTTATGTAATAATTACATTTTGTCAAACCAGCTTCCTTTTTTTTTCTCATGGTCAAAAAAAATAGAATAATGATAATGATAAAAAAGACATAGGATGTTGAGAAAATCTAAATGTCAAATGAAATATAATTTAATTTTTTTTTTAAGATGAATTTTCATCCTAATCTGATTCTTTTAAACGTTAACTATATATTAAAAATATAATAGATTTCTTATTTTCTATTTCTTATTTGAAGCATCAAGTCTCGGTTTCATTTAGGGCACAAGTTCTATAATTTGGTATAAATAATATGACATGTTAATGAATTTAAAATTAAAATAACTCTTTTGATATGCTTAAAACTAATCAAACTTCTTCAAGCGTTTAGAAAACCTTCCAATGGATGTTATTAGTTATAAAATCTCATTTTATTATAGATTAATATTTTATTAAAATTTTCCGATCAAAAATTAATTAAATATATTTAAAATATGAAATATGATCGAAGTGGATATCACTACAAGAAAAATGGTCATTGTTGACATATATTACCTTGACATAAGGCAATATATGTCAATAATTTTTATTTAAATGGGTAACTATGACATATAAAACTTAGTTAAAAAGAATAATGACATATATAGATTATATTGATTATTTCATGACTTATGATAATGCAACTTTGACAGAGAATTTATAAGTCAATATAAAATTATTATATTACATATAAAACATCTAAATAAAAGCAATAATGACATATGTGATAATAACCTTGATAGAAAAATTAAAAGTCAATATATATAGTTCAAATACTTCTATGTCAAAGGTTTTGGTAAAAGTTATCATATGAATAATTTACAAGCCAATTTAACCTCATTTATAAAATATTAAGAGTTTATATTTATTAAGTTATATTACTAAATGTTGAAAATCATTATAATTTTATTTTATTTTAAAGTACCGATTCCTATCTGGGCTTAATCTCATATGCAAACAACTTGAAAGAAATCTATGGCAATAGCGAACTTGAAAATTTTGTGAAAAGTATAAATATTTTTATGAAAATTTAACTGAATTTGATATTTATTCTTCATGCTAAATGCCATCTTTATAAAGTTTAAATTCTTATTTGTGCATTTTATGACATTTATTAAATGATCTAACATGACTTCCTTTTATTCTATATTGTTGCAACCATGATAAAAGATGAAAATTTTCATTATAATATTTGAAGAAAAATGGAAGTGAAAAAATGTCGACATCAATTATTTAAAAATAAATAATATTTTTTACAAGCATGATTATAATTCTTTTGAATAATAGGAAAATACATAAAAAATGTATATCAAATTTTACTAATTAGTATTCTTAAAGATAATAGGCTTGTTTTATGTTATGCATAAAAAGTTAGAAATAACATAGTTCATTTTAATTCTCTCTTATCTAAGTCCTCGGTGTCATAAGTGTAAGACCCGAGAAATTCCAATTTCTAGAAAAAGGGCAAAATTGAATTTAGGTCAAAATCAAAATTTATTCTCTAGATCTCAGATAATGAAAGCAGATTTCACCGTTAGGATTGTCTCATGAAATCTGAAATTGCACGTGGAATTTCGTCGGTCAGAGGCTGTTCAGTTGTGATTTTCAAGGCATCACGTTTAGGTCTTGAGTAAACTATGTGATGTGTGAAAGTCGCGTATAACAATCTTCGTGTGTCATAAGTGGCATGAGTAAAGGAAATGATGAAAACGGACTGGTAGAGATAGTCTTGGGAGTGTCAAGCCAGGAAGAAATGAGGACATAATGGTCATTTTTACTCGGTATAGTTGTATATGAGACCACTGACAGTCATTGATTGATGTTAGGATAAGTTTATATATAGGTTATGTATCGCAGGTAGAGGCTCAGCTGTGCAAAGGAGACTGCGAATTTTCATGGTGGTGTCGGAGTAACCTAACATCCACTAGTATTCACGGGTTGACGGAGTCAACGGACCGGAGTTTTGGGGTGTCGCGAACGGTATCGAGCTTAGGTATCTACGGTACCTAGGGCTTGGGGGGATTTGAGGCAGGCCATAGTCTTTAAGGTGTAAATTGTGCGCCACTAGGTGTGGTTCGATGTTGAATTTAGGTATGAGATTACCTAGGAAATCACGGGGCAAAACTAGGACACCGCATGCATGTGTTTGGTGTGTTTTGTGTGATTTGATAATTTTGTTATGTGAAAAAACATGCATAACATGAATGATGTGTGATCATGTATTGTGTGCTTAGTAGATAGCACATAGGAAAAAAAAAATTTTGAGAGTTTTTACAATGTAAAAACTGGAACAAAGAGGAGAAATAAAAATAAAATTGAATAAATTCATTTGGTTTTAATGGATAATAAACTAAAATGTTAATAGATTTTAGGTTAAACACTAGGTTTAGTGTTGGATCAAAGAGGTTTGAGGAGATTTTAGAGAAAATGTCAAATTTAAATGAAAAAAAAAAATGAGGTGAAGAAAATAATTTTCTAAGGTGTTCTGATGTGTAAGCGAAGAAAATTGATTAAAATAAATTTTATAAATTTATTTGTGTATTCTAGAAAATGAAAAAAATATTAGGTATGTATTTTTGAGTGTCTTCCGATAGTGGAAGAAATGAAAAAAAGTATATATATGAGAAAAAAAAATGCGACGGGTGCTCGCGATTGTCTTAATGAAAAAAAATTTATGTTACAACCTTTTAATTATAACAAGAGAGAAATTTGGAAAAAAAAAATTTGTATTACAGTGTATTGCAAGAAGAAGGAATGTAGTTGGATGGTTTGTATTGCAATGAAATTTTGGCATTGTATTGCAATATAGGAGCCTTGACAAGGGTATTGGGTCACAATACACGGATTGTATTGTGACCAGGAGGGGTTGAAGAAGAGAGTATTGTATTGCAATATAATGAATTGTATTGCAATAGGGAGGTTAGTTGTTGAGTCATGGATTGTATTGCAATACACTCGCGTATTATGACCGGGAAGTGTATTGCGTAGAACAAGTGTATTGCAATAGGAAAAGAATTGTATTGCAACTTAGGTGAGCGATGCGATGAACGATGCGGTGAAACGATGCTTGTGAGCAGTAAAGAATTTATTTTTCAAATAAAAATAAAATCAAACAAAATGGGACTAAAATTTGAAAAAAAAATTGAAATTTTTAAAATGAAATTACGGTAATAAATATGATTTAATATATTGGATAAATGGTCTTGCATTACTTATGGCGAAATTTATTCTCTAGATCTCGAATGATGAAGCGGTTCCTTGGATTGGAATCGTCTCGTGAAATCTAGCTAACGCGTCGAATTTCGTCGAGTCAGGGGCAGTCGGAGTTGGCTTGCATTTTAGAAACGTCGCGTTTCGAGTGTAAAACGACATGTGATGTGACGAAAGTCACATATAACACGTACTCATGTGTCATAAGTGGCATGAGTAAAGAAATGATGAAAACGGACGGCCGAGATAGTGCCGAGTGTCAAAACTAGGGAATTGAGTCCCTTGACTATGGATTAGTTCTCACATTTCTCTAAGCTTCTTCTACAAGTCTTTTTTTCAATGTGCTGTAGTACACCTAGATCTTGCCCAGGATGGAAAGTTCATGGAGTTAAGCTTTGAGTATATCCAGAATTTGAGCTTCTATTGTCAACACTAACATTTTTTAACTAAAATAAGTGAAAGCAGTACATTCGATGACTATATATGTTATGCTCCATAGTATATTTTTCATAAACTATTATTGGACTCGACATTTTTAATATTATATGTTTCTCATTCGATGGCAAAACTTCGTGTTTTTCATTTGGTTTTTAAATGAAAAACAAAATAAGAAAAAAAACCTAAATGTGATGCATAATAAGAAAAAGCGAGTTTGAAAACCAAGTCTAAGCCCCTAAGGTCGAATCTCTATTAGGCTAATTTAAAGCATATATCACAATTGCTTGATTAATCTATCAACATCAAACAAATGAGACCATAAATCAAAGCGAGGTGAAAATAGATGAAAAGGATGTATATAGTGAACATGTAGAAGTGATTTTATGAAACATATATTGGTGTGTATCGACAACTATCCATTTAAGTAAGTCTTAGGTTCATATCTCAACAAGAGATGATGATGATGATAAAATTTTATTTGAGATTAGCAGTAAAAGAAGTCAAATTTAATGAAATTGATGAATTTAGAAATATTAATTATTGAGCTAAGATTTACAACAAAAAGGTTTTAAGTTAGCTAGCTAGGCTATCCCATTGAGAACAATGAAATGGTTAAAGTCTACTCGACTTGCAACTAAACATATTTATTTTTTCAAAAACTAAGTTTTACCTTGAAAATCTGAAACTTTGAAGGAAAGAAATTGATTGTTTAAAAAATGTTTGAAAATAAATACAAAAAACAAAATTAAAAAAGAAGAAGATAAAACTAAAATAATAATAGTAAAATAAAAGCATAAGTAAACAAATTCATAGAAAGAAATATCTTGAGAAACATGTCTGATTGTTGACTTTAAATAAGTCATATTCAGCCCCTGACCCGGTGGGATAGCAAAATGACATAGTGTAACTTAGCCCGATGAGGACTAATTTAAATATAGTCTATTTAAATTGGCGGTATAAACATTGTAATAGAAAGTCAATAATTTTGTTCCAATATAACCGCTTGATTGATCCTTAGTTTTTAAACGTAGTAGTATATCAATTTCAGTCCTCGAGTTAGCAGCAAGTCCAAATTATCTGAGAGAAATTAAAACCATAAAAAAAAAAAAGTAAAAGCATTAAAAATGCCCAAAGAAATTCGATTAATAAGCAAACAAAAAGAAAAAACTTCTTCCTTTTTCAATCTTCTTTACTTGAGTATCAATGACCACAGTCCGACCATCTTATATCAACATCATCCTAAAACTCCCTAAAATCATGTCTTTAATAAAGTTATTCTAAAAATAGAGTTACATAGTATAATTGCATAGAGATATTTTTATCATTGAACCATCTAAATTTGAAGGACAATATATAGCATGATGGTAGTGCTAACAACCCTTTCTTCTACCTTGCATAGTTATATATGACTAACAATTAAAGCTAATAGTTCAATTTCATTAAGAAATTCTAAACTTCATTCACTAGTGTCATCATTTTCCATATTGTGTCGACAGATAAAAGCTAATAAAAATTAACCTTAGAATTAGCCCTTGTATTTTCATTTGAAAATAAATATAATTAAAAACAAACAAAATAAGCCTGATATTATGTTTTCTCATATATGCTTGCTTTATAGTATGATTGAAAGCTTACTTTGCAAGTTAAGTGTTAACACCATTTTTCTTTAACTAGTAAAGTATAAAAGAAAAGCAAAACCAAAACCAAAATTAAATAACACATTAGATATATTCACCTCTTCACAGCATTCTTTCGAGAGACAAATAAATGCTAATAGAATCTTCATTCTCAATCATTTCTATTAGTCAATATCATTTCTTCTCTGTACTTTATTTCCATTTTCATATTTTCTAGTAACCAAATACAAAACTTGCAAAGAAAAATAAAAAAACACTTAAATTTTTATATTTGAGATTACAATGCATCAATATGAAAATCTAATTATATTTTAGTGCAATGGAACTGAAGAATAAGGATGGGTATTCATTTTTTCTTTAATAATAGGTCCTTCGTGCTTAAAAAAGTATCAAACTTATAAATGGAATTCACCGTTTAACCAGAACTCTCATCCTTTCATAAAAAATAACAAATTTATAATAAATAAAGAGATCGAATCCTTCCATCAAAAATAACAAATTTATAATAAATAGCGAGATTACCGAAATAGTATTTATTGATGGTCTTCAATAGATGAAACCAAGTGACAAGAGCTTCATAGTCACTGATGCGAAGAGTTGGACGTCTGAAAAATCTACTTCTCGCTTTCTAGTAAAAGAATGTGATAATCTATTTGACCTTGAAGCCATGGAAGTCATCGCGTCATGCAGCATGCCGCACGCACTCGCATGTAAGGAAAACCTCAAGAAAAAAAAACAACAGCTTGGATGGGATCATAATGAATACTTTGTTGCTCTTATTTCACACTAAATTTAGATGTTGAGTTCATCGTCTTTGACATGGACACGAGATGGATGTGGACGGAAATCCTTTGAGAGTGAGCCACGCGCTTTACTAGTGGCAAAATGATACATAAATCAATGAGTCATTTCAGTTCTCTCAAACTCTTGATTGTTGCTTTGAGCGAAAGTGCCTTCATAATTTGTAAGTGTAACACATAAAAGGCCGATCGAAGCAAAACCCATGTATTGGAAAGGGCGATACATAGTTCTCGTAGTATCTAACCTCACCATGGCGCATCAACACACGCCCAAAATACACAATCTCTTCTCTCATCGATTTGATCGTTTTGCAATTCTCATTTCCCACTGATGGAGTTAGTAGACTAGAATCATGACTTAAAATTTGCATGGATTATTACGTGCGAGTTTAATGCGAGGTTAGGCGTCTTCGGAAGTTCGATGTTGAGTGGCGTCTTGTTGTAAATTTCATGCGGGAAGAGATAACCTTTGACAGCACAAGTGCGTGGGGAGAAGAAAGGTAATGAGGTGTTGCGAGTGGTAGAGTTCTAAGTTCTCTTGTCATGTAAAATGAGTTTTCTTGTCATGTCGAGGAAAATGCAATCATTATAGTTAGCCATTATTGCTATATGTAGGTGTTATAAATCTGTTATAAGGGGATAGATGTAAGTTTAATATTTATTTTGCTTGATGAATCTGAGATTTGAGTAGAGCTTGACTTTTTTCTTGTTCATTTAAAATATTAATATTTATATTGAATATTGAACAACTATTAACCTAAAGCCAAGAAATCATTCTATTATATATATATATATATATATATAACACCCTCTCTCTCATACTATATATATATATATATATATATATATATATATATATATATATATGTTGAATTTTAAGTTGGGTAAGCCCAAAATGGGTCCATGACCCATGATCCATGATGACTCAATTTTGAATTTAAAATAGCGGTTAAATGGAAGTTATGTAGTTAATTAAAAAAGTTTGTATCTGAAGACTCTCATCTTCTGAGAAAGAAGAAAAAAAAAAATCTTTGCACTCTCGAAATCTCTACCCAAAAAGAAGAAGAAATTTAGATTGTGAAAAAAGTGGCATTTCATTGTATTATTAAGCTATACGATCCGATGAAACAAACAAGATCTAAAGTAATTCTTCCTCACGGTAAGGTTCCATTATCTTTATAATTTATTTTCAACAATATATATATATATATATATATATATATATATATATATATATATATATATATATATATATATATATATATATATATATATAAGGAAGAGAGAAAAGAATCATAATCTAATTAAAATCAAAATTAAAATTTTAAATAATATTAATAATTACTTGAAATGACTTTTATCATAGAAATTGAAATAAATTTTATGAAAATAATATTTTTCCGATTTCAATATTAAATTAATTTTTAAGTTTCATTTTTCAAATAAAATAATTAATAGCATTTTTTTATTGAAATAAGTTAACATTATGTGGATATTTTCTCTATCTATAATGAGGTTTCAATGAGCCTGGTGAGCACAGTAAAAATGAGACACACGATAAATTTGGATCGAGCCTAAGGGCGTTGATCAGTTAACGGGTTGGGACTCGCCCGAGCTTTGCATTTTGAGTCCACGAGACAGCACGCGGGTTTTCAAGCATTGTGGTACTTTTGCAATTAAAGAAAGTAAGAGAGTGAAAGTATAAATTATAGATTTCAAAGATAATGTGATTATCGGAATGGTTAGGGAAACAGAAAATTACTGCAGATATCGGACAATGACAGTTTCTGTAGTTAAATTAGTCTTGCGAAATTTAATAAACCCGAAAAATTCCATGAAGCCCGACCCCGTTCATTTCTAAGTGGTGCTAAATTCAATACTCAATTCATTTATTTCGATAAAATTCTAGCTTTCTTGTTGTTCGGTATCGAATCTCAGGTCATAGTTCCTAACATAGCATTCACCCCTTTTCCCACATACACATTACACCATGCATATAGTTTCCCTCTTGCTTGACTAAGTGATCAAGTTCAAATGGTGATTAAATCTGTCCTGATATCTCTAAGGCATAAACATCCCAGGACACTAATCATACACATAACTTCGGTCTATACTCAATCAATTTTGCATTTAAAATATTGTTTCCAACAAAATTTTACTTTCGAAAAGTTTATTTTATTTTATTTTTTGAAAATTTTATTTTTTCGAAAATTTTGTCTAATTTTAATTGATTTTATTTTATTTTTATTTAATTTAATAAATATTATTATTTTTTTCGGAAAAATTTGTGATGAACAGTGTTCATGAACAGTGTTCATGAACCAGGTTCAAACGGTGACTAAAAACATCCGCCGTCGAAAACGGTCAACAAACCGGTGCCGCGACGCCGCTAATAAGCGGCACGCCCGGGTGTGCGGCGTGCCGAGCGCCTGCTGTAGCCGTGTCATATCGTGGCGGGTCAGCGTGTCATATCGTGGCGGGTCGGAGCCGTGTCTTGGCGGGGGCCAGGTCATATCATAGGCGCCCTCATGGCGGGTGCCGTGGAGGTAATCAGCCGTGATGTCGGCGCTCGCGCGCGCTTGCCTCGCCTCGGCGCCCGAGCGCGTAGCCTGGCCCGACGTGCGCAGCCACTGCGGCTCTCTGCGGCCTTGACGCCCGGTTGCCCAGCCCTGGTAATATTTTTGTATTGCGGCTAATTCGGCCCAGGCTAAACACCTCAGTCACGATACAAATTTTTGTATCGTGACACTGCCTTCCCAGCCAACTGCCTGCAATACAATATTTGTATTGCAACTCACATCCCACAGTCCCTGAAATACAATACCCATTGCAATACACTTCCAACCCACTTCACACTAAGTTGCAATACAATCCTTTCTATTGCAAGATACTTCCAGCCCTTCAAGCCCCCATTGCAATACACCACAAAAATTTCGCAATACAATTCCCACAATATTATTCGCAAAGAGACCAAACCAAGCCGCACTAAATTTTTTTCATTATTCATTTTCCCTATCTTCCAAATAATGAGTAAATTTCTAAAAATACATATTTGCATGTATTTTTTTTTTTTCATTCTCTTGGACACTCAATAAATTTATAAAACTTATTTTCTTCTATTTTCTTCAATTTTACAACTTATAAACCTTAGAAAATTATTTTTCTCCTCCTCTTAACCAAATAATTTATAAGATTTATTTTCTTTCCGCTTTTCACTGGAAAAAATTTTTTCCACTAAATAAATTTATAAAAATTTATTTTCTTCCATTTTCTTCAATTCTCATCCAATAAATTCTATTAAAATTTATTTTCTTTCATTTTCATTTCCAAGAAGATCAGACCACTCAAAATATTTTGTGTAAATATTTTCTACACATTCACGTGCTAATCACTACACACATACATTATAACACATTACAAAACCATGTTATAAACATCATTCACATAACATACAACCTATGTTATACACGCAATCACACACCAAACACCAATAATCCAACAATCACAAAACACTTCAACACACGTGCATGTGAAAGGCCCTAGTTTTCATCTCCGTGATTTTCCCTAGGTAATCTCATACCTATTCCTACTATCGAATCCACCATGGTGGTGTTTCTCACCATGATGGCCTGGCCCACCTCAATCTATAGGTTTCATATACCCATACTCCACATCAAACCACCTAAAGGGTGATGGATACCCAAACCCGAGCTCCCAGGTATTCGTGATACCTAAGCTCGATAATGTCAGACGCCCGATCCCGGGGTCCATCGACCAATTCGCCAACCCATGGAATATAAGTGGATGTCGGGTTACCCGACGCCACTTCAGAAAATCGGGCAGAGTCTCCTTTGTACGGGGAGCTCTACCCAAATACATCACCTGCATAAACCTGTCCCAACATCAATCACCTGATTACAAACGGCCTCTTGGGCCCAAAAACCAATACTCATCTCACCATATCCAAAACAAATATATCTCACAATATATTCCAACTATATCCAGGCTCAAGAGTTAATGTGTGACGCCCAAACTCCGTGGATCCTCGTTGACTCCAGCCCGTCAACTCGCGAATACAAGTGGATGTCAGTTACCCGACGCCACTAGGTGGGACCAAGAGAGTCTCCCTTTGTACAGTGAGCCTACCCAAATACAAAACTTGTATACACTCGCATTTACTCCGCCCCAAATAAATTCCAATATATGCAATACTCTGCCACTGGGGCCCATAAACTAATACTCATAAAAATAAATATCTACAACTATTCTCCAATTATCTCCCCACACCAATAGTTGGATTACACTTTTTATACAAACATATAGCACATCTACAAGTCTAATACATGTTATGTCCAAACCATCAAAATCATGTACTAGCTTCTTCAAATGAATTGCTCTTTCTCGAGCGTCCGCACTCGAAAAATATAATTCCCACGATGCAGTGAGCTTAATGCTTCGCAGTGGAATTGCCCTAAGTGGGCTACTTCCACCTAAGCGCAGCCGCACATCCCAAAATAAACACACACCTGAAGTAAATACGTGATCCTACTCGAATGTCTACATGATCACCCCATGTCACGAGTCCTCACCGACCACCACACTCCCCGCTCAAGCCATGTATGAGAAAATAATCATTTCCAAAACAAAACTTTGTTCTGAAAATATACTACCGAAATATTCTGAAAATATGGGACTACTCCTTCGAGGCAAATTGGCTGGGTGAGCTCAAACAACCATGGTCCTCATCCGAAATGATCCGTCGCCCATCTCCCAACCCAATTCTCCGCATCATCCCGTGAAATTCCTTCGCAACCATATCCGCTTACAAAATACCTTGTCATGCACTACACCTAATTCTAGGTTACCCAATGCATATGAAAATGCATTATGCCATTTTCAAAATCATTTACACAATATGTCAATATGCATATTTTCAATCAACTACAACTACACGCATGTAATTCAATGATATCAACCATCACCCAAATTAGCTCACTTGAGCAAATCATAAATTTCATCTCCAATGGCTCATACTCACACCATATCTCCATAAGTAATCGAGCAACCGCCAATTTTTATCCCCAATGGTTTATACACACAATTATTCATATAATTTGTGGACCTCATGTTAATACTACTATTAAGCATTAACCTATTGATTTCTACACCACACCAAATCTCAAGTCATTCATTTCATACAATTTCATAACAAAACACATGACATGCATGGTCTATTTCACACAGAAACTCAGGACTGCTTTTTAATAATTTAATCAAAGAAGGGTCAGCCCATCGGCAAATTTAATTGTCTAACCTTGCTTACTTGGAACCTAATTTCTTACCCATTTCCTGCCTTAGAACACCAAAGCATAATTTATTCAATAAATTATCACAAAAGAACCCATAGCGCCGTATCAAAGGCCCGCATTGCCTAATTGGCTCCCAAAATTCACTTCGTCCCATGTTTCGGACTGATCAAACGGCTCCTCACTTCGCCAAACCAAACCAAAGATCGAAAAACATTTAAATGGGAATGAAACACATGTAGGAGAAACCCCTACCAAGGAGTTTGAAGAAACTCCATCCGAGTCCACGCAGAGCCTCGCCTGCCGTAGAACGTTTTCCTTCACTCGAAGACCGCCGACTACTGATCTCCCGATATTCTAGAGAGGCACCCTCTCTCTCTAAAAGCTCTCAACAATGGAGGCCACTGGATCCCTAAAATGCCAGCCTCTCACGTTTTCTCTTTTGATTTAATGAGGGAGAAGAAACATTATACATCTTTTGTCTTTTAGTCACTTAAACATTTACAAAAATGACGCTTATGTCCCTCTCTCTTTTCGATTTGATATTCCTAAGACTATCTCGTCAGTCCATTTTCATCATTTCTCTACTCATACCACTTATGGCACATGATTTATTGTTATATGTGACTTTCAATACATCGAAAATCTTTTATCAAGACCAAACGCGATGCCTCGAAAAAACGTGTCGACTCCGACTGTCTCAGAATTCTACGAAATTTTACGTGCTAACTAGATTTCGCGAGACGATTCCAAGGTACAATCCATTTTGTCATCCGAGATCTAGAGAATTAATTACGTATTTTTAACTGAAATTACAATTTTGTAATCAAAATTACGATTTTGCCCTTATTCCAGAAATTGGAATTTCTCGGGTCTTACATAATGATTTACTCTTATACAACACATATATTAAAATGAAAAACATTCTAATACATGTATACATGATAAAACCAGAGCCACAATCCGGCTTTCTTCTAAACAGTGTAATGACCCGCACCAAATAATACAAGTTTGTAACACGTTTGACCAAGTTTGACCAGAGTTGACTAGGTTTGACCAACACTTAATATGTGGACCAAAGTTGACTTTTTCAAGGATGAATATTTTTGGGTTTACTAAGACACCATTTCATAGGCCTTGTCGATACGAGTTCATGGGATCAGAAAAGTCAAACTGACTTACTGGATAAAAGACCTCTAAGTTCAAACTAGTTGTTTTAGCAAGGTCTCAAGTCGCTTTTAGTGTTTTACCCGAAGCGGCCCTAAGCCCTATATATACAGCTTGGCGTGCCAAAGGAAACCCTAAATTTCCAAACACTCACTTCGAGCTCCAAAAACCTCTAGAAAAACTCTCAAACTCCGTGAGCACCAAATGGGTCGTTTAACTCCATTTGTAGGCCATTCAAGTTTCAACCAAAGGAGCCGATTCCGGCCACTTTCTAATTCGGCATATGCTCCGCATGGGAGGAGGACATGTGACGGCTTCGGCCGTAAAATTCTTCCACAGAATCGCCACGGACGCGCCGGGATCGAAGCCGCGACGCAGGCGGGGCGGCGGCTACCGTGGGTCACCGGTATTTTCTTGATTTTTCGGAAA
Source organism: Tetrastigma voinierianum (assembly GCA_016808115.1). Lineage (NCBI taxonomy): Eukaryota > Viridiplantae > Streptophyta > Magnoliopsida > Vitales > Vitaceae > Tetrastigma > Tetrastigma voinierianum. The sequence continues at coordinate 33,422 of JAEQBH010001029.1, forward strand.
CTTCAGGCCATTTCTGGCCACCCCATAGCTCCTTTCCACCATTTTGGACCTCTCGAACTCATTTCATGGTCCTTCTCCGTATTCATCACCGTTGAAAGATACGACAAAACAAATTTGGGCCGATTGTTGATCGAAGCCTGCCACCACAGCAACTTTGGACCAAGGTGTGAGGCTATCGAGGTTCCTGGTCTCTTGGGATTTACGATATGTGGTTTGCAAATTTTGGACGTCGTTGGTTAATTTTCCATTTTTAGGTTGTTTCTGTAATTACCGAGAAGAGAGATCGAATAGAGTACCAATTGGTCAAATTGGAAAAAATTGAAGTTGGATTAGTGAAATTGGATGTTTTTAGGAATTATTGGACGGTTCAATTTCGAGAAATTAGCTCCCGGGTGAAAAGCCCCAATTTTGGGTATCGGGCCTATAGGATGACTGTGTAATTGGACCTGTCGAAGTCCAATTGGGATGGTTTCATAGTTCTAAAAATTATTCTAAGGCCCTTGGGGTATCCTAATGTTGTTGGTTCAGTTATTGGAGCATAAATGGTGTTTTATTTATATTACAGGCACTCACGCCGGGCCGGAAGACGATCCTGCAGGGGAACAGGGCTGAGCGTCTATAGTTTGTGAGTGGTCTACTTGTTTTTAGAATGTTTTGGGGTATTATTATGATATATATTTTGCGGTTAGTTATTACATATATACTATTTTGATCAAATGGTTGGTTGCACGCAACTGTGATTATCGGTCTCATATAAAACAAGTTATCATTTCATGTGAGTTTTGTCATCATTTTAAATATTTGGAAGTTTTACTGAGTTCCTGGATGAGTCTGTGGTATTTGAATATTTTGGGTACGTGGATTGAGGTTTTAAACCGCTTGAAAACTCATTGTTTTAAGAAAGAGATTTCGAGGTCTTGTGAAATGATTATGATACAATGTCGTTTGGAAAAGTACTTGTGAGTAAAAATACGAATATATATTAATTCCATGGTCGTGAGGTCGGATTACCGAATGTTGGTATGCCACGATGTCGTGAGTTTAGTTATATATTAATTACACGATCGTGAGGCCTGGATTACCGATGGTTGGTATGCCGTTTCCATGTCCGTGAGTTTAGTTATATATTAATTACACGGCCGTGAAGCCTGACATCACGGTTGGTATGCCACGTATGTCGCGGAGTTTATTATATATTATTTCCACGGCTCGTGGAGGTCGATTACCGACTATTGGTATGCCACTCGATGTCGGAGGCTCAAGCCATCTGATGGTATATGACGGGTATATAATACGGCGATAGCTGATATATGTACGGTACATTGTTGGTCTCGATTAAGTATTTTTCCATATTTATAGCTGTGGTATTTTCATGGTTATTTTTACGACATGATGGTTGTATATATTTATGCTCAATTGTATGTCAGAAATGTATTCGAAGCCAAGGTTCTTAAAATGATGCTCGTTAAATATTTTGAGCATGACTTATATCACACGGTAAAGCTCTGGTTTTATGAAACGCTTGCAAAAGGGGAACATTAGCAAAAGAGTGGACATGAGGTCTTGAGAGAAGGAATTTTTCAAAACAAAACATTATTTTCCATATAAATTATGCCACTCACTCGAGATTCTTTTCACGTTTATTGTTTTAATATATGTTCCTAGGTCCGGCAAATCAGAAGGCCTACCTCGCGCCAGATTCAACACCGCTCTATCTGCGACAGCTGCAGTACTCTATCCCACCTATATGTCTTTGTTTAGTTGGACCTATTTAATCTCATTTGTAACCCTAAATTCGCAAATACTCTTAGAATGCTCTGATATTAGTATTAAACTCATATGGGTCCCTATTATGTATAAGCAGTCAGGATTACGACTCTGGCATTCGATAGGTCGGTCGAGATTTTTCTATATAACTGAGGCATTGCAGACGCATGTTCACTTCCTCCCAGCAGTGGGGTCCCAACGCATCTCTCCTAGGATTATAATAAAGGGGACACTAGGCTGACCACCCCTCGAAATACTGGGAGGCTCCTGGGTCGGGTCCTCGTCAATTTTTACGACGTGCCGCCCACTCGCCGCTCCCCGCACCGTGAAATATAATATCCTCGACAAGGGAGCAATGCTCGCAGGAATCGCCCTAAGTGGGCTACTTCCACCTGGCGCAAAGTAATGCTCCAAAATAAACACACCTTCAAGCAAATTGATCCTTACCCAAATGTCTACATGCCATCCCCATGTCTCGAGTCCTCACGACTCCCCCACACTCGCCTGCCATGTATGAGAATAATCATTTTCAAAACAAAAACCCATTTGTTCTGAAAATATACTACCAAATATTCTGGGTGAAAAATGTGGGACTATCCTCCGAGGCGAATTGGTTGCGGAGCTCCTAAACAAACATGGTCCTCATCCGAAAATGATCTCACGCCCATCTCCCAACCCAATTCTCCGAAATATCATCATGTGAAATTCCTTTCAAAAACGTTTTCGTTTTTCTTTCAATTTTTCCATGTCATGCACTCACCTAATTTCGGGCTACCTCAAAGGTATGAAAATGCATTATGATGTCATCAATAACTCATATAACACATGCAAATATGTAAACATGCACATATCCATTACACATCCAATTACACAATCATGTCATGTAATTAATCAATTCATACATAAAAATTATAGCCTACTTGGGCTAATACGATCAAACACGAGCAATTCAAATTAAATCACTCTAGCTTATACATTTTCACACAAAATATATTTTCGTGTCACTATCTTAGAACAAAGAAACCCTAGGTTTTAATGCTTCCAACACTCAACAATTCTATCGATTCACTTTGTGAACTCGCATTCCACGGCTATTCCCGCCTTTTTCAAATCAAGGCATACATTAACACATGATTTCACACTAAGCAACCCAAATAAGCCCGTGGATAGTCACGGACTGTCCACATGGGTTTCAAAAAATCTAACAACTCGGTTCCAAGATTTGGAACCGATCAAACGGCCCCTCACGGCCTCATTCAACTCAAACATTCACACAGTGCTTAAAAGAGGGAATAAAACCAAGTAGGGAGAAACCCCTACCTCTCGGAGTTTGAGTAAACTCCCTAAATCCGGTACCCACGCGAAGCCCTCTCCGCGTAGAGCAGTTCTCCTTCTTGTCCCGAAGACCGCCGACGGTTGGATCGCTTGCAAATCTAGAGAGAAGTATGATGTTCTCTCTCTAGAAAAATCGCCATTTTCATTCTGCAACCTTTTTTTCTCCTCCCAATTCACGTTTTGCCTTTTGAATTTTTGGGAGAAACAAGTCCTATTGACTATTTCGTCTTTTTGTGACTTAAACTTTTCCATAATGACCATTATGTCCCTTCTCTTCCCAGTTTTGTCATTCTGCACTGCCTCATCCATCCATTTTCATCATTTCTCTACTCATACCACTCATGGAATATGAGTACGTGTTATATGTGACTTTCGTCGCATCGAAAATCATTTTACGGCACCAAACGCTGGATGCCTAAAACGTGTCACCCCAACTCCGCCGGAATTCGACTAAATTTTACGTGCTAGCTAGATTTTGCGAGACGATTCCAACGGTGCAATCTGTTTCATCATCCGAGATATAGAGAATAAATTATGGATTTTTAACCGAAATTACAATTTTGTAATCGAAATTATGATTTTGCTCTTTTTCTAGAAATTGGAATTTCTCAGGTCTTACATTGATAATAGCAGATTATTCAATTTTGCAATAGTTTTAGTTTAGATTCAAATCATTTTGGCAACAAGTTAAGTTTTTGACACATTCCATATGCAACCTTGACAGAGAATGAAATAATTTCTTTGATATATGAACAAAGAAATTGACAAAAATAAACTATATTCCTTGAAATAAGAGCAAAGGAACCATAACATATTAAAAGTTTAACTTTGAAAAAAAAAAAAACCATCCTTGACATTTGTAAAATTATATTTGATACTCAAGCTCGGCTATATATTGAATCTAATCTTCACAAATAATGAGTCAACCTTCACACATATTTAACATAATCTTGACATTTGCATATGTCAAGCTACCTTTTACCCTTTCTTGACACTAGCATAGATGACATATGTATATACTCTATCTACTTTGACAGATATCCCTTATCTGAGACTGAAAACTGTGCTGACTGAAGACTTTTTCTTGTAGTAATATAACAAATATTTTAATTTGATTATATATATATATATATATATATATATATATATATATATAGAAGTGACATCTTTAATTTAAAGAAAATAATTATTTTCCATTATATATTAAAGAAACTAAATGAAATGAGGCTACGAATTTTTTTATGAAGAGCACATTAATGCTGTTTGCTAGGATTACATACTTGGAATAAAAACAGAAAATATACAATATAAATGTCAATATTTAATTAAGAGAAAGTTAATAAAAAAGAAAAGAAAAGACGTTTCACTTATCCTTGCACCAAACCCTTAAATCCACTCACATCACATCCACAACATCTGCATCAACACTAGACAACTATGATGCTAGCTATAATGATTTCATTTTCTAGGTATGAGACTCTTGTTGGAGTAAAATCAAATATATGGGCTGATATATTAAATGGTTTTTTTTTTGTTGCTAAGGTTTCTATAAAAAAAATGGTTTTTTTCTGTCGATATTAAAACATATTGAGAATAGAACCCATTTTTTCCTTCTCAAAAGACCGAGTTGATCGAAAGTTAACTCTGACCTCGCCGACCACCGAAGCTCTGCCATTTAGTACCTGAGTCAGATGGTACTGCATTCGTATCGGATTTCTAGGGTATCACCTTAGACGTGTTGTTACCTCACAATTTTTCGAACCCTGATCCATAATGATGACAAGAGGGTCCTATGGCAAGGCATAGATTATCTTATCGATACCGTGAATTCCTACGAAAATCGGACTAATCTGAGCACCAATCTCAACCCGCCTTAACTTTAGAAGTGCCAAAGCGACCCCAGAACCGTGGCATAATTTCTGGCCAGTTACATACCAATGGGTCTCTCAAATATTTCCCTGTACTGTGACCTCGCTATGGAGTGTAGTCTCCCGACCTCAAAGTCACCGGATCGCTCGGGGTATTCACCGCTAGCCGCAACTCACAAACAAAAAGAATAATATGGTGAAGCCCTTGTCGCCCCTCCGATGGCAAAGTTAGTTTTTTTCTGGAAGACTTAGAATTTTTAGCAATAATTATCTCAACCAAGAATCTCGTACCTTTTTTGGAGTAACTTGCTCTTCTTTTATGGAGAGGGGAAAGAGGATCCGTCTTTCCTGGAGAGTGGACGATTTCCTCCCCTAATGGTAGGAGAAGATGGCTCTTATTTCGGAAAGGGTGACTTGTTCTTCTTTTTATGCTTGCTTTCTGCGATTTGGTACATTTAATGAGAGTGCCTTCCTATTTTGTCGGAGGCGGAGGGACTAGTTTGTGGGAGATTTTGCATTTATATTATGTAGAAATGGTTTGGTAGTTTCGTTTAATGAAGTTGTCGATCATCCAAAAGGCAAGGCGTCAGGATAAACGATGCCCAGGGAAAATATACGGAAGAAGGCATTACGGATGAGCGGTGCGGGTACGGGTGACGAGGCATACGGGATGAGAGAGATGCCACAGGCGTTCTGATGGTGGTTATTGGGCTTGATCTTAGGAGGGTCCTTGGGCCGGCCAGTTGGCTAATGGAACTGGGCCCGGGCCTATGGTACCCATAATGCCCCCCTTTTTCCTGCCAGGGGAGCGGTCGCCCCCGGTTGGAAAAAGAACAAGCTTGACCGTCACTTCATTGGGAACAGTAGGCAATGTTGTTCAATGTGAATTTTATGATTTTGGAACTATGTTGGATGCTATATTGATTCAGATTGGAGGATTGCTATAAAGACTAGAATGACAAAGATTGTTGGGTATCCGTGTTTATCCGTGAGGGTGATTGATAGTTGGTTAAGATCATGAAGTGAAGGGGTTGTGGGTTGAAGGTCGGTTGTGACCGATTAGTTGAGCGTGTCGTTCGAGCATGGGATGGTCAAAGACGGTATGGCTTGAGTGGAGTTGGAAATGTTCATGGAGGTGTTTGGGTGGTTCTAAAACTTGAATGGCAGCCTGCGCGTCGAGGACACCCATTCTTCAAATCTGCGAGGGGTTGCTTAAGCTCTCGCGGCTCTATCATCTTTCTCCTCCTTCTTTGCCTCGTGCCTTGCGAGGGGCTTTTCACAACGTTCGGCCCCCGTATCCCATCTTGGCCTGCAAGCGAGTTCGGAGGCTTTACGCTCTCGTTCAGCCAGTCACCACCTTCTCCTCCTTTTAGCAACCTTTGGCAACCATGCATTTTGGATCTGGAATAGATGCTTAATCTACTTTGGATGTTTTGTAAGCTCGGAATGTATTGTGAAACATTTCTTGGCAACAAGCAGTGCTATGTAATGCCGAACACCTTTTTGGTGCAATTAATAAAGTTGTAGTTTTTTATTATTACTGTGCCTTATTATAAATGTGTGGTTATTATAATTTTATCTAATTGCGACCATTTTGGTCTCTCACTATAAGATGGGTTAGCAGACCTGTTGTCTGTCAGGGAGGAAGGCCTTTGGGAGCAGCCCTTCTTAGTCCACAGTGCCCTAAAGTGAACATGAGTCGGTTGAGATCTTGGATATGATAGACGATGGGTTCGTAGCTTCATTAAATGGGATTTCTGAGATACTGAGGCAACTATATAGGCCAGGCATGCGAAGCCATACCTTTTCCTTTTTAAATTGTCATTTTGGTTTATCTTCTTTCCTTTAGGCGACTAACCCGCTGCGGACCTGACGGTTCTACATTAACGTTCATTTTAGAAGGCCATCGGCTGCGGGCATTGCGCACTTCATTTCATAAGGTAACTATCATCGTTCCTTAATAGCGTTGGTTCTTAGTTGGCGACTAGTTTCCGGCTGCCTAAGGCTTGGAAGGGAGGACTAAAAGCTTTTTGGCCCAGGCAGCCCTTATTCGGGCCTGGGGCATGCCTTTGTACCAATTAGGTGTAGAGTTTAATATTTGTTTTTTCTTTTCCTTTTGATGCCTTGCCGGCTGAATGGCGAATTTAGGAAGAAACTGCGGTTCATCTCGGTGCGACCGTGGTGATGTGGCATCGTCTCTGGCGGTGATGTGTGTTCGGGGTGTCAGGTCGATGTTCAACTTCAGGTGGGAGTCAGATGATCCACATAGGTGTGAACCTGCGGTGGTTTTGGGACATCGCGCGATGGGTCGTTTCAAATCAAATGATAAACAATTTTGCTGCTAAAGTATCTAATTATGTACCCTGATGTGTTATATCTAATGACCTTTTTAGACCATTTACATTGATCTGTTGGGTGAGACCTTTATCTGTTTACTCCCCGAACATAGGGTCGGGTGGCCAGGATGTCCATGTGGGTTTGAGCCATTGCGGATCATGAATAGGCTCCACAGGCTAAGCCTAAGACGGAGGCGAAAGGGGCGTTACTAGTGAGGGGTCCTTGGGATGAGATCTAGGGTTCCCTCGGGTTGTCTTTTAATGTTAACCGGTCTCAATCCTTCCCAGGTTTGTTGTTGTGTCGGTGCTAGTTTGTCAGCATATATCTTGACGTTATGATGTGTTAACTGTTGGTTATTCATGCAGGAAAGGCTTAGAGAGGAAGGCTGGTGAAATGGGTGGAGAAGTCTAGTGAGGAAGATCCGCAGAGCTTTTGGAGATTTTTCGGTGGAGCGCCACTACCCAGTCTTGCTTGCAGAGAGAATATATACATCTTGGCTTGACCCCGACTCATATACCCTTCCGGTCATCCCAGTAGATTGCCTTGAGCGTTGTGGAAGGGAGCACTTTGTGCTTCTTGATGTCTTGGCGCCTAGTTTCTATGCGCTACCGGCTCCTCCGAGGACCGTGTCGGAGTCATCCGAGTTAGGTGCAGGGGGCTGGCTGTAGGTCATCCCACTTCCTCAGGGGGCTTCTGGTTCATCTCCTTAGCTCTAGTCGGAGAGCCAAAAAAGGCCGTCCCGAACGCTTCCTCCCTCTCGTTCAAGTAGCCGGGGCTACCCCCCAAGTGGTAAAGGTTAAGTGGAAAAGGGCGCTCAAGCATCGAAATACGCCGGGGTCCAGGGGTGAGAATTTTATATGTGGATCCTTGGCGTGTGAAGCAGTATGATTTGGAGGGAAGAAGAATGGATGGAGCGGCGGGTACCTTGATCGGTATGCGCGCATGGCGTAGTGAGTTCAAGTGGCGAGTCGAACGCCGCCCCTGTCCAATCTGTAGGACCGAGCTATCCTACTGGCGATGATCAGCCTACCACTGACGGAAGTTCGGGGGACCGGGCAATAACCATCCTTGGCTCCCCCGAATTGGGGCCAATAGGTGGAGTGGAGCCGGACGGGGCCGGTCGATCAGAATCAAATGAGGGTGATCCGCCCCCCAAGCACTCTAAGTAATCCAACATTCAAATCGGGGCGAGAAGCCACCAAGTAAATCAGAGTACATGCGGTCCAGACTTCCCTAGGCTAAGCTGACGGGACCAAGGGTGAGTAAACCAATAACTACCTTCCTCCTCGGGGCGGGCCCCAGGGAGGTGGAGATATCCCAGACCCGCGCCAAGGGGAGGAGGGAGGTGAAAGACTCGATGGGTGAAAGCGTGATGTGTATATATGCTGGCATGTGGCAGGGTGCACGCGATCGCCTCAGGTAATATATTGACAGGTGAGTATCGTTCTACGAGGTGGGTTACTAAATACCGACTCTAATCTAGCCTATGGTTTCATTGGATGTGGAAAATCTATAGAAAATTCAAAGACAACTAATCTAGGCATGCAAAGAATGACTATATAAAGACTAAAAGCCTTAGGTATAGACTTCACCTAAACAATGATGTATGAACCTCAGCAATTGTCGTTAATTCGATTTAAATACGTGAAGATGGCGATTTAACTAATGTATATTTGAATCTCTCTAGAGCATTCGCACACTACCCTTAGAAAGGTTATCGCATCTGCACTTTCGAGCCATCATAACTAAGGATGCATTGAACTCTATGGAAATCTTAATACCACACCTAATCTCACTTATATCTCTATCTCATGATAATTAGACGGTAAATCATCCATGGTCTAATTTTAACTCTCATTTCTCATATTTTGAATCAAACCACAATTCATGCAAATATTGGCCAAATATCCACAAGCATTAAGATCTAAATGAAATACTCAACATAAATATGAAATAAAAAATCGATCAATATAAATTAGGAGAGATTCATACAAATATGTCTTTGGCTACATCTAAACCCTAAGAAACTAACAAAACATAAATTGGAAAAGTAAATACAACCATCAAAAGAAAGAAAAATGAAAAAGGAAAGAGAGAAAACATCCATTATCTTCTTCTTCCTCAAGTGTTCTTCCTCTTCCAAGAACGAACCCTAGAAATCTCTCCAAGAACAAGCCCTAGGTGTTTCCACCCAAAACTTGTTCTCCCTCAAAGGTCAAAAAACCGTTCCAAATCATCCTCCCTTGATCCTACAGTTTTGAGCTTTAAAATCCCTCCATTATGGAGCTCAAAATGGGTAAAATGCATCCAAAATCGACCACAACGTCGCAAGCGTCGTTTGGCCACATCACGACGTCGGGATGCTGCGTTTCTGCAGCTCTCTGCAACGTCGCGACGTTCTAACGTCGCGACGTTGCTGCAGCTTTCCTGTTTTTGCACCAACCGTCCAAGATCATAACTTTGTCATCGAACTCCGATTTGGGGTGTTCTTTAGCACAGTGGGAAGCTATTGAAGTGTAAGAGAATCCATCCATATATGGATTGATTCCAATATTATCTCATATAATGTCTGAAAACATCAAAATACAGTAGCCTCACTGCTATAGGTGCTGCAATGTTGCTGATTTTCTTCAAGTTTTGGAACTTGCATAACTTCTTTGTTCGAACTCCAATTTTTGTGTTCTTGGTATCCCTGGAAAGCTATTGAAGTGTAGAATTCATAAATATAAAGCTTGCTTCAATTGGAGCTCATATGATATCTGAAAACGTCAAAATACAGTAGCTGCTTTTGTAGTAGTTTTTCCACCAATTTTGCACAATTCCATCAAATGGATGACCTGATCATAAGTATGAACTTGGGAGCATTAGGGCACTTATTTAACATAAAAACACTAGAAAAACTAACTAAAGCATAGGGATAAAATGAGTATTTAGATACTCATCAATATCTTGTCTTGGCCAGGAGCCCTTTCCCAGGCGTCATTGCCGATCAGTTAAATAGTTTGTACCCGCCATGTAGTGCAGAGTAGCCTACTCGGGGCAAGGGCCTTCCTGAAGATTATATGGTTGCCCCTCCACCAGCTACCGAAGGAGGATTTACGCAGATCATTGATGACGGGATCTACAGTCAAGGCAAGTAATTTTGTTCGATCCCGATCAATTTTTGGTAAGATAGGTGGTTTCACCGGGTGGATTCAGCGCTATTACTTATTTTCTTAGTTGCTAATGGGTTTCTTTCCAGGTTGTAGCTGCTATTCGTAACATGGTGCTGCAGCATCACGAGTTTGAGCTTAATTTGGGGCGCCGGCGAGCTGCCGATTATTTGTTCGACGGGTATGGTGACGGGAGATCGCGCCTCACTAAAAAGCCGGTAGCGTGTTGTCGCCCTAGAGTTGGAGGCTAGAGAGAATCTATGGAGAGGCGGTCAGGGCTGAAGGCTAGGAGAGATGGATTGTGCCATGGCCCGAAATAAGCGGCGGTAGTGAAATTAGTTAATGCGAGTCTGGAATGGAAATCGGAGCTCGCTCGGATTCAGCGTGCGTTAGCGCTTGTGGAAGAGGCTCGTCGGAGGGCGGAATTTGAGCATGGAGCTGCTCAGGAGGCGTTGGCCGCAGCAGGGGAGGCTTGTAAGAAAGAAGAAGAAGAGAATGGCCATTTGGCATATGAAAAACTCGCCTTAGTGATAGAGCTCGAGGCTTTAAAGGATGACTGCAGCCTTCGGAAGAAGGTGTTCGGCTGGCGGCGGGAGAGCGATGGAGGTGGGTGACTTCGAGTAGCGTCACGGCTCTTCAATTATAGGTATGGTTGTTCTTGCTTTCACGCGCATGTATGTGGGAGCAAGCCTCGAATCTCGAATGGGATATTTAGATCATGGTTTATTGTGCAAAGTTTTTCACTAATCCCTGCTGCCGCCCATGCGCGTCGACACGCTTGACTTTAGCTCTATTAGTGGGGAGCGTTCGAAGAATAGTCGGTCACGGTAGGAGAGGAGAGCGGTTCTTCAGCGAGATCTCCCAGGCCGTGTGCGGCGGCGAGTTGAGGCGTCGTAGTAACTAGGGTTTGAAAACTTTCACATTGTTCGGTGGTTGTATCAAACAATTTTACTTCTTCGTCCTTCTTTCGTTAATTTTGAATATGTTTCAAGGTTGAGTTTGCTTTGATTCCTGTTGAGTGCCTCCTTCGATTGCATTGATTAGAAAAGCGAGGCTTTAGTAGTGGTTTGCTTGTTGAAATTTGTCTAGATAGATTGTCAACTCTAATTCAACCAACCAGATGTGATCATCTTTAAAAATTTGACGGAGTCATTGGCTATTTGCCGGACTTATGCTGACCGATCAGGATGCCTTGATATGTCTTTGGTAGGGCAAATCGATAGTATGTCGCCGGACTTGTTTAACCAGCCATATGGGGATATGTCTTTGGTAGAAGCGGAATTAGTGAACTCGCCGCCGGACATTTAATTTGATCGACCGGATCTTGATATGTCTTTGGTAGAAGCCCCGGGTTAATTGAAGCTACTTGTGGCGGAACTATCGTTATTAGGGCGGATGTGATCATCTTTGTTGCAGGCCCAGTCAGTGAGCTAACGTCGCTCGAGACTTTGTAATTTGACTAGCCATATGTGATATGTGTTGGGCCGAGTAAGTCAGTGAACTGCGCCGCCCGGACTTGTAATTTGACCCATTTAGATGTGATCTTATCTTTGCGTAGGATTTCTTATGCCAGGACTTATGAATTTGACCCGGTAAATATGTGATGCATCTTGGTAGGCCAGTCGATGAACTCGTCTCGGACTTGTGTTGACCAGCTGAATGTGATATATCTTGGCCGGGCGGAGATTAGTGAGCTGCGCGCTTCCGGACATGGTGACCGGCCGGATGTGATGCTGTCTTTGAAATTTAGGGAAGGTTAGTGTGCCTTAGCCGGACATATGGTGACCGACGGATGTGATCGTACGCGGTAGTCAATGGTAGCCCGCTGGTTTGTAATTTGACCAGCCATATGTGATATGTGGTGGGCCAGGCAGTTCAATGAACTGTGTCGCTCGAACTTTTAATTTGACCAGCCATATGTGATATGTCTTTGAGCTAAGCCAATCCCGATCTTCTGCACTTTGGGCTTATGGTGACCCGGCCAGATGTGATTTGTACTTCGTAGGCGGATCGATGCGTACATCGCTCGGACTTATGGTTGACCGACGGATGTAGTGATATGTCTTTGGGCCAAGGCGGAGTCGATGTGAAGCTATGTACTTAGGACTTATAATTGACTTGACTAGTATGATCTTGTCTTGTAGGCGAATCGATGGAGTGCGCCACGGACCTAATTTAACCAACCATATGTGATCTTGTCTTGGGCGGGCGAGTCGATGAACTCGTCGCGGACTTATGTAATTTGACCGACGGATGCTTGATGCGTAACTGGCCGAAATAGTCAGTGAACTCGTCGCGGACTTGTAATTTGACCGACCGGATGATGCGTATTTGGTAGAACAAGTCCCGGTAAACTCTATTGCGGACATGCAATTTGACCAGCCATATGTGATCTATCTTTGCGATGGGCCCGATCGATGTTACCGCAGCCACGACTTTTAATTTGACTAGCCATATGTGATATGTGCTAGGCGAGCATGTGTCGATGACTGCCTTGCGGGACTTGTAATTTGACCCGACGGTCTTGATATGTCTTTGGGTCGGGCGGGTGATGTGCACATACGGACACTGTAATTTGATCAGCCGGATGTGATATGTCTTTGGGCGGGCGGAGTCGGTGGCTACGTAGCCGCTTGTAATTTGACCCGGCCGGATGTGATCTTGTGTTGGGTCGAGCGGTCGATGGTGCGCAGCGGACTTGTAATTTATTGACCCGAATGTGATATGTCTTTGGCCGAAGCGGGTCGTTGTTTGCGCGCGGACTGTAATTTGACCAGCCATATGTGATATGTCTTTGGTCGGTAGTCGATGAAGCTACGCCGCCCTAGACTTTTAATTTGACCAGCCGTATGTGATCATATGGCACGGCGAGGCGAATCGATGGCGCAGCCCGAACGTAATTTGACCATCCATATGTGATGCTGTGCTTTGGTGCAGTGAGTCTGTGAAGCTGCGTCGCCGGACTTATGGTGTTGGATACGCATGGATGTCTGAGCATATGTCGAGTAATAGATAATACTTGACATTCTTTTATTGATAATACCTTTTCAAATGCTATTTCCCACGTTCTGAGTATAGGGGTTCCATCGGTTTTAATACATGGCATGGGACCGAGTTCTCGGGCCATGTGACTCTGTCCAGTTTCTCAGGTTGGGTTGGAACTTTCCCTGCAGTAGGGTCCCACGGTGTTCTCGAAAACTCCTCGAGGCGAGATCGCTTGGCTTGAACACGAGGCCTTACGCCGTTTGTTATAAGAGAATTTGCCCAGCGTTGGTAGGATCACCACTTTCGGATTCTTCTTAGCTTCTCATGACTCATCACTTGTGTCTAACTCTCTGATCATAGATCCTTTATTTTATAGTTCGGGCATATCTATCTGAATGGTGGGTAGTCAGGTTAAGTAAGGTCTTGCTTCCATTCGAGTAGGTGGAGTGCGAAAAGGGGAGGCATTTGGTTGACTTCGGGCCATGGATTCTGTAAGCGAGCACCCGACGATTCTTCCACTTCCCATTTCCGCTTCTTGAGTCTAAGCGGCTTTTGAAACGATCGGTGGGAGTTTTATTGGAGGCTTCAGCTTGGCCATTGCTCTAGGGATATCGGGGGGTAGAGTACAAGTTTCGTATTTTCAGTTCTTGGAAAAAATCTCGATAGACCCAGTTGTCAAATTGTGGCCCATTATCGGATACAATTGATCTTGGAATGTTGAATCGGCAGACAATGTTTTTCCAGATGAATCGGGTGACATCTCTATCTTTGATGGACACGAAGGCATTAGCCTCTATCCATTCTTTGTGATTCATAGCGACCCGGTAATAGTTTCTTTGGGGTGGTGCGTGGGAGCGGGCCTACAATATCAATCCCCTCTTTGAAGCGACGGTATGGTGGTAGAGATGGAAATCAAATCTTGCAGGAGACTTGAGATAGTAGACATTTGTTAGCGGGTCACATTTCGACGTGGTCGTGACATCGACTTCATAGTTGTGATAATTGCCCTTGCGTGTGAGGCTCGATTGGGCCTAGTATTCTTCCCCAAGTGGATTTCGCATATGCCTTCGTGTGGTTCGACTGACACATACTAGCCTTGCTCGGGAGTCAGACATTTCAAGTATGGTCCGCCCAGGGACCGTTTATAAATTGCCGTCTCTTAGGAGGAACCTGGCGTGAATCTGAACTTTATGAGCCATAGCATTATCGGTAGCAACTCCCCACAGCGTAGCTATGTAGAGTCATATGGGGTCCATCCAGGATGGGGGAGACTCTTCTACCTGGCTTACTTGAGTATACAATATGGAGGAGCCTGGTTGATAGTAGATAAGGATATATATAGTTTTCGTTATTGGAAAAGACGTAGCCACGGTGGCTAAAGCATCGACCCGTTCATTACTGTCTATGGGGATATGTTCAAGTTTCCAAGTCGTGAGGTACTCAATTTCTGCTTGACTAGAGAAGCGTATTTTGCCATTCGGGGGTTCCACTAGACTACGGGTGCGTTGACTTGTCCCATGACCGGTTTGTGGAGTCGCGAATCAAAGGCGGTTAATACATAAGGTGAGTGCGAGGTCAGTCAGGCTATCATGGCCGTATTATTTCGTTGTTGGAGGCGGAAGGCCCTAAGCGGATAGCTGTTCAATCCTTTTTCCGGTGGGGAAGTTGATGAGACCGATCAGGCTCTGATTATGCAGGCCTAAATCAGCGTAAAGGGTCCACCGGCCCTTATCGTCGAGCCCGAGTGCGGAGTGCTCACGAGATTCCATGAGGAATCTGTAGACTGCCCTTCTTTGCAAATCTCGACTGTCTTGGATGCCATACTAAATTAGTTCCGATTACTTGAGACCATCCTTAGGATTGTCTGTCGAGTTTGTGAATCGTGCCCTGGAGAGGAGGATCAGTCAATACCACAACGAGATGAGCCTGGAAATATGGGCGAAGCTTCTGGGCGGCTGTTCGTAGGGCCAAGGCAGCCCGTTCGAGGTGGGTGTATATGGTTTCCGCATCGGTTAGGACTAACACGACAAAGAACAACGCTCAAACTGCATCCGTTCTTTGAAACGAGTGACCTTGTTGCTATATCACGAGGATGCTAGGTAAAGATAGAGGCGTGTCTCAGGCTTTCGGCGCCACAGAGTTGGGGGCTCGTCGGGTGTGCTTGATTGCTACGAATGGTAGGTGTTCCTGGAGTCACTCAGCTGGCTAGCCCCCTCGGGAGGTAGTGAAAAGGGTTTTAAGCTGGTCGGTGAAGCGAAATAAAGCGCCCGAGGCGGTGTGGCCGGTCAGTTGTTGGATCTCTTTCTTAGAGCTGGGGGCCGGCGATTGCAAGAAGGCTTTAAGTTACGCGGGATTTGCCTATATTCCTCTTTGTGTTACCATGAAGCCAAGGAATCTGCCGGCACTGACCCCGAAGGCACATTTTAGGGGGTTTAGTTTCATACCATATTCTCAGAGGAGGAGAATTGACTTGCGGAGATAAATGACATGATTAGTTGTTTTGATTTTACCTTGCTCGTCAATATAAACTTCCATAGTCTTTGTAGGAGTAAGGGTGAAACATTTTGTCACCTGACCCTCGATGGGTGGCCCCATCGTTTCTTTAATCAGAAGGGCATCACGGTATACTTGATTGCAATCCATGGGGCGTGATGAAAGATGTCTTTTCTGCATCCGGGGGGTGCATAGGGATCTCGTGATACCCTGAAAAAGCGTCCAGGAAGGATAGCGCTCTGGAGTGCCGGCCGAGGCATCCACAATCGATCTATGATGGGAGGCGAGGGGAAGCTATCTTTTGAATGACGTCGTTGGTCGGAGTGTAGTCCACATACTCTCTCCATTTGTTCCCGCTTCTTTGGAACTACCTACGTTGGCCAACCATTGGGGTATTTTACAGCTCGATAAATCCGATACGAAGAAAGATTCTTCGACCTCGGTCTTGATGACCAGGTGGCGGTCGGGGTGAAAGCGTCTCATTTTTTGTCGGACCGGCTTGGCAAGGGGGGTGACGTTCAGCTTGTGTGAGGCGTGAATGGGGCTGATCCGGGCATATGGCATG
The DNA here is from genome assembly GCA_016808115.1 of Tetrastigma voinierianum. Taxonomy (NCBI): domain Eukaryota; kingdom Viridiplantae; phylum Streptophyta; class Magnoliopsida; order Vitales; family Vitaceae; genus Tetrastigma; species Tetrastigma voinierianum. Next base: position 49,924 of record JAEQBH010001029.1, read on the forward strand.
AGTCAACGAATACATCGACATTGAAGCGTATAACTTGGTATAGCGGGCCTTTTCCTCCTCGGAGAGAGGGTACTAACTATAGATGCATCTGTCCCAGGCGTCGAGGACATGGCTTCTAAGGATCAGCGACCAACTCTTTATCTTCGGTAGTGGAAGGATGATTGTGATTACTGTGCGGGGGTTGGTCCTCGAGGGGTGGTTCCGCCGGTGATTGGATTTGTGCGTTCCCATGACGAGTTGTGCATTGCCTGGCCCTAATTGGCTTCCACGGAGATCAACATCGAACTACGGTCGGTGTATAGATTCGATGGTATGTGGATGAATGCGCTTTCGTAGCGTAATGGGGCTCGGCCCGAGATGGCATTATACGCCCCAGGGTCAACACCCACGGAGCGATTACTTCTTTGGGTTCACCAGGACCTACTTTGACAAAGAAGGTGATGTCCCAGACTGACAGTGTGGTAGCTCGGGTTGAAACGACAAACCCACCAGCGAATGGAGATGATCAATCGGGGACTCTCATCGATTGAAGGCGGGAGGTTAAGAGCGAATCCCGGTAAGCGCCCCGGAGTAAACCGAGACCACGTGCGTCAAAGCGGTAATGCATACAGTTAATACAAGTGCATCGTAGTGTGGTGTGATGACCTGTGTATGGTTAATAGGTGGAAAGGATATAGGGTCGTCCATCGGTAGCCGCTGCGGGGGACATCTCCCAGGTGCGATGAATTTTGTTCGCTCTGGCTCTCAACGAAATTTGCCAGAAACGTTCTTCTCACTTCTTCTTGGATTGATATTGGTGCCAGGTCGATTTTGATGTAAGTTGATGGGTGGCCAGGGGTTACGGTCACGTGTTCGATTTTACAGTGGCCTGCGTGGGGCCATTTGTTGCCCATGAGTTGGCTCTCGAGTGCCGTCACGGGGTGGTGGCTCGAGATAAGCTTTCTCACAGGGAACTTAAGGCTCTAGTAGTGATTAGTTTCATGGTCATGGTCCCCGTGATATCGCATCGTAGGGATCGCATTGCGGAGTGCGGCGGCCCTCGTGGTGGGGCCATTTGAAGTCGGGGGAGCTCCGGATGAGGGCGGGCCGAGTCTTAGGCAATGTTAAGGCGCGGTGGGCCCGAGAGTCTTTCTTTTTTTGGTTGCCGTCGGCACATGCAGCTCCATCTTGGTTCCTTTTAGGTCAGATAGGCCCTTGGCGGCCGGCTTGATACAGGCGGTTATCATAATCGTTTTGCGGCGGCGGATGTTATCTTCGGCCCATAGAGAATTTATCGCGGAAGTGGTACAATTCCTCCATAGTTCTTGCAAGCGGTCTAGGGATAAAAGTGGAAGAATGGGGTGGATGACTCAAGCTTGATACGAGTTTGCAAGGCGCATCCATACTGTATACATCGATTTGCTGGACGGCTTGTCCGAACCTACATGTGAAGTCCCGGATGGACTCGTCTTCCCGTTTGAGGATGGATTGGAGGGAGCTGATGTTCCCTTTTTGCCTGATTGAGCATAAGTATTGAGAGACAAACGCAGCCCATAGTTCACTGAACATGTTTATTGACCCTCTAGTAGCTTGTGGAACCAGGCTAAAGCAGGGCCCTTGAGGCTGGCTGGGAATGCCTTACATAGGAGCCGATCCTCCCCGGCGTTGAGAATCATTGCCTGATTATAATGTAACATGTGATCGTATGGATCGAAGAAGCCGTCATTATGGCAAGGGTGGTATTGTGCGGGGAGGATCGTAATCTAGGATATCTTTGTCAGGGAGTGGAAAGCATGTCACCTGTAGTCCCCGAGCAGCGGAGGCAAAATTTTAGAGTGGTCTTAGGGGCGTGAGCGGGTATGGTTGGTATTGGCCGAGGAGGTCTCGACTCGGTCGGTGCATATTGGTGGTTGGCATGGGCGTAGTTGGTCCTATTTGGGTTCTCTCACTTTGCCGACGTATGCGACACTACAAGCCATTTGGATCGTAGTGACCTTTTCAGAATGGGTTTCCGCGGCGTTCGAAGATGGTGAACGACGCAGGAGTGGGAAGCTGCCGAAGGATAACTCATCATTAGCCGGTAGATCGATATCGTCCGTATAGCGGCATCCTTGCCCTGCAGGGAAGAGGAGGAAATGGGCGGGAGGCTCTGTGGTGCCGGCCTCAGGCGGGTTCCTGAGGCTCGTTTCTTCTCACAGCAGTTCGCGTTCGCCTTGATTCAGCCACACTGGCATGTTCACTCTTGTGCCTCCGATTCTTGGCCCAGGAAGGCGGGTCTTTGGGGAGCTAGGCTAATTTGGATTGCTAGTCATGGTGCTGGTGAGACCGGTCTGTGGGATGTTTGGGGATAGCGAGGCTTTGCGAGATGGGGTCACCCGGGGAGCGGGTGTACCCAGCTCTTGCGTCTTAGCCTTTAACTGACTTCTTGTGGTGTTTCCCCTGACGGCGTAGGTGTAGTCTCTGAGATTCTCGGAGTCCTTTGGATCGTGGGGGCATTCACCCGATTAAATTTGCAACACCAAAATAAAAGAGGCAGCCGGTGGTGTCCATGTAGCCCCTCAGATGTAAAGTTAGCTTTTACGGAGACTTAGAATTTTAAATAATTATCTCGACCAAGGAATCTCGTACCTTTTGGAAGTAACTTGCTCTTCCACTATGGAGAGGGGAAGAGGATCAGATGCTCTGGAGAGTGGACGATTTCCTCCCCTAATGGTAGGAGAAGATGGCTCTTATTTCGGAAAGGGTGACTTGTTCTTCTTTTTATGTATCCGCTTTCTTGATTTGGCCGCTGTGAGAGTGCCTTCCTATTCCGTCGGAGGCGGAGGGACTAGTTTGTGGGAGATTTTGCATTTATATTATGTAGAAATGGTTTGGTAGTTTCGTTTGATGAAGTTTTTCGATCATCGGAAGGCGGCGTCAGGGATAAGCAATGCTGAGCTCGAAAGAGGCATTACGGATGAGCAGTGCAGGGAATTGCCAGTGTGAGCATCCAGGGATAAAGAGATGTCGGGCGTTCTGAGGCCGGCTGGTTGTTGGGCTTGATCTTAGGAGAGTCCTTGGGCGGCTGGTCTCGGCTAAGCAGATTTGGGCGGACCTATAGTACCCACATGGAGAACCGTTCCTTTGGAATGGGCAACGGTTTTAGCGGTGTGCCGATTAATCGAAAGCTAAAGTCTTATTCAATAATATATTTCTGAACGATCAAGACGAAGTTTCTATGATGTTTACTACGGTTGACGCATCGGTTCTCACGAGGTTGAAGCTAGAGGCCAACGGCGATATCCAGCGGAGCACGGGGCTTGAATCGCGAGGGAAATGATCAATCTTCTACATAGCCCCGGCGGACCTGTGCGAGAGGTATGGCCGGTGTGGACCCAACAGCAACTGCGACGACCACAGGGACGCCGAGTTTGACTACACGTGCCTGCCGGGGTTCAAGCCCAAGTTGCCACGTGACTGGTTCTTGAAAGACGGCTCAGCTGGATGTCTCAGGAAGGAAGGAGCCAAGGTGTGCGAGAGCGAGGAAGGGTTTGTGAAGGTGGAACGTGTAATGCCCCCTGATACATCGGCTGCACATGTGAACATGAACATAAGCTCAGAAGCGTGTAGAGAGGAGTGCCTGAAGGACTGTTCTTGAAGTGGAAACGCGACTGCAAATGTAAGTGGAAGTGGGAGTGGGTGCTTGTCTTGGTATGGAGATTTGATGGATACAAGAGTACCTTCTGAAGAGGGGTAGGATTTATACGTTCGTGTGGATGCCATCAATCTAGGTATGTATGCTAAAACATTTAAATTTCAGGTTTCAATATGGATGGTCTCTCTCAGATTTATGCGATCATTTTTTGAAGGTTTTTTTTTCGTGAATTTTTTTAGCTGAAATTCAAAAGCGGTCAAAAGGTTTTCTGACGAAGAAAGGGATGATGGCAGTTTTGGTGGTGGGGGCTGCTGTGATTATTGTTCTCTTGATCTCATCAGTTTTGTTTTTAAGGAAGAAGATGAAAGGTAATCAAACATAAATTTTGATGGTACATATCAAGCCTTCGATCCAATGTTTGTACCTTGGGAATACATTGACAAGAAGATATTTCCTTAGGATATATTTGGTAGGAAAAGCCAAGCATTTCTGAACTTAGTTACCCAGTAAATTGATCTGGTATGGAGGAATTATATACTTTCATGGTATTTTTCCCCACAATTAAAGAAGCGCCATTTATTGTTGTACTTCCATGACAGGGAAAGGAACACAAAACAAAATGTTGTACAATTTGAGACCTGATGCGACATGGCTTCAAGACACTTTGGGAGAAGAGGAGCATAATGAAAGTCCAACCAATTTTGAATTACAATTCTTTGATCTAAACACCATAATTGCACCTACTAATAATTTCTCTTTTCAAAACGAACTTGGACGTGGTGGTTTTGGCTCAGTTTATAAGGTAGTGAATCCTTCTCAAATGTTTGATGACTGCTGAAATTGTTGGACTTTCTTTCATTGCACAAGCATTAGCTTATTAGTTGAGTTTTCCTAATTGTGAATAATCCAATTCTTCGTAATCATTATCAGGGTCAGCTGTCTGATGGATAAGAAATAGTTGTGAAAGGATTATCCAAGAATTCGGGACAAGGAACAATAGAATTTAGGAACGAATTGACACTTATTGCAAAACTCCAACACAGGAATCTTGTGAGGCTTTTGGGTTGCTGCATTCAAGAAGAAGAGATAATGTTAGTCTATGAGTACCTGCCAAACAAAAGCTTAGACTTTTTTATTTTCAGTATGTATCACTTCTTTTCTGTCATTTTCATTTCTTTAATCTTCTAAGGTTCTTTTATAATCAATTGGAGAAGTTATTAGTATATTCTAGCATCCATTTGCTTATTGATATTTTATATTTTTGTAAAACTCGAGAAAATTCTAATTTTCTAAAAAATGGTAAAATGGTCATTTCGGTAAAAATTCGAAATTTTTCTATATTTTGGATAATGACGGACTTCAGGGTTGGAATGTCCTCCCGAAATCTAATACCATGCATCAAATTTAGAGTAATTTCGAGGCAATTCAAAATTCCCCGCGTTTTGAGTGCGAGTGTGGTCTTTGTAAGCATTTGTGAACATGTGATGTGACAAAAGTCACCTACTACATGTACCCATGTGACACATGTTACATGATTAGTGAGAGGATGAGATGAATGGCTTAGATTAAGCCATGTGTCAAAAATCTAAAACTTAGGACATGGATGGAATTAATGAGAAGTTAAATGAGTATAAGACAAAATAGGAGAATAGTTTTCTTCTCCATTTGGAACACAAATCGATGATGGGCTGGATTCTAGATTTTAGAGAGAATAGGTCACTTCTCTCCGAGATTTCTGGCGATTCGGACCGTCGGTTAACCAGGAACTAAAATAAAGTTAATTCTGAGGGCTACGCTTGGACAGATTTGGTGGAGTTCCGACAACTCAAGAGGTAGGGATCTTTTCCCTACTTGTGTTCTTTGGCTAAGAGTCATGTAAATGGTTAGAAAGGGATATTACGAGGCTTGATTTAACGTGTTCGGTCTCAAAACATTTTGAATCAGTGGAAAATCTCTATTTATTATGAAGTGTGAGGCAGTTACCTGACTGAGGTTTCCAGCATTCCATTCAAACCAACAAATTTTTTTATATTGTTGAGTGATTCAAAATGAATTGCTTGATTGATTAGTAGCCCATGTGAGCTAATTTTGGTGTGATTAGGAATCGAATAATATGAATTATGGAATTAGTGTGTTAATACATGTATGTAAACATATTAGCATGAATGGCTTGGAATTGTGTGAGGAATTAATATGTTAATGCATGTAATTAAATGTGTTAACATGATGTGGAATTATATAAAAATATAATTGTGTGTAAGCCATTGAAATGAATTGTAGTGCTTTCAGAGTAGGCTAATTTTGATGTTATTGATGTGAATTAAACCAACATGTGGCATGTATATAATTTTGTTAATATATGGCGTAATGATATATTGGCATGTGTGGTTTAAAGAATGACGTAATGCATTTCATATGTATCGAGGGCAACCTAGAAAATTAGGTGTGAGTGCACGGCATGAAGAAAATAAAAATGATGTTTTTCTACCGCATTGACTTGGGGCATGCGTGAGGGTCGGGTTAGGACTCGAGACACGGGATTAGGTATGTAATTTCAAGTAGGATCATGCATTTGCTTGAGTGTGTGTTTATGTTGAATCATTGCATGTGCACTTAGGTGGGGAATAACTCATGTAGGAGATTTTCACTACTGGGCATTGTTCACCCTGTCGATGAATCACTATTTCAGGTACATGGAGTGTACAGGAGGACGGCTCTCACTAGAGGCCGCATTTTAGAAGAAAATCGAATTGTGGCTTTGGTATTCATTTGTAAAAACATGTATGAGAACTCTAAATTTTTATATATGTTTTGGTAAAGAGTAATGTATTAACTCTTGAACTATGGTAATATAGTTGATATGTATTTTTGTAAGTATTGATGCAGGAGCCCAAGTAGCCATTTTTACTCATTTTAATTGTATATGGACCCGGTGTGGTCGGTGTAAAATGTTGGGACAGGTTGTGTATCTTGGGTAGAGCTCCCCGTACAAAGGAGACTCTGCCCGATTTTCTTGAGTGGTGTCAGGTTACCCAACATCCTTGAATATTCCGTGGGTTGATGGGTTGTCAACGGACCCTTGAGAAATGGGGCATCACAATTTCTTTGGGATAGATGAAACAAAGAAGTGTTTGTTAGATTGGAAAAATGCTTCGAAATTATTGTTGGAATTGCTCGGGGGATGTTATATCTTCATCAAGACTCAAGATTAAATGTCATACATGGAGATCTAAAAGCAAGCAATGTTTTACTAGATGTTGAAATGCTTCCAAAACTTTCAGATTTTGGCATGGCTAAAATATTTGGAGGAAATCAAATGGAAGGAAACACAAATCGAGTGGTTGGAACATAGTATGTGCTACCATATTTGAGATGCTAATAAAACATAATATTCAGTATGCTTTAATGATTTATTTTATATGCTACTACATGCAGTGGTTACATGTCACCTGAGTATGCAATGGAAGGGTTGTTTTCCACAAAATCCGATGTTCACAGCTTTGGGGTTTTGCTGTTAGAGATCATTACTAGGAGGAGAAATAACGCTTATAATCAGGACAATCCATAAGTTAACTTGGTTGGAAATGTGAGTAAACTAAAGTGCTAACTCACCTGTTATATTTTCTTCTTTACAGATAAGCTAATAGACATAAACTTCTTAGGTTTGGAACCTATGGGAAGAAGATAGAGCTTTGGATATTATTGATTTGGCACTTGAAAATTCATTCTCGGAAGATGAAGTGTTAAGGTGCATCCAAATTGGGCTCTTATGCGTGGAAGAATGTGCAAGAGATTAACCTTCTATGTTGCCATTATTTTCATGTTGGGTAACAACTTTACTCTTCCTCTTCCCAAACGCCCTGCATTTAGTTCAAACACAACTCAACTGAATGAAGAGGACTTCCATCTATAAATAATGTGACTATAACTTTGCTTCAATCTCACTAAATACTTGTTCTCTCACATGTCATTGGATTATACTCCATGACAAGGACATGTATACTAAGAATCATTAAATGAACAACCTATGATATAATCATCATATTTAGATAATTAAATGACTCCGTAATTTAATGCTCAAAAATCAATAGGGCAAGTATGGAAGCCTATAAGTAGGGTCAGACAATCGAGGTAGTGTATATAAAATAACATTAAAGTTTATATATATTGTTGATTTATGACCCAAATTTGGTTTTAGGCTTATGTCTGACCTGAAGGCTCACGGTGGGACTTTTATGAAAAGAAAAAGTTGAGAAAATTAACATACTAGGGTTTATTCTCTATTCCGCTGAACTTTTGTAATCTCTCTCAAAAAATTCATAGTGAAGCTTTTTCCTCTACCCGTGGTTTTTTCCCGCAAGGGTTTCCATGTAAATCTGGTGTTTTTTTTCCTTTATTTCATATTTCTTTGTTATGCCATTGATCATAACAAGTGGTATCAGAGCCATTAGGTTTTTCTAATCTTGTCAATAGCAACCATGAACTACAAAATTCCCTTGTTGGATTGCAGTACCAGATTTTTGTTATGACAAGTTAAGATGTGCGTTGTGCTAGCGTAAATGGATCTGGATGATGCGTTGCTAAGGATTGAAAAGATGTCGTCATAGTTAACAAAAGAGGAGAAAGAACGTAAGGATCGTAAAGTGCTATGTCAAATTCCACCTTCAGGGTGCATTTATTGGTCCAGTTACGCAAAGGCGTTATAAAGAAGAAGGCTACGTCATTGGCGAAGTTGGAAGAAGCTGTGCATGGCGAAATACTTATGGTAAGTTGCATTTGAAGCGTGATTGTATTCACCGAAATCTCTGCGGAAAGGTATGTCTTTAGAAGAGCATCTTACAACCTTTAAAGAAATTGTTGCAGATCTGGAAACTTTGGAGGTTAAATATGAAGAAGAAGATCTAGGGTTAATGTTGTGTTCACTTCCTAATTCGTATGCGACTTTCAAAGATACAATTTTATATAGTCGTGATATCCTAACCCTAAATGAAGTCTATGAGGCTCTATTTTCTAAGGAGAAGATGAAGAAATTAATTGTAGGGTCTGAAGAGCAAGGAGATAGCCTCTTTGTAAGCGATAGGCCATAAGAGAAGAATTCTAGAGAAGAATAGAGGAAAATGTCAAAATCCAGGAATTCTAATAAAATTTATATTCTGAGAAAAAGGTCACATCAAGAAGGAGTGTTTTAAGTTGCTAATAAGGAGAAGAAATTCGGGAACAAACAATGAGAGAAATCTGGGAAATCTGGTGAGGCCAGTGTTTTGGAATCAGATCAAACTAATGGAGAACTTCTTATTGCGTCAAATGCTAATTCAAGAGCTGGTGAGAATTTGATTTTAGATTCTGGTTATACGTTTCACATGACTCCTAATTGGGACTAGTTCTCTACTTACGAACCTATGCATAAAAATTAATGAGGAATCAAACATTCCTATCACTTAGCAGGGAAAATGTAATTTAAAATAAGAAAATCACCGTACAGCCATGTAGTTCTTCGATAAACAAGCGACCAGGTCCCGAATCCCTTGAAAGCCGATCACTAGCCCATTACGTCGGCCTCCAAGGTATCCACACGAATAACTCTCGGGATCCTCACAGGAATTTTAACTCGAAGCTTAATATACTAGTTATCGAATCATACAAGCTGATCATAACCCAGTTTTAAGATACAACATAGATCGATTTCTGATCATAAATAATCCTCATAAATAGGATTATTTAATTTCCATAAATAGGAGAATTAATTCATAATTAATTATCATAAATATGAGAAATTAATTGAGAATTAATTCATAATTAATTTCCATAAATATTAGAATTAATTCATAATTAATTTTAACTATTTATAATTAGATCTAGTATAATTAATTATCATAAATATTATAATTATCAAATAATTATTTTTGTTTTAACATAAAAATTATTCTTTTGTGTATGACCCTTTAGGTTTCCTAATCCCAGCCCGACAATAAATATAAATTGTAATTCTTAGACTTATATTGGCTTTAATACACATAAAACCAACATAAAGGTGTGGTTTTTATGGGTAACAATGCATCTTGAAAGGTAACAGGTATTGGGCCAGTTCGCATTAAGATGTTTGATGGAGTAGTTCGTACATTTGGTGACGTCAGACATGTTCCTGATTTGAAAAGGAATTTGATATCTCTAAGTACTCTTGATGCAAAAGGGTACAAGTACACTGGTAAAGGAGATGCTATTGTTACATCTTGTTCATTGTCAGAGAATGATATTACTAAGCTCCAGCACATGCATCTTGGGTACATGAGTGAAAACAGTATGACAGAATTGAGTAGAAAAGGACTTCTAGATGGACCCAGCAAATGAGATTCTGATTTTATGAAATGCTACGTTTTTGGGAAACCCGAGCGAGTTCGTCTCTTGGGCATTCGTAAGTCAAAGGAGTATCTTGGTATCTGCGATTCGAGCCAACTTTTAGGGGACTTGATATCACTAATTCATTCAACAAAAATCTGTAACTTATGTTCTTCTGGTAGCAAAATTCAATGACTTCGATCATCCAGACATAAAGCTATTTTGTCTGAAATCGCCTAACTAGCTTAAATCGCTCATAATATAAAATAACAAATATATAATTTTTCTTCCATTGAAAATTGTGTTTCAAAGAGACAATTTCTTCGTTCTACACTTTTTTAAATTATTTATTTATTTATGACATTATCTATTGAAGAGAAAATTTTTCCACATAATTTTAAATGAAAAGAAATCGAATTTTCAAAACAATTATAATTTTGATTAGCTAAAACAGGGATGGCAATGCCGTCCCATTTACCTAATACCTTTTTCCATCCCATCCCAATTCCAAACCTTAATGAAAAGGGTTCAAGAATCCTAAACCCAAGACGAGACGGGGTCAAGTAATACCATCCCCATCCCATTTACATGGCAGGGCGGGGTGGGTATATACAGGACAAATATATTATGTCAAACCATTTATAGTTTCAATTAGTTAATGATAAAGACAAAGTATAACATTTAGCCAAAATCACTGAACATTATATTGCTGGTCAAGTCTAACATGGCAAACTATAGCAAAATTTTTTTCCTGCAAGAATTTGAAATTGGAAAAACAAAAGGAGGTGACGGTGGAGGGGAACGACATTATTTAAGACAAACACTTTCAGTTGAAAATAGTAGTGTTGCTCAGCCAAGGCTAAAGTCGTCAAAGTGTTTATGGCAACATCCTCACAGAACAATTAATTATTGTAGATGCCCACTTTGAATTCATACCAACAAGCTCGGTATATGAAATGAAGAAACGCCTGCAAGTATCGAACAACATGAGCCGTGAGAAGTTTAAATGGGAGGAGAAATTAGGGTTAGGTTAGTAGAACTTATATATCAAGGATATTTATGGTATTTTGTAAATCTATGAGGAGTAATTTAATAATTCTAGTGCCGAAGGGGCAGGTATTACATGTACTTAACCTTTACCCGCCCCCAACCAAATTACAAAAGAATCAATAACATAGAAAAGGACATTTAAGTTTAACCACCCACACACCCACTAGATATCAAAAGTCTATGGGAATGGGGTTCGGTTTAGTTGGCTTCATTAATGTCACCAAGGCCACAGGCCTTTTGTGCGTTTTTTCTTCTTCAAATTTTTTTTTCTTTTTTTATTTCTTTCACTTCGTAGGACACAAGTAAGCAAACCCTTTAATACCAACCATATTTATGAAGCTACCATATGCATCGACGATAGTATTAGGGATAAATGTTGACATTAGAACAAGGGGGTAACAGTAATGTATCCCAACAGAAAAACTAATATTGGAAGCATAAATGTTGACTGTTCACATTCTCGTACAAGTAAATTTCAACATTATCAGATGGGAATCAAATATTTCTTATCATTCCTGCATAATTTGCCACATTCAGCTTCAGACTGATCCATTCCTTCAAGTTCCTTATCCCAAGAAGGAATCAAGGAATTATTCTTATTTTGACATTATGGTCATGAGGAAACCCGATGTTGAGATTTTAAGAAATTTCTTCCTTATTCATTTTAAAATTATTATTTATTTATTGAAATTCTCTCTAGGAGAAGATTTTCATATATATATTTTTAAATGATATATTATTTTTAGTATGCCTATAATATAATGTAGTAAAGCGTATCCCAATAACTAGGGATCTCGAAAAACGCCGGGCCCGAGGCCTTTGCGGGCTGGCTCGGCCCGATGGGCTGCCGGCTGCCGAGGCGAAGCCGTGCGAGGGCCGGGTTAAAGGGCGGGGCGGGGCCGTGGGCCTCGGCCCCCGGCCCGGCTCGGCCGGTGGCGCGCCGAGATCGTGGGCACCCAGGCTCCGCGGAAGCGCCGCCTCCGGGGCCGCCCAGGCTTGCGTGAGCGCCCGAAGCCGTGCAGGGTACCGGCCGGCGTCTAAAAGCCCGTCCCATAGGCCAGCCCAGGCAGATCTATAGGCCCACTTAAAAAGCCCGCCTAAAAAGCCCAGAAGTGTATTGTGGTTTTATTTAAATTGTAATTGAAAGTTAAAATAAAAGTAAAGACTTAAAAATAATTAAAAATAAAAATCTGTCGTTTTAAACATTAATCAAATATAATTACGTTTAAATATATGAAAGTTCGTCAGCTACAAAATAAATTACATCCATTGGGTTGTGGCCTCTTGTTGTCGATCGTTTGTCTTCGGTAGTAAGAAAATAAAAATCTGATATCATTTAGATAAAGATATTTTAATCGTTATTTTTACGGTGATGGAATTATCTTGGATCAGATTCATTATGCTTGATATTTTTAAGTTCTCTGTATCGACCACTAGTTCGACTTCTCGAACATGATCGTACGATAATGGCCGATGTAGAGTTGGATAATATCATATCTGTATTCCTGAAATATTTGTTAAAGTATCAAAAATTTGAATCTTGTTGAAGGTCATGATGTGCCAATCATGTCGTTTAATGCGGTCGACGTCTACTATCCCGATAGTATTATTGAATGGTGCGTTGATATAGTGTACTACTTTTTTATATTTTGTAATATTTTGTAAAGCTTATAGAGTAGAATTTCATCTAGTTGGTGAGACATGTCTAAACATATTTTTTCTTGTCATATTTACAAGTTTTCAATGATAAAAAATAGTGTGTTTTGCTTGGGAACGATTAATATTATATGCAATATCTCTAATTTTTTTCTATTGTGCTATCAGCTTGTTTTAATCGAAGTAACTTCTGATGAATTTAAGGAATATGTCTTGTAATGATATACGTGAAATAATTTTGCGTTATAAATGCTTTATTTCTTACGAAATCTTTTTAATCTTTGTATTCTTCAAATCGTTATTTGAAGTATTATCTAATGGCCATTGTAAATATTTTATCACGAATACCTAAATCTATAATTTCATCATTTATTAAAGTTGCTATATTTTACCATTGTATTGGAGTATTTATTGTTTTAAATGAAATTATTCTTTTATTTAACATCCATTCTGTCCCCATATAATGAATGATAATACATAAAAGAATCATGTATTAAAGATGTGGAATGTCGGATGTTAAAAAAAAATTTTCTCCTTCAAAATTTGCAAAATATTGTTTTAAATTTTAAGTTCTGTTTTGAAATTTTTTTCGCCAATATCTGCTTATAGTGTTCGGTTATTATTCCCAGATTGAGGATTAATCAATGTTTGAATGGTTTTGAATAATCATCGGTTTCCATCGTATTAAAAGGTTGTTAATTTCTTTATTATGTCAATCGTTTCCTTTACAACAAGTAGACTATTCGTAAGAAAATGTGTTTAAATTTCCGTTCATCGTTACCTAATTGCATATAATTTCTAATATCTACATTATGCTTAGTTTTACATTGTTCATTGTGTCTTTTAAATGACTTGTGTCCGAATTTGATCCACCACTAAGAAGTTTGCCACAAATTTTACATTTTGCTTTTATTTCTTTTTATTATTTTAAAATTATTTCTATTATCGAAAAATTCGTATATTTGGTAAGTTTTTCTTGTGATGCCACGTGAATTTAGAAGAAGATCTTGTGTCTGTTATCGCGTAATAAAATTGATAATAAAATATTATCTTAAAAAAATATTTTATAACACCGTGTTTGACATTTAATGCAGATTCATCTTAACGGCTTGAACTGAGATATCTCTCGCCTTTTTACCTTGCATTTTGTTGCAAACACTTCATTACTATTCTGAAATGAGGGTCTCAATGAAAATGCAAATAACATAAATTAATTATAAAATATAATGTAGTTTTTAAGCTTTCAAAAAATAATAGTTTATATACTTTTTATAAGAAAATATTTTGTTGTAGAAATATAGACATCTATTATTTTGATTACTTTATTTTAAAATATATTTATATATTGGCAAAATTAATATTTTTAAAAATGACTTTTCTTTATTTTAAAATTACTTTACAATTTGTAAAAAAATATTTCATATTGAAACCGCTTGTCAAATTTTAAAATAAAACTAAAAACACCCCTCTTCCTAGTTAATTTTTCCTACATATTTGAGGGGAGGGAAGGGGTGGGGCCCGACGGGGGCCCGGCGGGCCCGCCGCTTTAGGTACTACGGCCCGCCACTCTGGGCCGTCGGGCCCCTTGATCGTACGTCAGGCCGTCGTTAATTTGGTCGACTGCTCGTCGCAGGCGCGTCCGTTGATCGGTGCATTCCCGGTATAAGTAAGGTGGAAATTTGTGGCGGCACTAAAAAAATTCCGGCCCCGGCCGCCAGTTGTTGTCAGCCAGGCTATGGCGACCGAGCCGAGCCAGCGGCTGGTGATCTGGTGGCCGCCTCTGGCTGCCAGTTGGAGATCCTCTGATGTCATAACAACCCCTCCCCTCTCTATATTCCCTCTCCTCTCAATATTCAATCAGTTCTAGGTTCGTGAATAAAAGATATTATCTCTCCAAAATACAAAATTTTACTCTTTGATAAAACAAAAATAGTATCTATATATCGTACACAATTTTATCTGTAGGCTTGCAAACTTAAAAACGACACAGATATTTATGAGGTTTTTTTTTTTGGTTTCTAGCAAGTCCTGGAAAAGGTGCAAACATAAAATAACGAAGTCAAAAATAAAAATAAATTATAAAAATGATATTATTGACCAATTTAACGAGTGATTAGGGTATGTGCATCTGAGCAAAATAATAATTTCCACCAAGCAATTGATAAAGTGGGTCCTGGTTTCCCCTTTGACTTAACGTCGAGTAGGCTGATTCATACCTTATCATTTACGCTATCAACCTCTCTGCCCGTGCCTCTAGTTTGTGTTGTAGAATTGCTCTGTCGCCTCTACCAGGGCTTAGCAGCCCGTTAAGATGTTTCTTCAGCACTTGCTTCTATTCCATATGATCCCTTAGCAGCTCAATTACTACTGATACCATCACTAACGACCTTCCAGAGATGAGTGGAAAACTACTCTCAAAACAGTCCAAGTTTGCTCTTGGCTTCTTCAATCCGCAGAATTCTACACTCCACTATGTTGGAGTTTGGTACAACACAATTTCCGAACAAACAGTTGTATGGGTTCTTAACCGAGACCATCCTGTAAACGATACCTCCGGAGTCCTCTCCATCGACACGACTTCTGGAAACCTCCTTCTGCATCAGGGAAACACCCATGTATGGTCCACAAACCTTTCCATCTCATCAGTGAACGCTATATCTACTGTGGCTCAGCTGTTGGATACCGGAAATCTAGTGTTGATGATCCAAAATGATGACAAGAGGGTAGTGTAGCAAGGCTTTGATTATCCCACAGATAATCTAATTCCTCACATGAAAATGGGACTGGATCGGAGAACCGGTTTCAAGTGGTTCATAACTTCTTGGAAGTCCCAAACCCACCCAGGAAGCGGGACAAACTCGTATGGGCTTAACACCAGTGGATCTCCGCAAATGTTTCTTTACCAGGGTTCTCAGCGGCTATGGCGAACCGGCCCTTGGAACGGGCAACGGTTTAGCGGTGTGCCGGCGTTGAAATATAGATTCATATTCGATACGATTTTTCTGAACAGTCAATACGAAATCTCAATTTTGTTGACTATGGTCAACGAGTCGGTTCTCGCGAGGATGATGCTCGACCCCAACGGCTATTTCCAGCTAAGCACGTGGCACGAATCGCAGGGGAAATGGTTCAGCTTCTACACAGCCCCAGCGAACATGTGCGACAGGTACGGCCGGTGCGGACCCAACGGCAACTGAGATGACAGGAGAGCCGAGTTAGAGTGCACGTGCCTGGCGGGGTTCGAGCCTAAGTCGCCACGTGACTGGTTCTTGAAAGACGGTTCAGCGGGATGTCTCAGGAAGGAAGGAGCCAAGGTGTGCGGGAGCAGGGAAGGGTTTGTGAAGGTGGAACGTGTACTGCCCCCTGATACATCTGCGGCACGTGTGAACATGAACATAAGTTTGGAAGCGTGTAGAGAGGAGTGCCTCAAGGACTGTTCTTGCAGTGGATACGCCACTGCAAATGTGAGTGGAAGTGGGGGTGGGTGCTTTTCTTGGCATGGAGATTTGATGGATACAAGAGTGCTTCCTGAAGGAGGGCAAGATTTATACGTGCGTGTGGATGCCATAACTCTAGGTATATTTGCTAACATTTAATTTTAGGGTTTCATGGATGGTTTCTCTCTCAGATTTATCATATAATTTCTATGTTTTGTTTCTTGAATGTTTTTAGCTGAAATTCAAAAGCGGTCAAAAGGTTTTCTGGCGAAGAAGGGGATGATGGCAGTTTTAGTGGTGGGGGCCGCTGTGCTTATGGTTCTCTTGGTCTCAACATTTTTATTCTTAAAGAAGAAGATGAAAGGTAATCAAACATTAATTTTTATGGTACATTTCAAGCGTCCAATCCAATGACATGGAGAGATTTCTTTGATCGAGGATATATTTGCTAGAAAAAGACAAATATTACTTATTGTTGTACAATCCGTGACAGGAAAAGGAACACAAAAAAAAAAGCCTTATAATTTGAGACCTGCCGCTACATGGCTTCAAGAATCTTCGGAAGCAAAGGAGCATGATGAAAGCACAACCAATTCTAAATTACAATTCTTTGATATGAAGACCATGGCTACAGCCACAAATAATTTCTCTTTTGAAAACAAACTTGGGCGTGGTGGTTTTGGCTCAGTTTTTAAGGAAGTGACTAGTGAGTCATTCTCATATGTATGATGACCTCTGAAATTGGACTTTCTTCATTGCACAAACATCAACTAATTAGCTGAATTTTCCTAGTTGTGAATAATCTAATTCTACATGATGATTATCAGGGTCAGTTATCTAATGGATAAGAAATAGCTGTGAAAAGATTGTCAAAGAATTCAGGACAAGGAAAAATAGAATTTAGGAATGAAGTGACACTTCTTGCAAAACTCCAGCATAGGAATCTCGTGAGGCTTTTGGGTTGTTGCATTCAAGAAGAAGAGAAGATGTTAGGTGGCGTTTGTTTTTGAGCAATCTTTGAAAATTTGAATAGCTTCGGCGTTAATTGTTTTAAAATTTTACGCGTGAAAACACATTCTTTGAAATTTTTTTAAAAAGTTACGAATAGAAAAGTGAAAATATTTGAGGCACTACATTGAGAAAAAAGCTATTTTCCACAAAAATAAGAAAAACTCAATCGTTGTTCAATAAAGAAGAGTTTAGTATATTTCTGCTGGGGTAAGCCAGCCCAGGAGGTTGGGGCTAAAGTGTCTGGGCAGAAACCTTTATTTTTTAATCCAGCGCATGCCATTTTAAAGGCTACGAGGATCGGCGGAGATGAAAACTCCAAAATTATCGTTTACATTTTATTTTGTTTTTATTTTTAAATTTTAATTTGTTATATTTGATTTTATTTTATTATATTAAAATTAATAATTTTCATAAAAATAAAAATATTATAATTTTATAAATTATTTATTAAAAAACATTATAATAATAATTGTGTGCCATTAAAGTATAAAAAATAAAATAATAAAAAATATTTTAAAATATAATCGGCGGGGCTTATTATTATTATTTGGATATACGGTTCATATTGATTCATTCGGCTCCGTTTACGCCCGAAAATCAAAAATCTAGATCCTTGAGTCATTGGCAACTTATCACGAGAATCGAAAAATTTCCGTTTATCTCATAGTGCGACGAAACTTTTTTGAGTCCACTAGATTCAGCGAGGCCAGCGAATTTACTTGGCCTTGATCAGTTTCGTTATCCGAGATACAGAAATTTATCGGCTTCCCTAAACTCTTATGACAATTTATTATTTTTATTAACATTTTGCCATTTTTGAAAATTTCTAATTTTCCCGGGTTTTCTGATAACAATCACGAACGTATCGGTTGAGAAAATAAACTCAAACCCATTAAAAACCGATTAAATTAAATTAAACATGTGCCATTAAGAAGCGAGGCGGGACAGGGGAACCTAAATAATGCAATTCCGTTGTCATCTATACTCACTGTGTTAAAAACAAACGAAACATCTTAATCTTTATTAAGTCTTATTAAATTAAAAAATTTAAAAGTTATATTCGACATTAAGTGAAAAAACAAAGCATAGCGCTGATACATGAGTACGCGAACAAAGTTTTAGACTCTCATTTTAAGTATGTCTTTTTTTTTTTTCTTGCCATTTCATTTCTTTAATATTCTACAAGGGTTCTTTCATATATAATCCAGTTGGACAAGTTATTTGTCTAGCTAATAAATTATGAGTCATCATAAGTACATTCCAACATCATTTTACTAATTCATTATTTGTATATCATTGAGGCAGATGAAACAAAGAAGTCATTGTTAGATTGGAAAAAATGCTTTGAAATAATAATCGGAATCGGTCGAGGAATGTTATATCTTCATCAAGACTCAAGGTTAAAAGTCATACATAGAGATCTAAAAGCAAGCAATGTTCTACTAGATGCTGAATTGCTTCCAAAAATTTCAGATTTTGGCATGGCTAAAATATTTGGAGGAAACCAAATGGAAGGAAACACAAATCGAGTCGTCGGGACATAGTAAGTGCTGTTATGTTTGAGATGCCCCAAAACACATCATTTTCACTATGTTTTAATGGTTTATTTTATTTGCTATTACAGTGGTTACGTGTCACCTGAATATGCAATGGAAGGGTTGTTTTCCACAAAATCTGTTGTCTATAGCTTTGGAATTTTGTTGTTAGAGATCATTACTGGGAGGAGAAACAACGCTTATTATCGAGACAATCCATATAGCAACTTAGTAGGACATGTAATTAAACTGATTGTGTATGTAATTAAACTGATTGTGTGCTTCTTCACCTCTTTATTTTCATTCTTCATAGTAAGCTAATAGGGGTAAATTTCTCAGGTTTGGAACCTATGGGAAGAAGATAGAGCCATGGATATAATCGATCCAACTCTAGAAAAGTCATACCCTGCAAATGAAGTATTAAGATGCGTAAATTGAAATTTATTATCGTGTGGAAGAATGCAAAGAGATCGACCTTCTATGTTAAACATTATTTTCATGTTAGGTAATATTTCTAGCTCTTATCTTCCCAAACGTCCTGCATTTACATCAAACATAACTTACAAGGGTAAAGACCAATCATCCTCTAGTGGAAGACCTCTATCTGTAAATGATGTGACTGTAACTATGCTTCAACCTCGTTAAATTGTACACACGATGTTAAACTATTGTGATTTTGTAACACTTTTTTTAATTAGATGTAATTAAAACACTTATGTGGAAAAAAAAAAATTGACCTTTTTTTTTACATAATTGACTAATTCTTGTGTTTCTGCAAAGCTTTTAGGTGCATAGTGAAGAAATTGATCAAACATGTTTGTTCCGTTGATAGCGTAGTTGGCCCTTTAACAGGGTGTTCAGTTGATCAATTCTAATTTGGAAATGAGCAGTTGCACTAGTATTCTTTTACTTAATTGAAATATTGACGGTTATTTCTTATGATAGTAAGTCACAAACCTAATCTATTTCATTGTGATTTCATTAGTTATTACAGCCTAGTTGATTCATAATTAGAATTACATTAAAATTTTATTTTTTTATAAACAAATATACGCTATTTTTTTTAATACTACAGTTAAACAAATAAGAAAGTAAAATAATACTTTAAAATTAAAATATTTATTTCTTAAATTACAAATAAAAACATTTGATTTTTTTGTTTGAGAAATTCTTTTTTAAATAGATAATTTTTTTCCTTCTTCGATTATTGAAATTATTTATTTATTTACAAAATTTGACTACACTCATTACTTTAACTTAACTTATATTTCTTCTATTAATAAATGTATAAAATAAAAAATAAACAAAGAAAATTTATTAAAAAAATTTGATTTTGAAAGAAAAAAATAATAGTCCTTTGGAAACTTGAAAAGCCATACAGATATTTAACATGGAAAGATTTATGATTTATCGACTCCCTTGTAGTCTTGTGTTTTCCTGGAGGTCCTAAAAACAGGTGTAATCACAGAATAACATTGACTTGCTGCCTTTCCAGCTTTACTAAGCAAACTAGTAGATATATCAGCACCCCCACCTGTGTCTTCCTTCTCTTACCTTTTACAACCAGAAATGGGGCATCGAGGTTCTCTTCCCAACTTGAAATACATCCTTTCACCAAACTTTAAGCCCACTTCCCTTCAATAAAATCCCCCACTCCCCTCCATACTCATCCAAACCAACTCTTCTTCTCTACTTAATTTCAAACAGCAACAAGCAAAAGAGCCTAGGGAAAATGATGAAGCAGCTCTCTTCTTTTCTCCTTCTGCTGGCTTTGTTGCATCTCACAACAAAACCTCCAGCCAGTCCAGTCCTTCCGGCGCCTCTGACGTCACTTCAGTTCTCAAAAAGTCGGTAGTTTACCACCTTCATTGGGCTCCTAAAGGCACCCAAGATAAGACGAGACAATCAACTAGCCAACTACAGAAATCCAGCATTTAGGGGCTTCCACCATATTTGCACCAACCCATACCGCCTTTTCAGACCTTAAAACCGGCACTCTGAACTCATTCACCGATGAGCAGAAGATAAAACTGGCCCAATTCCATATGATACCTACTTACCTTGCTGTCTCACAATTCCAGACCGTGAGCAACCCTGTCCGTACAGAAGCGGGTAATGATGCCGTCGGTTTTCCACTGAACGTCGTACGCAACGGAACTCAGGTGAACATAACAATAGGGCTTGTGAATACAACAGTGGATAGCACAGTATACAATGACGGTCAGCTTGCTGTGTATGAGTCTATGAGATCCCGGATGTACTTCTTTCACAAGGTATCCTGGGGACTGGAGCTCCGGCACCAGCTCCTCTACTTCCTAAGGCTAAGAAGGCTTCTCCCCCTACTTCACTGGCTCCCTCAAAGTCAACCACCGCTTCTGTTGATTCTTCTGGTGCAGTGGATGTCAACCGTTATGCCTCAATTGTGGCGTCCATTGGAGTGGCCGTTCTTGCAGCGTTGTCTTTATGACTGTGAACTGAGTGTTGAATCTTTTGATTGAGGAACGATGGTGATGTTATCTTGTGTGCATGAGTGTGGCTAATCAAATCATTGCCTTATGTTTTCAGTCAAATTGAAAAAAAAGAAAAAGAAAAAAAGGAAGACTGAAATAAGTCTAATTTTTTGTTTTCATGAGAGATTGTCCCATGGGTGAGAAGGGCAGTAGTGAAACTAATTAAGGTAGCGAAACTGAATCATAAAACACATACGAATTGAAGTAACAAATTACAATCGGTTTTTTTTTCTAAGCCATTTCCTGATTTCCATTTATGTTTCATTTCCTTTTACATTTTCAGCCGTTGGTGCTTCAATATGCTTATTTTTTGGGGCTGTGATTTGCATGCAAGGTTTCCCCACCCTACGAAGCAAATTAACTACTTTTTTTTTCTTTTTTTTGTTCTTCCTAGCCTCTTTTCCTTAAGCAAGGATGAGTCATTTTTTTTGTCATTCTTGGTCTAAAATCACCCCTCTAGATCTCTTTTTACCATTTTCAATTTTAATAGAGTGGTTTTTTTTGCACAAAAATCTGATTTTTAATTTATTTTTTCATGTTTTTATCATCGTCTTGTGCAACATGTTTTTATCGTCGTCATATGCAACAAGTGGTTTGTGTCGTTGATTTTCGTTGTCTTACCGCGAAGCTTTCTTGTGCATGGATGATTCAAATGACAAATCATATTCAATCAAGCAAAGACATAAGTCAAATCATGGTCATCAATATGCTGCAAAATTGGAGTCATATGCATTCTAATCATCATAGAATTATCAAATGTGTAGGCTAGAGTGGGATAAGTCCCAAGACACGTGCCATGCAGTTAGTGTTTATTAGGAGCCAGACCCAAACCCGATTGAGTACGCATGATTCAGACCTAACCCAATTACAAGAGTTTGAGCCCGATTAGATAAGGATAGAAGGGAGGATGGCAGCTTGGGTCTAAAGATGAGACCACCTTGGAAAAAGGCAAGGGAACCACCTCAAACAACTAGTCCGGGCATGAAGATGAAGAGAACAATGTGCACATTACAACCCTCCTAGGCAGACGTGATGCTTTAGTTAGTAAGGGATAATTAATGTGCAAATGAATTTGTAACATAAGGAAATAAAGGGTCACTCATAAATGCCCAAATTATGAGCATTAAACATGTAACTACCGACCCATGGATATAAAAGGGGTAGGAACGAAAAATAAAAAAGTGAACTTTTTTTATCAGCTATCTACCCATTACTTTGTGGAAGGACCAAAAACCCTTTCATTGCCACCGTCTGTGGGAACATCGCTATCCATTCTGGCAGTCGAAATCAATACGATGGGTGACCTACCATCCGGGTTACGAGGCTTTCCATGGAACAACGTCGACCACGATTAAGGAAGGCAACGAAACAACACAACTCTCACCAATAGCAATTGGCTTCCTTCCTCGCAACCAACGCCTCTCTACAAGAAGAGAACACTACCCTGCGCAATGACACTCCGGCCTCGGCCCTTATCGCGAGAACGGTAGTAGCCTATTGCCAAAGCGACCCTTTCGGTGATAAAAGCCCTACATGAGTCGAGTCCATGGACAACATCTCTCCACCGATCCGCCAGCCACGGTATGGGGACTCCAGTGGGCAGAGCGGACACCCTTGCCCTGCACAAGCCTAGAACCCATGTTTCAGGTGCTAGATGATATCTCGGCGTCCCTGTTCGCCCATGTTATCCTTAGTGAAGAGGCTCCGCCGCACTTTTCGTTGCCAAAATTTCAAATGTACGATGTACTGTAGGACCCCTTCAATCATCTAATGCACGATCGATATATTATGACCCTGTAGACGGGAAATGATTCCCTTTTGTGTAAGGTCTTCCCATCCATCCTGGCGGGCCCCACCCTATTGTGGTTTCATCGCTTAGCTCCGAACTCGATAACATCCTTCCGTCAACTATCCAAGAAGTTCATCTCCCAGTACATGTGCTCAATGTGGAGGAAGCAAAGTATCACCATTTTGTTCAACGTTCGGATGAGGAGGTCAGAGACCATCAAAGACTTCATGAAGTTGTTAGTGCATACCTTTCTGATTGGATTGTTGAGGCCCCGGACATGATGCCGCGGCGATCAAACGGAGTTATTCGCACGAAACACGGATATTTTATTCTCTCTCTCTGATTTCAGGCTTGATCGATGAATTGTTCCAAAGAGGGAATTAGTACGCCATGCTTTAGGATGATGTCATGAAACAGCCGAAGAGCGTTGGCGATGATCGCCGAGGTTGGGGTGGCAAGCGAGGCGAGGGGAAGAGCGAGAGAAGTCGACTATAATCGGCGTCGGCGGGAGCGGAGCAGGGTCTTTGTTCATGCTTCAAGGCATAGGTTCTCGGAGGCTTCGAGTTTGAACATCGACAACAATAAAATAAGGTACACAGTTTTGCCCTCCCATCTTCTTCCTATCATCTAGTCGCTTCCAGGTTTTGAGTGGCCATGACCGCTAAGTGACGACCTGGAGGGGAGGGACAAGTCTCGGTTCTATGATTACCACAAGGACTTTGGGCATAAGACGAACACCTGCTATCGCCTTCGGAATTTACTTAACTACCTTGTTAGCAAGGGGCACTTCCAAGAGTACGTGGAAAGCTTGTCCCCGAAGGGGTCATCATCTCCACCCTCGGCCGACCAACGTCCGGTCATTAACACGATATTAGCAACCCTTAAGTTGGCTCATGCTCGGGGGCAACCGCATGCAAGGATTTTTGTGGCAGGCGTAAACTACAGTTTTTCTTTAGGGAGTGCTCAATTAATAGATGGACTCCTCACCTTTTCTGAGTCCCTCCTGCGGCAGTTGGCTCAGCCCCACGATGACGCTCTTGTCTTGACCCCCGAAGTAGGGGGGCATCTGATGAAGCGCATGTCGGTCAACTCGGGGAGTGCGTCGAATCTCCTATACTTGCCCGCCCTAGTTCGGCTTGGTTTAAATGCACACAGACTCAATAGCTTAGGAAAATCGTGCTACCAATCTCGGTAGGCCTGGTCACTGCTCTGGTTCCATTGAAGGTGATCGACGAGCCGTTGAACTTCAATGCCATACTAGGCCGCACTTTGATCCATGCAATGAAGGCATTGTCCTCTTCCTATCACCTGAGGTTGAGTTTTCTAACCCCGTAGGGACAGTTGGACATTAATGGAGATCAACAAGTAGCCCGGGCATGCTACGCGATAGACTAACAAGATGGTGAGGTGCTTGCCAAATAGAAACGAATGCTCAAGGCTTGAGGCTTGAGTCGACGCGAGTAGAGACAAGGATCGCCCAGAACCCACTTTACCCAACTACATCCTGATACCCTTGTCGACGACGGATCAACTTGGGAAGCCGTTGGTTGGTCCCAGAAGAGGTCACCTCCATGTTATGTCTCCTCCGTGAGTTTGAAGATATTTTTGCTTGGTCCCATGCCGATATGCCAAGGGTTTTTCCAGAGTTGGCCAAGCGAGACTTGCTTCTGAAGCGGTTATGACGATTAGCGAGAGATTGAAGCGATTCCATCCCTCTGGTAAGAATTGATAAAGCGGGGAAGTGGACAAATTACTAGAGGCGAGTTCATTAGGAGATTGATATCGGGTGACCGTCAATGTGGTAGTTGTTCCCGAAAAGAAAGCGGTAAAGCGAGTGTCCGTGGATTATCACAATTTAAATGACGCCTACCCAAAGAGGGTCCCTTTTCCTCTCCCTAGATTGTCCAGTTGATCGTATTGCGACCATGAGCTCTTGTCGCTTCCTAAGCGCCAACTCGAGGCTATAGCAGATCCGATGTACCCGTTGGGCCAGAAGGAAAATGCGCTTTCATAACCCATGCGACCGCATACTATAGTGTAATGTTGTTTGGATTAAAGAACGTTGGGGCCACTTATCAGTGCATGATGTCTTGGGTTTTTTAACCTCTACCAAGAAAAACAATGGCGGTTTATATTGATGACATTCTGGTAAAGTCTACAGCCTAAGGGGATCACTTGAAGGAAGCATTCACCTTACTTCTACAACATTGGTTGCAATTGAACCCTACTAAATGCCCATTCGGGGTAGGTTCAGGCAATTTCTTGGGATTCCTAGTCAACCAAAGAGGGTCGAGATGGCACCAGTGCAGATCCGAGCTATTTTTCAGATAAAGCCCCCGACGACAAAGAAGGAGATACAACCTCTCATTGGGGCAATTGGAAGCCCTGAATAAGTTTATCTCGCGATACTTGAACCATTTGCATCCTTTCTTCAAAGCATTGAAAGCGGCGGATGCAAGGGGCTAGGGTCCCGGCCTGAGTGCAATGAGGCCTTCTTGGACCATAAAGGAATACATTGCTTCCCTCCTATCACTCTCCCAGCCGGTCGAAGGAGAAGAACTCTATTTGTACTTGTCTTCCTCGAGGAGTGCAGTTAGCGCTGCTCTGGTAAGGTTGGATTCGGATAACAGGCAAAGACCAGTTTATTTTGTCAGCAAGGTGCTCTTCAAAGTTGAAGTCAGGAAGCTAAATTTTGAGCAAGTGGCACTAGCTCTTAGAATGGCAACGAAGAAACTCCAGCCGTATTTTTAGGTTCACACCATAGTGGTGCTCACGAGCTCATCGATTAGGGTCATACTCCACAAACCGGACACTACTAAAGGGAGCAGTGGAATTGAGTGAGTTCGACATAAAGTAGCAGCCCAGAACTACTATCAAGGGGTAGGTGCTAGCTGACTTCATTGTGGAGAGATCGGAAGAGCAAAAACAGGAGGTGGATAATGAAAAGTGGGTACTCGAAAATGATGGGTCATCCCGGGCTCAAGGCGGAGGCGCCGGGATAATCCTGAAGTCATCTAATGGGCCGACCATCGCACAAGCAATCAAACTTGCCTTCATAGTCTCTAACAATGAAGTCGAATACGAGGTAGTCATATTAAGGTTAACTATGGCAAAGTATCTCTCAACCATGGGGAGAGTACGAAGCTAAGAATGAGAGAATGGAACAGTATCTGCAAATAGTGTTGAGAGCCCTTGTTAAAGCCGTTTAAAGCGTGTCGATGTGCACGTCCACTGGGATTGAAAATCGAATGGGACCAAGCGCTTGCTATCTGAAACCAACGCTTTGCACCCATGCAACTTCAAGTTAAGAGTCATGGAGCAACCATCCATCAGTACAGCCCGGTCATGGCCGTAGATTAAGCGACTCGGACCACCATGGATGAGCGCCCGTTGGGCCGGTATCACGTCATATGGAGCGCGGGAACCCGGTCGAGGTTCTCAAGGTAAAGGCGCTGGCTTGATGAGTACTCTCTCATGGATGGAGTGTTGTATAGGCGTTCATTCTCAGGGTTGTACTTGAGGTGCTTGCCTCGCGGAGAGGCCAAGAAGGTCATTGAGCAAGTTCACCAAGGCGTATGCGAAACGCACATCGAGGGATGGAAGTTGTGCCATCGAATTATAACTAAGGGTTACTGCCCCTG
Source organism: Tetrastigma voinierianum (assembly GCA_016808115.1). Lineage (NCBI taxonomy): Eukaryota > Viridiplantae > Streptophyta > Magnoliopsida > Vitales > Vitaceae > Tetrastigma > Tetrastigma voinierianum. Next base: position 76,502 of record JAEQBH010001029.1, read on the forward strand.
CTTGATGAGACGGATTCTCGGGGACTTTATCTTTGAAAGTCTGATGTAAGTAATGTAAAACCCAGAAAATCTTAATTTTTATGAAAAAGGGTAAAATGGTAATTTTCGGTCAAAATCGAGAATTTTCTAGATGTCGGATGAAGCGCACTTCACTTAGATTGGAATCGATGCTTTGCAAAATCACAGCTAAGCGTCAAATTTTGTCAGTCACGAGAGCCGATCCCCGGAATTTCACGTTTTTGAATAGCGGGGTGTGCGGGACACTTGACACATTTTTGAGTGGCTCACGTTATGCCACGTGTCGGTGTAAATTAGTCAAACTCAAGGAGAGCGAGTGGGTTACGTGGGCGTAATGGCAGCTCTCCTAATTGGATGGAAATCCAATGTATGTGGATAAGAGGATAAAAATCCAAGTCAACCAATGGGAGGTTGACAAGTGGCAAGTGAGAGGACAAAAGGGGAATAAATGAAAAGAAAAAGAAGACATCTCTTCTCCCATTTTTGGTTGGATCCGGCAGTGGAGGGAAGAAACTGATTTTAGAGAGAGAAAGTCCAATTTCTCTCTAGATTTCTCGGCATTCGGACCGTCGGTTCTCGTAAGGCCAAGAGGCAAAGTTGCTCTACGCTGCAAGGCTACACGTGGACAACGATTTTGTTGAGTTTCGACAACTCCGGGAGGTAGGGGTCTTCTCCTACTTGGTTATTTCTTATTTAAAATGCCATGAAAATGGTGTTTGGGGAGGCGATGATAAAAATGGCCAGGCATTTGATCGAGGAAATGGGGGCGCATCTTTGGAAGTGGAGTCGCATACGCCCCTTGGACAGCCCACGGACATGGGGCGTGTTGCAGTCCATAAAATTATTTTTGGACTAGAAAATGCCATGTAAAAGCTAGCGATGTTATTGTGGAAAGTGGGGGTAGCGATCTTGGAAATTTCGGGCCATTTTGGAATGATCCAGGTGATCTTGGGCCCAAAAAATGATGTTGTGTTATTGCTTGATATTTGAATAACATGCAAATTGTGGTTGGAGTGTTTGAGCCGAAATGGCCGTGAGTTTTCGGTCCTCCAGGAGTGGGACCAAATTCTGGAAATTTTGGGTAGCTTCGGACAACCCATGTCTTTGTTAGGGGCCCCATTAAAATAGTAGGGTTGTCAGTTTGGACGGAAATTGTCCATGTATGTTGTTGCATAATATTGCTTAAAATGAATGTCTTAAGTGTGCGTAAATAATTATTGTCAAAATGTAATTTAATGTGTTAACATAGTGACTTTGAATTATATAATATATAATTGTCATGAGCCACATTGGAATTGGATATATGAATTGTCATCATTGCATTCATGTGCACGGCGACATCGCGTCGAGTCGGGTGTGGGTGCACGGTATGGTTATTCACCATTCATAGTGAATGTGGGTTGAGTTTGTCTTTGGGACTACGTCCAATGAAGACTCATAGTTCAAATTATAAAGTGAGAAATAATTAATGTGTGTTGGGCGTCCTTGGAACTCGGGTATAGGAGACCCATGGTATTATCTGAAAGATCCTGCATGGGTGTAAAAGACTCGTGGTACTATCCAAAAAGGTTTTGCACGGGGTGTGAGAGACTCGCGGTACTATCCGAAAAGTTCTGTATGGGTGTTAGAGACCCGTGGTGGAATCTGAAAAGTTCTGTTGCCCAAGAGAAAACGAAAACACACAGTCATGTTCATCACTTAGACCTAGAGTTGATAATAGGAGTCGGGGTTGACTCGGGATGGGTTACCCATTGGAAAATTGCATTGGGTGTTGGTGAGCCGATAAGGGCTTGGTAGTTGGGTGTCATTGGCATTGCCAGTGACGATTTTCACACTTAGCATAAGCATGTGTGAGGGAGTCGGTGGGGGACTCGGGATATGGGCATGGAAACATTTCATGCATGATGTAAATCATTCCATGTATGCATTGTAAATTGTATGGAATGTGGATGTTGTGATGTGCCATTGCATGTGCATTTAGGTGGGGTAGCCCTGGTAGGAAGTAGGAGAATTCAACTATCAGCTTCGCTTCACCCCGCCGAGGATCCCCCCTTTCAGTGGCTCCAGAAAGACGTTCTTGTAGCCAGATTATGAAGCGGCTTCTGACCGTGGCCTTTGATTCACGTTTTATGTATATATTAGAACGAATTGGTTTTAATATATGTTTTGCATTAAGAGTGTAATTAACTCTTGAACTATTGTAATATGGTTGGTTAAATTTTTTGGTGAGTATGATGTGTAGGCCAATGCTTTCATTTTACTTCATGTATCGGGTCTCACAGATAGACACAGTGTTTCGTAAGTTGACTATGGTCAACGGACCCTTGAAATAAGGCCATAATGTGTGCTAAAGTTTCAAATGTCATTCATGTTCCAACTGAAGCACTCCATTCCGTGACAAGCCCGTGGCCTTTTTATAAGTGGGGGATAGATATTGTGGGACCTCTACCTTTAGCTACGAGACAAGGAAGTTCATGCTATCAAGTACTGATTACTTCAACAAGGGCAGAGGTCAGGCTTATGCTCGTGTCACGACAACACAAATTTCAATCCAGCTTTGTGCAAAAGAACATAGTGTGTAGGTTTAGGTTCTCATTCCCGGTTCGACAATGGGTCGCACCATCAAGAAGCGTTTTAAGAATTCGCATCGAGTACGAGATCAAGAATGTCCATTCATCACCTTGGCATCCCCAATCAAATGGGCAGGTTGAGGTCACGAACAAAACACTACTCGGGTACTTGAAAAAGCACTTAACCAAGGCAAATGGGAAATGGGTAGATGAGTTACCAATAGTGTAACACCCCAAATTATACCCTAATAGTTTATTACATGTTTGGGGTATAATAAAAGTCAAAATTGTATTTTTCGAAAATTTAAGTGCTAAGGGTAAAATGGTAATTATCAAATTAAGGACTTAAAGGTCATAAAACAAGAAGATTATATGCTATTGTAGGAATTTAGATAAGTTCATTTGCAAATAGATGGGAGTTGGAGGACTAAATTGCAAAAGCTAAAATTTAGCCAAAAAAAAAAGAGGATAAGACTAAACATGGTCTTAGAGGTTCTCATTTTTCTCCCTTTGTCTAGGGCTACGGTTAGGAGGAGAAGGAGACTTCCTTAGTGATTTTTCTTTAATTTCTTTGGAGATCTAGCCTTGTTGATGAAAAGAAGTGAAGAAAGAGAGAAGTTGGTTCAAATCAAGAAGATCAAGGTTAGGAAATTAACCTAACTTCCTCTTTGCTGTTTGATAGTAAAACCCAAGAAATGTTGTTGGTTGGTATAAGATGATTTTGTGGCTTCATTTTGAGTTTATTTGAGTTAGTTTTGCTCGATGGAAATTGTGAGTGAAGAGGCAAACTCGTTATTTTTGCAAGTAAATCACAGTGAGTACCACTCTAAAGTCGTTGTCCTAGCGATATTTGAGTGACCGATATCAAAATCGATACGTGTACTAAGTTTTTTTCTATCCAAAGGATGTTGAGTACTGCACGAAGTTGAGTACCGATATTACTGAAAGTTGAGTACCTAAGATTCAATGTTGTTTTTAAATTTCAAAGGATGTTATACCTGTATCAAAGCTGGTTACTCCAGATCTAAACTCGGGAACCTGCCACTACACTCCAATAGGTAGAGATTCTTCCTACTTTGATTTATTTTCCACCTTAAGGGCTGTGTGGTTGTGTTTTTGCCCTAAGGGGCTGACTGGCCAAATTTTTAAATGAGGGAATACTGCTTGTTTTGATTCTACACACTAGCCGGATCTTAGGACTAGTTTTCGATTGGGAAAATAAGGGACTTTGGACTCGTGTCCTTCATAGAAGTTGCAGCTGCATATGTGAACTTAATGTTAGGCTTTTGAATCACCCAAATTGGACCTCTACCGCTCAAGTTATGGTCCATTTTCTGGTATTGCTGTAGCTTAGGCTGTTTATCAGTTTATTTCCACATTTTAGGACTAGTTTTTAGTTCTGATTTTGTATTGATTTCGGGACTGATTTGAGACCGTTCCATGGCTGGTTTTGTGGCTTAACTATGGTCTATTTGAGGCCGACGTTGTGGCTTGTTTGTGAATTGTTATTTGGATTGATTCTATGGCCTTTTAAAGTCATGTTTGAGGCCGAAAGTTAAGGTCGTGTATGGCATGTTTGTAGTCCTCAGGATTCGCCAGATGTTCTCGATGGGCTGATTAGGTTGTTATGCTGTGTAAATGTTAATATATGTGTGCTATTATATTGACATTGAATGAATGATGTTTGGAAATTATAAGTATGTGTTATAATTGTCCAAGATGCATGGTGTATGCATGAATTAAATTGTCCATATAGCATCCATCCTATATGTGACATGGTATAGACATGCAGTGGCGCATCGCATTGTGCATGGGGACATCGCATGACATGGATATGAGTACATGATATGAATCAACACCATGTGTTGGTGATTGATTGTGACTTTCAGATCGTTGCACTCCATTGCTTACTTGAAATGAAAATATGTGTCTGCAATATCACATGATAGACACTCCCCTGGTGAAAGACCCGCACATGGTTATACATATTTCCAACGGTGGAAGCCCGTTAAAGTGTAGGAATGCGTGTGAAGCCTACAGTGGGACCCTGGAAATTCGTTGCCCACAAAAAGACACATGGTTTTAAATATATAAATGATTATTGAGGAGTAACATATAAAATTCTTTTGTTTGAAAACAAATGAATTTGTTTTGTAAAATGATCATTGGATGTAATCCACAAAATAATGGTGCCATCACACATCGAACTCTGCATTATGGTGAGATTCGTTAGCGAATCAAGGCATGGTACATGATTGAGTCTCATCTCATTTCATGGCATGTAGGATTCCATAGTACAAATTGCATTTCACCGGGAATATAAATGAGAATTATGGAACAAGACCATTGCATATGCAATTAGGTGGGGAGTAGCCTTGGTAGGAAGTTCTTCATCATGGCCTGCACCTCTATATGGGATAACATCTAGGTGCAGAGCAAATAGTCTATGGACGCCTCCTAATAGAGCCGCAATCAGAAGAAAGCTTCTGACGCTGCCGGCCTTGTAACATTTTTGTAAAAGTACTGGACAAACAGTTTTTGTAATACACTTTTGTATGAGGTTTGTAATTAAACTCATAGTAATATGTTTTGAAAATAACATAGAATGTTTATGAATGTGAATGAATCCATCCCAAGAATGGGATTACGCTGTGGTATCGAGACACACGATATCCACACTCGACCTCGTTTACAATGCATTGTCGGGCATGCGTGATGCGATTACTAGACTGATGAATGGACCTTAATTAATCGAATTAGACAAAGACGTGGGTACCGAAAGTACAATATCCACGGTATTTCAATCCAAGAATCTGGCCAATAACTGACCCCTGCTTTGGGTGTCACAAAATCCCAAATATGCCAATGCAACCATAGTTGAAAAAGCAACTATAGTAGAACTTGAGACCTTTGAAGAAGCATCACGTGATTCTCAATGGATAGCAGCTATGAAAGAAGAAATTGATGCACTTGAACAGAATCATACATGGGATTTGGTGCCAAAGCCAAGAGATGTGAAACCAATATCTTGTAGGCGGGTTTACAAGATAAAACGTTGTTCAGATGGGTCAATTGAGAGGTACAAGGCACGATTGGTAGCTTGTGGGTTCTCTCAACAGTATGGACTGGACTATGATAAAACATTTAGTCTAGTGGCGAAACTCACAACTGTATGAGTTCTACTTGATCTTACAACCAACAAAGATTGGAATTTATGGCAAATGGATGTGAAGAATGATTTTCACAGAGTTTGGATCGTGATTTATATGATCCAACTAATGGATTTTCAAAGTCAAGATCATCCTGAATATGTGTGTAAGCTACGGAAAGCACTCTATGGATCGAATGAAACAAGCACCATGGGCATGGTATGGTAAAATTGCTGAATTCCTGACACAAAGTGGTTATTCAGTAACACCTGCAGATTCCAGCATATTTGTCAAAGCCAATGAAAGAAAGATATCTATTGTGCTAGTATCCGTAGATGATTTAATCATAACTAGTGATGACAAGGCAGAAATTCCTTGGAAGAAGGAGAATTTATCAATTTGTTTCTAGATGAAGGAACTTGGGCAACTCAAACACTTCCTTGGTCTAGAGATTGATCGCACACAAGCAGGAATATTTCTTTGTCAACAAAAATATTCCAAAGCTATTGAAGAGGTTTTGGAATTCTTGAATGCAAGACAACTTCAACACCAATGGAACCAAATGCCAAAATGTGTGCACATGAAGGAAAGGACTTGGAAGATGCTACAATGTATCAACAATTGGTAGGTAGTCTAATCTACTTAACCTTGACTCAACCTGACATCTCTTATGCAGTTGGTGTGATGAGTCATTCCATGCAAAATCCAAAGAAACCTCATTTGGAAGCACTGCAATGAATACTGAGATATGTGAAAAGTACAATTGATTATGGTCTTTTGTACAAGAAAGGTGAAGAATGCAAACTAGTTGGTTACTGCGATGTTGACTACGCAGGAGATCATGACATAAGGAGATGAACAACTAAGTATGTATTTAAGCTTGGTTCTGGAACAATTTCTTGGTGTAGCAAGAGACAGTCGAAGGTGTCATTGTCAACAATTGAAGTAAAGTACTGAGAAGAAGAATGGCAGCTCAAGAGAGTACATGGTTGATACAACTGATGAATAATCTACATCAACAAGTAGATTATGTGATTCCATTATATTGTGACAACCAGTCGGCAATTCATTTGGCAAAAAACCTAGTTTTCATGCAAGAACAAAACATGTGGAAGTGCATTATCATTTTCTTAGATAAAAAGTTATGTTAATAGAAATTTAGATGCGGCAGATCAAGATAGATGATCAAGTTGCGGACTTGTTCACAAAAAAACTTGAGTACAAGAAAGTTCGAAATGTTTCGTCATCATCTTGGCATAGTATATAGAATGGAAGTTGACATTGAGGGGGAGTGTTAAAAATCAATGTCAAATCTATATTTATTTTTTTAAGTCAAATTTGGGTGGCAAAAGTTTGGTAAGAGTTAGGCAAAATTAGGAAAGCACTATTTTATTTTTTAATGGTTTGGATTAGTTTGCTACTTTTGATCGCTGCTGATATTGATTCTGTGACTTATAAATACCCCCCCTTTGTATTTCGTTTTATCATCCGCCTGCCAATCAAAGTTCGCTCAAAGATTTCTTAAGCTGCTATTCTTCTTTGATGTATGAGCCGCGAATTTCTCAGAAGAGCCGATTTTATTCTTCTGCGATAAATTGTAGCTTTGTGCTTTAATTTGTCCAATATATAATTGATTAGGAAAGACGAAAGACAGACAATCGGTTACAAATATATTAACAAGGATCGTTTGAGAAGAAAAGTTATATTACAAATGATGATTTTGGAATTAAAAACAGTTAAACCGGTCGTACTTTTACAAATATTATAGATATAGATTAAACATTTATGAGAACAAAAACTCTTTTCAGCATTAAAAAACAAACCCCACCTGAGTATCATGCTTATTAACATTAACTGCAAGTTAGTGTACCTCTGAATTATTTAATCTTTGCGGAGAAAATGACCAATGAATTAGAGATTAGAAAAATGTAAAATTAATTTATTAAAGAGACCATTTCGCTTCCCTTTTAGTTTTTTTTATAAAAATAAAAAAATAAAAATTTATGTTCTTTTTTAAAGAGACAATATATCTCCCCTTTTAGTAATCGAATAGGAGACATAATTTATTTAATCTAATCTCGAAAAGAAAAACTGTTTTTCATATGCAAATTTAAAAACGATCACAAGATAAAAACTTATTGAAAGTAATTTCAAGTTTATGTAATCTGATATCAAGAATGGTATTTAGGTTGTGCTTTTATATAATTTTTTTTAATTAAAAGACGGTATTTGTATGATACAAAAAAACTACCTCAAATTAATAAAAGTATAAAATTTTTAATTATTTTATAATAAATGTATTAAATTTAGTATAAAACGATATAGATATTTAACATGGAAAGTTTGGTTGGCAAACTACTACCTCAAACTGAAAACTTTGAATATTTAACATTTAAAACTACCTGAAACTACGTCTCGAGTTACTACTGGTTGGCAAACTTTGAAAACGATATAGATATTTAACATGGGAAGATTTGTTGACTTCCTTTTCATGAGGTCTTTTTTCTTTTCTAGGATGCCCTAAAAACAGTTGCAAACATAAAATAACAATGACTTGACCAATTTAACGCGTGATTTACGTAGACAAAAATTTTCAATGTTGATCAATAAAATCCACAAGCAATTGATAAGTGAATCCCGGTTTCCCTTGACAACTCAATAGATATTTGGATGGGTGTTTCAGCATATTGATTCGGGAATAATTATAATTAGACATATAAATAATTGATTATGATTTTATAAAAAATAATTATGTTTCAAATATAATAGCATTTAGATAATATATTGATACTGTTCATTGTGATTGTATCTAGGAGATTAAGATAGTATTTACAATTTATTATGGTAATATTTAGATATTCCTATACTTGAAATACAATTATTTTTTATGAAACCTTGCCTAACCATGTATATTGCATTCTTTGGGCTTTCTTTAAAATTATTCCCAAATCTGAAACATAAGTCTCCCTTTTATCATTTACTGTCTAAACCTTTCTCGTGGTATACTCCATTAGTTTGTGTTGTATAATTGCTCTGTCGCTTCTGCCAGGGCTCAGCAGCCTGTAAAGATGTTTCTTCAGCACTTATTGCTTCTAATCCTTATGCACCCACTTAGCAGCAGCTCCACTACTACTGACACAATCACTCCCAACCAACCCTTAAGAGATGGTGAGCTTCTACTCTCCAGAGAGTCCAGGTTCGCTCTTGGCTTCTTCAGTCCACAGAATTCTACACTCCGCTATGTTGGAGTTTGGTACAACGCAATTCGTGAACAAACCGTTGTTTAGGTTCTTAACCTAGACCATCCTATAACCGATAACTCCGAAGTCCTCTCCATCCACACTTCTAGAAACCTCCTTCTGCATCGGGGAAACACTATTCATGTACTGTACACAAACGTTTCCATCTCATCAGTGAACGCTACTGTGGCTCGGCTGTTAGATACCGGAAACCTAGTGTTGATGATCCATAATGATGACAAGAGGGTCCTATGGCAAGGCTTTGATTATCCCACTGATACTGTAATTCCTTACATGAAAATCGAACTGAATCGGAGCACCGGTCTCAACCGGTTCCTAACTTCTTGGAAGTCCCAAAGCGACCCAGGAACCGGGGCATACTCGGCTAGGCTAAATACCAGCGGTTCTCCTTAAATATTTCTGTACCAGGGTTCTCAGTGGCTATGGAGAACCGGTCACTGGAATGGGCAACGGTTTAGCGGTGTGCCGGCGTCGAAAGCTAAAGTCCTATTCAATAATATATTTCTGAACAATCAAGACGAAGTTTTTATGATGTTTACTACGGTCGACGCGTCGGTTCTCACGAGGTTGAAGCTAGAGGCCAACGGCGATATCCAGCGGAGCACGTTGCTTGAATCGCGGGGGAAATGGTCAATCTTCTACATAGCCCCGGCGGACCTGTGCGAGAGGTACGGCCGGTGCGGACCCAACAGCAACTGCGACGACCACAGGGACGCCGAGTTTGAGTGCACGTGCCTGCCGGGGTTCGAGCCCAAGTCACCACGTGACTGGTTCTTGAAAGACGGCTCAGCTGGATGTCTCAGGAAGGAAGGAGCCAAGGTGTGCGAGAGCGGGGAAGGGTTTGTGAAGGTGGAACGTGTAATGCCCCTGATACATCGGCTGCACATGTGAACATGAACATAAGCTTGGAAGCGTGTAGAGAGGAGTGCCTGAAGGACTGTTCTTGCAGTGGATACGCGACTGCAAATGTAAGTGGAAGTGGGAGTGGGTGCTTGTCTTGGTATGGAGATTTGATGGATACAAGAGTACCTTCTGAAGAGGGGCAGGATTTATACGTGCGTGTGGATGCCGTCACTCTAGGTATGTATGCTAAAACATTTAAATTTCAGGTTTCAATATGGATGGTCTCTCTCACATTTATGTGATCATTTTTTGAAGGTTTATTTTTCGTGAATTTTTTTAGCTGAAATTCAAAAGCAGTCAAAAGGTTTTCTGACAAAGAAGGGGATGATGGCTGTTTTGGGCGGTGGGGTCAGAAGAACCACTTTGCTCGTCTGATCACGACACTGGGCGACGCACGCGAACTCGCAAAATTCGGCGATCCAACAGAGATACAACGCTCCAATGATTAAGTCAAGAATAAGAGGACAAGAGTAATAAAATAATGGTGACCGTGATACCTTTCAGGGGATCTTCCCAATTTATGGTCTTGCCCAAAATCTCCGTCTTATTTTAATAATATATTGCTTTTTCCTTATTACGATTATCCTCATGATAAGACTGCTTCCTTATCGCGATTATCCTTTAAAGGATAATGTATATTTCCTTATGAAGGATTATCCTCCGACAAAGTGATTTAAATTGTGAAATTTGCGATAAATATATACTTTTGCGTATTTTCCCATACGTGGCGTATAAGTGGGTCTGGCCGTGACTCGATCCCACACGTTTGTGGATCGCCCTGCTCCCACGCTTCCCGCGCGCTTACAGAATTCGCCGCCTCGCCGTCTGATGGCGCTGGGCGCCAAAGAATGGGCTTCTCAAGGCTGGGCGCTAGGCCCATCGAGTAGCCGGCTCGGGCCTAAAAAGCCGTGAGACTCCATTAATGCCCCCTTTTTCCTACCGGGCGTTAATACTCTTTAGTCTGTGAAAATACCTGCGCTTTTAGACCTTGAGTGGAGAAAGCTGAAGGGACTAGGAGAATTAATGTGTCCATTAATTGAACGCGTGTTTGGATATAAAACGCATGTGAACTGCACGTTTCCCAACACCCAATCGACTGCTCGATGTCACTGGGAGGGAGCACAACGAGCCCCTCTTGTCAATGAAGAACTCGGTGAGTTAGCTCAAATTTCTTTTCCTTACATACTCCCGCCATACCCCGCTTGTTGCTGAGAGGTCGCTGGGGTGAATATTTTGTTTCACGATATTTCAAGGAAGTCAATCTCTGCAAATTTCTCCCAATGGGGTTAAATTTCAAAGCCCGAGCCAAGATCGCCGAAGGGCCTTATTAGCTTCAGTCCGGCCGATCACCACCGAGGAACAAGACGCAGAGCCCGCCCAAAGCAAGTGAAGAGTAAAGAAAGCACAGCTTAGAGCCACGGGGCCCGGGCCTTTATAAATTGCCGTACGCCTTAGAGCCGTGGTCTAGCACTGCTTGAAGTGCCAAACTAGCTTATAGCTATAAGTCCGCATTAAGGAAGTGTCGACGGCTTAGCATTTAGTGTCATCCGACGACTGAGTTTATTGGCATTAGTTATGCCGCCTGATAGTGGCATTTAGCGCCATCCTGAGATTCTTTAATATGAGCCGCGATCGGGCATTAACTATGTCGGCCTGACAGACATTTAAGCACCATCCGCATTCTCTTAAGATGAGTCGGCTGGATATTAACCATACCGGGCCGGATAAAGCATTTAGCACCATCCGGGCTTTTATTCTGAGTCAGCTGGGTATTAACCATGCCGGGCCGGATAGGGCATTTAGCGCCATCCGGACTTTTATCACATTTGATTTGATTTGATTTGATTTGATTTATTTATTTATTTTTTCGTTTAATTCTAAACCATTGTGTCCAAAATTTCTCAAACCTCAAACCTCAAACTTAGGGGTTATGTTTTCTTCAACCCTAATTTTCCACATTTCCTCCTATGCTATTCACCAAGCATACAACTTCAATCACAATTCACACACATGATCACACTATCACATAACATACAACTCATGTTATATACACCATCACATATCAAACACCATGCATGCAGTGTTCTAGTCTTGTTTCGTGACTTCCTAGGTAATCACATACCTATCCCTAACATCGAGCCACCCCAAGTGGTGATGTTCTCACACCTTTCGACTATGGCCTAAGCCCAAGCCCCTCAAACCCTAAGTATTCATATACCTAAGCTCTACACTCTAAGATCGTGGCCTAAACCCAAGTCCCACAAGCCCTAGGTACCAAGCAGAGCCATACCTCGACAATTACGCCGTGACGTATCGACTAAACTTATAACTACACCCAATCGAGTCCCAAGGTAATCGCTACCTTAGCTCCGATACTAAGCCGCGACGCTCCAAAACCGAGGCCCCGCTGACAACCCGTCAACCTGGGCGGGAATACTGTGGATGCCTGCAACCCGACACCACTCACGAAACGGACAGTCCCTTTTGTACCGGACCTCAACAAATGGGCGAACCCTGTCTCAAATAAGCTTCACAATGACCTCATTGTGGTCCACATGCGAAAATAATGGCCACTGGGCCCCCGTGATCAATACTCACAACAAAACATATCCCATCCAAAATATACTACATGATTCAAGAGTTATATGACATTTTAATACAAATACATATTAAAATCTCTACTAATTCTAATACATATTACACCAAACATCAAGCCACAACCCGACTTTCTTCAAAACGGCCTCTAAATGAGCCGCCTTTCAAACGCTCCCTCGTACCTAAAAATATTCCTCGACGGCGTAGCTATTGCCCAAGAGCGGAATCACCCTAAATGGGCTACCCCACCTAAGTGCATATGTAATGATCCAATTCAAAACACACACACCTCGCGAAATACGCGATCCTACTCAATGCTTACACGCTCGCTCCCATGTCACGAAACTCACCTAATTTCACACTTGCCCAAGCCATGTATGAGAAAATATCACTTTTAAAAAAACTCGCTGTTCTTGAAAATACACCACCGAATTTCTGAAAATACGGACTACCCTCCGAGGCGAACGTAGGTCGAGAACTTCTCGAACAATCATGGTCCCCATCCGAATGATCCGCTGGACCGCTCCTCCCAACCCCATTCCTCCCAAAATATCCCGTGGAAATTTTCGCAACCATGTTCGTTTTTAAAAAAACTCGTGTCATGCACTCACACCTAATTTCTAGGTTACCCGGTGCATATGAATTGCATTATGCCATTTCAATCATTTTCAACCAATATATCAATATGCATATATTCTCAAATCTACAATTACACAACATGTAATTCAACAATATCAACCATCACCCAAATTAGCTCACTTGAGCTAAACACTCCATCTTTCATCTCCAATGAGCCTACACACACAATTATATTCCATATAATCGTGACATCATGTTAACACCTGCTTATGCATTAACCTACTAATTCCCAAATTTGCTCACTCGAGTTAATCACTATTACATTTCATCGGCCTACACCCACAATTATATCTTTATATAATTATGGCATCATGTTAACACATCAAGCATTAACCTATTAATTTCTCGTCAACCAACCTAAGCCACTCTCACATCAAACAATTCCAATGCCAAAACACATGGACATTTATGTTCAATTTCATACAAACTGGGACTGTTTTTATAGTCCCAAAACAGAGCAAGTGGGTTGTCCACTGCAAATCAATTCTTCTACATCTGCTCTCTCGTGGAACCCAATTCTACCCATTTTCGGCCTCCTACTCACCAAAACACAATTTGATGATAATTTAACATAAAATGTACTCAAAACAGTCCGTGGACCGTCATGGATCACCCAAATGAGCTTCCAAAAAATTCTCAATTCACTCCAAGCTGGAACCGATCAAACTACTCACAAATTTCAATCAACTCAAACATCACAAAACACTTAAATCGCGAGTAAACAAGAGATAAACCCTACATCACTGGGAAGCTTGTCGAACTTCCTTAAAATCTGGTGCCCCACACGTATTCTCAAGCAGAGCAACTCTTCCTTCATCCGAAGAATTTCGACGACCCGGACAATTTAATCTGCAGGCTTTGTTCTTCTCTCTCTAAAAACACCAAAAAATACCACGTATCATTTTCGGTTCTCCTCACGTTTTGGTCTCACTCAAGATAGAGATGACACTACGATTATTCTCATTATTTTCCTCATTTAAAATTTCCAAATGACATCTATGCCTTCTTTTCACTATTTCACATTTGCACAATCTCGCCTATCCATTTCCATCATCTTCACTACGCAATCTCAAGTAGAATATGAAAGACATGTTATGCGACTTCTCATACATCACACGTCATTTTACTCGCATCCGATACTCTGGCATTCAAAAACGTGCAAATTCCGACTGTCTCGGAATTCGACGAAATTCGACGTGTTAGCTAGATTTTGCGAGACGATTCTAGCGGTGAAATTTTTTTTGTCATCCGAGATCTAGAAAAATTTTGGGTTTTGACCGAAATTATGATTTTGCCCTTTTTCGAGAATTTAGATTTTCTCGGGGTTTCACAAATCCGATCTCTATAGCTTTGAAATTTTGTTATTAGAGATCATTACTGGGAGGAGAAACAATGCTTATTATCTAGACAATCCATAAATCAATTTAGTCGGACATGTAATTAAACTGATTGTGTGCTTCTTCACCTCTTTATTTTCATTCTTCATAGTAAGCTAATAGGGGTAAATTTCTCAGGTTTGGAACCTATGGGAAGAAGATAGAGCCATGGATATAATCGATCCGGAATAGAAAAGTCATACTCCAAGAAATGAAGTATTAAGATGCATCCAGATTGGGTTGTTATGTGTGGAAGAATCTGCAAGAGATCGACCTTCTATGTTAAACATTATTTTCATGTTGGGTAATGACTCTACTCTTCCTCTTCCCAAATGTCCTGCATTTACATCAAACATAACTTACAAGGGTGAAGACCAATCATCCTCTAGTGGAAGACCTCTATTTGTAAATGATGTAACTGTAACTATGCTTCAACCTCGTTAAATTGTACACACGATGTTAAACTTTTGTAATTTTGTAACTCACTTTTTTTAATTAGATGTAATTAAAATACTTATGTGGAAACAAAATAACATAATTAACCTTTCTTTTTTTTTACATAATTGACTAATTCTTGTGTTTCTGCAAAGCTTTTAGGTGCATAGTGAAGAAATTGATCAAACATGCTTGTTCCGTTGATAGCTTAGTTGGGCCCTTTAAAGGTGTTTAGTTGATGAATTCTAATTTGGAAATATTGAGCGATTGCACTAATGATCTTTACTTAATTGAAATATTGACGGTTATTTCTTATGATTATGCAAGGCCTGAAGCCTAATATATTTCATTGTGATTTCATTAGTTATTCTGACCCTAGTTGATTCATAATAAAATTGCATTAAAAATATTATTTTTTATAAAATGATATAAGCTATTTTTTTAATACTACAGTTAAAAACAAATAAAGAAAGTAAAATAATCTTGTAAATTAAAATATTTATTTCTTAAGTACAAATAAAAACATTTGATTTTTTCTTTGACGTGTTTTTAAATGATAATTTTTCCTTCTTCAATTATTGAAATCATTTATTTATTTACAAAATTTGACATTGCACTCATTATTTTAACTTAACTTATATTTCTTCTATTAATAAATGCATAAAATAAAAAATAAACAACAAAATTTATTAAAAAAATTTGATGTTGAAAAAAAAAAAATTATAGTCCTTTGGAAACTTGAAAAGCCATACAGATATTTAACATGGAAAGATTTATGATTTATCGACTCCCTTGTAGTCTTGTTTTTTCTTGGAGGTGGTGGCAGATACGGTGGGCTTATCGGGTCAGTCGGTATCTTGACGAGGTATAGTTAGACCAGATTAGGTCGAGCTGATTTAAGCTAGGGCTGTCATTTCTTGTGGCTTCGACCCTATATCGAGCGGCCAGACTGACCAGAGCTATGAAAAAAAAAAAAATATTTTATTCAATAAATTACTTTCTTTCTCTATTATTTGTTTAAGTTCATGTGTACTTGATTTCTTTCTTGCAAATAATGTTATAATGCTCACTGCCTTGTATTTCTTTTTCTTTTTTGCACCATATCATATGTCATGCCCAGGCTACCAGGCCCTATGTGAATGCAACAATGCTCAAACAAATAATAAACAGAAATCTCTTAACATCAAGCTAAGTGTACATGAGTTTTTTCATACTTTCCCAAATACTAATTGTTTGAATAATACAACCCCAATACTAAAAACTGTTAAGCATCAAAAACCATAATTATGGAATATATAACTTGTAGATTCAACAACCCCCAAGGCTTTAAAATTCTATACCTAAATCAACAATTTTGGCCTAAATATTTTCACTTTTGTAGATTCAGCAATTTAAAGTCTTCAACACTAAAATTTCGGTTTTATTTGATACTATCAAACACTTGACCTGCTTGCCACTCAATCACAATTTGTTTCTTGCTTCTTTAGGAGTCGGAGCCTCGGCTACGATATGTATCATGTATGAGGTAGAATAAAAAGATACTTGCTCTTATTTTTGTTGTTTTCAATAACACTAACCAAACATTCCCTAACAAAAACATGAAACTTGTTTAAAAACTGGTTTTTGTTATGAAAAAACAATAACAAGGGAGAATAAGAACAAGTTTGGTTCCTTTTTTTTTGTTCTTAAAAACATGAAGCCTGTTTCCAATAACACCAGCCAAACATCCCCTAAAAACATAGAAACACAATTTAAAAGCGGTATTCATTAACAAACGAGGAGAACAAGAACAAGTTTGGTTCCTTTTTTTGTTCTTAAAACATGAAACACATTTTCAATAACACTAACCAAACTTTCCCCGAGCAAAAACATGAAACCCTTGTTTTAAATTGGTTTTATTACGAAAAACAAAAACAAGGGAGGAAACAGATATCGAGAACAAAAAATTGGTTTTTTTTTGAAAAGCGGTTTAAAAAATTATTTAATCCCGATAAGCGGTTTTGATACGGAAAAGCTGGTTTTATTAGAGAGTTGATGTAACAGGTTTAAAGCGGGTTTTTTTTTTAATTTGGTTTTTTTTGAAAAAGCGGTTTCTTTATTTTCATCATTTCTTCTAAAACTTGTGGGTACAATGGCTTTTGGGCCTAGACCTTTGCTTTCAATGGGCTCGAGGCGCCCACCTTGAAACTCCTTTGCTGGCCCTCCTCGTAGAGCTGACCAGGCGGCCCACTATATTAAAAGCACACGGGAACTCACTAGACGGTGCAGTCCTAGAACTCGTCTGAGATCCCGAGTCTCCCCAACCGGCCATCTCACTGCATATGGGAAATTTGTTATGGGAAAGTACGCAAAGTAGATATTTATCCCTGAATTTCCTAATTTCTAAATCCTTTATTTGGAAAGATAATCCTTAATAAGGAAGCAGTTTTATCATATTTCTCAAAGGATAATCCTTAATAAGAAAAACATATTTTATCCCTTAAAGAATAATCATAATAAGGAAAAACAAATCTTATTCCTAAAATAAGACGGATTTGGGAACCCGAGCCACATAAATTGGGAAGATCCATGAGAGTAGAGGTATGCAATTCCAGCTATCACCAAACCTCCTTCTTCTTCCTCTCCCACATTGAGTGACTTAATCATCGAGAGGTGTGACAAAGTGTCGCTAGGGTTAAGCCCATTTTGCGAGGTTCACATTGCGCGGCCGATGCTAGAAGATCAAATGAAAAAAGTGGAAGTAGTAAGCGGTGGCGCCATACGTGGGAACTTGAACAAAAAAGTCTACGTAGACTATTGGCGAGCACTCAACGACTTCATCACACAGGCTCGGTCAGTCCCATTCCCACATCCCCGATTCGCCAAAGGCGATCGCAATGTCTTGCAACCTAGTGATCCGATCCTGAGTGCTCAGTTCCTCCATTAGCGTCGGGGCATAGAAGCGAAGGAACAATAAGAAAGATCAAGGAATTGCAAAGTCATGTTGAACGTCCACAGCGAGATAATGACCAGTTGCGGACTCAGATTGGAGAAAGCCGCGAACCTGGAAGAGGTATAATCCATAAAGCTTCCTTTAAAACATTCTCTATCAATCTTTGCAATAGCCCATTTACAAAGTCCGGATGGGCGCGTGAAACTATGACCTCTCAGGCCTAGTAGATAACCTAGCGAGTCGACATTAAAAGCTTGGGATGGTGCGATAAAATGACTTTGTCCCAGGCCCGGTATAGATAACATCTAAGCGGTCAACATTAGAAGCAGGATAGGCGGTTAAAATGACATGTCCGGCCTAGTATAGACAATATCTAACTGGTTAACATTAAAAGCCCAGATGACGCACTAAAATGACCTGTCCGGCACAACATAGATAACATCTAACTAGTCAACATTAAAAGCCCGAATGGCTCAGTAAAATGACCTGTCCGGCCCAATATAGATAACATCTAATTGGTCAACAATAAAAGCCAGATAATGATAAAATGGCCTTGTCCGGCCCGAGTACGGATAACATCTAATGGTCAGTACCCAAGCGAATGGCGTAGTAAGGTAACTATCAGGCCCGATTATAGATAACATCTAGCCCCGGTCGACTTAAAAGCCGGGGATGGCGCCGGTAAAGCGCGACCTATCAGGCCCGGTACTTAGATAACATTGGTCAACTTTAAAAAGACGAGTTAGCGCAATAAAATTACCTATCCAGCCTAGTATAGATAACATCTAACTGGTCAACATTAAAAGCCCAGATGGCGTAATAAAATGACATGTCTGGCTCAGTATAGATAACATTTAACTGGTCAACATTAAAAGCCTAGATGACATAGTAAAATGACATGTCCGGCCCAGTATATATAACATCTAACTGGTCAACATTAAAAGCCCGGATGACGCAGTAAAATGACATGTCCGACCTAGTATAGATAACATCTAACTTGTCAACATTAAAAGTCCGGATGGCGTAGTAAAATGACATGTCCAACCCAGTATAGATAAAATCTAACTGGTCAACATTAAAAGCCTGGATGGCGCAGTAAAATGACATGTCCTGCACAATATAGATAACATCTAACTAGTCAAAACCCAGCCGGATGGCGTAATGAGACTATCGGCTGATATAGATAACATCTAAGCGAGGTGATATTAAAATCCCGGATAGCACGATAGCGACCCCTCCAGGCCGATATAGATAACATTTAAGCGAATTACGACATTAAAAGGCTAGATAGCGTAATAAAATGACTTGTCCTACCTAGTATAGATAACATTTAACTAGTCAACATTAAAAGCCCGAATGGCTCAGTAAAATGACCTGTCCGGCTTAGTATAGATAGCATCTAACTGGTCAACATTAAAAGCCCAGATGGCGTAATAAAATGACCTATCCGGCCCAGTATAGATAACATCTAATTGGTCAACATTAAAAGCCCGGATGCAGTAAAATGACCTATCCGGCCCAGTATAGATAACATCTAACTGGTCAACATTAAAATCCCGAATGGCACATTAAAATGACATGTTCGACCTAGTATAGTGTTTGCCCCGTTCTTGGTGACATGGATCAAAACACTTATGCAAATTTATAGCGTTATCACCAAAGGATTATTATCTAATCCCCAGCAATAATGCCAACAACTTGTACATTGTGTTCCTTAGCTATTGTATTCATTAAAAGCATTTTCATTAAGAGTAAATCTTTTTTTTTTTTTTTTTGTGGTTTTGATCCATTATGCTGCAAGTGCATAGGTCGAACAAGTAGTAAATTGGATTTAAGTCCAGATATCGATCCCACAGAAATCTCAAGAATTCCAAACCAACTACCCTGACTACTCAATCTCTATACTATTTGGACTCTAATAGACAATTGGAATCAGCTTTGAAAGCATTAAAATAATGAAAACTAAAAAGAATTGAATTAATAACAAACGAATGGAATACTGAAATAATAAAATTACAAATTTAGACTGAACAGTTATCTTTTAAAGGGAGCATTGAAAATACAGCTATTGTGAAACATCAGATTCTTACCAGAATTGCATTATGCGTTTGTAATGAACATGATTTAAAACTAGTCGAGGAATATGATAGTGCGGTTGGATCTCTCGAACCCCATAGATTCGTTATCTAATCTTCAATGTTTCTCTCGAAGGCAGTGTTAGATAACTACTTTTAATCACAGGTTACCTTGTTGCGGGTATTTTTCTTTCTCAATACTTCATACCTGACATGGACTATAAACCTTAGCTCCACTTAAATTTAGTCATTGCATGAGTTTACACTATCTTGGTTTCTCTTCCTCAAATTAAGTCACTCATCTTTCATGATTAGATCCTTGCTAACACGGGATTAAATTCACTATTCGAATCGAGGTGAACTCTCTGTATTTAAATTAATCGTCGTTCAACTCATTCGTCTCCAAGTGAAAAGATGATTTATCGATTTAATTATACAGAGCACATTAGATCTTCAATGCTCGGGTTAGCATCTGCTTTGAAATTGTTCATCATTCTCAGGAATGCCTTCTCTGTGTCACTCAGAGGGCCTCCTGGAAATCAGAGCTTGAGACAATCTCGTTTATGGGTATGAGACACTGACATTGGGATCAATTACAGAAAATACACAAGACAAGCAAGTAGATTTAAAAACTAAAGTTCAGTAGCTTCTGATAAATTTATGCAGAAAAGATAAATTCTAACAATAGAGTATAATCAGCAATTTGGGTTCTAAATCAACGAGATTACACCAAAAGCAGTGAAGCTGGCGTCGAAAACCCTTTGTAAAAGCAGGCTGGAAGTTCGAATTCGAATTTGTCTAAATTCGGACTAACGGGCGGTAATTTGAAGAAGTGAAATGCGCATTAAACGACTTTAAAGCTAACATCAGTCCGAAATTCAAAGAAGAACAATCTACTCGAAAATATTAAAACCAAAAATAACGAAAACAAAAGAAAAGATAAGAAAAAGAAAAGAAAAACTAAAATACAAGAGCCTTCAGCTACCCAGATTTCTCTTTTTGAGTCGCCAAGAGCTGCGTTCCTTCAGTAGCAGCTGTGTATTTATAGGGTTCTGAAGTTGGGCCTAATTTCGATGCACCTCTTTTTTGGACTTGATTCGCGCGATTGGTTGTTGATGTCGCGACATCGATTCTTTCTAGCGACCATTGTCTTGATTGTCAGCGGAAGCTGCATTTGGTAAGTGACTTATCGTCATTATCTTGGAAATTTGTTATCAGCGGCGGCTAAATGATGTCGCGATCGCCGTTACTTATTATGCGATGTCGCGGCAATTTGAATGACGTCGCGACCTTAGTTATTCACAATTGATGTCGCGACCTCCTTTCAATGCAACTGATGTCGCGATAGCTGAATGATGTCGCGACCTTAGTTATTCACAATTGATGTCGCGATCACTTAATGATGTCGCGACACGCTTTGGTCTGGCCCGATGTCGCGACGGTGAATGATATCGCGACATGGTCATTCAATATTGATGTAGATCATAGTATGCGACCTACGCCTCTAACCTGGTGTCGCGACCTCCGCTCTTTGTGTTTGATGCGCGACTACTTTATGATGTCGCGACCTTTGGTTTATTGTAGCGGATGTAGCGACCTCAGTAATGCGACCCTTCACCGTAACTAATGCCTTGACAAGCGTTTACGATCTTCGCGACCTTGGTGCTGATTCAACGTGTCGCGACCTTTAGTAATTGTCGCTACCTTTCTTTCCTTGCTTCTGTTGTTGCGACCATTTAATGATGTCGCGACCTCCTTTCAGTGCAACTAATGTCGCGACCACTTAATGATGCCGGCGCGGTCTGGCGATGTCGCGACCATAATGATGTCGCGACCTCCCTTGATCTGTGATGCGACAGTTTGAATGACGTCGCGACCTTTTCTCACATTGCTTTCGTGATATTCACGGCTGGCGGCGATGTCGCGGCGTGTGGTAATCTCACGGTATGGCGAGCCTCGATGTCGCGACAACTTCTGATGCAGTGTTGATGTCGCGACCTTTTCCAGATGTCGCGACATCAATGTTCAGTCAATTGTACATCTTATGTCGCGATTTCTATTTGGTGTCACGAAAACTTTGTCCACTGCACTGGGTTTAATTCTGTCGCGACCTTAAAGTGATGTCGCGACCTCATGTCTTTTTCTTCATCAATTCATAGTTGCCTGACTTGGAGTTTCTGTCGCGCCCATCTCGTTTTGCCTTCAATTACTCTTCTGTTGCAACTAGAGTTTTGTCGTAAACCTTAATATGAATTTTCATTCTTATCCAAGGCTTCACGACATCGAGTCTTTAATCACTTGTGTGCCGCTTCTGTTTGCGTAAGCTTCTTATTGGTTATAGTGTGCCTCGGCCACCTTACGCTTCTTTGCAAAAATTCCTCTTTCTCTTGAATTCCCTGCTGCATAGTAGTTTGGTGAGTTATTCCATAATTATGCGCATAAATCAGTCTTTTTAGATAAAAATCAATCAGAAAAATGGACTGAAAATGGATGACTTTTAAGCTCATCAAACTCCCCCAAACTTAAACCTTGCTTGTCCCCAAGCAAATAAGAGAAAGATTTGTTGTCCTCAAACAAAGGACATTTTTACGTATTGTTCTACTGATTCAACCAATTTAATTGAAATACGAAATTGCATTCTTTTACGTATATCTAGCTTTAAGTCAGTGAAGTTTAGTCTCTCTTAAATCGGGTGTACAAAACTAAATTGTTGAATTTGTTTTATAAATAGTGTAGTCAATTGATCCTGTTGAAGAGTAGGTTGGTTTTCTCCCTCTTTTCTTAGTGAGTCAGTTAACCCTCTGAGTTCCTTCACAGTTTTGATCCTTTCTAAATTTTCCAATTCCGTATGCTTGTTGAACATTGATCTCCCACTAATGTGGGTAATTCCAACCTTGAGATCCAATCGAGGTCTTGCTGGGCTTGTAATGTTAGGCTTGGGTTATGGGTAGGATGGATGGAACTTTTAGGTTAAAGATTACCCCAGGCTCTTTCTTTTCTTATACTTCTTTGCCCCTTCCTTTTCCTTAAACCTTTGTTGGAATTTTGACTTCATCCTTGGGAATCTTCTTGATTCTTCTGTTTAAAATTGTTTGTTCCAATTTCACATTTGTACTTCTCATTATTTGGAACTTTTTCTGCAACCATTCGGGAATAGATGCAATGTTCCTATCTTTTTAGGCTTTCTAACACTCTTAGTGAACTTTAGGTTAGTAGCTCCCATCACAGGATTGGCATTGTTAAGTGTAGGTGTTGAAACACCCCCAAGAACTTAATTGTTTTCAAAAATTGTTACAGACAAAACTTCTTCCTTTAAGCTTTCTTTTCTGTTGTATCCTTCTGCTTTTGATTTTTCTTTCTTCACCCCTTTCTGTATTTCTCCTTTAATTCTCCAAAAATATACTCCCCCAAACTTTATCTCTTCCTCCCTCTTTGAGTTCTTAGGTAATCAGAGGTTCTTTACTGGGAGATTAGTTATAAAGGATGGCTTGGGATTTTCAATTTCTTGTTTTGAAGATAGGGAATGTTTTGGCTCAAATTTAGGAACTAAGGTGTATGCAGAAGCATATAAATAATGGTGGCTAGAGAATGGCTCAGCGCGAGGATGGCTGCGTCATTTCTTGTTGGTTGTATCACCTAGGATTTCATACCGATCAATAATCTAACAAGTTCTAGAATTCGGTTTGGTTAGCGTAGACCAACATAGGATGTTCTTGACTCATTTCGAGTTGATGAAGGTTACGATCTAAGGTTCACCAAGTTCTTTGGCTTACTGTTTATACTTCAAACCCAAAAATATGTTTTGCTTCTTCAATTGTATAACTTTCTTTTAACCTGGACTTATCAGCTAAATTAAAGTCAATTATGCAATTTGTGTTTCAATTCAATTATGTGCCATTCAGCCCTTATTCTGAAATTATTTGTTTTCAGCCTATCTTCTAATCCCAGCTACTTCAACCTTTCAGTTATAACATGCCGACATTTTCCTCACGAGTTGAATCCCTCTTATTATTCTACTAGCAATTAAAAAAGCAAAAGAAAATCACAACACAACACAACTTCAAACATAACAAACAAAAATATTTTTTTTTTATTTATTTTATTCATGAGATTGTGCAACAGTTGAGAATTACAGGCTGGGAGTGAGGAAGAGATAGATAAATCAATGGGAAGGTCTATTTTCTTCTTTTTGAGGGAGGATTAAAGATATTGGGAGGGTCCCGGATCAAGGGTATGGGTTGGGGTGAACCGGAAACTTCATTTCCATTCTCTTCTTCTTTTTGTCATTCTCTCTCTCTATCTGCTCTTCCAGGATCAATTCATTTGTGAGATCAACCTTCTTGTTCAGGTCATCCTGTCTCGTTCCCAATGTGTTCATGTTGCGCTCTATTTCAGTCATGACCTCCAAAAATTTGGATAGATTGTTGTTAATCAAATCCAAATTTTCAAGCCAATTCTTTCTCCTGAAGGCATCATTATCATCCAGCACTTGATCTCTGTCTTTCATCTTCTTTTCAAAATCCTTGAGTAATGACATATATAGGAATTTGAACCCCTTGATCATTCTTTGGTCTTGGCTTCTTGATTTGCATCCCTTTCTTTTATGAGTTTCAGGAGTTGAGAGTCTCGATCATACTGATTGTTGTAGAATGATTCATGGCTGGCTATGACTTCTTGATGAATCTCGATCTACATCCTCCATTTCCTTTTGAACTTTCTTCTTGATCCTCTAGGATCTTTTAATGCTCCTCCCATACACTCATTTCTTACCCCATTTACCCTTGTTTCTCTTGACTCACCTTCCATACATTTCCTCTTTTCTGTTCAGTTCCTCTTCCCACTGTTGATCTCTTCTTTTCAATTCAACTTCATACACATCTTCTCTGAATTTCTGTTGAGTGCTCAATTTCTCTTCTCTTTCTTCCATACTTTTCTGCATAGAAATGAGCATTTCCATTATTTGATTGTTTTCCTGGGCTCCTCTAGAGCTTTGTCCTGGTTCTCTGAAATTCCTGTTCCTTATTGGTGGAGAGCTGGCCAGTGGGGTGGTGAAATCTATAGGACTTCTTTCATCTGGTTCATGTCTTCTGCAAACATGGAGGTGTTCCCTTCTGGCTGTGTTTCTGGGTATTGTTCTTCTTGCTCTTCAACCCGAAGGGTGTCCTCTTCTTATCTTGCATTCTCCTCTTCATCTCCAGAATCTGCTTCCACTATGACCCCCTTTTTCTTCAAATTTCTTGGCCCCTTGCTCACCCCTGTCAGGGTTAATGGTGAAGACTTGGGGCACTCTTCTTCCTCTTCCCAAACTCCCTTCACACCAGCTCTTATACATAACCTTGTGATGGTAGCTGGGTGAGGGATCAGGCCCCTTTTATTTCCTTCGTGATATTTCATTATTGAGTTTTCAATAATAGCCCCAGCATTAATCTTATAGCCCTTCAGTATGGCATAGAGAATGATGGCTTCCTGTTCTCTTACTGTGCAAACATGCTTTGTAGGAACCAGAACAGAAGCCAGAAAATAGAACCATACCTTTGCTTCTTACATCCGGATCTCCCACAATTTTATAATCTTTTTCTCTCCTCTTCCACGACCCATTTCACCTTATGTCTGTCGACTTTCTAGCTATCTTTTCACGGTTGGTACATGCACTGTACCTTGTACTTGGATCCATGTTTTGACCCTCAGAAATTCAGTACATTTCATTTATAGTCTCGGCTCCATATGGTACCCCGAGCCCCTCGACAAAAACGAGTTCTTCTTTCTCCCAACAAGGTTGGAGTAAAATTCTCTAACGACTACTGCATAACCAGATCTTTGATGTTTGCATAATTTTTCCCACCTTCTTTGCTCTATCAATTCCTTGAGCAGAGTGATTGGCAATCCTTTCTCCTACAAACCCCTTTCCGGCGCAGTGCTTCTTCGATTAGCGAAAGCTTCTTCTGAGATGAACTCGTCCTCCTCTTCTTCTTGCTGCCTTTTTTTTCCCTTCCTTTTCGGTTGCGAAGTAACTGGTTGGACTTAAGGTACATTCAGGCGGCACGTTCTCGTGTAAGGTTCAAATGAACCCTTCAGTTTGGGTATACTCCCTCCATGATTTCGTTCAGAATTTAAGGATGAGGTTCGAAGGATTCGGCCATTTAGAAATCGGAAGGTTTTTAAGTAGTTCGGTTAGGGTTTGTAAGAATCGAAAACCAGGGAAGATGCGAAGATGAAAAGTTGAATTTGCTTCACGGAAGGAGATGATAGTGAAGAGAGTTTCTCAACAGTTGCAATTCAATTATTATTGTGGACTATTTATTATTTCATTTATTTGCGCTTGTTGCGACTTAAATTCATGCTGCTATTGTGTGCTGTCATTAAATTTAGGGCAAAATTAAAAATTTTGCCAGTTGCGAAACTTTTCTTTTATTAATCGCGACATAATATTGTTTGTCGAACATATGTTAGCGTGGGAGACGGAAGTCATCCTAATTGCGACATCAAGCATCTCATGACATTGTTAAGTTATCGCGACCTGTAGCCTTTTGAAGGAATTGCGACTCAAATGTTACATCGCTGACCTCAGTTTCTTTCCGCAGTAGGAACTTTTCGTCGTGACATCACCTAGTTCTTCCTTTGATGCGATGATGGCGACATCAACCACGTGACCTCAATTTACTGTGTGACATAAGTTTTGTCGCGACATATACACTTGCCCTAAAGTTAATGATCGAGACAACTTTTCATTATTGATTAATTGCCAAATTCTCATCATCGAAATAAATCATTTCCACCTGACAATTCAATATGTATTCTATTCAATTTTCCTGGAATTGTATAGGAAAGAATGCTCCCCTTTTTCAAATAGCTGCTCTGTGAATTCTTCCGGAGTTATGGAAGTTGTTACTTCGCTTGAGCCGTTGATTCTACATCTTTTGCTTTCGCTCTTCATTATCTGCAAAACTTTTACTTTAATCTTAAATCGAATTAGTAAAATCACAATAAGCTATTAGAAATTTAAGACACACAAATTGTAGATTAAAAAAATAGTTAAAATCAAACTGATGTGGATTGCCTTCACAAGCTGCTCCATTTTTGTCTCTCTATTTGGACTTTACGATGCCATTGTTCTATTTCTTCAATTTTCTCCATTCAGAACCAAGGGTTTATCTTCCAGTTGCTTTTCCCCAATGTAATGCTTTAATCTCTGACCATTAACTTTGAAATCCTCTTGCTTGCCGTTTCTAAATGTCACTGCCCCAAATTGTGTGCTTGATACCACTGTAAATGGTCCACTCCGGTACAGAGCGGCTTTCTGGAAAGAGCCTTAATGCGGGTTGAATAAACAGACGCACGATCTCACGCCTTGAATTCCTTCCTTAAAATTAGTTGATCATGCCATTTTGTTTTATCGCGCAGATTCTGGCACTATCATAGGCTTCATTCCTCAACTCTTTAATTCATTTAAGCTGGGTAGCTGTCTTCATACTTTGACTTGGAATCGAATTTAGCTTCTTGTGCGTGGCATTGTATTCCGAGTTGAGAGGGGGAGGTGACATGGCTTGCCAAAGACCAATCTGTATGGGGACATCCCAATGGGAGTTTTAAAAGCAGTCCTGTATGCCCATAGTGCATCATCAAGTTTCAAAGACCAATCTTTCCTGCTTGAGCTTACAGTCTTTTCCAGAATTTTCTTGATTTCTCTGTTGGAAATTTCAGCCTGCCCATTTGTTTGAGGATGATAAGTAAGCTCATATTATGTTTATTTCATCTTCTCATAAGTTTGTCAAACACCTTATTTGCAAAATGGCTTCCTCCGTCACTAATGATAGTTACGGGTGTCGAATCTCTTGAGAATATTCCTTTGTAAAAACCCCCTGGCTTGTATTAGCATCATTCCTTGGACATCACTGGCTTTGCTTCTACCATTTGATACATAATCCACAGCTAGGAGTATGTATATATTTCCAAATGAAAGCTGGAAAGGACCCGTAAAAATTCATTCCCATCGTGAACAATTGTACCACCGGGATACCTTGCGGGGGCATCTCATGCCTTTTCTGCGATATTTCCCATTCTTTGGCATTGATCACCTAACTTTACCCATTAAAAGCAGTCCTTAAAAATCGCCCAGGCGATAAAATCATAATTGAAGAAATTTGTGGGTTGTTTTATCTCTATAAGTGTCCTCCGTAAGGTGATGCGTGACATTCTTTTAAAATCTTGCTTTGCTCTCCTTCGGTACCGCGTCTCCTTATAATCCAAATCAGCTCCTCTTTTAAACAATAATGGGTCATCGGATGTAGTACTGTTGTCAGGTTCTTGGCTTTTTCTCTGGCGGTGGCCGAACTCACGGTGGCATAATTCCCTTGAAGCTAAGTAATTCACAATATCGACGCCACCGGGGTGATTGGAATGACAGCTGAAATAACTGCTCATCTGGAAAATTTTCTGCTATTTCTCTTCCTTCCTCTTGTACAGTGGGTTTCTCTATTCTTGACAAGTGATCAGCTATCACATTGTCACTTCCCTTTTTGTCTTTTATTTCTAAATCAAATTCCTGTAGTAGTAATACCCATCTGATCAATCTTGGCTTTGCTTCTTTCTTTGCCATTAGATACTTAATTGCTGCATGATCAGTGTGTATAACAACATGGGACCCCAAAATGTATGGCTGAACTTCACATGCAAACACTATTGCTAGCATCTCCTTTTCGAGTGGTAGAGTGAATTTTCTTGTGCTTCATTAAGGTTTTGCTAGCATAGTAGATCAGCCTTGAACACTTTTCATCTTTACGTCCCAATCTGACTCCCATTGCAAAATCAACGGCATCACACATGATTTCAAATTCTGCAATTCGATCTGGTTTTGCCATGATGGGAGCTTCAACTAATCTGAATTTGATTTCTTCAAATGCCTTCTGGCATGTTTCATCAAAATGGAATTTAGTATCTTTTTCTAGCAATCTGCATAGTGGTCTAGAAATTTTTGAGAAGTCTCTGATAAATCTTCTATAAATCGGCATGTCCTAAACTTAGTTCCCTTGAAGGCGCGAGTGGGTGGCATTAAGTCTCTTATAATTGAAACTTTTGCACGGTCTGTGAGCCTGTGCGAGAAATCATGTGCCCAAAGAGCGATTCCTCGTATAACCATAAAATGGCATTTTCCCAATTCGAGCAGTTCTTGTCTTTGCACCTTTGATCTTGTCCCAGGTTATGCGGGCATTGTTCAAAGCTGGATCCATACATTGTAAATCATCCATGAAGATCTCCCATGCTTCTTTGCTAGATCGAGAAAATATAGACATCATGCATCTTTGGAAGGTACCGGGGCATTACACAAACCAAGTGGCATTCTCCTAAAAACAAAAGTACCAAATGGGCATGTAAAGTAGTTACTATACGATCTTCAAGTGCAATAACAATCGATTATATCGAGAATATCCATCGAAAACAAAAATGAGGTGTCACGCGACTGTCAGCGTATCCCGATCAATGAAAGGCGAGGGGAAAATGATCTGCTACAGTTGCGGTGTTCATTTACCGTAGTCAATACCACCTCCATCATCCGCAGTTCTTGTAGGAATCAGTTCATTCTTTTCATTTACGATTCACGATTGAATCCACCTTTCTTGGGAACCACGTGTCTTGGGCTTACGAGAACTATCGATATAGCATATAAAGCACGCATTTAACCATTTCAGAACTTCTTTTCTAACAACTTCTCAGAACTTCTTTTCATCACCTGGTTCAACCTCCTTTGATGCTCAATAGAAGTTTTGCATTCTCTTCGGCAATATTTTGTGCATCTGAATAGAGGGCGATGCCTTGGATCTTGATTAACGGCTTGTCGCTCTCGTATCTCCTCAATTACAGCCGATACGTTCTTGACTTAGTCAATGCGGTGATATAATGGCTTAGTTTTCTCTTTTACGGTTCTAAAAACTCATATTTTTAAATGGTAGGCGATTCTTTCAATGTTAGCCCATACGCTAGTTTATCAGCCCAGGTTTCTTGTTCTGGCGCTTTCTTCATCTTGACTGTTTTCATTTATACTTGAGACTGTTTCCTTGTTAAACAAATTTGAAGGCAAATCTTCACAATCAAAGCTCTCAAGGTACTGAAAATTCATCTCAATTTCATTAATAGAGTGTTGAATGATACAATCAGAATTCAATTCATCATTGAGAAGGCTAGTGTTTCTTACAGCCATACAACTGTCTGACTTTACATCAGGATGTTCCAGACTCCTATTAAGATTAAATTGCACTGCTTCATCCCCAACTCTGAGTGTCAGTTCACCTTTCTGTACATCAATCAAGGCAGCTCCTGTTGCTAAGAAAGGCCTTCCAAGCAACAAAGGAACTTGGGTGTCCTCCTCCATCTTCATGACAACAAAATCCACTGGGAATACAAATTTCCCAACCTTGACCAGTACATCTTCCAGAATGCCCTCTGGTTGTGCCATTGATCTATCAGCCATCTGTAATGTAATTGCTGTTGGGGTAAGTTCCCCCAAACTAAGTCTCTGCATAACTAATAGAGGCATCAAATTTATACTTGCTCCAGAATCACATAAAGCTTTCTTGAATTCATACTTCCCTATGGAGCAGGGAATGGTGAAACTGCCAGGGTCTTTCATCTTTGCTGGGAGCTTCTGCTGGATAATGGCACTGCAAGTAGCAGTCAAATTGACTATACCCTCCTCAGCTATCTTTCTTTTCTTGCTAAGTACCTCCTTCAGAAATTTTGCATAAAGAGGCATTTGACTGATCACCTTTGCAAATGGAATATTTATTTCTATTTTCTTGAAAATATCCAAGAATTTAGAAAACTGTTCTTCTCTCCTTGACTTCTGAAGTCTTTGTGGGAATGGCACTGCAGGAGTATAAGCTGGTACTCCTTCCTTCTTTTTCTGATCATTACTTCCTTTCAGTTGTCAATTTGGTGTTCTTTACGCTTTTCTTCGATCTTTTCTTTCTTTGCCTCGAGTCCTCTTCTTCTCATACGTCTTTTTTGTTTCTTTGCTCAAATCTTCACTTCTCAAACGGATTGCCATGCAATCTTTTGGAATAATACATTGTGTCAGCAGGAATGTTCCCTTGTTACGGTTGGCATATTAATTTAGTTGCCACACTTGTGTCTAAATTTTCGTCTGAAGGGCACTAAGCGTTCTTCTGGCTGTTTGGTATCGGACTCAAGCTTCCAAATCGATAGTTTACATTCATGGAAATTGTAATAGCTTCATGTTGTCCCCCACGTAGGCTAAGCATTTGTTCTTCAAATAGTAGGAGTTCTCCTCGACCACGATGTTCATTTACTGCCCTCACCTTCTTCTTTCTTCTTTGGAACCTTAATTGGTTCTTGATATCCCTTCGCCGGATCTTTGTCACGCCTTGGGCCGTAATACCCCTCCATATATAAGAGAAATTCTCACTTGGTTCATAGTCTTTGGGTTGTAATGTGTGGGCAAGTTAGGATTCAGGACTTGAAATGATAACTTCTTTGCTTTCGTTCATGTAATTAACACTCCTGTTTTCCATAAGAATCTTCTTACATTTGGCACATCGACACTTCTTCTCATCAATTCTTTTCTCTTTATACTATTTCATGAGCGGTGTGCATCTTCTCTCTTGTTTGTCCATCCTGCCATTATGGCATCGACTTTGCCTCATAGGTGTCATCTTGCTTCAGTTCCATGACTCCATTTTTCCTCTCTTCTTCCTCTTGGCTTCGGATGGAGCTTTCATGTTGCATTTTGCTAAGTCTTCATCGGATCTCTCTCCCTCTTCCAACACTTTTGGTTTACAGATGCTCCACCATTACACGAAGCATCGATAATACCACTTAGATGTATCATTGAGCATGATACACTATGTCCCATCTGGGTCTTTAGATCCTACTCCTTACGTGGGCACCTCTTAGTGATCTTTGAATCTTTCCCAAGCTACATATGGCTCTCATCTTCCCCTTGTTGGAATACAATTATCTCTCTTCGTCTTTCTGAAGTGAGAGATGGGGAAAGAATACGCACAAATAGCTTCTACGACTCTTCCCAAGTATCAACGAACCATATGGTAGCGATTCGTACCATGTGAGCTATGTCTCTGAGAAAATGGGAAGAGATGCGGGTTTATCACCTCTGGTCTCACACCGTTCGGCTTCTTGTATTAGCCATCCTGAGGAATCTTCCTAGGTGCTCATTTGGATCTTCGATTGGGATGACCCGATGCGATATTCTTGAACCATTGTAATTAAGAGTGGCTTTGCTTCAAGGTGTTTGCATCCACAGTAGAGTATCACGATTGCGAATACTCATCTTGAATAATAGGCCTCCAAAATCCTCCATTATTAATCGATAATGGGGTCTTAACTCTTGTCCTCTACATTCCTGTTTGGTCATGTCTCTCTTACGCCGCCAAGCTGCGTTTTACGCTCTTTTGTCTTTCTTAAGCTCTGAGTGTTCTCTCGATTAGTGTCTCTTTGGAATCGGTGGATCCACATTTCCTATGCATTAAAAGGTCTTCTGAAACAAGCATACTCGATTAATAGGATTAGTCAAACCTAACAAATATTTTCCAACATGGCTTGTTAAAAGTGTGGTGATGTAATCCTTGCTTGAATTGTTTTGTTCTTTTCTTAAAAATGTCCAAATTAGTATTTCCTTCTTTCATCAGAATATTGATCTAATTAATTCTTTCGATCCCCGGCAACGGCGCCATAAACTTGTTTGCCCCTTTCTTGGTGACATGGATCAAAACACTTATGTAAATTTATAGCGTTATCACCAAAGGATTATTATCTAATCCCCAGCAATAATGCCAACAACTTGTACATTGTGTTCCTTAAATTTGTGTATTCATTAAGAGCATTTTCATTAAGTAAATCATTTTATTTTTTTTTGTGGTTTGATCCATTATCGCATGCTTTACCAGGTCGAACAAGTAGTAATTGGATTTAGAATCTCCGAGATATCGATCCCACGAGAGATCTCGAAATTCCCGAACCAACTCTGCTGACTACTCGATCTACATACTATTTGGACTCTGATAGACAATTGGAATCAGCTTTGAAAGCCTTAAAATAATGAAAACTAAAAAGAATTGAATTAATAACAAACGAATGGAATACTAAAATAATAAAATTACAACTTCAGACTGAACAGTTATCTTTTAAAGGGAGCATTGAAAATACAGCTATTGTGAAACATCAATTCCTGCAGATTGCATTGTACGTTTGCTTAATGAACCACAGATTTAAAATTAGTCCAAGGAATATGATAGTGCAGTTGGATCTCTCCAAACCCCACCGTTCATTATCTAATATTCACTGTTTCTCTCGAAGACAGAGTGTTAGATAACTACTTTTAATCTGGGTTGCCTTGTTCTGGGTATTTTTCTTTCTCAATACTTCATACCCATAACATGGACTATAAACAAGCTCCCTTAAATTAGTCATTGCATAAGTTTACGCTATCTGGTTTCTCTTCCTCGAAATTAGAATAGCTCATCCTTTCCTTGATTAGATCGCGCTATGGTTAAATTCACTATTCGAATCGGTGAACTCTGCATGTTTAAATTGATAAATCGTTCAACTCATTCGTCTCCCAGTGAAAAGATGATTTATCAGTTTTAGAAATTACCTGAAACATTAGATCTTCAATGTCGAGTTAGCATACGCGAGAAATTGTTCGTCACTCTCGAGGAATGCCTTCTGCGTAATGCTCAGAGGGCCTCACGAAATCGGAAAACTTGAGACAATCCAGTTTATGGGTATGAGACCGACATTGGGATCAATTACAAATACAAGACGTGAAGTAGATTTAAAGCGAAGTTCGGTAGCCGATAAATTTAACGGCGATGAATTCTAACAATAGAGGTATAATCAGCGAAGAGTGGGTTCTAAATCCTTTGAATTACACGAGTATATTGAAACTGCGATCAAGAAAACCAGCGTAAATGAAGCTGATTCGAATTCAAAATTTTGTTTGGAATTCAAACTAACCGAGCCGATAATTTGAAGAAATTGAAATGCATTGACTTCAACTTCAAAACTAACATCGGATCGAAATTCAAAAGAAGAAGAACAATCTACTCGAAAATATTAAAACTAAAAATAGCGAAAACAAAAGAAAAGATAAGAAAAAGAAAGAAAACTAAAATACAGGCCCGGCCTGATTTCTCTTTTTGGTCGGAAATTGCGTTCAGCCGGTAGCGACGTGTGGTACCTCGGGTTAAAGTTGGGCCCTGAATACGATGCACCTCTTTTTGGACTTGATTCGGCGGTTAGTTTGTTGATAACCCGACATCGATTCTTTATCGCGACTTACATTTGTCTTGATTATATGCATTAGAGCTTTGTTTGGTCGTGACTTGTCGTCGTATCTTAGTATTGTCATGACGGCTAAATGATGTCAGCGACCTTCGTACTTGTGTCACGATGTCCTGACCGTGAATGGCGTCCAGCGACCTTAGATTCGTCTGGTGATGTCGCGACCACTTAATGATGTCGCGACCTCCTGGTCGCAGCTGATGTCGCCAACGGTGAATGATGTCAGCGACCTTAGTTGTCCGCGATTATTAGCGCGACTACTTAATGATGTCGCGACCTGCTTTCAATGCAACCGATGTCGCGGCAGTGAGATGATGCCATGACCTTAGTTCACAATTGATATTAGTCACTTAATGATGTCGACTGCTTTTCTAACTACGGTGTAAGGCCTTAACTCCTATGTATTTGATGTCACGACTACTGTATGATGTCGCGACCTTCTGTATAATGCGGATGTCGACCTCGGCGTATGCAACCTTCACCCTTTGTAGCTGATGTGACAAGCGGGCGATGTCGCGACAGCGGTGTAGTTCGCGATCTTCAGCGACCACCATTACGACTATCACAACCTTTCTTTCCTTGCTTCTATTGTTGCGACCGTTTAATGATGTTGCGACCTCCTTTCAGTGCAACTGATGTCGAGACCACTTAATGATGTCGCGACCTCGCCAGTTCAAAAGCGATGTCAGCGATAACAATGATGTAAATAGCCTCCCTTGGTCTGGCGATGTCGCATGGCTTCATGCGTCATAACCTTTTCTCTATTGCTCATGATATCGCGGCTGGCGGCGATGTCGGAGACGATTGTTAGTAATCGCGATGTCGCGACCTCGGCGATGTCGCAAAAACTTACGATGCGGTCGTTGATGCCGTGACCTTTTCCGGTCTCAGCGACATTAATGTTCGATCAATTGTACATCACATGTCGCGATTTCTATTTAATCGCGACAACTTTGTCCCTTTGCTGGGTTTAGTGCAGCCGACCTCGAAGTGATGTAGCGACCTCATGTCTTTTCTTCATCGATTCATAGTTTCGACTTGGAGTTTTACGCCATTGACTCGTTTGCCTTCAATTACTCTTAACACGCTAGGTTTTGTCGTCGCGACCTTGATATGAAATTTTCATTCTTTGTCAAGGCTTCACGGCGTCGGGTCCTTTAATCCTTATTACCTCTCTGTTGCATAACGGCCGGTTATGAGTAATGCCGGCCACCTTACGCTCCTTCTCTTTGCCAAAAATTCCTCTTTCTCTTGAATTCCCTGCTGCATAGCAGTTTGGTGAGTTATTCCATATTTCTGCACATAAATCAGTCTTTTTAGATAAAAATCAATCAGAAAAATGGACTGAAAATGGATGACTTTTAAGCTCATCATATAGATAACATCTAACTGGTCAACATTAAAAGCCCGGATGGCCCAGTAAAATGACATGTTCGGCCCAGTATAGATAACATCTAATTGGTCAACTTAAAAGCCCGGATGAGGCAGCAAATGACATATCCAGCCTAGTATAGATAACATCTAACTAGTCAACTTAAAAGCCCGGATGGCGCAGCAAATGACATATCCAGCCTAGTATAGATAACATCTAACTAGTGAACTTAAAAGCCCGGATGGCGCAGTAAATGACCTATCCGGCCCAGTATAGATAACATCTAACTGGTCAACATTAAAAGCCCAGATGACGCAATAAAATTACCTATCCAGCCTAGTATAGATAACATCTAATAGGTTAACATTAAAAGCCTAGATGGCGCAGTAAAATGACCTATCCGGCCCGACATGGCTAATGCCCAGCTGGCTCAGAATAAAAGTCCGTATGGCGTGACATGACCTATCTGGCCTCGTATGGTTGGCGCCGGTTGGTTGGACTAAAGTCGGATGGGCGCCACATGACTGTCGGCCCGGCATAATAATGCCTAGCCGACTCGGACAAAGTCGGATAATTTGCTAAATGCCTATCCGACCGTAAATTTGTGCCAGTAAACAGTTAAAGTCTGATAGCGCGAAATGCCTATCAGGCCAGCATGATGTGCTCGGCGGCGATACAAAGTCGGATGATTATTACCGCCCAGCATGGTGGATGCCCAGTTGGTTCTTTTAATGCCAGACTTTTGGCTCGAGTGTTGGAGACTTTCTTAATGCGGACTTCTTGCTCTTGGCGGAATGCGCGATTTACAGGTAGATACATCACTTTCTTAATGCGGACTTAGGCTGACAGTGGCACTTCTTAATGCTGGGATTGTGGCTGGTACATGCAGGAAATTTCTAAAAGTAAGATTACGGCACTTTCTTAATGTCAAACTTCCGGCTCAAAACTGTCTGACACTTTCTTAATTTCAGACTAGTGGCTCTAAGCCGTCTGGAAATTTCTAAAAGTCGTCTGGCACTTTCTTAATGCCACACTTTGACTCTGGCCGTCAACACTTCCTTAATGCGGAATTCCGGCTCATGCATCGCGCCACCCCAAATCTGAGACTTCCGACTCGAAGCCATCGACACTTTCTTAATGCTGGAAACCTTTGCCAAGTGCGTCACAGCACTTCCGCCAATTCCGGACTTAGGCTCTAAGCGGGTTTGGTACTTTCGAATGCCCGGTTCCCGCTCCCAAGGCGTAGAAGCGTATCTTGTCACCAGGACTTCTAGCTCTAAGTCGTCTAGCACTTTCTTAATGCCAAACTTCTAGCTCTAAGTTGTCTAACAATTTCTAAAAGTCGTATGGTACTTTCTTAATGTCAGGCTTCCTGCTCTAAGCCGTCTTACACTTCCTTAATGCCAAACTTTCGACTTTAAGCCGTTTAGCACTTTCTGAATGCCATACTTCGGCTCCAAGCCGTGTGGCAATTTCTTAATGCCAGACTTTCGGTTCTAAGCCGTCTGAAACTTTCTTAAAGCTAGACTTGTGGCTCTAAGCTGTTTGGCAATTTCTAAAAGTCGTTTGGCACTTTCTTAATGCCAAACTTCCGGCTCTAAGTCATCTGGCACTTCCTTAATGCGGACTTAGGCTCTAAGCGTTTGACACTTCAGATATTGAACCCAAAATCTAGCGGTTTGACACTTTCTGAATGCCAAGCTTCTAGCTCCAAGCTGTCTGACAATTTCTTAATGCCAGACTTCCGGCTCTAAGTCGTGTGGCACTTTCTTAATGCCAGACTTGTGGCTCTAAGCCGTTTGACAATTTCTAAAAGTTGTCTGGCACTTTCTTAATGCCAGACTTCCGGCTCTAAGCCGTCTGACACTTCCTTAATGCTAGACTTCCAACTCTAAGCCGTGCGGCACTTTGAATCGCCAGGCAGGCTGCAAGGCGTCACGCTTCCTTGTGCGGACTTACCGGCTCTAGCTTGATCTAACACTTTCTAAATGCCAGACTTCTGGCTCCAGGCCATCTGACACTTTCTTAACGCTAGACTTCTGGCTTTAAGTCGTCTAGCACTTCCTTAATGCCCGACTTCCGACTTTAAACCGTATGGTACTTTGAATCAAACGGCTCAGTCATATGTGATTTCTTAATGCGGACTTCAGTTCGCCATCGACCTTTCTTAATGCAGACTTGTGGCTCCTAAGCATGCAGCATTCTAAAAGTCGTTTGGCACTTTCTTAATGCGGACTTCATTTCCGAAGTCGTCGGCACTTTCTTAATCACTAGACTTGTGGCTCTGCATTGTCGGCAATTCCAAAAGTCGTATGACACTTTCTTAATGCCAGACTTCCGGCTCTAAGCCGTTTGGCACTTTCCAAATGCTAAACTTTCGGCTCCAAGCCGTCTGGCACTTTCTTAATGCCAGACTTATGGCTTTAAGCCGTTTGGCACTTTCTTAATGGCAGACTTCTTGCTTTAAACGTCGGCACTGAAAAACAAATTATGACTAGCTTGTTGGCACTTTTAAGACCAAACTTTACAGAAACTCTAGATTGTTGGCTCAAGTTTAAACAAGCAGTAGCTCATAGCCTCTGTATGCTCTCTACCACTTGGGGGAAGCACATGAATCTTATTTACATAAAGGTGCATTGATCGGGTTGAATGAAGTAACTAAAGGCCTTGATGATCTCGGCTTGAGGCTCTCGAACTGACCTCGCTTGGGAAGAGCTACCCGAGATTGACTTCAAAAGATCAGAAAGAACAAAATTTTCACCCCCAATGACCTCTATTGGCAACAGACAGGGTATGACGGGCTCTATGTAAACAAAGGGGTTGGAGCTAGCTACTGCGGAGTTCTTAGGAGCGAGAGGCTCGGCTGTGCTCCTCGGTGATCTCGAGCCATGTCAATTATCTTGAAAACATCTTGTTCCTACGTGCTTTATATCCAAACACACGTTCAATGCACGCATTAATTCATCGATCCTTCAATTTTCTCCCTCGAGGTTTAAAAACACCATATTTTTCCGTGAAGAAAGTACGGCCTTCATCAGGAAAAGGGGGGCGTGTGGAGTTCCATGGCTTTTTAGGCCCCGGACCTTGTAACCGATAGGCGGCTCCCGAGGCCTTTACTGGCCCGCCTCATGAAGCAGCCCAAGGCGGCCCACTCTATTAAAACCACATGGGAACTCAGGCAGTGCGGAGTCACAGAACTCGTGCGGGATCCGAGAGTATCTGGCCGGCCCGTCTCACCACATATGGGAAATTTGTTATGAGAAAATACGCAAAGTAGATATTTATCTCTGAATTTCCTACTTTCTAAATCCTTTATTTGGAAGGATAATCCTTAATAAGGAAAAACGGATTTTATCCCTTATTTCTCAAAAGGCTAATCCTTAATAAGGAAAAACATATTTTATCCCTTAAAAGAATAATCCTTAATAAGGAAAAACAAATCTTATTCCTAAAATAAGAACG
The DNA here is from genome assembly GCA_016808115.1 of Tetrastigma voinierianum. Classification (NCBI taxonomy): domain Eukaryota; kingdom Viridiplantae; phylum Streptophyta; class Magnoliopsida; order Vitales; family Vitaceae; genus Tetrastigma; species Tetrastigma voinierianum. Next base: position 115,601 of record JAEQBH010001029.1, read on the forward strand.
GAGATTTGGGGCAAGGCCCCATAAATTGGGAAAGATCCCCACATAGTAAGAGTATGCAATTCCAACTATCTCGACCTCCTTCTTCCTCTCCACATTAGGCTTAATCATCGGAGCGACCAACTCTTGTCGGCCCAGGTCGCCCGTTTGCGAGTTCACGTGGCGGTCGATGCCACGGTCAGACGAAAATTGGTAACAACAAAACTGAAAATATATTATCTCTGGAACTTCAAATTCTTCAATGCAAAAACCTACCAACAGGCAACACGACAACACTTAAAAAAAAAAAACACCCTATCAGTTTTACTGTATAAATCTTAAACCAAACATAACCTTTATTATTGGGTTCGTCCAATCGTTCTTGAAGTTGAAGATGAAGCCGATACAAGTACAACCCATTTCTAGCATCAGAAAAAGAAATAAAAGCATTATAAGATTAAGATTTATGTTTCAAAAAAAAAAAAAAAAAAACGATCAAACGAGAAAAAAATTGAAACAAAAGTCATGATTTTTTTACCTAGAAAACTATTCTAAGGAAAACAAATATAGAGGAAGAGGATCACTGGATTAGATGAAGGAGAAGACAGGAAAATACTTGGAGAATTGTCGCCGAGGAGGTGGTCCGCTGGAGGCCTACGGGCTATGGCAAGAACTGAGAAGGAGAAGAGCTCTAGGTTTTACAAAAAGCCAAAAACGAAAAGGAAACTAGGGTTTGGAACTTTGAAAGATAAGTAATAAAGTAAAGTACAAAAATGGGGTTTTTTATTTAATATGTCAAATCGGGCCAGCCCGAAAAAAACCGGGCCAGCCCAATTCGGTACTATTTGGCCTAGTAGGCCAATCGGCTGGGCTAAATTTAGCCCAGTTTTTTCGGGCCAAAAAAATTAGAGCCTAGCCCGACCCTAATTTCGGGTTGGTTGGGCTAGCTTAACAGGCCAGGCTCAAATTGCTAGCTCTACCTGGAGGTCCTAAAAACAGGTGTAATCACATAATAACATTGACTCGACCATTTGAATGTATGGCTTGTCGTGCAGGTCGATCAATAGAATCCGCAAGCAATGAATAAGTGGGTCTAACTTGACATTGACTAGGCTAGTGCCAGCCTTATGCTAACGTTGGAGGGTACCAACCAAATAATATGAAGCAAATTATAAAGGGAAAAGTAGGTTTCTATAACCTAGTAGAAATATTATTAAACAGAAGTGACTTGTTCTTTGGTTAACAAGTCAAAGAGCACAAAATTAAACCCTAAAATACCCCTCATTAAAGTCTTACATGTCACCAACAACCCAAAAAAGAAAGTGAAAAGTGAGCTCAAAACCTCATTACTAAACTTCCTCCTCCTTTTCTTCTTCTTCTTATTCTTCTTCTTCTCTTCTTCTTCTTTGAATAATGGAACACTTCGTCTTCTCCTTTGATCTTTTCACCCATCATCTTCTCCATTTAATTTTCTTCATTTAACCTTCACTCCTTTTGTCTTTCATTCTTCTTTGTCGGAGGACAGTTGGTGCAATATTTCAATTTCACTAGAAACTAGGGCATTCAAACCTCGGTGTTTGGCAAGTTGATCGGTTCTATCTTTGATATTATAACCCCAATTTGCAAAATAGAGAACAAGAAAGGAGGTACGTATCTGTTTTTTCTAACCTCTGTGTTTATTTTTCTATTTGCTTGATTTCTTTGATCCTAAGTGTTCATCTTCTTCGTTTTTTACGGGTTAATTTTCAACAAGTTTTTTGTAAAAATTGTTTCTTTTATCATAAGTGTTCGTCTTCTTCTTTTTTTATGGGTTTATTTTGAAGAATTTTTTTTTGTAAAAATTATTTATTTGATCTTAAGTATTTGTCTTCTTTGTTTTGAATGAGTTTGATTTGAAGAATTTAAAAAAAAAAAAAAATTGTTTCTTTGATCCTAAGTTTTCATCTTCTTTGGGCAATGGGCATTAAGGTTTTTGGTGAAGATACATGCGCCATGATTAGTACCCAAAAAGTGCAATATTGAGCCTTGTTTATAGCAGGTTTTATGCGCTTTTTGTGTACTAATCGACTTCAATGACTCAATTGACATATTCGGTCGGCTGATACTAATCACATCTTGTAGCTATTTCAGTAGTTTTGCAAGTCAAATACCTTCTATTTCTTCAATTTGACTCAAACCTGCGTTGAACACAGTAGGAATTCGGCTGATCAAATCACGAAGAATTCGGAGCAAATCTATTGAAGTTAGAGCAAAGCGGCGAAATTTTGGGGTTGCAAATTTGGCAACACACCAAATTCGCGAGTTCTGCGAGGGAATTTAATGTGCGGTACCGTAACCTCTCTCACCCCAGTGACTCACTGTGTCTCTGGCCTTTTTGACCCACTTGTTGGTGTTTTTTAATACAAGTTTGCCTTATGTAATTTTGATTCTTTAGCACACATTTGTAATTTCCTTTTACTGAGCCTTTATAAGCTCAGGCGTACTTGTAATCAAATCAACTTTTGGCATTCAATCAATCAGTCAAGCACGAAGCTTCCTCCTCTCTGTTGTTGGTGATTTTCTCTTCTTCTCCCTTCACTTTCTTGCATTTTCTTGGTTGCCAAACACCGCAGTGATGAATCAAGGGATGGCAGCCTAAGGGCTGATCATGAAGGGGAAGGGCCTTACAGGTATTTAACTTTTGAAGGCTGCATTGCATGTTCTCTCATGCTCTTCATGTTTGTGTTTTAGGGTATTTGTGCCCCTGTTCTCACCATAGGTTAAAATATCTTAAGCATGCTCTCTTTAATGTGTATTTGGCAAGCTTTTTTTGGGTTCAGTGGATACTTTCACTAGATCCACTGAGGCTCAGTTAGTTGTTTCCTATTAGTTATTGTGGGGTAGTGTTTTTGAGATGTGTTTTCACTGTTAGGGACATTTGTGCCTAATGAAATGCCATCTTTCAAAAGGAAAGCTCTTAGGGTTTAGGTTTTAAAGCTAAATGAAGAACTGGTTCGGGAAATGACTATATGTCATGCTCTGGCAGAGGATATAGACTTGAGAGTACATGTTGGTTAACCTAGAACCCTAAGCCCAGTGGCCCGAGACTTCAAGGATTTCTCTTTTAACTTTTTACATCACCTATTTTAGTTTGCAACCATTCACACAAACTGTTTTCCACACACCCTATAAATCCAACAAGAAAACACCATTTTCAATGCACTGTAGCTCTTCTCTCACGAAGAAAACCCATCCCTGTGTTCGACCCTAGAGACACTATATACTACAGTAGCTTTGCTACATCAGTAGTAGGAATCCTAGGTTATAAATTTTGTTGATTCCGAACACCTACCTGAATTAGAACGAATCACGCCACAAATGTGGAAATGAAAAATGAAGAAAATTATAGAGTAATAATTGTAAAACCTGCAAAAAATTCAATTTTTCTCAATAGGGGTAAAACATAAATTTGATTGAAAATCGGAAATTTTCTAGATCTCGAATGACGAAACAGACTTCACCATTGAATTCTTCTCGCGAAATCTAGTTACCCCGTCATATTTCGTCGAATTCCGAGACAATTAGAATTTCACATTTTTCGATGCATCGGGTGTTGGGTAACACATGGCATGACCTAAGTGCTCATGAAGCAGCCTTGAAAGAGGCCCATAACTTCAGGCAATAACTAGACCTTCGTTCCTCAGAAGAGGTCATTGACCTAAGAAGCTAATAGAACAAGCGAAGCCTTGAGTAGCTAAGCCTTGAGCGGCGACTGAAATGACTAGACCTCGAGGCCCGAGGCCTCGCCGACTACGCGCCTCGAGAGGCCCACCGGGCCTAAGGTAGCTAGACCTCATGCATTCGAGGGCCTCAGTAACTAATGCTAAAGGGTTATGGGCCGGGACCTCGACCCCTCGACACAAGTCACGGGCTCGGGGCTGGGCACTCTTCTCAGCTTGGGAGGCTACGGGGCCTCAGGGTACTTGTGTCTCTCGACAATATGGGTCTGAGGTCTCAGAGTGCCGGAAGCAGCGGCGGGCACCTTTCTCCTCACCAGTGGGAGGCCATGAGCCTCAAAGGCTGTGTGTCCATCGGCGAATAGAGGCCCACGAGCCTCCTCTCCTTGACATGAAGGCTTCATGCCTGTGAGGCTTTATAGTCAAATAGGTGGAGTATTGCCTAACTAAGGCCAAAAGTGCCGTTAGGGCTCAGTACTTAGCTAAAAACAACTTGGAATAACGTTAGATTCACTGCCAAGCATGACCCTTTATAACAAAAAGGGGGATTCAAAATGGATAGATGAAATCTATCTCTTCAAAAAAATTCATTAGGCTATCTTAAACAAATGGAATTTAAGCCTCATCTAAACCTTAATTTAGTTTTCGAAGACTCAAGGGCTAGACTCATATGATTAAGACAAACCCAACGACCAAACACATACTCACCTTTGGCCAACCAAACTCATATGCCTAAGATAGACTCATACATTTGAAACATAGTCACATGTCCGAGCTAAACCCTTATACCCATGGTAGGTTCAATATTCGAGGGCTATTTGAAAACTCTCTAGCGGCCCAAGAAGGCAAGGTGAAGTTAATTAAACATGTTATAAAAGGGAACCTCCTCTAAGTTGTGTAGCAACCTGATTTCAAGGACGCATGCTTTGCAATCTTTCTAACAAGGGGACAACAGAAAGAACTCACGTCAGACTTATCATCCTAGTGGAAGCACTCAATTAAAGGCTTGGTCTCACACCGGGTTATGGAAAGAATTCAAGGTTCTTTCCAAAAATAATTTATATTATTTCTCTAATGAATACTGCTTCAAAAAAAAACCCGCCTCCCTCCTTGATCCAAGCCCATGGGCTTTATAGGAACTTATAACGTGGGCAGTTATGAGGTATACAATTATGAGTGGTTTTAAATTCGTATACAATTATTTCATGGCATAACGCCTACGTTACATATTAATTGTGGTATAACGTTTGTCGAGGTAGATGAGGAAACGTGTTCTATTCAGATGCCCGAGGCAATTTGACTAGTCGGAGGCAAGTGGAATGGCTAGTAACCCACGTTTTAATAAACATGGGTTGAACAAATCTCCCTTAAAGATAGGGACCCATTAAATGAGTGTGAACAACCCATGTCTTTTTGGTGGCTTTGAGAAAGCTTAGACTTGTATAAAAAGAGGAACTCCAAAGAGAATTCATTCAATAAAATTCGTGTTTAGTTTAAACACTTTCAGCAAGGGTTTCGAAGATGGGCAGGGAACCAAGGGATGGGAGGTCAGTAATGGTACTGAAAAAGGGGGAAAAGCTGGAGTGATGATGTTATTGATAGTTTGAGAAGCTGGAAGAGTAAAAGAAGAACGGAAAGGAAAATCATTCTCATGAAATAAAACATGACGGGAAATATACAAACGGAGAGTGAGGGGATCATGACTGATATATCCCTTATGAGAAGGTGCATAACCAAGGAAAACACAGGGTAGAGATCTATAGGAGAGTTTTTTGGACATATATGGTCTTAAAGATGGAAAACATAAATAGCCAAAGACGCGAAGATGATCGTAGTTAGGTGATTTGTTAGAGAGAAGTTCAAGAGGAGTTTTGCAGTGAAGAACTTTAGTTGGAAGAAGATTAATTAAGTGGCTGTTTGAAAATCTTGCATCCAGTACTTGGAGGGTAAGGAAGCTTGGGCAGATAGGCTAAACCTGTTTCAACCAGGTGACGAATTTTCGTTCCACCCTACCATTTTGTTGAAGTATGAGGGCAAGAAAAACGATGTACGATACCATGAGTGGGAAACAAAAAGTCACCACCATTATCACTTTGTAGGCATTTGATGGGAAAATTAATCTGCTGTTGTATTATTTTATGAAAGGAAAGAAAAGTAGATAGAGCTTGATCCATGGTGGAAAGAAAGAAAGTCCAGGTATATCCAGAAAAATCATCAACCAGAACCAAAAAATAGCATGCACTAGAGGTAGAAAGGCAAGGAGTTGGGCCCCTAAGATTCATATGAATTAATTCCAAAGGAAAAGAAGCACGTGAAGAAGACAACGTAAAAGGTAATTGATGTGCTTTAGCGAGTGGACAATATGTACAGAATCAACATCTATATTACTGGCAGAAAAATACACTGGTGGATTACAAGAAGAAAGAGCTTTATCAAGTATTGGAGCAGCCAGATGCCCAAGTCTGGTATGCCAGATTGATGACTGAACAGAAGATGTTTGAGAACAGTTGGTAACAAAGGCACGGTAGAATGGAGAAGAAGAAGCAGTGTACAGACTATTTTTAAGGATGCCCTGACGGATTGTCCCCTTGGAAACCTGGTCCTTGACAAGAAAATGAGTAGCATGCATGAAACTCAAAGAAGACATTGTTAATCAAGACAGTTAAAAGCGTGTTGGCCATTTCCACGAACAGAGATTTCACATCGTGGTGGCCATTTGTGGTAATCATCCAACCACACTAAAGAAACAATCAAGTGGGGGCCAAAGGAAAATCATGCTAAGCGGATTATTAAAGCGTTTTTCCATGGATCTTCTTTTGCTCTTTTCAACTCAGATAGACTGTCCAGCTAAAATCATCCAGATAGAGGCATGGTAGGTCTAAAACAAATAAAAATTTTCTGCAACAGATGAAAAAGTACCCTCAAATTGTACAAATATATTATGACATTTTAAATTCCTTAATATTCAGAACTTTCTATGTGATGTCACTAGAATGATGTTGTAAGCATCATTATTTTTTAATTAATATGACATGTAGAAATGGATTATTATTTTTATTGTTGTTATTATTATTATTATTATTATATTATTATTATTATTGTTATTATTATTATTATTATTATTAGTAGTAGTAGTAGTAGTAGTAGTAGTAGTAGTAGTAGTAGTAGTATTATTATTATTATTTTCTTATTATTATTATTATCATTATTATTATTATTTGTAGTAGTAGTAGTAGTTTTGTTATTATTATTGTTCTTATTATTATTAATATTATTATTATTGTTGTTGTTATTTGAGTTCTATTCACTTTGTAATACATTGTTCTTATAAGGATTTGAGCTTGAAACTTGTCATTCCTCATCTCACCCCTTTCCACTTGAGGCAGGCCTCAAGCGCCTCTATGGATTGTTAAAAGGTAGTCCTCCCATAAAATCTAAGCACCTACCATCAAGCAAAATGATAAAAAAATTGATTATGATAAATGTGACAATATCATCTTTATTTTTATATCATAAAGTCTACACCATAGTAAGAACTTTTTTTTTTTTACATCTATTTACGTTGCATTACATCATAGTATTTTGTTCATTTACAAATTTGTTCTGAATCGAACCCTTGACTCCTCCTCTTCCCTATGTCTACCTAAGCTCTTAACTATTTGAGCTAGGTGTTATTGGCACGGTAAAAATATATATTTAATTAAAAGAAAACAAGCAAGAAACAACACACAAGAAATTGTAATTGAATTGAAATGAGAGTTAAAAGAAGGCAAGAGCATTCACAAGTGGTGGGATGATGAGTGGAAGAGAAATATAAGCAAATGGATTTAGTAAGACCCCGCACTACTATGCTATTACTTTGATGGCTGCTTTTAGTACAATTAATTGAAGGGATGAGTGTCCATTGTCCCCAGCAGTGGAATAAGGTAACCTGCTGCCTTTCCTGCTTTACTAAGCAAACTAGTAGATATATCAGCACCCCCACCTGTGTCTTCCTCCTCTTACCTTTTACAACCAGAAATGGGGCATTGAGGTTCTCTTCCCAACTTGAAATGCATCCTTTCACCAAACTTTAAGCCCACTTCCCATCAATAAAATCCCCCACTCCCCTCCATACTCATCCAAACCAACTTTTCTTCTCTACTTAATTTCAAACAGCAACAAGCAAAAGAGCCTAGGGAAAATGATGAAGCAGCTCTCTTCTTTTCTCCTTCTGCTGGCTTTGTTGCATCTCTGCAACAAAACCTCCAGCCAGTCCAGTCCTTCCGGCGCCTCTGACGTCACTTCAGTTCTCAAAAAGTCAGGTAAGTTTGCCACCTTCATTGGGCTACTAAAGAGCACCCAGATGGACGAACCAATCAATAGCCAACTACAGAAATCAACAGGCCAGGGCTTCACCATATTTGCACCAACCGATACCGCCTTTTCAGACCTTAAAACCGGCACTCTGAACTCATTCACTGATGAGCAGAAGATCAAACTGGCCCAATTCCATATCATACCTACTTACCTTGCTGTCTCACAGTTCCAGACCGTGAGCAACCCTGTCCGTACAGAAGCGGGTAATGACGCCGTCGGTTTTCCACTGAACGTCGTAAGCAACGGAACTCAGGTGAACATAACAACAGGGCTTGTGAATACAACAGTGGATAGCACAGTATACAGTGACGGTCAGCTTGCTGTGTATGAGATCCCAGATGTACTTCTTTCACAAGGTATCCTGGGGACTGGAGCGCCGGCACCAGCTCCTCTACCTCCTAAGGCTAAGAAGGCTTCTCCCCCTACTTCACTGGCTCCTTCAAAGCCAACCATCGCTTCTGTTGATTCTTCTAGTGCAGTGGATCTCAACCGTTATGCCTCAATTGTGACGTCCATTGGAGTGGCCGTTCTTGCAGCGTTGTCTCTATGACTATGAACTGAGTGTTGAATCTTTTGATTGAGGAACGATGGTAATGTTATCTTGTGTGCATGAGTGTGGCTAATTAAATCATTGCCTTATGTTTTTACTCAAATTGAAAAAAAAAAAAAAAACTGAAATAAGTCTAGTATTTTGTTTTCATGAGAGATTGTCCCATGGGTGAGAAGGGCAGTAGTGAAACTAATTGAGGTGGCAAACTTAGCTCTCTTCTTGTTTCATAAAACACATTCGAAACCGAATCGTGCAAAAACAAGGTTTTTCGTAAAACACATTCGAAACTGAATCGTAAAACACATACGAATTGAAGTAACAAATTACAATCAGTTTTTCCTTTTTTTTTTTCTAAGCCATTTCCTTATTTCCATTTATGTTTCATTTCCTTTTACATTTTCAGCCGTCGGTGCTTCATATATGCTTATTTTTTGGGGCAGTGATTTGAGATTCAGTTCACCACATTATCATGAGGTCAGTTGCATGCAAGGTTTCCCCACCTACGAAGCAAATTAACTTCTTTTTTTTTTTTTGTTCTTCCTAGCGTATTTTCCTTAAGCAAGGATGAGTAATTTTTTTGTCATTCTTGGTCTAAAATCACCCCTCTAGATCTCTTTCTACCATTTTCATCTTTAATAAAGTGGTTTTTTTTCACAAAAATCTGATTTTTAATTTGTTTTTTCATGTTTTTATAGTTATCTTATACAGCGTGTTTTTATTGCCGTCATATGCGACAAGTAGTTTGTGTCGTCTTAGTACGGCAGATTGATTTTCGTAGTCTTGTTGCGACGTTTTCTTATGCATGGATGATTCGAAAGACAAATCATATTCTATCAAGCAGAGACATAAGTCAAATCATGGTCGTCAATATGCTACAGAACTAGAGTTATATGCATTCTAGTCATCATAGAATTATCAAATGTGTAGACTGGAATGGGATAAGTCTCAAGACACGTGCCATGCAATTAGCGTTTATTAGGAGCCAGGCTTAGACCCGATTGAGTGCTCATGATCCAGACCTAACCTAGTTATATGCATTTGAGCCCGACCAAAGAAGAATAGAAGGGTGGATGGCAGCTCGGGTATGAAGATGAGACCACCTCGGAAAAAGGCAAGGGAACTACCTCGAACAACCAGATTAGGCATGAAGATGAAGAGAACGATGTGACAAGACCCGACCCGGATACCCTTCCAGGGTACCCCGGGTGATCCCGCCTAGTGGAGTCCCATTGTACAATCCCTAGGGAATGCACAAAGGGCCCCACTTAAAAGAGAAATAAACACATGCAATACCATAATACCTCAATTATATAGAAAAATCCACAACCGACCTATCCAAATGTAGGTCATAACCACAACATACATAATAAGGACCCATATGAGTTTAATACAAATATCAGAGCATTCTAAGAGTATTCGAAAATTTAGGGTTACAAATGAAAATAAATAGGTCCAACAACAATGCATGCATGGACTGAGTAGAGTACTACAAAATTCTGGTAGCGGGCTGCGGTTGAATTTTGGCGCAGTAATCCTACGAACTCCAGCAGTGGACTCAGTGGAAACGATTTAAACAAACAATAAACGTGAGATAAATAATCTCAGTGAGTGGCATAATTATAAGGAAAATAATACTTTTATTATCAAAATTTCTTCTCTCAAGACCTCACGTCCGCTCTTTATAAGGTTCCCCGTTTAAACCATTTCACAAAACCCATCATTACCCAAGTCCAACAATATGAAATTCATGCTCAAAAATCTAACCGACATGATTTTTAAGAAAACTATTGTCTAAATCGTTCACAACATAAAAATCAAGCATAAAAACATGTATAGCCAACAATGTCGAAAATAACCATGAAAGTACCAAACCATAGGTATCGAAATAGTTACACCTTACCCTCGAAATCAACAATGTACCGCACTACGTAATTCGCGCTATAAACCGCGGGACACGACTCACGAGCAACTGGCACATCGGGAAATGCTGTGGTAAAACTAATGATGATAAACCTGCTGTAAACCCGACCACGGCCGTGGAAATAATATATGACCGCTGGGTAAACCCAACTCACGACACCGCGGGCAACCTGCATTACCAAACCGCCGGGTAAACCCGACCTCACGGCCATGAAATAATATATGACCGCCTGGATGTAACCAACCTCATGACACCGCAGCAATCTCAAAGATACTAAACCGGCTGGTAAACCCGACTACTCTGGGTCATGGAAATAATATATAACCGTTGGATGTAACCAACCTCACGACACCGTGGCAATCCCAGTGCACTATAATATAAATACTGAACCCAATCTCCGGTACAATTTGGTACATCACCTTATAACCTCCAACACAATGTCCTTACTCACATGTACTTCCCCAACATTACCGTATTATAATCATTTCGCAAAATCTCAAAATCCCTTTCTTAAAACAATAGCTTTTCAAATTGGTTTAAAACCTCATCCATACCCCAAAAATATCTAAATACCACGTACTCATCCACACAAACCCAAGACGGGGCTTCCAAACAAAGGTGAAAATGCTAACAAAATTCACATGAAATGATAACTGCTTTATATGAGACCGATAGTCACATTTGTATGCAACCAACCATTTTATCAAAACAGTATATGTAAATATTTAATCACAATAGATATATCACATAATACCCCAAATCATTTAAAAACATAAACCATCTACGTAATTATGACGCTACCTGCCTCCTCAAGCAGATCGCCTCCCGCCCGGCGTGAGTGTCGTCATAAAATGAAACACCACTTAGGCTCTAATAACTGAACCAACAACATTAGGATACCCCAAGTGCCTTAATACTTTTCGTAATCCATGAAACGATCCAAATTAGACTCCCATGTCTAATTTATTAATGTTGTGCCCTATAAAGCCGATACCCAAAATTGGGGGCTTTTCAACTATGAGTTAATTTCAAATTGAACTGTCCAATAATTCCTAAAACATCCACTTCACTAATCTAACTTCATTTTGCCAAATTTGACCAATTGGTACTCTATTTCAGTCTCAACTTCTCGGTAATTACCCGAAACAACCTAAAAATTGAAAACTAACCAAACGACGTCCAAAATTTACAAACCACATATCAATGGAAAGCCCAAGAGACCAGTAACTCATCAGTACCTTAATACCTTGGTCCCGCCACAGTGGTGGTCGAAAAACTCAATCCAACCGGCCGTAATAACTTTGTTTCGGCCGTAACTTCAAACTGAGGAATCCGCAAAAGGGACCATGTGAATGGGTTCAGAGGGCCCAAAAATGGTGGGAGGGAGCTATGGGGTGGCCTGAAGTGGCCGGAAATGGCCGAAAAAGTCAAGAACAGTCCGTGACCACGCGTCGCCGCCAGAATTTCGCTACCGATCCTAGCCCGGCGCGGCTGGTTTTGGGAATTCTTGCCTACGTGACCGTCTGGGGGGTAGCGACCTCCCGTCTAGCGGCAGCAAAGGTGGTGGCCTGTGGTGCCTCGTTTGGTCCAACCCACGGCTCGCAAATGGTCAAAATGACCCAACTCGGGTCCACAAGTTTGGAGAACTTCTCTAGGGTTTTGGAGTTCAAGATGGTGTTTTGGGGGCTAGGGTTTCATTTGGCATCCAAAGTTATGTTTATATAGGGCCCGGGGTCGCTTTCAGGTAAAAACTGGAAACAGCTTTTGACACTGAGCAAAAAAATGGGTCGACGCTTGAACTTACGGGGTCATAACTTTATTCAGAGAGTCGGATTTTGACGCTCAACCCGTCATGAACTCGTGTCGACGAGGCCTACGAAATGGTGTCTTAGTCAACCCTAAAATTATTCATCCTGAAAAGTCAACTTTGGTCCACATATCATGTTGGTCAAACCTAGTCAACCGTCAAACTTAATCAAACATGGTGGTCAAACGTGTTACAAAATTGTATTATTTGGTGCGGGTAATTACACTCCAATTTTAAAGAAAAATTTCAGCCCACGAATTGCACTGTTATGGAAGAGATGAGGATACCGATTCAAGATTTATTTTCCGCCTGGGCAAGTCGCCTCGACTAGGTGGTTCCTCCAAAGGACCTCACTAAGGATATTGTCTTGTTGCTAAGCTCCTTCTCTCTCTACCCAGATCCGCACTCAGCCGCTCCTCATGATAAGTCATCCTCAGCCAATCTCCGTGTCTCCAACACATGTGAGGGATTCTGGAATATGCTTGCGTAGCATGGTGATGGATCACACATGGACTCGAGAAAATCCCTCCCAAGTCTAATCTATAGCCACTCGGACCTATCCTCTCAACAATCTGGCAAAGGTCCGACATGCAGCGAGGGTTTAGTTTCCTCGCCTCCCAAAGCGTACTCACCCTTCCAAGGAGAGAGCTTTAAGAATACTCGATCCTCGACCTCAAACTCAAGATTCCTTAGAATATCCACATAACACTAAATATTCATCAAAACGTATGCTCAACCACCCACAAGCTAAGGTTGGCATAAAATCTTTCCATCCTCAAAAAAAAATCCTACAGGTCTAACTTTCATGTCACTTAGTTGGTCTCTTACCTACATCTAAGGTGGAGGGAAATAATGGGGATGAGTTCGACAGCTCAGTAGTGAACCCCCTAACAAGCCATGCTCATAAAAACATTTCAATTATACATAAATTCAAGATATCTCAAAACATGAGCATTTACGTATAACAGTTGATGATGGAAACACATGAATGAAAAATACTACCACCATCTCAACCCTCATCAGTGACTCTTTAGGCTTTCACCTGTGGATCAGCCGATCATTCCAGAAAGCACTCACAAATTGCTGGGACTACCACCAAGGGATATGCCCACATCCGTATATCTCGTGACCTTCGGACTACAACCCGTGAACTAGTCATCGTCCCGTGTCCACTACATCAGTCCGCACTCACGCCTCATACCCATGTCATGCTTAAAACACCACAAAGCATTCAACCACATGGATATTTAAAAACATCATGTACTGGCGATCTAAAGATTTCATATATAAAAATATATTTATATCACTAGAAATCACATACCAAAGCACGGAATGGTACACTTACAACATCAAACCACGCATGCTGTGAGAAGGTTATAAGATCCCCTACTTTCCTTAGATTCAAATGTCCGCAAGTCTCCCAAGGAAGTCAAAAACCGAGGCTACTCCAAGGGTCTCGTAAATAATGTGTCATAAGATTCCTACCTCTACAACCAGGTTACATAAAAATTACTCAAGTGGCTCCATTACTTTATCACCACTCAACTCACATATATCCTTATACCTTCCAACATAAACCTTGATCCCCCAAGTGCACTCTCTCTTACACTTACTAGGATCAACATTCAACACTCATTATTAGGGTTACACCAACAACGCACTCACATAAAACACCTCTTGTATTCCTATTTCCATATTACTCATTTGAAGATAAAGTGCTATGGTTCTTTCCAACCTGAATCACCTAATCTGAGCACCCAAACTTGAGAGATATGTCCTACACAACATAGCCCCACTTTGAATGAATCTTTGGTCCAATGGGTTACGAATTTGGACACACATTTTTCAGGCATCGAAGTTCTTTGAAGTCTAGTTTACACAGCCACTTGAATCACTTAATTTTTGGAGCAGAAATGATCAAGTTATGGCCAAAATACTATCACTGGCCATAACAGAAAATCCAGCCCACGAAAATGCCTAGAATATTATGATTTTCCCCTCTTTTTCCATAAGTTTCCAACCAATTCAACCCAAACACTCAAACCCACATCGAAACCACTCTATTCAACCCGAAACATCTTCCAAAACACACCTTAAACCAGAACCTAGGGTTTTGCCAACTCATCACTCAACCAATCTAAGATTAGGATGAAATCCTAACTCTCAAAAGAGAGAAATCCATGAATCATATCCCTCTGGTACAAAATCCCTCAAATCCTTACATCAGTCAACCAAGGATTGTGGCTTTACCGCCCCATATCCTTCACATCTAGGGTTAGGAGAAGTTCCCCCAACCAAACCCTAGAAAAATAACCATTTTACAAGAATCAAACCAAAAACTCTTACCTTTTTGGCTCAATCTCCTTTCCTGGTCAAACTCCCAATTTGCCACTACTTCTACTTTCTGAGGATCCATATGAATGCCATCAGCAGAAACTACATGTCCGAGAAACCCCACTCGGCCCAACCAAAATTCTCATTTGCTGAACTTGGCATACAACTGGTATTGCCTTAAAGTCCGCAACACCAAACCCAAATGTCTCTCATGTTCCAACCGCCTCTCGAAAGTACACCAAGATATCAAGCCGATGAAGACAATGACAATCCGGGACGGCGGCGGGACTAAGACCCGTTCATTAAATCCATGAAAGCCAAGTGGGCATTGGTGAGCTCCAAAGACATCACTAGAAACTCATGACACCGGAGGAGCCCGCCTTTGAATGCCAGTTTTGGGAATGTCCGAATTTCTAATCCTTAATTAATGGAACCCTCGAATTTCAAGTCACTTTCGAGTATCACTCAGACTCGGGCCGACAAATAGGTCATCAATCCGACGCAGCGATATTGGTTACGAATGGTTACCTTATTCAACTGTCTGTAGTCTATACACAACCTCTAAGTGCCATCAGGAAGAAGAACTAATCAATTTCAAGTATAAGGTTAGGAAGGTATACAAAACACTGGATGAGTTGCACAGCAATGTACAACCCCAAGGAATTTAGAAACCTAGAGCTCTGATACCAAGTCGACAACACACTCAATTCCTGATACTCCTTCCGTGGTACCCCGGTGATCTCGCTAGTGGAGTCCCACTGTAAAATCCCTAGGGAATGCACAAAGGGGCCCCACCTAAAAGAGAAGTAAACACATGCAATACCATAATACCTCAATTATATAGAAAATCCACGATCGACCTATCTAAATGTAGGTCATAACCACAACATACATAATAAGGACCCATATGAGTTTAATACTAATATCAGAGCATTCTAAGAGTATTTGCAAATTTAGGGTTACAGAATGAAAATAAATAGGTCCAACAACACAGACAGATGGACGGAGTAGAGTACTATTAAATTTTCGTAAAGAGCTTGTTGAATCAGGGCGAGGTAGACCCTACGAACTGCCTGGACCTAGGGAACAGATTTAAAACAAACAATAAACGTGAGATAAATAATCTCAGTGAGTGGCATAATTATAAGGAAAATAATACTTTTATTATCAAAATTTCTTCTCTCAAGACCTCACGTCCGCTCTTTATAAGGTTCCCGTTTAAACCATTTCACAAACCCATCATTACCCAAGTCCAACAAATATGAAATTCATGCCCAAAATCTAACCGACATGATTTTTAAGAAAACTATCATTCGAATGTTCGCAACATGTAATCAAGCATAAAAACATGTATAGCCATCAATGTCGTAAAATAACCATGAAAGTACCAAAACCATGTGCATCGAATAGTTACACCTAATTCAAATCAACAATGTACCGCATCATGTAATTGGCCATAAACCGTGGGACACCACCTCATGATAACCAACATCGAAATGTTGTGGTAAAACTAATGATGATAAACTGCTGCAAACCCCGACCTCACTACCGCGGAAATAATATATGACCGTCGTAAACCCAACCTCACGACAATCGCGGCAAACCCGTATCACCAAAACCGTCCGTAAACCCACCACGTCGTGGAAATAATATATGACCGCTGGATGTAACCAACCCACGACAATCGTGGCAATCTCAAGAAACTAAACCGTCGGTACCGACCACTATCGCGGAAATAATATATAACCGTTGGATGTAACCAATCTCACTACATCGTGGCAATCCCACTGCACTATAATATAAATAATCGAACCCAATCGTACACGGTACATCACCTATAACCTCCAACACAATGTCCTTACTCAACGTACTTCCCCAACATTACCGTGACATAACTACTTCAAGAAAAAATCTCAAAATCCCTTTCTAAAACAATAGGTTTCAAACTGGTTTAAAACCCCATCCACATACCCCAAAATATCTAAATACCACAGACTCATCCACGAACCCGCACGCTTCCAAACAATTAAATGTCGATAAAATTCATACGAAATGATAACTTGTTTTATATGAGACCGATAGTCACATTTTGTATGCAACTAACCATTTGATCAAAAATGTGATATATGTAAAATATTTAATCACATAATACCTCAAATCATTTAAAAACATGTAAAACCACTACGTACTCATAGACGCTCGCCCCGCTCCCAGATCGTCAGCCGGGCGTGGAGGCCTGTAATATAAATGAAACACCACTTAGGCTCTAATAACTGAACCAACAACATTAGGATACCCCGAAGGCCTTAGAATAATTTTTTGAACTATGAAACCATCCAAATTGGACTCCGACAGGTCCAATTACACAGTGTGCCCTATAGGCCCTATACCCAAAATTGGGGCTTTTCACCCAGGAGCTAATTTCTCGAAATTGAACCTTCCAATAATTCCTAAAAACATCCAATTTCACTAATCTAACTTCAATTTTGCCAAATTTGACCAATTGGTACTCTATTTCAGTCCCAACTTCTGCAATTAACCAAACAACCTAAAATTGAAAACTAACCAAACGACGTCCAAAATTTACAAACCACATATAAATGGAAAGCCCAAGAGACCAGAACTTTATCAGTACCATTACCTTTGGTCCAATAAATGGTGGCTCGAAAAACTTGATCCAACCATCTGGCCAACTTTGTTTTCGTCAGAATCTCTAAACGTGTGAGGAATCTGCAAAAAGGGACCATGGGAATGATTTCAGAGGGCCCAAAAATGGTGGGAGGGAGCTATGGGGTGGCCTGAAGTGGTCGAAAATGGCCGAAAAAGTCAAGAATACCGGCGGACCACGGCTGTCGCCGCCGCACTTCGCCACCGATCCGGAGAGCCCGGGCGGCGGTTGGCCTTGAAATTTGCTGGCGTGGATCATTCGGGGTGGCGACCTCCTGTCTAGCTGCGGTAGCAGTGTGGTGGCCTGTGGTGCCTTCGTTTGTCCACTTACCTTACCGTAATGGTCAAAAATGACCCAACTCTGTCCACACAAGTTTGGAGAACTTCTCTAGGGTTTTGGAGTTCAAGATGGTGTTTTGGGGGCTAGGGTTTCATTTGGCATCCAAATTTATGTTTATATAGGGCCCGGGGTCGCTTTCAGGTAAAAACTGGAAACAACTTTTGACACTGATAAAAAAAAATGTTGCCGTTTGAACTTACCGGGGTCATAACTTTTTATTCGTGAGTCGGATTTTGACGTTCAACCCGTCTATGAACTCGTGTCGACGAGGCCTACAAAATGGTGTCTTGGTCAACCCAAAATTATTCATCCTTGAAAAAGTCATCTTTGGTCCACATACTAAGTGTTAGTCAAACCTAGTCAAATCTGGTCAAACTTAGTCAAACATGGTCAAACGTGTTATAAACTTGTATTATTTGGTGCGGGTCATTACACGATGTGCACGTTACAACCCTCCCGAGATGGCGTGATGCTTTAGTTAGTAGGGGATAATTAATGTACAAATGAATGTGTAACATAAGGAAATAAAGGGCCATTCATAAATGCCCAAATTATGAGCTTTAAACATGTAACCCCCGAGCCATGGGTATAAAAGGGGTAGGAACAAAAAAAAAAAAAAATAAAGGACTTTTTTTATCAGCTATCTGGCTATTATTTTGTGGAAGGACCAAAACCCTTTCTATCGCGCCGCTTTTGTGGGAACACCGCATCCCTCTAAATGATCCACCCAATCAATGGGGCGACCTACCATCCACCTGGAAGGCCTGGCGGATCAACTCCTGATGCAACTGGAAATGCAACTTTGAGAGCAGCACGACTCTCACCAACAGCAATTGGCTTCCTTCCTCACAACCAACTCCTCTTTACGAGAGGAGAACGCCGCCCTAAGCAATGTCGCCCTGGCCCTCGCCCTGGCCCTTCCTCACCCAAACACTGTCACCCACTGTCATGACAGCCTACTAGGTCGGCAAAGCCCTGCACAATCCGAGTCCACAGACAACATCTCTCCACCTGGTCACAACCCACGAAGGCATGGGGGCTCCCGTGGGCAGAACGGACACCCTCGCCCCGCATAAGCCCGGACCCCGCGTTTCGGGCGCTGGACGATATCTCAACATCCTCATTCGTCCATGCCATCCTAAGTCAAAGGCTCCACCACACTTTTCGTTGCAAAAATTTCAAATGTATGATGGACCGTAGGACCCCTTCGATCATCTAATGCACTATTAATAGATTATGACCCTCCAGACGGGCAATAATGCCCTTTTATGTAAGGTCTTCCTGTCCAGCTTGGTGGGCCCTGCCCTATCGTGGTTTCATCGCTTGGATCCAAACTCAGTAACATCCTTTTGTCAACTATCCGAGAAGTTCGTCTCGTAGTACATGTGCTTAATGCGGAGGAAGCAGAGTGTCACCAGTTTGTTCCCCGTTCGAATGGGGAGGTTTGAGACCGTTAAAGACTTCATGAAGCGGTTCGGGTCCACCTTGCTATAGTTGAATTCGGTGAGCCTGGACACTGCACTGTAGGCCGTCAAACAGGCTATTCGCTTGAACACACAGTTCTTTGATTTTTTTTCTCTCTCTTTGTAGCCTCTGACTTCAATTGATGAACTGTTCTAGAAAAGTAATCAGTACACCATGATTAAGGACAACGTCGTGGCAACAACGAAGAGAACGGTGGCCAGTACGTCCTCCAACAGTCGGGGCGGCAATGGGGGTAAGGGAAAGGGCAAGAGAAGTCGACATAATAGAGATGCCAAGTAGGAGCGGAACGAGGGGGGTCTCTGTTCAAGCTTCAAGGCACATGTTCTCAGAGGCTCCAAATTTGGACATCGACAGCAACCAAATAAGGTACACAATTTCGCTCACTTGTCTTCTTCATATCATCTAGTCGCTTCCAGGTTTCGAGTGGTCACGACCGCTAAGTGGCGACCCAAAGGGGCAGGAAAAGTCTTGATTCTGCGAGTACCACAAGGACTTCAGGCACAAGAAGAACTCTTGCTTTCACCTTCAGCGTTTACTGAACTACCTTATTAACAAAGGGCACCTCTAGGAGTACATGGAAAGCTTTGCCCCGAAGGGGTCATCATCTCCGCCCTCGGCTAGCCAACGCTCGGTCAATAACATGATATTGGTAGCCCTTAAGTTGGCTTATGCTCGAGGGCAGTCGTATGCAGGGATTTTTATGGTAGGCGTAAACTATAGTTTTTCTCTAGGGAGTACTCAACCGATGGATGGACTCCTTACCTTTTCCGAGTCCCTCCTACAGCAGTTGGCTTAGCCTTCCGATGACGCATTTGTCTTGACCCTCAAAGTCAAGCGAGACCTGATGAAGCACATGTTGGTAGACCCGGGGAGTGCAACGAATCTTCATACTTGCTTGCCCTGGTTCGGCTTGGTTTAATGGCATGCAAACTCAGTTGCTTGGGGAAATCGTGCTACCAATCTCAGCAGGCTTGATCATCGCTCTGGTTCCATTGATGGTGATTGACGAGCCGTCGAACTTTAATGCCATAATGGGCCTCACTTGGATCCATGCGATGAAGGCATTTCATCTCTCTTCCTATCACCGCAGGTCGTAGTTTCTAACCCGCAGGACAAGTAAACATTAATGGAGATCGTGCAAACACATGCTGCGCACAATTAAGGTGCCTACTAAATAGAAACGAATGCTCAAGGTTTAGTCAGTGGAAAAGAAGGAGACAAGGATAGTCGAGCCACTGCAACTACATCCCCTGTTCGGCCTCGACCAGCCAAAGAAGGTCAGCTTGGGGGATTCGTTGGTCTCAAAAGAGGTCAACTCCATGTTGTGACTCCCCCGTGAGTTTGAAGATATTTTCGCTTGGTCCCATGCCGATATGCCAGGGGTTTTGCTCGAGTTGGTCGAGCATTGGTTGAGCTTGCCAAGCGGTTGTAGGCCAGTTCGGTAGAGATTAAGGCGGTTACATCCATCTCGGCAAGAGATGATAAAGAAATAAGTGGACAGATTACTAGAGGTCGAGTTCATTAAGGAGATTCAATACTTAGAGTGGCTCTCTAACATAATAGTTGTTCCAAAAAAGAACGACAAGTGGCGAGTGTGCGTGGATTATACGAATTTAAATGACGCCTGCTCGAAGGATACTTTTCCTCTCCCTCGGATTAATCAGATTGTTGATGCAACTACCGACCATGAGCTCTTCTCCTTCCTCGATGCCTACCGAAAGCTATAAATCGATTCATGCCCGCTCGACGAGGAAAGACCATAATTCCACAACAATACGATTGCTACAAGGTAATGTTTGCTTGATTAAAGAATGCCTGGGGCCAATTTCATCGCATGATGTCTCGGGTTTTTTAACTTCTTCTAGGAAAAATAGTGGCGGTTTATATCAATGACATCCTGATAAAGTTCACGCACTCAAGGATCAATTAATCGCCTAAAATGGGCATTCACTTTACTGACAACATCAGCCAAGGACAACCCTACTTCAAACGGGCCTTTCAGTAGGTTCTGCAATTTCTTAGGCTTCCTAGTCAACCAAAGAGGGATCGAGATGGCACTAGGGCAGATCCGAGCTATTTTTCAGATGAAGCCCCCGATGACAAAAAAGGAGGTACGGTCTCTCACCGGGGGCGATTAGCAACCCTAAATAAGTTTATCTCGGGATACTCGGACCATTTGTAGCCTTTCTTCAAAGCATTGAAAGCGGCTGATGCAAGGGGCTGGGGGTGCTACCCGAGTGCGATGAGGCCTTCCGAACCATAAAGGAATACATTGCTTCCCCCCTGTCACTCTCCCAGCCGGTCGAAGGAGAAGAACTCTATCTGTACTTGTCTTCCTCAAGGAGTGCAGTCAGCGCCGCTCTAGTAAGGTTGGATTCAGATATGAGGCAAAGGTCATGTAACACCCTAAATTATACCCTAGTAGTTTATTACAATTTAGAGGTATAATAAAATTAAATCTTGTATTTTTTTCGGAATTTAAGTGCTAAGAGTGAAAAATGATAAACCCGGAATTTATCCAAGAGTCAAAGGTATAATGATCAATTACAAAATAAGGACTCAAAGGACATTTTGTAAGAATATTATATGCTATTATGGAATAATGATAAGTGATTTGCAAATAGATTGAACTTTGAGGACTAAATAGCAAAAGGGAAAAGCTTAAGCCAAAAATGAGATTTTTTCCAAAAATGGATAAGACCACATTTTGTCTCATAGAACAAAGGAGTTCTCATTTTGGCTTTAGGGAGAGCTAGGGCATGGTTTAGAAGAAGAGAAGGGAGAATAAAGGAAGAAGGAAGAAGAAGAAGAAGAGAAAAAGGAAGAGAAAAGATAAAAAGGAAAGCTTCGAAGCTTTAAGGTTAGGAAAATCCTAAATTCCTCCATCTATGGGTGTATTTTGATTTAGGGTTTGAAGTTTGGTTAAGGTTTGGGATTCCCTTCTTCTATTATGTGTTTTTTTGTGTTGTGCTTTTGTTTTGGATCCTCAATGGAGGAGTTTGGTGTGAAAAATGAGTTAGGGTTTGTATGGGTTGGAGGTGCTGTTCGCTTTTTTCGACCCTTGCTCTCTGTCTAGCCATAACTTGGACATTAGACCTCCAAATTGAGTGATTCCAATTTTCGTGTAATCTAGACTTCTTATAGAATAACTCCCAAGAAGGAAGTGTAATCAAATTCAGCCCCTATGGTGCCCAGCAAATTCTAGAACCTGAATCTGAGCTTAAAGGTAAGCTTCTGGGTTTATCCTCTGATTTGGGTCATAAGTTGAGTTTTACTAATACAAATTGAGTGCTTCAAATTTTTGTGTAATCTAGACTTTTGGGAGAACATCTTTCATGAATAAAGTATTGAAAATTTGTGTTGGGAGTGTCCTTTGCTACGGACCATTTTGTGTAAATTGGATATGATAGAATTATAGGGGAAGTGCTGTCAAAATTTTCCCATAACCTATTTTCTTGTATTGGCTATGACGTGGCCTCTTGACCTCCAAATCAGATGATTCTAGTTGAGGAAGAACCCTAAGAGATAGACCTACAAAAATCTAGAAGGTACTGAGAAGCAATTCCCTAAGTCCCCTGTTTTTTAGACTAAAGTGAAGATACATGTTTTGATTTCTTAACATGGGTAGGTTATGTATTTTGGCCATAATTTAAATTATAATTATCCAAATTAGATGATTCTAATTTCTAATGAAAATAGACTCATAGAATTACAACTTTCATGAAAGAAGTTTGAGTAAAATATGTCTCGTTTGTTCCTAGAAAATTGTGCAAGTAAAGATGAAAAATATGTCTCTATGTGGCAAGAACATTTCCTATAATTTGACCTCTTTGGCAAAAATGCATTGTTAATGCATGATAGTTATGATTTAAACATGTTGATATGTATGAAGAAATTACGATCATAAGAATTGACTTAGAAAATAATATGAATGAGGTTAGACCTCTATAAAATGTTCTTAATCACATATAATTGTATGTTTGCTTAAGACCGGATAGTGAATAAATAGGAACTAGTACTACAACACTCCTGATTAGTACTACGACACTCCTGATTAGTGCTACAACACTCTTTATTAGTGCTACGACACTCTTGTTTAGTGCTTCGGAACTCCTGATTAGTGTTATGGCACTTCTATTCAATGCTTTCGGCACTCCTGTACTGTACTATACTGTACCTACGGGTACCTACTGTACCACATACTTGTTATTCATTCTTACTGGTCTATGCACACATTTATATGAAAAGTACATGAATAAGAACCAGTATGCTTATGAAAATAAGAATTTATGATACATCAAAGATACTTCAGATCGTGACTTTTGTACCCTGCACTCTGGTTCAATTATATGATGTATCTCTACGAGATGAATATGATGACTCGCAAAGGATATCGTGATATGTATATATATATATATATATATATATATATATATATATATATATATATATATATATATATATATATATATGAAATCGATAAGTATGAAAATGGTTAAATGTAATTACTCAAATAATATTGCATGCTTGTTTACTGTATTTGAGAAATAGTTATATGGTTTTTTTTATGTATTTTCCTCACTAAGCTATGTTTAGCATGTGTGTTTAATCCATATAGGTATGAAGAAGTCAGCTATGATAACCCGTCATTAAGGCCAACATGTACCTTAGGCCCCTTCGAGGACCCTATTCTTTTGTAATAGAAGTGGTTGTGTAATATATTTTGTTATAGTGAAACTTGTATTGATACAAGTTTTTTTTTTTTTTTTAAGACTCAAGCATATGTACAGGACTTTTTAAACACTACTATGGTGGTAGTTTTACTTAGTTATATATTTTGTAGTCTTGAATTTTTATAATTCAGACTTTTAAAGTATGATTATGTCATTTTTTACTTTTTACTTGAGTTGTTCTCAATTATTTTCCACAGGCAAGTTTATAGGTCTCAGCTCTGTGTGGTGTCCCCTCACATGCTACAGTTATGGGATAGGGGCGTTACAGGCTAGTTTATTTTGTTAGCAAGGCACTCTCTGAAGTCGAAGTCATATACTCAGAATTTGAGTGAGTGGCACTAGCTCTCAGAATGGCAGTGAAGAAACTCCCACCGTATTTTCAAGCTCACACCATAGTAGTGCTCACAAGCTCACCAATCAAGGCCATACTCCACAAACCAGACACGTCTGGGAGACTATTAAAGTAATCAGTAGAATTGAGCGAGTTCGACATAGAGTATCGGCCCATAACTACTATCAAGGGGCAAGGGTTGGCTGACTTCATTATGGAGAGATCAGAAGCGCGAAAATAGGAGGTGGATAACGAAAAGTGGGTACTCGAAACTAATGGGTCATCCCGAGCTCAAGGCGGAGGCGCTAAGATAATCCTGAAGTCATCTGACGGGCCGACCATCACACAAGCAATCAAACTCGCCTTCACAGTCTCTAAGAATGAAGCCGAATATGAGACAGTCATCTTGGGGTTAACAGTGGCAACGTATCTCTCAATATCAAACATAAATCTTTGATGTGACTCTTAACTGCAGCAATAACCGTATAGCATACCTAACTCGGTTTACACCAGGTCGGGGCTGAGGGTGTCATTTTTTATTTTTTTTTAACTTATAACCTTTAAGTTCGTTTCATTCCATATAATGTTAAACATTTAACTTGTACTATATTCCAGAGCAGCGGATTACAAATATATACAAGCCCATATATGGAAGTGTTCAACATTTACACATTATTTACATTGTTTATAAAAAACAAAACATATACAAAAAATAGATCAAAAGGTCTTTAGTGGGCAACCTAGTAGTGCATAATTTGCTGCTGATGGAAGTCCAGGACCTCTCGTTTCCTCTGGGCTTCTCCTGTACTACACGGATGAAACACTCATGCTGTTTATAGCTTAAAGGAATTAATACATATGGATGACTTCTAATAAGGGTCACACTTCTATACACATGCATACACATCTAACAAATCATATCATTTAAACATGCTTATACATATTTATATTTATTTCTATCATACCATGTTTCATTTCTTATCATTTTACACTTTCCTTCATGTCCTTGTCACAATATACTAGTCATCTATAGCGGTGCTATGCTTTTATCATATCATATCATTTCATATGTCATATTCAAGTAATTTGTTTTATGCTCTATGCCCGCATAAACCTTTAATGGATAAAGGAAACTATAAAGGCCCGAAGGCGCTATACTCATTGTACGTAAATAGTATTCGGTAAGGGCCCGGCGCGGCTGTTACCGCTTGCAGGCCAAGACAATGACCATCTATAAGGGCCCGAAGGCGTTGTAATGACCAAACGGGGCAAACTGATCAGTATGCTGCAGACTTGTTTTTCCCTAATAGGCATGACCATCTATCCCTCTATCAGGTTCTAAGCAAACAATTCATGTGTATTTTATGTTCAGTACATATCTCATATTCCCGAATAATTATTGTCATCCGGTAATCATATGCGATATTTACAATCATTTATTTGTATCTTTGAATTTTCCATATTTCATTATATGCATGAATAACTATGGTTACCATGTATGCTTATGAACTATTTACTATCATTCCAATTTCATCAACCTATATATGGATGGATTCTAGACTCAAAGGGATTTCCATGGAGTCCAATAACATCCGAAATGAAGTTCGGACAAAGAAATTATGATCGTCCGAAGTTGGAGGCTTCCCATGAACAGTGGCTACGAGCAACACCAGCAGGGCCTAATGTTTTTCATAATTTTTGGACCTAATATGAGTTCCAATATCATCAAGCTATATATGGATAGATTCTAGACTCAAAGGGCTTTCCATAGAGTCCAAAACATCCGAAACGGAGTTCGGACGAATAAATTATGACCTAAAGTTGGAGGCTTCCCATGAATAGTGGCTACGAGCAAACACAAGTGCCTACTATTTTCGTGCTTTCTGGACCTAATATGAGTTCCAATATTATCAAGCTATATATATATATGGATTATATACTCAAAGGGATTTTCATAGAGTCCAATAACATCAAAAATAGAGTTCGGACAAAGAAATTATGACCGTCCGAAGTTAGAGGCTTCCTATGAACAATGGCTACGAGCAACAAGTAGGGCCTACTATTTTTATGATTTCTGGAACTAATATGAGTTCCGATATTATCAAGCTATATATGGAGGGATTCAAGACTCAAAGGGATTTTCATAGAGCCTAAGAACATCCAAAACGGAGTTCGGACGAAGAAATTATGACCGTCCGAAGTTGGAGGCTTCACGAACAGTGGCTATGAGCAACCAGCAAGGCCTACTATTTTTGTGCTTTCTGAACCTAATATAAGCTCCAATATAATCAAACTATAAATGGATGGATTCTAGACGCAAAGGGCTTTCCATAGAGTCTAAGAACATATAAAACGGAGTTCGGACGAAGAATTTATGACCATCCGAAGTTGGAGAAATTTTGACAGCATCTCCCCTAAAACCCCAATATTTCCTTAATACAAATATTCCTCACTTAAGGATTGCAATCAACCAACCCAAATCCAAAACACCACCAATATACCAAGTAGGGTTCTTTTAGACCCAAATTCATTAAAATGGGTTTATGGTTTGATTTTCCCATACAAAAACATAGACAACCATCCAAAGTTCCACACACAAATTCCAAACATTCCATACTAAAATCCATAATTTTTCCATACAAAAACCTAGACTTCCATACCTTTGTTCTTCTCCTCCTCCTCCTTCTTCTTCTTCTTCTTCTTCTTCTTCTTCTTCCCTTTTCTCTCTATCACAGTTCGCTCTTCAAAAAAAAAATGGGAAACCATTTGGTCTCATCCCCTTTATAAGAAATTTTCCTTTTATTTCAGACTCAGTCCTCAAAGTCCCCTTTATTAGCAAACTGCTACGATATTTCACTTTAGCCTATAACTTTTTTATCTTATGACTTTTATGCCCCTTTTTGAAAAATTACAAATTTACCCTTGCTTATCTTGTACAAATTCCAGGTTTCTCCATTTTCATGTTTGCATTGAAATTACTAAAAATTCCAAATGCACTAATAAGATACCCTAATTATTTTTAAAAACAACTAGGATATATTTTGGGTGTTACAATCCCCTTAAAATAAATTTTGTCCTCGAAATTACTTGAACTGAAGAGCTGAGGGTACTGTTGTAACACCCCGAAATATACCATAGCAGTTTTCGGACTTGTTTAGGGTATATTAAAAGCTAAATGGGATTTTTTGGAAATAAAATTAGAGACCGAAATGAATATTAGAGACAAGGGTAAAGTGGTCATTTACCACTTAAGGACTCAAGTGTCATAAGATGAAAAGATGGGATGCCAAAAATAGAAATTTAATAAGTTAGAGTGCAAATGGAAGAGAAATGGGGGACCAAGATGCAATTAGAGAAACTTAAAAGCAACAAAAATTTGTCTTAGCCAAACATGGCCTTAACAAAACATGGATAAGAGAAGACCAAATTTGGTCTCCAAAAGAGAGAGAACCGTAGAGAGAGGGAGAGAAGAGAGAAAGAGAGAAGAAGAAGAAGAGGAAGAGGAAGAGAAGAAGAAGAGAAGCCAAGCTTAAAAAGGTATGGAACTACTAAACTTGAGTATGGATCTTTGGTTTGTATGATTATTATCTTGCCCAAACTTAGGGTTTTGCTAGGGTTTCATCTTAACCCAAAAATTATGGAAAGTAAGGTGGGTAAAACCTTAAATAGTACAAGAAGCATATGAAATCCTCTCTTTGAGGATTGATTCATAGTTCAAGGAAAGTAATTGAGTTAGGGTTTAGAACAAACCCTAACTAATCATAATGTTTAGTTTGTGTATGGGTTATAACCCATATTAGAGTTGTTTGGGAGAAATTCATGAAAGTTTTGAAGTAAAGATAAGTATTGGAAGAGGAATTGAATAGAAAAGAGGTTACAGGAGGAATAGGAAATGGTTTTAATGTGTGTATGAAGTATAGAGTTGGTTTGGGATGGAAAAGTATGGAATAATGGGAGAAAAACACACATTCTGGGCATTTTTCATGACAAGGTACCGCACACCTTGAACATGCATCGGCATGTTAGGTTCCAATATTTGGGCTGAATATGTACCGCATAAAGTCGTGGGTAAAATTTACATGTGGATGGTCTGCTTCCTATTTTGACCAAAATTTCCGATTTTAGCCATAACTTGCTCATTTCTTATCCGATTTGGCGACCCAGTGGCTAATTAAAATAGACTGCAAGGAGTAGTTCAAATATATAGAAATAGCTATCACAAATTCTGACTCTAAGTGGCCCAAAATTCACTCCAAAGTGGGGGCCATGTTCAAGCCACCCCGCATCGGGCCAACATAGAGTAGTCCCTGTGTCTAGGGTCATATCTTGAGTTCCGTGTTCGAATTGGGTGATTCCAGTTGAATAGGAACCCTAGCACCTTAGCTTTAAAAAGAGTACAAAGAGATAGTGTCAAATATGAAGTTAAGACCCGGAAAATGAGTAATATAACCATCCCTAGTAAAATCTGTAAATGACTAGTTGGCATGAAAGCACTCTTGAATTGATGAGTCAATTGGATTGATTCCAATTCC
The DNA here is from genome assembly GCA_016808115.1 of Tetrastigma voinierianum. Lineage (NCBI taxonomy): Eukaryota > Viridiplantae > Streptophyta > Magnoliopsida > Vitales > Vitaceae > Tetrastigma > Tetrastigma voinierianum. The sequence goes on from JAEQBH010001029.1 coordinate 144,352, forward strand.
TAAGTAAAATAGATTCATAGAGGAATAAGAATATATGAATGAGGTGTGATTTCATAGACATCATACTTTACAAGTATATGAAGTGTCATATGTAATAGCCATGAAACAAGGAAAATATAGAAAATGCAATATGTATAGATGTGTCAAAGGAAACATGAATATGATATGAATATAGGATTATATGATAGATATACTTAAATGAATAGATAGAACATGCTAAGAACAAATGATAGGAATATGTAAATGATATGAATGTATGATAGACATACCAAAAGAAATAAGATGGAACATGCTAGGAACACATGATAGAAAGGCATAAATGATAAGAATGATAGAGATAAGCAAAGATGATGTGCTATAGAATGAGAATATGCATAAATGATAGGTACATATATGAAAATATGAATGAGTAAAATCACATGATCGAATATAGAAAGCACAAGAATATTAAATCATGATAGAAAAGTATAAAGGGATATAATACAATGATATATACTAATATATCGAATACAAGAGTATAGATGCATTCAAGTATGATATAAGGATAGACAAAACTATATGATAGAAAAAGATATGAATATATGTAGTATAGAGATATATGAGAACCGTAAGATGAAACTACAGATATGAGAACGAATACAGAGTAAAGTAGTGATAGTATATATTGCATAAGCAATTATGATAATAATAGTTATTCATGCTTATGAGATATGTACAAGTAAAAATGGCCAAAGTTGATTGTCCGCTTAACTTTGAGAAAGGGATGTGATAAAAGATGCCCATAGGTAATTGCCGCAGCGATATACATAGAGACAGATATCGAGGCCCCGCTTAATGATGACATAGATCCCATTGATCGATGGCCCCGCAAGGGTCACCACAATAGACACGTGAATCAATGCCTCAGACAGTTGATAGCATCTTGCATTGTGATAAAGATATGACATAGTCAACGGGTTCTTTACAAAGATGATACCTTCGTATTAACAAATGAGATCACTGTCTCTGCATGTTGATAGTACCTTCTGCACACCCGCTTATTTCCTCGAACTGGGCTCTAAGGTATTTGCAGACATGAATATAAAAGAAAAAGGAAAAGTATACACAAAGGAAATGTATATGAAAAGTATATAATATGATATGATATGAGAAGCATAGCCTTGCTATGCGATGAAAGTACAGTATAACTTGATATGAAAATAAATATATAAACACAAGAAAAGTACATAAAGTATACAATAGTACAAAGCAGATAGAGGATAGAACAAGAACGTACAAATGTATATGAAGTATAGGAATAGTATGTGATAATGTGATATAAAAAGTACAAGACGAACGTGATATAATGTGAAAGTATACGAGAGTACAAGTAATGAAATGAAGAATTTAAAAGATAACAAGTGAAACAAGATATGAAATAAAACAAGACATGAATATAGAAATATGAAAACACCAATGCAAAGTATATGACAAGACAATATCGTATAAGAAAATATATGATAAAACAATATGTAAGAAATGAATAGTATAGCATGGGCGTTTAGCCACTATAGGGTAGGAGACATGATATAAGTACAGGATAAGAAATGCTATATGTAATAGTACACAAAATGCAATAAATCATAGAACCGAAAGATGAAAAAGACATAGACTAGAGACATGATATGTAACCTGACAAAGAATAGGAACATTGAAAAGCCATATGACAAGCGTGAAAGATGAACACATGACAAGTATAGGAACATGTAAAGCACTAAATAGGAATACGTAAAAGTATAAATAGTGATTATGCCAAAGACATAGAACATGTAATAGAAAAGATTGACATGCAATAGGAATATAAGATGATAAGGAATTAAAGTTATAGAAATATGTATGATATATAATGCATATGTATAAGCTTGTGATACGCTTATCAGGTTGTCCATGCTTATGTTCCCACTAAGCGTAGAGTTTATAATTGTTCAATCCGTAGGTACGTGAGGAAGAGGAAACTGCAGTACGAGCCGATCTACATCATCAGTAACGGAGGTCAACACATCAATAGGGGTCCATTGGAAGACTTTTGGTATAATGTATATGTCTTTTTGTTCCTTTTTGAAAACAATGTAAATGTTGAACACTATTAAATATGGAACTTGTATATGTATTTTGTATCCTTTGCAACATAATATAAAGCAAGTTTTCATAGTCTGAGATTAGTGGTTATAGTTAATTGATAAGCAGGCCCCAATTGGGGCATCGATTTAGTAACCATCCCGGATTTGGTTTGGACTCGCCAATCGGGTCAGATCGGAGAAGGGGTGTGACAACTGTACCCTCATTATCGATTCTGGTTCCCATCTCACTTCTTCCATACCGTGATGTTGCCAAAGAACTTTTACCAGGAGGACTTGCTTATTCCGTAGCTGACTTATTTCACGATCTAGAATAGCTTTCGGCTCTTCATCGAAGGTAATATCTTCTTGTACTTGTATATCTTGGCGGTAATATATGCGTGTGTCAGAACAATATCTCAGAAAGCATATGAAGACACATGGAATACATCATGTAATTGGCTAACTCAGGAAGGGTGCAGACAAATACCACTGGCTGATGCAACTCTTTCTAAAATCTTGTAGGGCGATGAATCTTAAGACTTAGTTTCCTTTTCTTCCATGAGTATCTTTTTCCACGGAGATACTTTTAAAAACACTTTGTCTCCGACTTCATACTCTATATCCTTTCTCTTCAAATTAGCATAAGACCTTTGTCTATCACTGGCAGCTTTTAACCTCTGCTAAATAATCTAAACTTTTTCTTTTGTGTCTTCTACTAAATTAGGACCAATAATCTTATGCTCGTGCAACTCTGTCAAACACATAGGAGTTCTACATCTTCTTCCATACAAAGCTTCATACGAGGCCATACCAATACTGGATTGATAACTGTTGTTATAGGAAAATTCCATGAGTGGAATGTACCTATCCCAACTTCCCGGAAAATCTAACACCTGGCCGAAGCATATCTTCCAACACTTGTATCACTCTTTCCGACTGTCCATCTGTTTGTGGATGGAAAGCAGTGCTAAAATTCAGTCTCATACCAAAAGTTGACTGTAATTCCTTCCAGAACCTTAACGTAAACCGTGGATCGCGGTCGGACACTATCGATAAGGGAATCCCATGCAATCTGACAATTTCACTCACATAAAGTTCCATTAGACGATCCATGGAGTAGTATCGAAGTCAGGCCGTTATGAAGTGGCTGAGACTTGATCAATACATCCTAATTACCCAAACTGCATCGTATTTCCTTTGGGTGAGGGGAAAACTGGATACGAAATCCATAGTAATAATATCCCACTTCCATTAAGGAATTGGAAGGGGATTCAATAAATCGGATGGTACTTAGTGTTCAGCCTTTACTTGCTAACCGTCAAACCTTAGATCGCTACTCAATGTCTTTTTCATCCCTCACCACCGATATCTTGTTCATATCACGATACATTTCAATACCTAAAGTGCATGGTGGCGTATTGTGGCTTTCATATAATATATTCTTTCTCAAATCCATATCATTCGGTACACATTATCTACTCTTGTACAACAAACCTCCACTTTCATCTATGGCATAATCAGTCTTGTCTTCAATACTGACTAACTACACTATCTCTTGTAACTTGGTATCATCCTTCTATGCATTTACTATCATTTGCTTCAAATCCAGTATAACTCTCAATTAAGCCAACAAGGCTCCATCATAATCAAATCTCCAGTCACAATCTTTCAAAGACAAAGCAGAAATCATTTTCCTACTTAAGGCATCGCCCATACATTTGCTCGAGTCTTTGTCGATTATACAATCATAGTCTTTAAACAATTCCGACCATAGGCGTTGCCTCAGTTCAAGTCATACGAGTTAGCAAATATTTCAGAGTCTTATGATCAGTAAAAAAATTCTACATTTTTTTCCATATAAATAGTGTTGCCAAATTTTCAAAGTGAACACTAATTTCCTTAACTCCAAATCCTTGGAATTAGGATAGTTTGTTCATGCGGTTTCAACTATACGGAAGCATAAGCCACCACTTTCCCATCCACGCATCAATACGCATCCCAAACGATACGGAAACGTGCTATACAAGGTATACTCTTTTCCCGAAGTAAGGCTGCGTCAATACTGGTGCCCGACAAGCATCCGCTTTCCAAGTAATTCAAAACTATTCGACATTTATCTATCCCTCAAACTTTATTCCTTTCTGAGTAACTTGGTGAGGCGGAGAAGCTATAATGAGCCTCTCACAAATCTTCTATAATAACTGCTTAATTTGAAAATTCGCTCGGTTTACATTTGAGGTGGTTTTACAAAGTCCTACTTGGCCTCGACCTTTGTAAGGAGTCCTTTCCCGAGTGCCTGTATTGACACAATATGACCTAAGAAGGAAACTTCCTTTAGCTAAAAATCACATTTGCTGAGCTTAGCATATAATTTCTTTTCTCTTAGCGTCTGCAGGACTATTTTCAGATGTTGTTCATGTTCCTGTGCATCCTTAGAATACACCAGGTTGTCATCAATAAAGACCCGCACAAAGGCCAGTCCACATGGGTCGAATACCCTATTCATTAAATCCATGAATGCTGTCGGTGCATTAGTCAACCCAAATGACATTACTAAAAATTCATAATGGCCATAACGGGTTACGGTAGTTTGGGACATCGACCTCTTGCGGAGTTGATAATATCCCGATCGCAAGTCTATCTTGAAAGATCTTCTTTCCTTTCAAGCCCAGTCAAATAAATCCCCTCCCCATTCTTGTGAATACTTATTCTTAAGCATCACTTTGTTTATTTGTTGGTAGTCAATGCACATCCGAAGAGTGCCATCTTTCTTCTTAACAAATAAAGCAAGGCGCACCCAATTGCGAGACCGAATCGGATGAAACCCTTATCCAATAGATCCTGTAGTTGAGTCTTCAACTCTTTCAGTTCAGTTGGATCCATACAGTAGGGTGCCCTCGAAATAGGAGTCATTCCTTGTACAACTTCAATAGAGATATCCACTTCTCTTTCATGTGGGACTCCTGGTAATTCCTCGAAATCGTCAAGAACTCCCAATCACGGAATATTTTGAAATTCACTTGTTCTCTTTTGAGATCAGGATCAAAACCCAGGCTTCCCTGACCTTTCATGAAGCGTTAGGCTTCCATAACTAAAATAACTTTGATGTGCTTAGTTCAGAGATCGGATACCTTATCTTTGTTACTTAGGATAGGTGGGACATTTAAGCACGACTATGTTCTTATCACAATCGACTATGGCCTGTATTTGGATAACCAATCATTCCTAATATCAATCGAGCTCAAAACCAACTTCCGCGATCATAAGTTGCACCTTGCATGATGAGCTACACACATATGGCCTTTTGGTCCATAGGACATCTCAACTTCATCAAGCCCTTTCCAATTTTCAAGCTAAAGCTTCGGTTTATCCGACTCTTGCATACTTGTACCATGGAATTCTTCCAATCCATGCTTTCTTACTGAATCACTCGGAGCTCGAGGGGTTGTGAGTCGATCTAAGACCCTTGCCATTTCCTAAGAGATTTTTACAGTACTTGATTGAAGCATATTCATTTGTTGTTGAATCGGGCGTACCAAGCGGATTGATCGAAGGATTGACGCTTTACCAATTTACATTTCATCTATAGCTATTTGAGTGGATCCATTCTAGACAATATACAAAACAAGGACATCCGCATTAGGCCAACACATTACTATGTAGGTACATCCTTAATCTAAGACTCTTTCAGAAACGCCTAAACCTAGGCTTTGATACCACTAAACTGTGACGCCCCCAACTCGGCACACGGTGTGATTTTCTTTTCTTTTTTTTTTAAACTTATAACCTTTAAACATTTATTCATATAATGTTAAAATTTAACTTATGCTCTTATATTACATGCTTGACCAGTTATAAAATATATACAAGCTCCATATATGGGAGTGTTCAACATTTACAATATTCCATTGTTTATAAAAACAAAACATATACAAAATAGACCCCGAAAAAGTCCCATAGTGGGCACCTAGTAGTGTGTTGGCCTTGGTTGCTGATGTGGAGTGTCGGACTTCTCGTTTACCTTCTCATGTACCTGAATGAAACACTCATGCTAAGCTTATAGCTTAGTGGGAATTAATACATATGGATGACCTCTAATAAGGGTCATCACACTTCCATACACATGCATACACATCTAACATATCATATCATTTAAACATGCTTATACATATTTCATGACTTACTTATCATACCATGTTTCATTTCTTATCATTTTACACTTTGCTTCGTAATTCTTGTCACAATATACTTGTCATCGCATAAGCCGTGCTATGCTTCTATCATATCATGTCGTTTAAGTATGTCGTATTAGTCATTTGTTTTATGTTTCATCACATAAAAAACCTTATATAAGTGAATAAGAAACTATAAGGGTTCGAAGGCGTTATATTTCCTTTATGCAAACGATCAGAGTCTCTCAGGGCAGAAGGCGATTGTATTATCATTAATGTGAAATTGTGACTTCATCTATAAGGGCCCGAAGGCATTGTTATCATTATACGAGACAATGACCATCTACTCAGGGCCCTTCGGCCCATGTGTTGAAAGCAGGGCCGGCGGTATTATGTTGCGGAGCTTGTTTTTCCTAAAAGGTATGCCCATCTATCCTTCTACAGGTTCTAAGCAGACAATGAAATCCATATGTACTTTAATGTTAAATTTACATATCTCATATTCTTGAATAATTATTGTCATCGTGTCATGCTCGATATTTACAATCATTTATTTGTATCTTTGCATTTTTCATATCTCATTATATGCATGAATAACTATGGTTACCATGTATGCTTACGAGCTATTTACTATCATTCCAATTTCATCAAGCTATATATTGATGGATTTTAGACTCAAAAAGGATTTCCGTAGAGTCCAAGAACATCCGAAACAGAGTTCGGACAAAGAAATTATGACTGTCCAAAGTTGGAGGCTTCCCATAAACAGTGGCTATGAGCAATACCAACAGGGCCTACTGTTTTTCATGATTTATGGACCCAATATGAGTTTTAATATCATCAATCTATATATGGATGGATTCAGGACTCAAGGCTTTCCATAGAGTTCAGAACGCTGAAATGGAGTTCGAGCGAAGAAATTATGATCATCAGAAGTTGGAGGCTTCCGTAGGCAGTGGTAATGAAAAACCCCGATGGGGCCCTGCATTTTTGTGATTTACGGACCTAATATGAGTTCCAATATTATCCCGCTATATATGGATGGCTTCTAGACTCAAAGGGCGTTTCATAGAGTCTAAGAACATCTAAAACGAAGTTCGGATGAAGAAATTATGACTGTCCGAAGTTGGAGTCTTCCCATGAATAGTGGCTACGAGCAACCAGCAGGGCCTATTGTTTTCGTGATTTCTGGACCTAATTTGAGTTCCAATATTATCAAGCTATATATGGATGGCTTCTAGATTCAAAGGGATTTCATAGAGTCTAAGAACATCCAAAACGGAGTTCGGATGAAGAAATTATGACCGTCCGAAGTTGGAGGCTTCCCATGAACAGTGGCTACGAGCAACCAGCAGGGCATGCTTTCTGGACCTAATATGAGTTCCAATATTATCAAACTATATATGGATGGATTTTAGACTCAAAGGTCTTTCCATAGAGTCTAAGAACATCCAAAACGGAGTTCGGACGAAGAAATTATGACCGTCCGTAGTTGGAGGCTTCCATGAACAGGGCCTACTGTTTTCGTGATTTCTGGACCTAATATGAGTTCCAATATTATCAAGCTATATGGATGAATTTTAGACTCAAATGGCTCAGAGTCGAAAAATCAAAAGCGAGTTCAAATGAAGAATTTATGACCATGTCAGAAGTTGAAGAAAGTTTTGTGACATCTCCGCAAACCCGATCTTTCCTTAATACAAATATTCCTCGGCAGGATTACAATCAACCAACCCAAATCCAAAAAACCACCAATGGACCAAGTAGGGTTATTTTAGACCCAAATTCATCAAAAATGGGTTTATGGTTTGATTTTCCCCATACAAAGCATAGACACCCATCAAAGTTCCATACCGCAATTGAGCATTCCATACTAAAATCCATAATTTTTCCATACAAAAACCTAGACTTCCATACCTTTGTTCTTCTCCTTCTTCTTCTTCTTCTTCTTCTTCTTCCCCTTCTCTCCCTATCACGGTTTGCTCTTCAAAAAAAAAATGGGAGACCACTTGGTCTCATCCCCTTTTTATAGTAAACTTTTCCTTTTATTTGCACTTAGGTCCTCAAAGTCCCCTTTATTAGCAAATCAAGTTATGCATATTTCACTTTAGCCTATAGCCTTCTTATCTTATGACTTTTATGCCCCTTTTTTAACAAATTACAAATTTACCCTTGCTTATCTTGTACAAATTCCAGGTTTCTCCATTTTCATGTTTGCATTGAAATTACGAAAAATTCCAAATGCACTAATAAGATACCCTGATTATGTTTAAAAACAAGTAAGGTATATTTGGGGTGTTACATATGAAGCTAAGAATGAGAGAATGGAACAATATCTGCAGATAGCCAAGCCCTTACTAGCTTCATTTAAAAATATCAAGTAACGCATCCCAAGATTGAACTGGTACTATGCACGACTTCTAATTTGGAAACTCGGGCCACAGACTCCGTAATGTTAAGATAAGCGTCATGGAGACCATCGTGGATAACACCCATCACAAAGTATCTGTCGCATGGAACGCTGCTTGGGAACCGAGTCGAGGCTATCAAGGTAAAGGCATGAGCAGCAAGGTACTCTCTCATGGATGAAGTGTTGTATAGACGTTCGTTCTTGGGGCCATACTTGAGGTGCTTGCCCTTGCGAAGAGGCTGAGAAGGTCATTGAGCAAGTTCACCAAGAATTATGCGGAACGTGCATCATGGGACGGACGATGTGCCATCGAATTATAACTCAAGGTTACTACTAGCTAACGATGAGGTAGGATTCTCAAGACTTTGTGTGCAAGTGTGATGTGTGCCAAAAGTTTGGAAATGTCATTCATGTTCCAATCGAAGCACTCCATTCCATGACAAGACTGTGGCCTTTCTATAAGTGAGGGATAGATATTGTGGGACCTCTACCTTTATCTACGGGCCAACGAAAGTTCTAGCTGGTTGCTATCGATTACTTCACCAAGTGGGCGGAGGTTGAGGCTTATGCGCATGTCACAACAACACAACTCATCCAGTTTGTGCAAAAGAACATAGTGTGTAGGTTTGGGGTTCCTCATTCGTCGGTCTCGAACAATAGGCCATAGTTCATCAGCAAGGCGTTTCAACAATTCTGTATCGAGTACGAGATCAAGAATGTCTATTCATCACTCCTGTGATTCCAATCAAAATGGGCAAGCCGAGGTCATGAATAAATCACTGCTCGCGTACTTGAAAAAGTGCTTAACCAATTGCAAGTATCGCGGAAACAGGTAGACTAGTTACCAATGTTCTTCGCCCACCGAACTCCAAGGCAACCAATAAGGGAGACATCATAAGCCCTGGCCTTTGGAGCTGAGGTGCGAATACCCATCGAGTATGGACTAGAACCACTCCGTGTGTTTAACCCTACCAAACTCGCACAATCCTTGGAGTAGCCGGAGGAGAAAATGGAACGAGTCGCCATTCGAATGACTGAGTACTAACGTCGAGCCGCTTGGCAGGTAAAGAGGCTCATCAAGCCCCAAGACTTGGGTAAAGGAGAGCTCGTCCTTCGACGAACCTTTGAAGAAGGGAAAGGTGGATCCTTGATCTTGGAATGCTCTCTATTTAAAAAATTATTTCTAGTAAAGATAAGACATAAGGGTCGCTTCATGCGCCAAGGTATGAATATGAAAGTGTATGAAGATAAATAAAAGGATTGTTGATTTGCAAGTCGCCACGCTTAAACTTCTATCGCTGCCGAGTAATTTGACCACCCTCATCGAGATGGTCCTAGTAGGAGCCGTTCTGGGCGAACCTCGAGATGGTTCTACCAGAACTCCTCAAACGCTCTCTACCTCTGAGTAGTACTCCTTGAGATGATCCTATGAGATGAGTTCCTTATAAGAAAATCTGTGGGATACTCTCCTTGAGATGTGCCCCATGAGATGTGCTCCATGAGATGTTCTCCTTAAGATGTTCTCCGTGAGATGGTCTCCCTAAGATGCTCTCCCTGAGATGTTCTCCTTGAGATGTACTCCATGAGATGAGCCCAGTACTTGAGCAGTTCCCTTGAGATATCCTCCATGAGATAAGCCCCGCACCGCGGCCTCCCGAGACGATCTCCAAGGATGCCCAGACTCTGAAGCTCCTGGAGTTGTTCTCCATGAGACGAGCCTGAAGTACTGAAATGCACTCCTTTAGATGTTCTTCATAAGATGAGCCCTATATTCGGGTGGCTTCCTTGGGGTGTTCTCCATGAGATAAACCTTGTACTTAGGCAGCCACCTTGAAATGATCTCCATGGGATGAGCCCAACACTCGAGTAGTTCTCTTGAGATGTTCTCCATGATATGGCGCCTAGCCCTGGATGGTCCTCGGACTCGGGCAATATAAGTCCCTACAGGCCTCCCTTAGATGTTCTCCAAGAGATGTCGCTCACTTGGCCCCTTGGCTTTAGATGACCAAACAGTTTAGCGTCATTCCAAATCCAATGGCTTGAAACGACGCTAGGGGGGAGCTAGTGGAGTGGGATAAGTCCCAAGACACGTGTCATGCAGTTAGCGTTTATTGGAAGCTAGGCCCAAACCCAATTGAGTACGCATGATCTGGACTTAACCCAGTCACAAGCATTTGAGCCCCAAGCAGAGAAGGATAGAAGGATGGATGGCAGCTTAGGTATGAAGATAAGACCACCTCGGAAAAAGGCAAGGGAACCACCTCGGACAACCAGATCGGGCATGAAGATGAAGAGAACAATGTGCACGTTACAACCCTCCCTGCAACAAGGATCGCTTTAATTAGTAGGAAATCACCTTAATGTACAAATGAATGTAATCAAACGTAAGGAAATAAAGCAATCACCATAAATGCCCAAATTATAAGCATAAACATATAAACCCCGAATCTCACATGGGTATAAAAGGTAGAAACGAAAAATAAAAGAGATGACTTTTTTTATCAGCTATTTGGCTATTACTTTGTGAAATGACCAAAAACCATTTTATAGGTTTTGAGCCGATTTATTGTGTTATTTCTTACCCGAACGTTAATATCATCTGTGCTTTTGCATAATTTGATTCTATGTTTATATCGAATATATTGCTAATTTGAATCAATAATATTATTCTCATTTAAAAAAAAAAAAACTACTAGTTTTTTCTTATTAATTAAAACTTAAAAGTTACCTAAATTGTATGCATGGTTGATCATGATGTCCATCGGTCAATCAACACAAAATATAAGATTTAATATTTAAATCCTCATACATCATGCCCTATCTCATATGAGAGAGTTTAAAAATGGTGGGACTGTCCTTGTGTGGAGTTAGGAAGAATTTACTAAACTGTCAACAAAATAATTTTAAATCTCAAACCAAAGCAACAATGAATTGTTCTTAATTTCTTTATTGGGGACTTAGGTTCAAATCATAATCAACAAGAGAATTTCAAGAATTGTATAGAAAAATTTGCTGCCCAAAGAATTACAAGTTAAAACTAATTTGTAGCATCGTGCCTTCTTTTGCCTTGTTGAATTGAAAAAGAATTACTATCAACGAAAAGGGGTAGTGTGGCACTCAAACAGATCTGGGATTTCATGGAATGGTGATATAACCAAAACCAGGGCTTCCTTTAGGATTTAATCAACTAATTACATATTCCCGAGTTTTATTTTGTCGGATAAAACTCTCGTATAGATTATTCCCTGTTATTTTTTCTATTTTAAATATATATATTTTATGTTTGGCTTGTGAAAAAAGACAAATCCTCAATGTCTAGTTATCATATGGCGAAGACTCAGACCTCCTTAGGCTGGACCCTCCATGGCTGCTTTTGGGAACTAAAAGAGATATTTATCTTTTTCTCAAACACGGAACCACGCACCCTGCCGGTTTCCCTTCCATGCTAATTAAGCAAACTATCGTAGATGTTTTAACTATATAACTCCCTGTTACCTGTACGTACCTCTCCTCCTCCACCTTAAAAAGAGAGATGGGATATATATTAATGAAGTACTTCTTTTGCCAACTTCAAAATGCAGCCTGTCACCAAACTTCATGATTACTTCCCATCTAACCCCCACCTCAATAAAAGCCCCTTTCTTCTCCGCAGCCATCCAAACAGCTTTTCTCCTCTACTTTCTTATAGCAGCAACTTTTAATTTGCCACTTGATACCAGTAGAATCTAGAATTAGAAAGATACGATGAAGCAGATTCTCTCCCCAACTCTTCTCCTTCTGATCTTTCTCTTCCTCTGTACCACAGCTTCTGGTCAGTCTTCTGCACCGGCTACTGCACCTACAGGCCCCGCCGCAGTTTCTGTTCAGTCTTTACCGCCAGCTCCGGCAACTTCAGGTCCTTCCGGTCCGGCAGACATCATTGCAGTTCTCCAAAAGGCTGGTGACTTTACTACGTTCATTGGGCTACTAAAGAGCAGCCAGGTGGATGCCCTAATCAACACCCAACTCAAGAAATCAAACCAGGGCTTCACCGTGTTTGCCCCAACGGATACCGCCTTTGCAGGCCTCAAAACAGGGACTCTGAACTCATTTTCTGATGAGCAGAAGGCTGCGCTCACAAAATTCCACGTAATACCTTCTTTCCTTGCTATCTCACAGTTCCAAACTATCAGCAACCCGATTCACACTCAGGCAGCAGGTGAAAACACTGTTCCCATTGAATGTGATAGGCAACGGAACTCATGTGAACATCACAACAGGGCTTGTGAATACAACAGTGGACAGCACTGTATACAGTGATGGTCAGCTGGTTGTGTATGAGATTCCCCAGGTTCTCCTTTCACAAGGTATTCTCAGCCCCCAAGCACCGGCACCGGCTCCGGTACCACCCAAGCCTAAGAAAGCTTCTCCTCTTAATGCACTTGCTCCTTCAAGCTCCACTACCGCTTCTGTTGATTCCTCCGATGTTTCCTGTCTGCCCCACTATGTACTAACTGTCGTATCCGTTGGATTGGCTGTTCTTGCGGCGATGTCCTTATCCCTCTGAACCAGAGTGTTAAAGTTCTTGCGTGAATAAGCGAACTTGTGTTGTCATGATTCTTACTTAATCAGATGTTTACCTTATGTTTGCACTCTAATCTGAAAAACTGACACAATATGAGGGTGTCTTTTGTTTCATGACAAAAATATTCATAAAACAGGATACAACAAAGTTCCCAGGCCATTACGTTCTGCAAACATACAAATAGTTAGACAACATAAAGAAATCAATCAAGAAATCCATGGGAACAGTACCCTGCCGTCAGTAGCACTCATCCCTGCTGCTTGGCCTGAGTTATTATTTTTATTAACCAAATCACATGGTTGAATAGGAAATAAATAAACAGGAGACTTTAACATGGATTGACAGGAAAAGAAAGATTACAATAAAGCTCTTAACAAAACCTTCCAATCATGGTGAGTTCGAACCGAATAAATCTCAATAGAACTGATTCGAGCTTTGCAAATTGCAACACAGTGTTCTACTAGCCGTTTGATACATATAGTGACTCTCTGGCTATCATCTTCTCCAATTGGTGGATGACACAGTTATAACAGAACTATTCCTCCTCCAAGGTTACACATGGAGGGAGAAAGTGGTGGAGATATTTATTACTACAATCTTCCGTAAAATTTTTGTTGCATGACTAAGCGCTGCAAGGGGATGTAACATGAGTTGTCTCAAGATTGGTGTATAGGTTGGTAGACCAATTAAGGTAGATGGCAAGACTTAACATATTCAAAAAAATTGGATTTTTGAGACGATTTTCTGAAGATTAGAGTTTGATACAACGTGGGAAGGATAAGGCATGACAAAAGATAATATTAGACATATCAAATCTTCCAGATTTGATCAATTTTAATGATTTTCTATGGAAGACAATATTCATCAATTATAAATATGGAAGGAAATCAGTTGGCTTGATTGAGCCAAAATAGGAAACATGTGATCCATTGTATTATGGTTTGATTGCCTTGGAAGATGATAAATATGGGACACATTTTGATGCAAATACACTACAAAAATGTAGAAGCACTTGCAAAAAAAGGTACTTGTGGGGTTGAATACATAAGTAGGTAGCTGCCCACCCTTTCATTGTTGAGTGTTTTTATATATTTTGTTGAAGGATATTTTTGTGGTTTGTGGGAGTTTCTAGTGGTATTTAGAAATTATGAGATCTCATTCTATGTCTTATTATGGCAGAATCTGGTGAAGACGGCGTTAGAGAAAGGGGGAGTCTTGTCTCATATAAGACTAACTCTAACCTAATTAATATATAATGAAATTCTTCTCATTTGGGCTCAGCCCCTAATGACATAGGCTAACGTAATCAATTTCTTGTGTTCTTGCATTTATGCTAATTTATTTTCGTGCATTTTTATTTTTGTCAAAATTTAATTGTTCCCACATAACTTGTTACACCAACTAAGGCACTAACAGGCAAAACATCCTCCATAGCAAGCAGATTTTTTCCCTTTTAGAAAGAAATTGGAAAATTTAAGTACAATGATAAAAAAATATAAAACTATACAAATAGTGCAGGACCATGCAGACGTAGCTAGAAGATAATTTAAAACAAACACTAAGAAACGATGCTCATTTTATTGCTACCCCCAAGAACACCATGCTATCGCTGGAATCCTGCTGTAATTTTGAGATAAATAATTTAGCATCTATGGTTTTTATTATATGTCAAGGATTATCAGATTATCTTCTCTCATTTGTTTGGAGGGGGCTTGATTGAATTTGATAAGGTGAAAGGTCCCCATTGTAACGTACGGGTTTGTTGCATATGAAAATAATGCAGATATGTACAAGAAGAGTGTCAATTTCCACAAGATTAACGCTTCTGTCTGATAGGTGGGCTTTAGTAAGTGAAAACTGGTGCAGCGATGTTGCAATCAGTTGATGTATATGACCATGCTTAGATGCAACAATTTTGTAATTAAAAAATATTATACGCTATTTAAATTTGGCTAAACAGGCACAGTAGCACGTCTGGACCGAATTCAAATTACTAGAAGAAAATAGTTCTGGAGTTTATATCACATGGCTGCTTTAAGCAACAACGAAAAGGGATCTAATCATTTTCTCATATACCAGAATCACTGCTGTGTTTCCTTCCTTGTCAAGAAATTAAACTAGTGGATGTTGTAACTATAGCACAAGTGAGCTGGATGGGTTATTGAAGTTCTCTAGCCAACTTCAAAAATGTAACCTTTCACCAGCCATGCCATTACCTCCCATCTGATCGCCCCCTCTATAAAAGCCCCGGCCTTTCCCCTCCACACTCATCCCAAACAACTCTTCTTCACCACTTTCTCAGGGAAATTACAAGTTTTTGCCACTCAATACCAGAAGAGCCTAGAAAAATATGATGAAGCAGTTTCAGCTCTTCTTCTTGATCATTTTCCTTCACTAAAATTTCCGGTCAGTCTTCATCACCTGCTGCATCCCCTTCAGCTCCCACTACAATTTCCCGGTCAGTTCACAGACCCCACCTGCCAGCAGCAGCACCTTTCAGCTCCCACCACCACTTCTGGTGAGTCTTCACCGCCAGCGCTAGCACCTTCAGTTCCTTTAGTTCCTTCAGGTCCTTCTACTTTTCCAGGATCCCTCGACATCACTTCAATCCTCAAAAAGGCTGGTAAGTTTAGCACCTTCATTGCTACCAAAGAAGCACCAAATGGATGCTGAAATCAATCTCGACTCAAGAAATCGGATGGCATGGAACCGTATTTGCCCTCCCAAATCGATAGTGCCTTCTCAACCCTCAAAACAGGCACCCCTGGAACTCATTCACTGATCAACAGAAGACCGCCTTTACACGATTCCATATAATACTTTTCTTGCCTTACTATCCCTCAGTTCCAAACTGTGACCAATCCGGTGCACACAGCGGCCGACGGTGATACAGTGGCGTTCCCGTTGAACGTAATAGGCGACGGAAAGCAGGTGAACTTGACAACGGGACTAGTTAATACAACAGTTGACAGCACAGTATACAGTGATGGTAAGCTTGCTGTGTACGAGATCGGGCAGGTGCTGCTTTCAGAGGGTGTCCTCGGGGGCCAAGCACCAGCACCAGCTCCTCTTCTTCCGAAGCCTGCAAAGGCCTCTTCTCCTAGTACTTCACATGCTCCATCGGTTTATCCCTCACCGTTTCCTGTTGATTCTTCGGTGCCACGCCCTCACGTACAACGATTGTGGTATCCGTTGGAGTCGCCGTTCTGTGGCATTGCCCTTATGCATAAGGAAGTGAGTGGTGATCCAAGAAAGATGGTGTGATTTTGTGCAGTGTGCTTCACGGTTTTCAAATCACTACTTACGTTGTATTCAGATTAGAAAACTTGACATAATAAATTCCCTCTTTTTCCCAGTGAAAAATATTTGCAAAATGTTCTTCAATTCAGCAGAGGTAACACAGGGTTGTTGGAGGAAAAACAAATAAGGAGACTGAAGAAAGACTAGCTCATGTTATAAATCGTAAATTACATGCACAGCATTTGCATCTTATATAAACTAAAGTTATACAAAACCTAAAAAAGGAAAATATTCAATTGTCATATACAATAATAGAACTTGACAAAGACATAGTTTAGAGGAAAAACAGGGAGAATTCTATAACATGAAACTATGTTGTCTCTTAACTTGTCTTTGGGTTATTAGGAAACCGAAGACAAGGGCGGTAGATGTATTAAGTATATCGGTAGTTTTCGCAAGTGGATGGGTCATAACGTATCTACTATACCCTCACTTGCCTTAAGCTCTTATCGCCTTGACGTGCACTTTCCTAAAGATATACCAATAAGTTACTACTCATTGTCTTCGAGCTCGATATCAGTTGTCTTTAAGTAAAAGATTGGAAAATCGATTTCACCAAAACAAACAGCACCGATGTGAAGATGAACATATTTCGATTGACGAACTTATTTGATCAATAATCGGGCGAGTGTAATAGCACCGTCCTTAAAGTAGATTTATCCTTTTTTAGTTTGTAACCTTGGTACAGTAGGGAAATGACGTTCTACCTTAAGGATTCAATAACTAAATCTCACATCGAGTGCACTCTTTTCATAAGATGCAATCCATCTTGAATATTAAAATATTCCTCCAAAATTTACGCTAAGATGCAGTTGACTCGGAAGCAGTTGTAAGCCGCATTGTTGTCTTTTATTTGAGAGAGAAAATGTGCTTAAAACATTTAAGAAAGAAAATATAATTGAAGCACTTGAGAAAGAAAGGGTGCTTGCACCTTTACCCAAAAAAATTACTATAAATGTTATCTTTCTAAAATCCGATTCTTTATATAACTCACAAAAAATTTCCTTTCCTCTTTTAGTAAAATACAATATACTTGAAAATATGTCTTACTATGGTAATTTAAAAATTATTTAAAATAACTGTACATTTAACATGGAAAGCCATAGAGACATTTTATATGGAAAGATTGATGATCTATCGACTCCCTTGTGGTTTTGTGTTTTTCTGGACGTCCTAAAAACAGGTGTAATCATAGAATAACATTGACTTGACTAGTTGAATGTATGACTTGTCATATACGTCGATCAATAGAATCCGCAAGCAATGAATAAGTCGGTTCTTATTGACATTGACATTGACTAGGCTAGTGCCAGCGTTATGGTAACGTGGGAGGGGACCAACAAAATCAAATGCGGCAAATATGGAAGAAATTCTTGATCAATTTGAGTACTGGGCTGCCAAACTCTCGTCTTCTTCCTCACCCTTCAAATAGGCTCCGTCACGTGGGGCACTGGACTCCCAATAGAAAATATTTTTCATAAAGGATAGTTTTAAAATTTTTTTTTTTTTTAAATAACCATAAATTTATCAATGTCTTTGATTCAAATATTAATTTTATGACTTATCATTTTATTGCCTAAAATGTTGCTCAAGGGGGAAGTGCTATTTACCTCTCTTAAATTATTAATGATTGTCCAATAGTGAAAACGTTTATTATGATTGTAGCATTTCATCGTACTTAACTCAAATGGTAAAGCGTTTTAAATGGGAGGGGGGTCCTAGTCCTAATAATAATAATTTACTACATTTAAATTAAAATGTAATAAACAATTCATGATTGTAATAGGGAGTGTGTTCTTTGTTCCAATAAGTAATCAAATTGGAGACACTAATCCAATACAATCAAATCAATTCAATCTAATTTTAAAAGAAAAGGTGTTTTCCATCTGCAAATTTAAAAGGATCACAAAATAAAAAACTTTTGAACGTAATTTAAATTTTTTATGCAATTCGGATATCAAGAATGGTATTTAAGGTGTGGTTTTATTAATATTTTTAAAAATAAACAGGTAGCTTTTATGATTAAAATGAAATCAAAATATCAAAATTTTAATTATTTTGTAATAAATGTATTAAATTTAGTCAATTACAACGTACAGGCTAGAGAACTTTGAAAACAACATAGATATTTAGCGTGGAAATATTTTGTTCAATTCCTTTCCATGAGGTATTTTTTTTCTTTTAAGAGGTCCTAGAAACAGATGGAAACATAAAATAACATTGACTTGACCAATTTAACGTGTCGTTGGATCATATAGGTGGACAAAAGTTTCAGTGTGATGAATAAAATCCAGAGTCAATTGATAAGCGGGTCCTGGTTTCTCTGGACTTGACAAGCAATTCTCTAAAACCCCTCTCTTGTTATGCCTCTAGTCTGTGCTTGTAGAATTGCTCTTGTCGATTCTACCAGGCTTCAGCAGCCTGTAAAGATGTTTCTTCAGCATTGCTTCAATCATTATGTCCACTTAGCAGCAGCTCCACTCGCCTACGAATAACACCACCACCCTGACCAACCCTTATGAGATGGTGAGCTTCTACTCTCCAAACAGTCCAGGTTTGCTCTTGGCTTCTTCAGTCCAAAGAATTCTACACTCCGCTATGTTGGAGTTTGGTACAACACAATTCCTGAACAAACTGAAAGAGCTTGTTCTCAACAGAGACCATCCTATCAACGGTACCTCCGGAGTCCTCTCCATCGAGGACACTACTTCTGAAACTTCCTTCTACGCGTGAGGGAAAAACACTACCATGTATGGTCCACAAACGTTTCCATATCATCAGTGGAACGTTACCATGTGGCTCAGCTGTTAGAAACCGGAAATCTAGTGTTGATGATCCAAAATGATGACAAGAGGGTTGTGTGGCAAGGCTTTGATTACCCCACAGATAATTTAATTCCTTGCATGAAAATCGGACTGGATCGTAGAACCGGTTTCTACAGGTTCCTAACTTCTCAGAGTCCCAAAAGCGACCCAGGAACGACATACTCCTCGTTTGGGCTAAACACCGCGGGTCTCCTCAAATATTTTTTTGGGTGGCCAGGCTTCGTGCCGCCATACAGAGCCGGTCCCTGAACGGCCTACGATTTAGCGGTGCGCCGACCATGAAATATAAACTCATATACACTTCTATTTTTCTGAACAATCAAGACGATGTCTTTATATGTTTACCATGATCAACGCGTCGGTTCTGTCGAGGTTGACGATCAACCCCGACGGCTATATCCAGCGGAGCACGTGGTACGAATTGCAGGGGAAATGGGTAAGCTTCTTCACAGCCCCAAGGGACATGTGCGACAGGTACTTCTGCCGGTGTCCAACAGCAACTGGGTGATGACAGGGGAGCTTCGGTTTGAGTGCATCGTGTCTGGCGGGGTTCAAGCCCTTCCAAGTCGCCACGTGACTGGTTCTGAAAGACGGTTCAGCGGGATGTCTCAGGAAGGAAGGAGCCAAGGTGTGCGGGAGCGGGGAAGGGTTTGTGAAGGTGGAATCTACAAAGCTCCCAGATGCATCTGCGGCACGTGTGAACATGAACATGAGCTTGGAAGCGTGTAGAGAGGAATGCCTCAAGGACTGTTCTTGCAGTGCATACGCGACTGCAAATTTGAGTGGAAGTGGATGCTTATCTTGGTATGGGGATTGATGCCATTAGAGTGCTTCTTGAAGGGCCAGGATTTATATGTGCGTGTGGATGACATCACTCTAGGTATATTTGTATCACAACATTTAATTTTCATGTTTTATGGATGGTTTCTGTCTCAGATTTATCAAATGATTTCTTATGTTTTTTTGTGAATTTTTTTTAGCTGCAATTCAAAAACAATCAGAAGGTTTTCTGGCGAAGAAGGGGATGATGGCAATCTTGGTGGTGGGGGCTGCTGTGATGATGGTTCTCTTGGTTTCATCATTTTTGTTCTTAAGGAAGAAGATAAAAGGTAATAGCACATAAATTCTTATTGTAGGTACGTTTTAAGCCTTGTACCTGATGTCTACGACTTGGACATAGATTAGCATGAAGCACTCTTATGGTATTGAGGAATTATATATATTCTTTCATGTTATTTTCCTCACAATCAAAGAAGCATTATTTATTGTTCAACTTCCATGATAGGGAAAGGAACACAAAACAATATGTTGCATAATTTGAGGCCTGGAGCTACATGGCTTCAAGACTCTCCGAAAGCAAAGGAGCGTGATGAAAGTACAACCAATTCGGAATTACAACTCTTTGATTTGAACACCCTAGTTGAAGCCACAAATAATTTCTCTTCTCATAACAAACTTGGAAGTGGTGGTTTTGGCTCAGTTTTTAAGGTATTGAGTCATTCGCAAATGTATAATGACTACAAAAACTGTTGGACTTTCTTTCATTTGGCACTAACATTAGCTAATTAGCTGAATTTCCTTAATTGTGAATAATCTAATTCTACATGATGATTATCAGGGTCGGTTATCTAATGGACAAGAAATAGCGGTGAAAAGATTATCAAAGGATTCGGGACAAGGAAAAATAGAGTTTAGGAATGAAGTGACACTTATCGCAGAACTCCAACATAGGAATCTTGTAAGGCTTTTGGGTTGTTGCATTCAAGAAGAAGAGAAGATGTTAGTCTATGAGTACTTGCCAAACAAAAGTTTGGACTCTTTCATTTTCAGTATGTATCATTTCGTTTCTGCCATTTCCATTTTTTAAATCATCTATGGTTCTTAATTTCATATTCATTTGGAGAAGTTACTTGTCTAGCTAATTAGTTAGAAGTCATTATTAGTATATTTCAACATCTTTTTACTAATTGATTATTTGTATATCTTTGGGCCAGATGAAACAAAGAAGTCATTGTTAGATTGGAAGAAGCGCTTTGAAATTATTGTCGGAATTGCTCGAGGGATTCATATATTCATCGATCTGGGCGACAAAAAGTCATACATCGAGATCTAAAAGCAAGCAATGTTTTACTAGATGCTGGAATGCTTCCAAAAATTTCAGATTTTGGCATGGCTAAAATATTTGGAGGAAATCAAATTGAAGGAAACACAGATCGAGTAGTCAGAACATAGTACGTACTGTCATGTTTGAGATGCCAATAAAACATAATATTTAATATGTTTTAATAATTTATTTTTATTCACTATTACAGTGGTTACATGTCACCTGAGTATGCAATGGAAGGGTTGTTTTCCACAAAATCCGATGTCTACAGTTTCGGAGTTTTGACATTAGAGATCATTACTGGGAGGAGAAACAACTCTTATTATCAAGAAAATCCATATACTAACTTAGTTGGACATGTGAGTAAACTGAATGTGTGCTGCCTCACTTCTTTATTTTCATTCTTTACGATAAGCTAATAAAGGTAAATTTCTCAGGTTTGGAACCTATGGAAAGAAGATAGAGCCTTGGATATAATCGACTTGTCATTAGAAAAGCCATACCCGGAAGATGAAGTGTTGAGATGCCTCCATATTGGGCTCTTATGTGTGGAAGAATCTGCAAGAGATCGACCTTCTATTTTGAGCATTATTTTCATGTTGGGTAACAACTCTGCCCTTCCTCTACCTAAACACCCTGCATTTACTTCAAAAACAACTCACCAGGGTGAAGACATGTCATCCTCTAGTGGAGGACTTCCTTCTGTTAATGATGTGACTATAACTATGCTTCAACCTCGCTAAATGCTTACACCTCACAATGTTGTAGATTTATCCACTCTATCATGACTTATACATAGTGTCATTAAGAGTACCCTCCTTTGGTTTAATGATCATTTTTTAGAGAAAATTAAATGACTATAATTGTTCAATAACGGAAATGTTAGTCCTGGTGGTAAGACAGTGCTCTTGTTCCAACAAGTAATCGAATTGGAGGCGTACCACCCACAGTCAAATCAATTAAATGGAGTTTCAAAAACAGAAAGTGTTTTCATATCCAAAATTTAAAATGATCACAAAATAAAAACTTTTTAAAAGTAATTTAAATTCTAGATCCATGTCAGGTATGTTTTCTACTTAGTATCAATCGATATTCTTCATTGTTTCAATAAAATTATTATTTTGTAATATATTTATTACAGATCTTTGATTATTAATCGTTGTTTTGAACAAATGATACTGTTGTTCAAATAATCTACCAATTAGTATCAGAGCTAATTTAATTAACATTAAGTTATCCAATCTTTTTCCCTGATTTCCTTGATTTGAAGCAGTATGGTTTCATCATACTCTTTTCCAATGTGCATTAATTTTGGTAGTCAATTGATATGCATCTTCTGATGGAGGCTAGCTTAGAGACAGGAAAGGAGTTATCATATTTCCAGCACCAGCTTCTTCTTCTCTTCTCTTGATAGTTGATTGACCCTAGAAGCCAAGACCAGGCCTTGTACAATAATCATCTTCCAAAACCCCATATACTGAACGATTGAGAAGCAGCTTATGCATAAAATCTTAAAACCAAAAGCTTCGTAATAAAGAATGGAGAGGAGAAAGTACTAGAGAAGAGAAGAATCTCTCTCTCTCACCTCTCTTAATGTAGAGATATAAAATAAAAAAGAAATATATGTGATTTGAGGTAGGGATACAGAGACAACAGGACAAAAGATAATTCATCCTTTTAATACTTTCTGCTTCGAATTATTTACATAACATGTAATGTGTTTCGATTCTCAGAAATCTCCTTTTTGTTATTTGTCTATTTAATTATCATGTATGAAATTTTTTATGACGGCTTGATTTTTATTTATTTTTAATTCTTTTGTTCCATTGAAGGTTAGGAAGGTTTCAAGGAAATAAAATATAATGAAATATTAGTCAGTTCTTTATTAATTTCATTTTCTAGATTTTTATAGGGGTATTTTGAAACTAATTTTACATTTTGTCCCCAATTTTGGTTTCTATCATTACAGGCATTAAATTTTGTTATAGAACAAAAAAAAGTAGAATATTTGATTTTGCAATCTTTTTGCTAATTTTACAGTGTTTGCAATTTATCTTGGTATTATTGTGATCATTATAGCATCATATTATGAATAAGATTGGTGCTTATCAGGGCAGAATAAATTGAGAAATATAGTCTTATAAACTTGCCTCTTGTAGATTAAGCGTATGAATATTTTTTGGAATTAATGTTATAAATTATGGTCTCTTGTCTTGCGCATCCAATTTTATTAAGATCGCATGGATAGTGAAGTTGTTCTATAAATGTTTTGATTATTTGGTAGGATCTTAGTTTGGTGAAGAGATTTATTAAATTAATAATGAACCGCTGAATTTACTACCCATCGGTAGTACTCATTTGGATTTGTGACTGACTTGTAGTTATCTTCATAATGTATGAGTCTTTTTATATTTTATACTTTGGCATTTTGTGACTCTTTTTGTAGGTCATTTGGTAAAAATGAATAATGGGAAACCGATTTACGTCTTTGTGCATGTATTTTGACATTGCTTTCTTGTTTGTCTTGAGCTTTTGAGAACTTTTCTCGGTTTTTACTTGCCGTCACGAAACTTAATGGGACTAATTACAAGCAATGTGTTAAATCTCTCATGATGAATTTGATAATTATGAAACTAAACTTGCCTTAAAAGTTGAAGCACCTCCAAAACTCACTATTGAAGTTCTGAGAAAAAAAGTTACATAAGGTGAAGTATTACAATAGTTGTTGTTTGATGATCATGGAGAATCAAATGGAGGAATCTATTTATACAAACATTCCCAAGATTGAGAATACAAAAGAGTTCTTGGATGCTATTAGCAAGAAATATACAAAGTTTTCAAATAATGAGAAAAATGAGTTATCTGATAATCATTTGGTGAATGTTTGTTTTGAATCTAATGTCATTGATGTGTTATCTGATACTTGGTGGTTAGATAGTAGTGTTACTAAGCTCACGGCTTTAATTACACATCTGGCCGATGATATCATAGAAGAAGTCAACTAGTTTTAGAGCAGTGCGTGTACATAGGAAGCGGGGTACAAAGTCTAAGGTTGATTTTCTAGGAGTTGTTAGATTGCTTGGCGAATTACTAAAAATATTTTGGATATAGGGATGTGGTGTACACACCCTCGATCAGGAGAAATTTGATATCATTACCTATTTTGGATAGACTTGGAGATAGTTTTCTTTTTGGAATTAGAAAAGTTAAATTGTACCGAGATTCACTATTGATTGGAACTTGAGTACTTTGTGGGAATCCTTACAAATTAGAGTTATGCCTTTGCCATGCATTACGCTGCCTTTTTGTGTCGTGGTATCACAGCGATTTGAGATTAAATGAAAAGTCTTATGCTCTTTGGCATAAGCGTTTGGGTCATTTTTATAGCAAGAAAATGGAGAGATTAATAAATGATGAGATTATTCTGAATCTTGATTTATCATATTTTGATACTTGTGGTGGTGCATTAAAAGGAAGCGGCTGCGAGTTAGGAATGCGAGGATTGTGAGATGCTGCGAGTTGCTTGGGGTTATTCATCGAGATATTTGTGGGTTATTCACTCCTCCATATGGGTGGCCATAAATATTTAATCAAGATTCATTGATGAATTATTAGTTATGGTTTTATAAAGCTCTATTTGGCAGAAATGCCGACTCTTTGGAGAACTTTGTGGCCTTGAAAGCAAAGTTGAGCTCTAACAAGGGAAGAAGATCAAAGTGGTTCATTTTGACATAAGTGGTGAGTATTATGGTAGATATGATGAGACAAAATGACCTAGACCATTTGAAATATCTTGGGTCAGAATGTGGCTTTGATGCTCGTGATGGTTACGCTTTGTACTCTTAACATACGGGATTATGGAGAGGGAGGAATCACACACTTCTTGATATGGTGCGATGTATGCTTGTTAATTCCTCACTACCTGAGTTCTTATGGGGTGAAGCTTTGAAAATTGCAGCTTATATTTTGAATCAAATGCCTAGTAAGTCTATTCCTAAGACTCCATATGAGCTATGGTCATAGAAGAAGCATAGTCTTCGTCACTTCCATATTTTGGGGCTGTAAGGTGGAAGTGAGATCGTATAATCCGCAATCCAAGAAACTTGATACAAAAATCATCAGTGAGTACTTTATTAGTTATTGTGTGTGATCAAGAGGTTTCGGGTTTTATTGCCCATTGCACGCCACTAAAGCAATTGAGTCACATCGAGCTATCTATTTTGAGGATTATACTGATATAAGCCAAGGGCCAAGTGAAATTGTGTTCAAAGAATACCCGTTTATTCCTATGCCTATTGCTTCTGCTCCGATATCTAGCCTCTCGTTGTTGACCTCAAAGATCCAATAGCCATACTAATAAATGAGGAACCCATCGTCAGGATGTAGATCCAAAGAGTCTCAGATGTAGACCTAGTAGCCCTAGATGTAGTCGTGAATATACCCTTAAGGAGGTCAAAGAGGGTGCATAGGCCCGCAATTTCATATGACTACATTTACTGTCTACCAGGAAGCATTTAGTACGATGCGGTGATGTATCGATCCGACTACTCAGCAGCCATTATTAGTCCTCAATCCAACTTTTGGATGAGTGCAAATGAAAGATGAGGATGACTTCCCATGTCACATAATAAAGCGAGCTTGGTAGATTCGCCAAATGGCCTGAGACCTATTAGGGTGCAAACAAGTTTAAGACTGCCGACGATGCCGCGGATGTGAAGAGAGATATAAAGCAAGATTAGTGGCTAAGGGTTACAATCAACGAAAAGGTATTGATTTTAAGGAAACCTTCCCACCTGTGTCCACTAAAGACTCTCTACGCATTATTATGGCTATAGTGGCTCATTTTGATTTGGAGTTGCATCATATGGATGCGGGGACAACTTTCTTGAATGGAGACTTAATTGAAGATGTTTACATGTCTCAACTATTGCCTTTGAGGAAGTTGGTAAGGAAACATGGTTTGTAAACTCCAAAAATCCATTTATGGTTTAAAGTGCGCTTCCGCTATGATCTCAAGCTCGGTTTAAGTTGTCACCACCAATGGTTTTAAGGAGAACATCGTCGATCAATGCATATATATGAAGGTTAATGAGAGAAAATAATTATTTTTGGTTTTATATATTGATGATATTTTGCTCGCAACCAATTATACTAACCTATTGGTTGAGACAAATAAGTTATTGTTTAGCCATTTGATATGAAAGATCTTGGAGAAACATCTTATGTCTTTGGCATACAAATACTTCACGATAGACCTAGTGGCATTCTGAGATTGTCTCAACAGATGTCTATTGAACACATTCTGAAAATGTTCAATATGTAATCATGTTAATCTGGTAAGACTCCAATTGTAAAGGGTGACAGATTTTCCAAAGGCTAATGTCCTCAGAATGATATTGAGAGAGATCAAATGAAAGTAGTTGTAAGACCCGATAAATTTCCAATTTCTGGGAAAATGGCAAAATCGTAATTTCGGTAAAAAATCCGAAATTTATTCTCTAGATCTCGGATGACAAAACGGATTTCACTGTTGGAATCTTCTCACGAAATCTAGCTAGCACATCGAATTTCATCGAATTCCGAGACAGTCGAGATTTGCACGTTTTTCGATGTATCGCATTTCAGGTGCCGTAAAACGACATGTGATGTGACGAAAGTCACTTATAACATGTACTCATATTAATTATGTTGCATGCATAGAGAAATGATGGAAATGGACGGCTGTGGTATTGCCAAATGTCGAAAATCTAAAGAAGGGACATAGATGTCATTAATGGAAAGTTTAAATGATAATAGGATAAAAGTCCAAATAGTGTCGTCTCCAACAACTAAAAAGGGGAAAAGAAAACGTGAAGGGAGGAGGAGATACAGAGAGTTGGGAAATTGAGTTTTTAGAGAGAGAGTAAGTCACTTCTCTCTAAATTTTCGGGAGATCCGACAGTCGGAATTCGTCGGGACAAGAAGGAAGGTTGCTCTACGCGACGAGGCCTACACGTGGACTCCGGTTTTGGGAGTTTTTGACAAACTCCGTGAGGTATGGGATTTATCCTACTTGGGTTTTACACTTTATTTAAGTGTTTTGTAATGTTTGGATGGCTCGAGGCCTTAAACGTTATCTGACGGCTCCAAATTCAAACCGAGAGTGGAAATTTTGAAACCTATCGATGCTTCGTGATCAGCCACATACTGCTTTTGCCAAGGTTTTGTGCATTTATACTATAAATGATGCTTTGATGTGTATAAGGTCGGAATGGCCATTGGATTTTGGGTTCACAAGGTGAACCGATGATCGATGAGGGATCGCGGAACGCGAAACTCCCTGTGGTTTTACTGCTCATATAATAGCGACACGAAAATCAAAATTTTCGCGTGAAATTGTGTTTGGTCGAGTAATTCAGTTGAATTGTTTGTGCTCGATAATTAGCCCACGTGAGCCTAATTTTTTACGAATTTATCAGGTGGAAATTACATGACATGCTTGTGTGATTTAAATTATGTGAATATATGCATGATTATATCTTTGCATGTATTATGAATTGTAATGGAATCGCATCACGCATTTCATATGCACTGGGTACCCTGTAACAATATGAGCGAGCGCATGAGCTGTTCTCGGTGAGAATGATTTCGGAGGGTTGACTAATAAATATAATTATCGGAGTGTGTCCATTATAATATCAGAGGGTAGTCCATATAAAAATATCAATCGTCGGAGTCGGCCCAATTGATATACATCGGAGGGTTGTCTACTGAAAAGATCATCGAGGTCGGTCCAATATTTATATCGGAGGGTTGTCCACAATTAAAAACAAATATCTTTGTTGAAAACAAGTTTTCTCATACGTGGCTTAGGCAAGTGTGAGGGAGTCGGTGAGGACGGAAAGATGAAATAGATCACCACATTCAAGCAGGATCATGCATTCGCTTGAACGTGTGTTTACTGGGAGCATTGCATACGCACTTAGACGCCGGTAGTAGCCCATTTTATGCGGATTCCACTACTAAGCATTAGCCTTTCTTCCGTCGGCGAACATATTTTCAGCATGCGAATAAGATTTGCGACAAAGGGGCCATCATGTGAGGCTTCTAGTCGAGAAAGAAGTTCTGTCACGCTTATATCATTACGTATACATGTATTAGAATTTAGAATTTTAATGTGTCGTATAATAAGAAACTCACTTTGAAATTATTGGATATAATTGGTTTTACATCGATGATGAGTATCAGAGTATGCCCAAGAATGTGCTTTTACTCATATATGTATCTCAGGAATGCTCGACAAAGACAAGTGTCAGATTCGGCAGCCCCCGTACAAAGGAGACCCGCCCCGATTCGCGAGACGCCGGGTCACCGACATTCACGAGCATTCCGCGTGCTGACGGGTAGTCAACTAATTTCCTGATTTGGGCGTCACAAAGAGTCCCTATTCTATAGTTGTAAACAACCGATGTATGCCTGCCATTCACACGCCCGATATTGTTTTTTGTCGGGCCGTATTGATGCAGACTGAGCTTATCCTACCAAAGCCATCGTGAGCAGGCAAGAAGTTTCGAGGTATCTTCAAGGTACCAAGGATCCCATGTTGACATATTTCCACAGATCAAAACTCTGGAGCAAGGGCTGGGTTTAAGTGATTCCAATTATGCAAGTTACGTTGATGACAAAAAGTCACTTCTGGTTCTATCTTTGTGATGGTCATGAGTTACGCCCCACGAAAAGTGTCAAGCCATATTACATAACTTTACTATGGAAGCAAAGTACGTGGTGTGTTATGAGGCTACTTGTCATGCAATATGGTTACAGAATTTCATTTACTGAGTTTGTTTAATTCAATTTCTGTACCGAAATTGCTCTATGATAATTCAAGCAACTCAGATCTTCTCTCGAGAACACTAGCAAAGACTTCGCTCCAAGCACATTGATGTGGTACTTTTGTTAAAAGCAGAAGTTTCGCAGTTTCCTCTTATTTCGCTTGAGCCACACGCCTACCACTCAAGACGTTAAACCCACTAACCAGTTTACCTATTTGTGTGTGTTCAAGAACACGCTCACTGCATGGGATTGTTAGGTTTCAAACTCTTTGTTTTAGTGGGAGTTTTGTCTTTTCATCTATTTTGTAAGGAAAGTTAATGCTTTTTTGTTATTATATGCACATTTTGACGTTTGTCATTATATTATGATTTTGTGTCATTTTGACCAGATTAAAGACATAATGATGTTTTTCTTTCTATCAATCAATACTCATTATCACGCTATATATTAGTAGCTCCTGATTATGTATGATTTATGCATCCTCTCTCGGTGTATTAATTGTATATGTTTGGTTATAGCTATGTAAGTCTCTTGTAGAAGCATTTAGGTTATGATTTTGATTAGTAGCACCTGATTATGTACAATTTATATACCCTCTTGATATGTTAATTATATATGATTGGTTATGGCTATGTAAATCTATTGAGAATGTATTTGAATTATGATTATGTTGTCCAAGTAGGAGAATGTTAG
This sequence comes from Tetrastigma voinierianum, assembly GCA_016808115.1. Lineage (NCBI taxonomy): Eukaryota > Viridiplantae > Streptophyta > Magnoliopsida > Vitales > Vitaceae > Tetrastigma > Tetrastigma voinierianum. The sequence goes on from JAEQBH010001029.1 coordinate 174,331, forward strand.
ATTAATTTATTAATTATGGACTAAATATAATCATATTACAATTTTAATTGTGTAATTGTGCATGTTAATTATTGATCATTTATGACGCTTAATATTAACTAACTATTATGGGCCCATGGTTCCATTTTTCTCCCTCATTTTTGCAGTTCTATTGACTGTAGCTTTACTGAATTAAACCCAATTGCTCTCATTTTATATATAAGAATGTATTCCCTGCACTTCAATCCTGGGCCATCTTTATCTTCGATTCATCCCTACAAATTTCTTTGAGAGATAAATAATACTAATACTCTCGATACATACTGCGATGTTTTCTACCTAGTACCAATTGATACGTTTCATTGTTTCAATAAAGTTATTATTTTTTGAATGTATTTATTAGGTCTTTTTATTATTAATCAATTGTTTTAGACTTGATAAATGCTCTTGATTTTCAAAATAATCTAGCATATGATATCAAGAATGGTATTTAGGGTGTGGTTTTATATAATATTTTTTAAAATAAAAGATAATTTTTGTATGATTAAAAATACCTCAATTAATCGAAATATCATATTTTCAACAGTTTAATAATAATATATTCAATTTAGCTCTATTAACTTAGAGTTACTATAAGGCTAGAAAAAACTTTGAAAAACGACATAGATATTTAACATGGAGATATTTGTTCTCTTCCTTTTCATGAGGGCATTTTTTCTTTAGAGGTCCCAAAAACAGAGTAAACATAAAATAACATTGACTTGAATAATTTTTAACGCGTGATTGATCGTATATGTCCACTAAATTTTCGGTGTGATCAATAGAAACCAGAAGCAATTAATTAGTGGGTCCTGGTTTCCCTTGACTTGAAATTGAGTAGGCTGGTCACTTACGGCTGTCTAAACCTTCTCATGCCATTCCTGGTTAGATTGTTCTGTAGAATTGCTCTGATATACATCCTGCAAAGATGTTTCTTCAGCACTTGCTTCTATTTCTTATGCTCCCACTTAGCAGCCCCATTGACACCATCACTCCCAACCAACCCTTAAGAGATGGTGAGTTTCTACTCTCCAAGCAGTCCAGGTTTGTTTTTGGCTTCCAGAATTCTACACTCCGCTATGTTGGAGTTTGGCATAACACTATTCCTGAACAAACGGTAGTCCTATAATCGAGACCATCCTATAATCGACACCTCCGGAGTCCTCTCCATCGAAACTCCTGGAAACTTCCTTCTGCACCGGGGAAATACTATTCATGTATGGTCCACAAACGTTTCGGCCTCATAGGTGAACAGTACTACTGTCGCTCAGCTGCTAGATACCGGAAGCCTAGTGTTGATGATCCAAAACGATGATAAGAGGGTTGTACTGTGGCAAGGCTTTGATTATCCCACAGATAATCTAATTCCTTACATGAAAATCGGACTGTATTGGAAAACCGGTTTCAACTGGTTCCTAACTTCTTGGAAGTCCCAAAGCGACCCTGAAACCGGGACATACTCGAGTAGCCTTAACGCCAGTGGATCTCCTCAAATATTTCTGTACCAGGGTTCTCAGCGGCTATGGAGAAGCGGTCACTGGAACGGGATAAGGTTTACCGGTCTGCCGGCGTAGAAAGCTACATCCATATTCAATAATATATTTCTTAACAATCAAGACGAAATCTCTTATATGTTTACTATGGTCAACGCGTCGGTTCTCACGAGGCTGTTGCTCGACCCCAACGGCTACTTCCAGCTGAGCACGTGGCAGGAATCGACGGGAAATGGTGGAGCTTCTACACAGCCCCAATGGACCTCTGCGACAAGTATAGCCGGTGCGGACCCAATAGCAACTGCGACGACAGGGCCGCCGCGTTTGAGTGCACGTGCCTGCCGGGGTTCGAGCCCAAGTCGCCACGTACCTGGTTCTTGAAAGATGGCACAGCTGGATGTCTCAAGAAGGTAGGAGCGAGGAAGGGTTTGTGAAGGTGGAAGCTACGAAGCCCCCAGATACATCTACGGCACGTGTGAACATGAGCATAAGCTTGGAAGCGTGTAGAGAGGAGTGTCTGAAGGACTGTTCTTGCAGTGGATACGCGACTGCAAATGTAAGTGGAAGTGGGAGTGGGTGCTTGTCTTGGTATGGGTATTTGATGGATACAAGAGTGTTTCCTGATGAAGGTCAGGATTTATATGTTGGTGTGGATACCATTACTCTAGGTATATATACTAGCATTTAATTTCAGGTTTCATGGAAGGTTTCTCTTTCAGATTTATCAGAACATTTTTTATGTTGTTTTCGTGAATTTTTTTTATAGCTGAAATTGATCAAAGGAAGTCAAAAGGTTTTCTGGCGAAGAAGGGAACGGTGGCAGTTTTAGTGGTGAGGGCTACTGTGATTGTGGTTCTCTTGTTCTCATCATTTTTGCTCTTAAGGAAGAAGATGAGAGGTAATCAAACATAAATTCTTATGGTTCATTTTAAGCTATCCAATGTCTGTGGCTTGGGCATAGATTAGCATGAAGTGAGTTTCTTTGAGGATATATACTTGCTAGTAAAAGCCAAACATGTCTAATCTTAGTAATCATGTAAATTAATTTTTCAGGTATTGAGGAATTATATCCTTTACTTTTCCTCACAATCAAAGAAGCGTTATCTAATGTTCTACTTCAATGACAGGGAAAGGAAGACGAAACAAAATGTTGTATAAATTTAGATCTGGCGGAACAGGGCTTGAAGACTCTCGGGAAGCAGAGGGTGATGAAAGTATTGTTGGAATAAATGTCATTTATTCCAAAGGAATGTAATTCATTCCAAAGGAATGAATGATCTTCATTCTTAGAATGAATGTGAATGTCATTCATTCGAAGAATGAATTATTCATTCATAGAATGAATTACATTTATTCGAGGAATGAATGCTTGTTCATTCCAGCTCCTATATAAAAGTGAGCTCCTTTCAAAGGGTAACCACTTCTTTTCCAAGTTTTGTGTGTCAGGAAGGTTAGATCAAGTTTTGTGTCTAGGCGTTATTAGTACGGTGATAGGTTTAAACATATTTTCAGTTCATTAAAATAAGACGTACGCATCAGAGAAATGCTACTCAGATGTCGTTTTTATCTCAGAGACCGCACGCCGATCTTATAGTCTCTGAGCACTAGAAAAGACGGCGAATATGCTTTAAGAAGATCGTGACTCCTCACGCAGACTGCGATGTATCACTCCCCAAATTATACCCTGTCACTTATTACATGTTTAGGTATAATAAAAGTAAACGTGATATTTTTCTAAAAATTTAAGTGCTAAAATGAAAAAAGAATAAAATAGATAAAAACCTCGAGATTTATCCAAGAGTTGGGCGATAAATTAAGAATTTGCAAATTTAAAGACCCAAGAGACATAAGATGAAAAGAGATGATATGGTATTATAAGAATTTGAATAAGTTGATTTGTAAATAGAACAAAGTGGGAGGACTAAAATGAAAAGAAGAGAAATTTGGGTCAATTTGATAAGGCCAAACAAGGCCTTAGAAAAATCCATTTTTTTGGCTTGAGAGTTATGGCAATTCGGTGGGAGAAGGAGAAAAAGAAGAGAAGAAGGAAGAAGGAAGAAGGAAGTAGATAAGAGAAAAATCCAGGTTTGGAACATCTCCTTTGTTTGGAAATTGATATTGGTTGGTTTGAAACTTGTTTGGAAATCTTGTTTGGAACTTTTATTGAATTCATGTTTGGGTTAAGAAATCTCCAACCTCCTTCTTTGTCTATATGTAGGTTAGGGAAAACCCTAACTTATAAACGTGTTTCGCTGAAATGCATTAGTTTAGAAGAAATTTTCGGTGAAAGGGACCAAATTTGGCCATTTCTACATTCAGCCCGACACCCCTACGCCAAGGCGAATGAGTGCACGCCTAGGCGGAGGTCACTACGCCTAGGCGAACCCGAGCCCAGAAATTCTGCCTTTTTGGTTCACCTAGGTGGAGGGTCCACCTAGGAGTAGCCTGCTCCACCTAGGCGTAGTGAAGCCGCCTGCTGCATCGCTTCCCATTTTTAGTTCCTCTCTTCTATTAATTCTATCAATTATCCATTGGATTAATGAGGACCTTAATAAGTGAATGAAAGGCTTCATACAAGCATAAAAGTTATATGAAAAATATTATGTACCCCGTCGCCTTGGCAATCCGCTCATTGGGCAAACATTATTTCTTGCCCTCTTTTGCTAATAGGATTAAGAATGATAAAACAAGTTCTGAAATACATATAATTATATGTCTGCTTAAGACCGAATAGTGAATGAATTTGCATCTTTGATCAATGCTTCGATACTCCTGCTAGTGCTACGACACTTTTGTTACATGGGCAGGCACTTCTCTAATCAGTGCTTCGGCACTCCTGCTAATGCTACGACACTTTTGTTACGTGGGCAGGCACATTCTGTTCAGTACTGTACTGTACCTTCGGGTACTTATTATACTGTATCCTTCTCATTCAGTATTAGAGGTCTATGTAGGCAAATACTTATATGTTGTATGTCCGAACGATAAGATACATGAAATTAAATGATAAGAATCTAAATGATGAATAAGAAGTAAGCAAAAGAAATCAGTATATTATGTTCTATGTTGTACCCTTGGGTATTCCTGTATATGATATCTATTATGAACTCCTACGGGAGATATGAAAGTTCCGTTACAAGAGTTATGTACATGAAAACTCTGTTATAGAATTCTGTATACGTAAACTCTTACATATGCTTTATGATATATGTATTCTGTAAATGTGGACCACTTTAAGTGGTCATATCTGTTTCCCACTAAGCTATAAGCCTAGTACGGGTGTTTCAACCATATAGGTACTGAAGAGGACATCTGTGGCATTCCGCATCAACCAGGGCCAACACATCTATAGGAGTCCACCTGATGTAGGTTTCGAATTTGATTTTGTAATGTAAATGTAAAAGTTTTTGTAATAATGAAAGTTATTTACGCATAAAGAAACGGTAATTTTATCACGTATAAGATAACTGTAATCACCACTGGCTAAAGGGTGGTATTAGAATTTTATTTCCTTATGGATTTGTTTATTGAAATGGGTCCACTAATGTCCTAAAGTTATGAAGGAGACTGCAAATGTTGTCGTGCCCCTATCTTCGTCAAAGGTAGGGCGTGACACAAAGATCCTCAATCTCTTTTTTGTTTTTTTTTTCTTTGTAATTTTTCCTTTCCCTTGTCATTTTGTTTCCATGTATTTGCGAACAAATTTTTGTAATAGTCTTAAAACATATTCAAAGGAGAAGGAAAACAGGAAGGAAGATCCAGCCGACTAGAAAAAAAAAGAAGAAAAAAAAAGGTCATAGAAGGATAAAAAAAAAAAAAAGGTGATTGGAAGAGAAAAGAAGAAAATGAAAAATAGTTTCCTTTTTTTCCTTAAAGGCAAGTAGAAAAAAAAGAAAAAAACAAATTTTTCAGTGCTCGGGGAAAAAACTACTTGGTTTTACGGGAAAAAAAAAAACTTTTTTGTTTTAACCCTTTTGAAAAGGTTTTTTTTTTTTTTTATATCTTCGTGACAAATAATTAAAAAAAACGAAAAAGAAAGAGCTTTCTTTGGATTTTTGTTTAAAGTTCGGTCAAATTCAATTTATTTGGATTTTTTGTTTTAAAGATTTTGGTTAAGTTTTTTATCTTCTTTAATTTTTGGAAGTTTTTTTTAAGGGAAAAAAAAGCTTTGGAAAATACTAATTTTTCGTTGGTTAAGGAAAAAGCTTTTCCTTTTTGGAATTTAAAAAAAAACGAGGAAAAAAAACTTGTTTCATAGAATGAAAAATATTTCCTTTAAAATTAAAAAAAATAGAAAAACCTTTAAAAAATCTTTTTTAGGGGAGTTCTTTTGTTTAGTTAAAACTTTTTGAAAATGTTTTAATTAGGAAAAAAGAAAATCCTAGTACAAAACTACAAAGAAGAAGTTTTGAGCCCATGATCTAGCATTCAAGTGGTAAATGCTCTACTAGCTTAATTGTGTTTTTTCTTTGCGATGAATATATGATAAAGAAATAAGTGTATTAGGCTAAACTCTACACTCACATTGTGAGTTTCTGCCAATTCCTTTTGGTCTTAGGAAATTGGAAATTACGATACAGAAAAGTTTTGTCTAATGAGTTTGGATTTTAAACGGGACCGTCTATGACCCTTTCAATTTTCCTGCCCAATATTCTCGCTGGCCTAAGGAGGTCGGGTTTCGGGGCTGTTTCTATACCCCATGAGTCTTTCTTGGGAATACTCTGTTATACGCTATTTTCAATTATTCTAAGAATTGGTTTTGGGAATAGAAAATTTACACATTTTCTACAATTTTGTAGAGAAATGGACTCTGATTCCAACAATATTGTCCCAGCTACATCTACCCAAGTTGCAAACCCTATTGCGGCACAAGTGCAAGTGATGCCAACTGTTGTGCCTATTTCTATCTCACTTGGAGAAAAGCCAGAGAAGTTTAATGGACTAAACTTTAAAAGGTGGTAACATAAGATGTTTTTCTACCTGACCACCTTGAATCTTGCGAGATTCTTGACTGAAGATGCTCCTAATCTCAAAGAAGATAAGCATGATATCCAAGTCATTAGTGCTATGGATGCTTGGAAACATTATGACTTTCTATGTAGAAACTATGTCATGAATGCTTTAATTGATTCATTATACAATGTGTATTCAGATAAGAAAACAACTAAGGAGCTATAGGAATCACTAGACTTGAAAATATAAAATTGAGGATACAAGGGCTAAGAAATTTGTTGTGGGTCGTTTCCTCGATTATAAAATGGTAGATTCCAAGATTGTGGTCAATCAAGTCCAAGAACTTCTGGCAATCTCTCCATGTGGCATGTCGAAGGAATGATAAACAATTTCGAAATTTTTCAAGTTATAACTATTATAGAGAAGTTGCCTCCTACTTGAAAAGACTTTAAGAATTACCTCAAGCATAAGAGAAAAGAGATGAGCATCGAAGATCTAATTATTAGACTTCGCATTGAAGAAGACAATAGGATCCGAAGAAAGGGGCAATACAACTAGCGAGCTGGGTTAACTTTTGTGGAACATGGTTAAGGTTCCAAGACAAAGAAGCACAACAAAGGGAAGGGCTTTACGTTGGGACCTAAAGGAGGGGTCTTGATGAGCTTAAAAGTCATCCATTTTCAGTCCATTTTTTTTATTGATTTCTATCTAAAAAAGGACTTATTTATATACAGAAATGTGGAATAACTCACCAAACTGCTATATAGCAGGAAATTCAAGAGAAAGAGGATATTGCAAAGAAGGAGCGTAAAGTGGTCGAAAGGTGAATGACACGACCGTCGAATGATGTCGCAACAGGAGAGGTGCACGAGGAAGAAAGGACCGATGTCGCGACGCCTTGACAGTAATGAAGAATCACACTGTCGCAACCACAAAACTCTAGTCACGACATAAGGGCAATTGGAATACAGAACGTAGGTCGCACGTAAACTCCAAGTCGTAAACTATAAATTAATGAAGAACACATGATGTCGACACCATTTCGAGGTCGATGTAATTGAAGGCCGAGCAAAGAGACATAGAAGTCACGACACAAGATTTTCAAGAGACTGAACATCGAAGTCGCGACATTTAAAAGAGGTCGCGACATCAACACCGGTAATCAGGAATTGCTCCCAGAGTAGGTATCGCAGGACAACTTGTAAGGAATTACACGCGACGCCATTTAGAGGTCACAAACTGTAAGATGAACCTTTTGGGAAGAATGGACGAAAGTGATTAGGACAACTCGATGTCGCGACTAAATAAAGTTTCTCGCGACAAATGCTTAAGACAACTGATGTCGCGACAAAGAATCGAGGTCGCGACATTAACAACCAAATGGGCCAGTTAATCTGAAATCCACAAGGAGGCGCATCAAAGTTAGGGCCCAACTTCATAACCCTATAAATAAGCAATACATCAAGGAAAAGAGCTTCGCGCCGTAACGAGAGATCCGGGGTGTTCTCTAAGGCTCATGTATTTTAATTTTCTTTTTCTTTGTTTTCAGAAGTTATTTTAGATTAGATTATTATTTCTTTCAAATTTTGGATTTGGACGTTAGTCAGTTAAAGCAGTAGTTCAATGCACTCTATTCTTTCTTAAATTATTCGCTCTGATAGTCCGAATTCCACAAATTTTGGAATTCGATTTCCAAATGTCCGATCTACAAAGGGTTCTCTTGATCGTAAAGCCATTGTAGGGTGTAATAAAAAAGTAATTTAGAAACCCACCTTCCATTGAATGTAATTGTTAGAATTTATCTTCCCGTAGAAATTTATCTGTGGGCTACCGAATCCCGCCTTATAAATCTACTACAGGTTCCTCGAATATTCTCTCAGATCTCGATCCCAATATCGTTGTCCTATACCCGCAGATTGTTTCATGCTTTGATTTCCAGGAGGCCCTCCTCGAGTGACACGCAGAAGGCATTCCCGGTGAGTAAAATAACAATTTCTCAAAGGTATGCGAACCTCGGGAGCACGAGGATCTAATGAGCTCAGGTATGTAAGTCGATAAATCAAGCCTCTCACTTGAAATCGATTGAGTTGAATGACTTATCAATTTAAAAGCAGAGTTCACCTCTATCTCGAATGTGTTAGTTCGATCCTCGTTAGCAAGGATTCAATCAAGGAAATGATGAACTGCTCCAATTTCGAGGAAGAAAACTAAGAAAGTGTAAACCCATGCTAGTACTTATGTTTTACGAGCTAAGGTTTACAAATTCATGTTCAAGTATGAAGTATTGAAAAAGAAAATATCCGCACTAAGGCAACCTTGTGACAAAGTAGTTATCTAATCCTCTGACTTCGAAAGAATCAGGAAAGATTAGATGATGAACAGTGTCGTAAGGAGAGATCCAACTACACTACGCTATTCCTTGGACAGGTTTTAAATCTGTGGTTCATGAAGCAAAGCCACAGAGCGGCCTCATAGAATTGATGTTTCACAATACATTTTCAATGCTCCCTTTAAAAGATAACTGATCAGTCTGAATTTGTTATTTTAGATTTTTAGTTTTAATTCATTTTGTTATTAAATCACTTTTCTTAGTTTTTATTATTTTAAGGTTTGCTAAGAATATTTCAATTGCCTATCAAAGTCCAAATAGTATAGAGTTCGAGTAGTCAGGGTAGTTGATTGAGAATTCCCAGATCTCTCGTGGAACGATATCCGACTTAAACTAATTTTACTACTTGTTCGACCACATAATTTGCAAAAGATCCTCGATCAAAACCAAAAAAGAAAATGATTTACTCTAAGGAAACCACTTTTAATCAAGATAATGATAAGGAACACAACAAACAAGTTTCATGGCATTATTGCTGGGAATTAGATAATAGTCCTTGGGTAATAACGCTATAAATTTGTATAGGTATTTTGGTCCATCACAGAAAGAGGTGAACAGGTCTCCAAGAAGCAAAATTTCCTAGGGAAATGCTTCAATTGTGGGAAGCAAGGTCAAAAATCTTTTGATTGTAGATTGCCAAAGAGGAACAAACCCAAGGAAGCTAATGTGGTTGATGGCATCACCAAGGATGTATCTGACATTTACCTCACAACAGAATATCTCGAGGGTGAAGTCAGGATCCAACTTGGGGCAGGAATGGTGGATTGACACCCTGCCTTATCACCATGTATGCTCAGACAAGAAGATGTTCTCCACCTTTGAACCAACTGAGACTGGAGAAAAGGGGGGAACCCTGCCACCTTTGAAATCAAAGGTCAAAGAAAGGTGGTCTTGAAGATGACTTCTGGAAATGAGCTGACTCTAACCAATGGGTCGTATGTACTTGAAAGAACTTAGTGTCTGGTTCATTGTTGAACAATCATGGATTCATGTTTGTGTTTGAGTCAAACAAGTTTGTACTATCCAAAAGTGGCATGTACATTGGGAAAGGGTATGTGAGCGATGGTATGTGGAAGTTGAATGTAATGACTATAATTAAGTCTAACATGAATAAAGCAAGTACTTCTACTTACATGCTTGAGTCGTCTAATCTATGATATAGTAGATTAGGACATGTTAATTATGATACATTGTGTAGATTAATTAACTTAAATCATATACCAACTTTTCAAATTGATGCAAAGCATAAGTGTGAATCTTGGGTCGAGGAAAAACTTACCAAGTCATCTTTTAAAGGTGTTAAAAGGCACACTAAACCTCTTAACTTAACCCATAGTGATATATGTAATTTGAAGTTTGTACAAACAAGAGGTGGTAATAAATATTTTATTACCTTTGTTGACGATAGCACCAAATACTGTTATGTGTACTTACTCAAAAGTAAGGATGGGGCGATAGAGAAATTTATTCTCTACAAAAACGAGGTTGAGAATAAGCTCAACAAGAAAATTAAAGTGCTACGAAGTGATCGAGGTGGTGAGTATGAATCACCATTTGTTGATGTTTGTGCTCAACATGGTATCATACACGAAACCACAACACCTTATTCGCTCAATCCAATAAGTGGTCAAGCGAAAGAATCGCACTCTAAAGGAAATGTTGATAAGTTTTGGTCTACCACAAAACATATGGGGATAAGCCATTTTGTCTGCTAATTACATTTTGAATAAGGTACCTAAAAATGAAGCAAAGAAGACTCCATATGAGTTATGGAGAGGACGACAATCATCCTATAAATACTTGCGAGTGTAGGCATGTTTGGCCAAAGTGACAGTTCCTCCACCTAAAAAGGTGAAAATAAGACCTAAAACTATTGACTGCAATTTCATTAGTTATGCACATAATAGTACTGCTTATCGATTTCTTGTCCATGAGTCGAATATCATAGATATTCACAATAACACGATAATGGAATCAAGGAATGCATCATTATTTGAAGATGTATTTTCATGTAAATCCAAAGATAAAGACAGTGATGTAGAACCTAGAAGGACAATAAAATCTTTTGGTCCGGATTTTCTGCCATATGTATTCAAAGGGGAACCTCGGACTTTCAAAGAGGCAATGAAATCTACAGAGGGTCTCATGTAGAAAGAGGTCATTATGTGACGCCCCAAAATCCGGGGTTCGTTTGATCATCCATCAACCCGCGGAAAGCCTGTGGATATTGTGTAACTCGATACCACACCGTTGTGTCCCATTTACCAGGATCCATAATTTAACAAAAATCGGACAGAGTCTCCTTTGTATGAGGAGCTCTATCCAAAACCCAAATTGTATAATAATACAATCACATGACCCATCTGAGGCCCAATATAACACAATGATCGCACCGGATCCATTTATGAGTAAAAATTGACCACACCAGGCCTTTTTATCCACATTCATATAAAAACATGTAATACTATATTAAAAACAGTCCATATGGGTTCAATTACAACTCTTTACATATTAGTACATGCCAAAACTAATTTGTTCCAAATTATTTTACAAAAATAATTAAAAAAGTAATTTTAAAAGCCACCGTCGGCTTTCTTCACCCTTACGGCCTCGAATGAGAACCGTCCACCGACACAAGTCCCGCACCTGAAATGTTTTTCCCGTATAGGGTGAGCCACGCCCATGTAGACCCTCAATTTTGTCCCTCAACACTTGCATTTATCCTATGGGTGTCACACTCACCCATCGTTCTCATATGTCACCATTAGGGCCCTTTTAGGCTTAGTCGGTCTCCAAGCCTCGGGTGGGCTTGTATGTGGTCCATTGAGTGCGTATGTAGTTCACTTCGAAGTGTCATCGTGGCTTCCTTTTTTTAGTTATTGACATCGTGTCATAGGAAGCAAGTAGGCCCCCCCGAGGTTTTAGCTCAATTGGAGTTTATTAGAGTATGTCGAATTAGGAGCACTTAGGCTTGTTTGGATCATATCTCCCTCATTCGAACTCGGAATCGTGCACCATTTTTTTTTTTTTTTTGGATTCCTTATTCTTCAAGGAACATTCTGTCAAAATTCCAAGAGTTTTCTCAGCCAGCTCAATCGGTTGGAAACCGGTTCAACGGATCATCAGGCCAGCTTGTATGAAACATTGATTTTGGAGATTTTGGAGCCCATAACCTTTGTGGTTCAAACCCATCCACTGTAGATCAGTCCTGGCCACGGTTTGGGCCCAGTTATGGGCCATTTTGTTGGTTTCTTACAACCCACCTTGAGTCCATTTTGGATTCTTAGTGGTTAAGCAAATGGATAAATGTGGCCAGCTTTTGTCCTTGTGAATAGAGGAGTGTTTATGGAGCTGGGGAAGTCCGAGACTGATTGGGGGAGTTCCTGGACTGAAGGTGTGCAAAATGGAGTGAGCTCAAATGTTTATGAAGGAGAAAGACAAGAAAAAAAACGTGAAAGAAGGAAGGGGAGAAAGGAGAGAAAAAGTGAAGAGGGAGAAAACGAGAAAAAGAAAATGTGAGATTTTCTCTAGATCCGGGTGGGAGTGGTCTCTCTCATTTTGAAGGGGATTTCCTAAAGTTTTAAGGGAGTGGATACCTGGTTTTGGAGGTAGAAAAGAAGGAAGACATAAGGGGAGTAGCCATGAATTCTATAGGTATGAACGCTAGCGTTTCTCCCGCTTCTTTTGCGCTTTTGTCTTTGCTCTTTTGATATCAGAGTCTCGTTTTAGGGCACTAGGCATTGTTTGGGCTCATCAGCCATTCGGAGTCGTGGACCAGGCTAATGTTTATTTTTTGCACTTTACTCAGAGTAGAATGTTTTGAAAAAATTTGAGAATTGTTATCAACCGGCTCAACTGGTTAGGGAACCAGATCAGCCGGTTCATTAGGTTCTATTTTCAAGAACAACTTTTTAGGGCACTAGGCATTATTTGGGTTAGTTCTCACTCATTTGGAGTCAAAATTGTACATTGTTTATTTTTTTAGATTCCTTACTCTATGAGGAATGTTCTGACAAATTTTGAGAACTATTCTAAATCGGATCGACTGGTTAGGGAACCGGATCATCTTATTCATTAGGTTTTATTTTCAGGAATAGTGTTTTAGGGCACTAAGCATTGTTTAGGTCAATTCTCACTCATTCAAAGTTGGAATTGTACACCATTTATTTTTTTCAATTCCTTACGCTTTTAGGAATTTTTTGACATGGTTTTAGAATTTTTCTCAATCGGTTGGACCGGTTCCCAATCAGTTCAACTGGTTCTGCACTACAGCTCACTGACTCTACCATCTACGAGGAACACCTTGGCTTGTTTAATTTGGTTCTCACTCATCCAGGCTCATAATTGAGCACCGTTGCTTTTTTTAGATTCCTTATTCATTGAGGAACTTTCTGAAAACATTTGGGAATTTTACTCAATCGGCTTGAATAGCCGGAGAACCCGTCAACCCGTTTCAGAAAAGGACCATGGCAGCCCCTCAATTTTGGCTTTTTTTTTTCGAGCCCGAATCAATTGAGACTCAAACCCATTTTCTATGGGGCATTTGGGGGCCATATTAAAGGTTTGAGCTTATGTTTGGTTTGAGTCAAGTGTGGCACCCATTTTATGCTATATGCATTGTGGTCTAGGTAAGTCTAGTTTGATTTATATGATGCCTGGAGTCACTTATCTCATTTCAACCACCTTTCCTCCCTTCGTGAAAATTTAATGCTTGATTCTGAATACATGTTGTATGGTTGACTCACCCTTTGTTGCAGTGCATGGCTAGGGACCATAGGTAAGCACTTTGATTTAGGATCGTGGAATTCATATGCATGCATGGTGCTTAATCTTGAATGTTTGTTATGTGTTTATGTGTGTTGGACGAATCTCTTCTACAACGCATGGCTTGGGACCTCAAATACATACCATTTGCTTTGATTGGTTGAAGATCGATTGACCTTAGGCTATGTAGATTATATGAATCATACAAACCAACTCGGTATCTAGCATGCTTACTCATGGTTGATTGGTACCTAGCTATATGTTTCTAATCGTATAGATGGTTAGCTCTGTGTGTGGTGTCTCTGTATAGGCTTCAAGCCTACAAGATGACTGATTGCTGCATGGCTACCCTCTCTCTTGCATGATTGCTTGATTTGTTTGTGTTTGTGGGGTGCACTTGTATCTCCTTGTTCCATATCACCAGTCTTAATAGATTATTCCTCATTGATTGCTTGAGTTGCTTCAAGTCATTCCATTGCTTGCCTCTCGACCGCTTTTAAGATTTTGGAGTGCAGTCTAGAGAGTAAGGGCTATATCATGCTTCTGGGAGCACTAAAGAGATTTAGACAGATATCCTTGTTGTATGGCAAGACCTCAGATAGCCTTGAGCTGGATTTCATGGATACATGCGTGGCTAGTTTGTCATTTTGATTGGTGGTTAGGATCTTTTGTTACGTATCCCATCTAGGTACAGTCATCTAGCTTTTAGGACTTACCTTTTCCCGTTGTCAGCTTTTTAGCCACATTACCCCTGAGGTATCACCATGTCAACCCGCCTCCCACTGGTGGAAACACACACCAGCTGCTCTGCCGACATCACATGCATCGCCCAGGCCTCTGATATCATGATCACACATTTGATCGATGGCCATGCACCACGACACCTTCCAGTGACAACAGTCAGAACTGTTCCAAGCCCAGTTTGATCCCAACTTATGAGGACTGTTGAGGATCATATTCCACACTACCAAGAGAGTTATACAGATCATGATCAGAGATATGGTGGTCCTAAATAGTTTCACATCGGTTCGTCACAAGATTATCTGATGCTCATATCACCCACGGATGCCATATTAGGATCGGACAGGATTATTAAGAACGCCCACCACGATTCTCGTGGAGCACCCCCGCATGACTCCCCACAGCCCACCTCCACCTCACCACCACCAATTATCTCGGGATCCGATCAGACCATGACCATACCCACCACCACCACCATCCGGACCCACCGCATCGCGCATGACTATACACCCACCCTACCACCACTACCTATTCAACACCTACTCCGGCCGGAGCATTTGTACGTACGGTCGGCCCCGAGACCACACCACATTCTGTAATGGCCCCTACACATATTATTGATGACACCCAAGCCCTCAGACGGCTGTGGATTATGCAGGTCGTCTTTGCATGTTTCGATAGTTATTTGGCTGGACTGATATGATGACCTTCCAAATAAGTAAATACTTTTACAATCGAGTTCCTCATGCCGGACATTGAGAGATACATGGGTATAGGGTGCCCTCAGATCTTACTCTTGCAAGCATATAATCATTGCATAGGCATGACCGGATAGATGGAAAATAAAAATGATTATATAGTTCTCTGGCCACTAAGCGGTGCCGTCTGTTGGTTTGCCTTTTATTGGAACCTTGTAGACATATGATACGGCTGATTTGGGATGAGTTTATCGCACAAGATTTTTTTAATAACAGAAGTGTGCCATCTCGTAGGGGAGTCGAGGCCCTTAGGCAGAGGCCTGAGAGTCATTACTTCATTTGTCTCCCTTAGAGGGAGAAGATAGCGACTGCATTATGGGGATAGACCCTCGACAGCAATCGTGACAAGATAGATTATGAGCCTTAAGCCCCAATTTGCTAGGCATCTCACGGGCTTCTCTCCACGCATGTGCATTTCGATCAGCCCTATGTCATCGAGGAAGGCATAGCTAGAGATTATGGGCAAACTCTTCCCTGCATTCAAAAGGGACGGCCCAGGTTAGGCCCCCAGATCATCGATATACGCACTGTACATCGGTTACAGGTTTTCACGCTAACCAATGACCTAAGGATAGTATGTAGATGATCTTTGGGTCAGATGGTACAACATGATCAATACAGACCAGTTGCTCCCTATAGGCCGACAAGGCCTACTTATCTACATCCCACACCACAAACAAGAGATATGCTACACATGCACCCCAGCTGGCCACCCGTACGCGATCACTCAACAGCATAGAGCACCGCCTCCACCGCAGGCCGGCCAGGGCAGGGCTTTACACACTGGATGCCAAATGAGCCGAATTCTGTGAGATTGGTTGAAGGGGGTTTGATTGCTCCACTACCACCCAAACCACCACCACATCCTACCCCACCAGGATTCAGGACAGATCTTCACTATGCTTACCATCAGAGAGTAGTCCATGATACAGATAGTTGTGCGATGCTGAGACACGCCATTCAAGACTTGATTTATCAAGGTTTGGTTGATTTAGGATGCCCTACAGTGACTACAGACCCTCTCCCCACTCATGACGCTAGAGTTATACCTCCACCCACAAGTGGTGTACATTCGGTTGAGTTTTGAAGAGACGAGATATTTATGTTGAGATGGGATGGAGAGGCTCCACAGCCAATCATTTTATACACAGACTCATATTTTAGTGGATACAACTCTCGCCGTTGCATCCTAGGCCATCTCGTACTTATCCCATAAGGAGGTTCCTTGCAAATGTATCTCAATTTCACCCGTATACTTGCAACATATTCCACCCATGACACCCTTCATTCTGTTCCCATAGGAGTATAGGCCTATTCATAGGGATGTTTAGATTGTTACATGAAGTGGGAGGGTAGCTCAACCTCCACCTATTGACATACCATTTTCTCTCGGCAATGTGCCAGCCTGCAGGTGATGTTCGTAGAGAGGATGATGAGATTCTACGCCACTGAAAGGCACTACAATGTGCCCGTATATCCATCTCGAGCCTATTGGCCTCATCCATTACTAATAGAGATGCATTGATTAGAGCACTTAGTTAGATTAGAGTTGACACTGCCACTACCCCTGAGGGGCTTATTCACTTTCTAATGAACCGTACCTGAGCTACACGCATCAAGGCTTTTTGATGATGATTTACCACCCGAGGGGTTAGATCATGTTCAACCCTTATTCATTGATGTTTCTTGTTCAGACTGTTGGGTGTCGTCTGTCCTATTGGACAACGGCTCCGCCTTGAACGTCTGTCTGTTAGTTACTGCCCTTGTACTTGGATTTCCGCCAACTAATTTTAGGCTTTCTTCACAAACCATTAGAGCTTATGATGGGACTTAGAGGACAATAACCGGGCACACTCAATACACATGTCATGATAAGCCACTAAATATCTATACTATTTCCTGTAGTTTTGGGATTCGCTCATCCTTTAACCTACTTCGCTACCTCGATCTACGAGGCATGTTATACCATCTTCCTTCATCGAAGTCAGTTCATACACGAGGGCGACTATCACGATATAGTCCTGGCAAAGATGTTGTTACTTTGAGCCTGCTTTT
Organism: Tetrastigma voinierianum; assembly: GCA_016808115.1. Lineage (NCBI taxonomy): Eukaryota > Viridiplantae > Streptophyta > Magnoliopsida > Vitales > Vitaceae > Tetrastigma > Tetrastigma voinierianum. Next base: position 191,502 of record JAEQBH010001029.1, read on the forward strand.
TACATATCAACCACAAGTGAGGGATAACCTACATTCGATCGTTTACTTTTAAATGCAGGTTCGTGTTATCGCCTTGTAGGATGACAGAGACTGGTGCCTATATGTCTTTCGATCAACACAACAACAATTTGGTACTTAGTATGATGAGAGGCATGTCCTATATGCCTGGCTTGGGGTTAGGTCACCGCCAACAAGGGTCTTGCGAGTTTACTTTTATAGTTGATCATGACATACCCTATGGGTTAGGTTACACTCCTATAGAGGACGATGCACGTCACATGGCATGGCTACGTCGGGACAAGGTAAGGGCTCGCTTGTCTGGGGTTCCATTCGATTACCCCCTCCGCACGTATACCTTTCAGTTAGCTAACTACTTTATTAGAGGATCAAAGCACGCACCCTGCATAGGGGGTAATCGACCATGCTTGGGAGACGGAGGATCCAAGTCAATCTTATTAGGCCTGGGACATGTGTCTTTAGTTCAAGATTATTGAGGCACCAAAACATGATAGTCGCAATTCCCATCATCTACGAGCTAGTGTTCTTTTATGTATTTCCCAAAGGAGGTCCTCGACTATGACTTCTATCTAGTGATTTGGAGGATGATACTCATTTTGTTAATTCTTCTTGATACTTACATAGACTAGATGGACATGATTGACATAGGCCATATCCTCGATGAAGCCCCACACAAGCCCCATTTTGCTTTTGACATGTTTGGAGTTTCTGATATTGATTTGAGGATATGATGACACTTATGACGCTCAAGGCCGGGACGTGCCGGATCTGACACTCTCATGTCCGGCTTTGTCACCCGCTTTTGATGATATTTCTAATGGTAATAATGACATGAGATTTTTTAGCATTTGCATGTGTCAACATTTTCTCTTGATTTACACCAACAACACATATATATGATGGCACATGATGTGGGAGACACAGATGACCCACTAGGTGGCCAATCAAAGTGTGATTCTGATACAGAGGACATGAAAGCTACACCACATCGTAGCACAGTTGATAGATTTTGGGACACCGTGTCGCCCAAGGAGATTAGGATTAGCTCTTCCTTTCTGCGATGAGGAGCAGATCGATCGACCGCCGTGTCATACTTGGATGTATTTGTATGGTCATATGAGGATATGCCGGCCTCACCTCTTTATAGTGTAGCATCACCGCCTATTCTACCATGCTAGGCCGCGAAGAAGAATTGAGGAGACTACACCTCGATGGAGCTTGCGGTGTTACTGAAGAAATTCGGCAACTTAGCGTGGGCTTTGGCCGCTGGTTGAGTATCCTGAGTGCCTGGCTAATGTCGTCCTTGTTCCCAAAAAAAAATGGCAAGGTTAGAGTTAGTGTAGACTTTCGTGATCTGAATAAAGCCAGCCCACTTTCGTGATATGAACAAAGCCAGCCCTAAGGATGATTTTCCCCTCCCACACATTGATATGTTGGTTAACAGCACTGCAAGACATTCGATGTAAGTATACAGAAAGTGGGAATACAAACTTCCCAATGCTAATTCAACACATCTTCATGACCTTCTGTGTTTCACTACATCGACCGTCTCGCCATTCAAGAGTAATGGCAATGGTGGGATTAAGCTCCCAAACTTAACTCCCTCGGGCAAATGCAAAAGAGGCATCGATTGATACTAGCTCCTCGAGTCACAGAGAGCTTCATGGAATCCATTCCTCCAACAATACAAGAATTGTGAAATTCCGGGTCCTTCATCTTTACCCCAGAGTTCTTTCTGACACGGTGACCGCAGCGGCAAAGCAAGGAGATTCACTATTCCTTCTTCTACTATTTTTCTTCTTGCCTCGCATGTCCTTCGTAAATTTTGCATACAAAGGGCATCCGAGTCACCAATTTCGCAAAGGCATACCGATCTCCAAATTTTCCGGAAAGTTTTCTGCTAACCTTGCAACCAAGCCTCCATTCGATTTCTCGCAACTATGAAAAGGGACCGCAGCTTTGTTCCTTGGATGTTCTTCTTTCTACTCCTTCTTGTCATTCTCCGTCTCTTCCTTTCCCGGGTCTTGCTACTCTCTTTGTTGTCGCTCACCTTTTTCTCTTTCCCTTCCTCTAACCTCCTTCCCACTCCCCCTCACCGCACTCCTCAAATGCCCGCACACCATGCAGCCTTTCGGTTCTTCAGGTCGCCCTGGGGCTGCATCTTCCTCCGACTTTGCAGGTTAGGGCCACCGCCTCTACTTGTGTCTCCGTGTTCTCTTCTCAAAGTGGATGGTTGGTATAGTGTTCTGAAAATTTGAGAATTGGTAGCAAATGGCTTTCCCACCCTCCAAACTTTTGTTCTTTGAGGTTCAACAGTTTTTTATTATTATCCCCCCATAAATCCATAAAGATCTGCTCCTCAAAAGATGGGGCCTCCCTCCGAATCTCTCGCATTCGTTTCGTGTTCATTTCCCACGCTGCCGTCGCCGAACCTCGTGGCCGCCGATACCCCGCTGAGGGTTCCGTCCCTCATCTTTGTCCTCGAGAAGCCCTCCACCATACGAAGTTCATGGTTCCTAAGTGCTGGGTGATAATGTGTCAAAGGTTAGGATTGGTTTGAAATGGTAAGCTCTTGGCTCAGCCAAATAATTAACCTCTTCAGCATCATAAAGTCCTTCAGTTACTCTTTCAGCACTTCCCTTCATTAACTCCCTTTCAATTGCTCCTATTTCATGAGCGGTGTGTGTCTTTCTTTCTTGCTTGTCTAACTTGTGCATAATGGCATCCAACTTGGCTCCATGGTCGCCATCTGCTAGCTCCATGATTCCCTTCTCCACTGCTTCCTTTTGAAAGCCTGTAAGGAGTTTTCATGTTACATTTAGCCATCTTCAATCACTTCTTTCGCTTCTTCTCTCAAGACTTTTTCGCTTGAATGCTTCACAAAGATGAAGCATCAATTGATCCCTTTGATATATCATTCATGGCATGATATCTGATGTCCATACGAGTCTTCAGATCTATCCCATTACATTAGACGTCTTCTCGATAATAGTTTGAATCTTTCTGAGCTACATACGGGCTTTTTCATCTTCCCCACTGTTTGAACAAAATGATTTCCCTCCTTCTTTACGTGGTGAGGGCTGGGGAAGAATCTACACCTAGAAGTGAGCCTCTACTAATTCCTCCAGTATCAAGCAGAACCATATGGTAAGATTCGTACCATGTATTCTTTGTATCTCTTAGAGAATGGGAATAGATGCGGTTTATGACACGGTCTCACCCCATTCCGGCAAGTGTGGCCATCGAGGAATCTTCGGTGCTCATTGGATCTTGATTGGGATGACCGATTAAGCGTCTTTCTTCCGGACCATTGTAGTCTTTGGTTTTAATTCAAATTATTAGCATCTTGCCGAGAAATGCGATCATTTTACAGGTAATTCTTCACTGTATGACGGTCTCGAGAAATCCTCCATTGTATCGGTGGTGAGGACTTCACTTTCTATATGTATTTCCAACAGTCACGCTGCATGCCGTGGGTAGGTTTTGCGCGGCTTCTTGGTCTTTCTTAAGCCGCAGCGTCCTTTCTATTTCCATATCGTTTGAATGGATCGATTCTGTTTCTACATGCCAAGTTTTAAGAAAACAAAACATACTCCATTAATAGGATTGGTCGGAAATCATAAAATATATTCCAATATGGGTTGTTAAAAGGTGAGAAATTCTTCTAAGGGATTACTCTTGAAACGCTGTTTTTGTTCTTTTTCTTTTAAAAATGTCCAAATTAGTATTTCTTTCTTTCATCTGAATATTGATTTAAAAAAAATTCTTTCGATCCCCGGCAACGGCTCCATAAAACTTGTTGACAGACCAAAGAACACATATACAAATTTATGACACTATTACGGGACCAACTAATCCCAGCCAGCGTAATAAACTGGGGTCATAAGACAAAACACATATACAAATTTATGTCACTAATACGAAGGACTATTAATAAGCCCGACAACGGCAAAAACTTATTTGACATTATACTATATAAATCCTAAATCTCTTAGAGTAAATCATTTTCAAAGTTTGGTTTGGTGATATTCTCACGAAATTACCATAGTCAATGGTAATAAAATGGATTTAAGTCCAGATATCGATCCCACACGAGAGATCTCGAATTTTAAATCAACTACGACCTTTCATTCACATACTACGGATCACAAAATGATAATAGGATCCAGCATTAAGGTGCTGGAGAATTAAGAACAAAGGAAAATAGCTGAACTAACTTGACATGCTGAAAGATAAAGATAAAAATAATAATTTCTTCCAATAAAAAGAATGCAATCGAATAGTTATCGAAGACACATTAATAAAGCGATTATAGTGAACTATAGATTCTGTAGTTAATGCTGATAAGAATTTCTTGATTATCTCGGGTTTCAAATCTGTCGAGTCGTTTGTAGTCATTTGGATCTCTCACCTCCACATTTCATTATCTAAATTTCTTGTTTGGATCTCCGTCAGGAATTAGATAACTACTTTTTAAAAAAAAAAAGACTTCTGTATGTGGTATTTTTCTTTTGCAATAATACTTCGCCTGCCCATTTATCATTTATGCGTCCTTAGCTCCCAAGTTGTCGGTCGAGCAAGGATATACTGACTTCCCAGTTGCTCCTCCTCGAAATTAGAATGGGTCTTTCCTTGATTAGATCCACGGCTAACACGGGATTGGTCTCATATCCAGGAGTGAGTGCTTGTTTAAATGGAGTAACTCATTATTTCGTTCTTGATTTCAGAGTGAGAAGAGGATTTATCTAGGTGAACTACAGAAAAATCAAAGATCCCTAATAGCGAGTTAGTATACTAGCCCGAAAGAAATGTGCATTACTCTCGGGAATGTCTTCCTGTGTCACTCGAGGACCTCCTTTGGCTCGAGCAATATGTGAAATCTTAACGGGTATAAAGAAGCGTGTGATCCCAATACAATCGACCGAAACCATAAGTAAATTCGTGCTTGAAATTAACAATTGCTGAAGCGACTACGGGAAAGATAAATTATTTATAATGTTCGGCCCAATGGAGAATGGATTCTCGATTCTTGAATTCTACCGTCTGGCCGATTCCTCGTCATAAGAATAAGCGCAATTTGAAGCGAAGCAATCGGTCGGGAAATTTGTGCGAGACTTCAAACATTTCGGTATTAATGAAAATAAAATGAATTACGCATTAGGCTTCAGCGCCAAATGTATTCTAGATTGAAAATACAACGAAAATAAAAATCTGAGCATAATATGCTCTAAAACGTAATGAAAATTTAAGAAAAATAAAAGAAAAAGAAAGAAAAAAATAAAGAAAATGAGCTTTCGACTATCGGACCTCGTCTGTAGCGTAGTACTTTCATGAGTTGGATAAGTCGCGTGTTATAGGTTCCTCAATTGGGTACTAATCGATATAACTGCGCTGTGGATTTTCGATATCGAAGCGAATCCTTTGTTCGATTCGCGACCCCGGTTCCTTGTTGTGACATCAATGATGTCGCGACATCAATATCTTGTCGCGACATCTTCTCACGTCTTGGCGAAGGTTTCAATTGTTCTCTCACGATGTCCACGGCGTCGATGTCTTGTCGTAGCCACCAGTCAAGTCATGCGGTCTTCGGTGATGTCTTGGATGTGTGACATCAATCTCTTAATCATGACATCATCTTAAAGAAGCCGTAGAAGCTAACGGTTATCTTATTATCATATAACCTTCAATATCTTGTGAGCATCTCTTTACAAACTACAAGTCTTTGATCTGATGCGTTCGATGCCAGCGACTTCCGATCTCGTGCTGCTGACCTCGACTAGTTCTCGGCTTTGGCCAGTTTGCTTGATCTTCGCGACCTCGATCCCCACGTCGCGACATCGACTTAAGTCATTTGCGATTTTGACTTGTCTTTATATGTCGCGACTTGGTATTATCATTGACTTCGCCATGAAACCGCGCCAATGACGATTACGTCCCGGCGTCGATATCATGTGCGTAGCTTATGACTGCCGGTCTTCTCTTGATGGTTTTGATGCTTCGTGACTTGACTCTCTTGTGATGACTTGACTGGTTGCTCTTGATGTCACGACTTCTCTCACGTCGCGACGTCAGCTCATTTCACTTCACGGCTTTCTCAAGAAGCGGAGTCTCAGAGTCATTGACCCTCAATATTTTGTTATCCATGTCGCGACCCTCGAATCGCCTTTCTTCAATTTCGATGTCGCAATTTCATGACTGATCGTAACTCCCAAACTGCATCACCAATGACTCAGCCAGCTTCTTTCTTTCTCGCTTCGCTATATTCACCGCATCTTTCTCCACTTATTGCTATATTTTTCTCACTTTCTTTCTCTTCCTCGCTTAATAAAATTTGGTGAGTTTCTTCATATTTCAGATATTAATTATTCATTTCTAGATGAAAATCGAACAGAAAATGGACTAAAAATAGATGACTTTAAGCTCATCATCAAAGACCGCGTGACATTCGATGTTGTCTCATGGATGGATTTTCTTAGGTATATCCGATTATGATGGCTGGAAGAGGATACGGAGAAGACTTCTTTCATTACTAAGTAAGATTTTACCAGTTATGCCATTTGGGTTGAAGAATGCAGGAGCTACTTATCGTAGAGACAAGCATTACTCGGCGATACGATGCACAAAGATGTCAAGTATATGTGATCGACATGATAGTGAAGTCCCAAGACACCCGCAGGTGATCACTTAGTAGTCTTATAGAGGTTCTTTGAGAGGATCAAACATTTCAGCCGAGGTCAACCCGGGCTATGCACCTTGGGGTAACCTTAGAAATTTCTAAGACACATTGTTAGTGAGCGGGGTATAGAGGTTGATCCTAAAAATATCATAGCCATACTTGACATGCCTGCCCCGAGGACTGAGAGAATATCAGAGGCTTTCTAGGTAGATTACAGTATATTAGCCGTTTCATAGCTAAACTGATAGGCATATGTGAGCCTATCTCTGCCTTCCGAGGAAGAACCAAATTTACAGTTTGGAATGATGATTGCCAGCGTGCTTTTGAGAAGATTAAGGAGTGTCTCCTTTCCCCTCTAGTTTTAGTGTCTCTTATACCAAGGAGCCTTTGCTTTTGTATTTGTCAGTTTCAAACATGGCCTTATGATGCATGCTAGCTCTGCTCGATGATTCAGGGAAGGAGCGAGCCATCTATTATCTGAGTAAGAAGATGCTAGAATATGAGTGCAGATACATTATGATTGAGAGCCTCTGTTTGGCATTGGTTTGGGCCACTAGGAGACTGAGACATTATGTGACAAAGTATTCCATACTTTTGGTCTCACGATTAGATCCGTTAAGGTATCTGTTTGATAGGCTGGTTCTCGACCCCAGAAAATATTGAGATGGTTAGTACCGCCGAGAGCTGATATTCAGTATGTCGCATAAAAATCCATAAAGGGAAGTGTTATGCGCATCATCGGCTTTGCTCAGATCCGGCGATGCATCGAACATGATGATTTCCGATGAGCAAATTTGTTCTCGCGACCGTGATCGCAAGACGGTAGTCAGACTTGGTGCCACTAATCAAACAGATTTGGCATTGGTATCCTATTGATATCACCTCAGGGTGATCATATTCCCATATCAGTCTAATTGACATTCTCGATCGCCATCGATTGACAACAATATAGTCACAGTACAGGCTCAGACATGTGCCTGTGAGACTACACTTGATCTTAAAGTTAGACAGTTAGAGATCCACGGGGATTCCAACTTGGTTATTCAACATACTCAAGGTATTTAGAGGAATCGAGATGAGAAGCTGAAGCCCTACCATACTTACTTGGATTTGTTTGTTGATAAGTTTGATGAGTTGAGATATATACATCTACCTGTGAGTGTATAACTCATTACATGCGTTAGCCACCTCGCTTTGTAATTGATTCTTACGTGAGACTGCACTCATTGTTGATTAAGACTAGGTCTGCACCAGCTTATTGGTGTTTGATTGGAGATATTGAGGATCAAGATCAGCTACCCTAGTACCACGATATTTATCAGTTTCTTTTATGTGATGCTTACCCAGAGTCAGCCTCGGCCAAGGATAAGAGAGCATTGAGACATTTGGTTGCCAAATTTGTTGCTTATGGGGATGCATTGTATAGGAGATCGCCCGATGGCATGTTGTTATTATGTCTAGACCGTGCCTCTACAGATCAAGTGATGAGAGAGGTTCATGCAGGAGTATGTGGCCCACATATGGGAGGTCATATGCTAATGCATAAAATCATGAGGATCAAGTACGGTTAACCATGAGATATATCGCTGCTACTTGTACAGAGATGTCCGGCAATGATACACGGACTTGATACACGCTCCACCTCTCCCGAGTTGCATGCACCTCTCACATCCCTTGGCCATTTTAAGTACGACTTCGCACTAAATCGCGAAGGTTAAACTGTAATTAATCCTGCTCGCACAAGTGTACGCGGTCGTGGAATGGCAAGATAGTGGGTGGAAATACTAGTCGTCCCACAAGGAGTTTGAATGCCAAATACTGACTTAGGTTACCCTAATATTATCTAGGCTATGGTTATTGTGTCACTACTCTAAATCAAACTAAGAATCGAACTAAGTGAAATGACTAACGACTGTTTCTCTCTCAGGGTGAAGCACTAGGGTTTATGATTTTACCTGACTACATTCCATGGTGAACTAATATGAGATATTCAGCTATAATTTATGCGAATGTTGATGGTAAGGTGATCTTTTCTCATGCATCAACCTCTCGAGCGCTGAGCACTCCATCTCAAGAGCGGGCTTCATTGCATCTCTCTGCAACCTCTTAGAACCCTCGAGATGATCTAACCTACAGTCCTTATTTACCACATAAAAAACCATGATATCTCTATCCTATGATTGATTGTATGATACCTTATTCAGTTCCCTAGAGTTTCTCATCTTTGACCTCAAAACCCTAGCCTAATATATGTAAATAATGGCCAAATATCAACATGTAATCAAATTAGAAATAAGGTAACCAACAATTGCAAGAATTACGCTATATAATTGAAAGATTAAAGTTCATCCATGATGTGTAATCAAAGTTACATCATAAACCCTAGCTTAGAAGTTTAGAACATTATGAGATGAAGAAAAATAAATTAGAATTCATAGTCATGAGGGTAGAGTAAGAAAAACGGGATGAGATGTAGTGAATCTAATCTTCTCAAGCCTTGCACTCCAATTGCCTTTTCTTCACCTCTTCTCTTCTCCAAAAGTCCCCCAATTATGTCTCCCGAGGTCCCATTTATAGCCCCCACTAAATCCCTTGGATGGGCCTGAACCAGATTCAACACAATCTGAGGTCGCTCACAACGCAGCGCGTGAAATCCCACTGCGCGTGAGCACCGTAAAATCACTCCCAGCACATCACACCGGGCGTAGGATCCACGCAGCCGCTGCGGCGCATCGTGTTGTTTTATCTCTTCTGCCTTTGAACGCCATAACTTCTCTCACCCAACCTGAATTGCACATTCTGACTCTACGGAAGATCTTGAAGTCGAATCCATACATACCAAGAATAGCTCCATCAAATGTCATTTTATAAATTTAAAATGCACTAGAATAAAACTGGTTGTCGTGGTTCTCAAATAGCTTCCTTGTTTTTGCTTCGACTTCCTGAAAAGGCACTTCCCCCATCCGGATTCCGAATTGAGTGATCTTGGTATTTTTGGAAATATTGTGAAGTCTAGAATGTATTTATGGGTAGTTTGGAGCCATTTGATTTCCCCATTAATACATAAAAACTGAAAGGTCAAATCTGTTGTGCTCTATTTGGTGATTTTCCAATTTTTCGTTGTGTCTTCGCTCTAAATTCGCACCGCCCCACCAAATGGATCACCTAATCATAAATATGAACATTTAGATCATTAGGTACCTCTATTTTGCTATAAAACATTACTAAAACTACGAAAAGATTAGGTTTGTAATGAGTATTTTATATACTCATCAAGTATGGAGTATTGATATTATTGAGAAGATCTCTCCCAAGTCTTCCAATGGGCATGAGTACATTTTAGTTTCCATTTAGTATTTCACCAAGTGGGTGGAAGCTGCTTCCTATGTTAGATTGACAACTTACTATGTAATAAATTCATCGATTGTACATTATCTACCGATATGGGGGTCTCTGCTGCTTCGATTTCTAATGTAGGTGCATTTCAGGGTAGGTTGGCGTTTATTCAGGAGTATGGCATTCAAAGATCACATATCATCTCGTGACACAGTTCGCAAAACTAATGGGGCAGTTGAGTTCGCAAATAAGAATATCAAGAGGATTTTGAGAAACATGGTCGACTTCGAATTGGTCGCATAAGCCCTTTGCGCTGTGGGCTTATCGTAGACATATTTTCGTACTTACCGGAGCTACCCCGCATTCTTGGTGTATGTACGGAGGCAAAGGCTACCTATCGAGATTGAGATGGGATCTTTGAGAGCAGCACTAGAGCACAGTAGAGCACCGAGGCTCTAGCAGGGCCCAATCTCATTAGGATCAACTTAGCCTTTTGGATGAGAGGAGATTGAGGGCAGCAGATCATGTTTAGGCCTATCAGAGGAAGATGACCCATGCATTCAAAAAAATAGTCAAGCCTAGGAAGTTTCAAAAAGGCGACCTAATCTTGAAAGTCCTAAGGGGATTGATCAGCGACCTTAGAGGCAAGTTTAAACCTACTTGGACTGGGCCATATGTTATTCGAGATTTGACCCGAGAGGAGCTAAACTTAGCCGATGCACTCCAGACGAAAATCGCCACTGAGCCAATCAACGTGGATTAGCTGAAGAAGTTTTATGCGTGAGATCACGGTCAAAGATGGGTGGCCATCACTTCAAGTAGCCATATTCCCTATTGCACACCCATACATTGATATATCCTATTGCTAGCCATTTGAGCTTTACGCGGTTTATTATGGCCTTTTTTTTCATTCAGCCTTCCATACCTTTTCTAACCTAGGTTGGGGGCCTACCCTATGCTACCAGATTTATTAACTGGATCCGTGGAGCATCAGGTCATTCTGGTTTGTTCTTTCGCATCACTGCTTTCTTTTCTTCTCCATTTTGCATCTTCACTTTGCTTTCCTTTGAGTTTTGTTTCTATCATCTTATTTCTTTTCACTTTTATTTTCCCTTGTATGACGATGACACACTCATGTCCGGAAGCTACAGGTTAGGCTGGCCACACCCTTCATTCCACCCTTAAGGTTTGATCTAGGAGTCTTAGTTTGAAGGGACAATTTGGGTTTGGGATTTGAGGTTCATTGGTTAGATTTTGCTAGTGTGGCATTCATCTTACTTTTTTGGTTGTTCGACACAAAAAAAAAAAGGAAGAAAAAGAAAAAAAAAAGAAAGATAAGAGTTACGCTCATTCGATATTAACTTCATTGGTATTTGGGATTAGCATGGTTTTCCGGCGGTATTATAGCTTGATCATCAGAGGTCATTTTAGATTGAGGGACTTATTTTTCTTTTGAAAGGCGGGTGAGAGCATTGTATGATCCTTTTCACCATGGATCCGGGAGACACATTGGGAGTGAGGTTTAGGTTTCCTTTGCACTAGGTCCCGGTCATTATCCATATCACCATTCCCATCTTATGGTGACTTGCCTCGATTTGGCATCCTCGGGATAAGTGGTTCGTCATCATCACTCATTGCTACACTTGTATCCCACCTTGTTTCCTTACTTTCTTCTACATTCCTTTTCATTTTCCTCTATCCTCATCGATTGTCGTCTCGCTTCATGAACGACGTGTCTTTTGGTGTACATCACCTTTTGGCATTGTTCACTTATGTGTTGATTAAGTCACTTGATTAGTGCCCAAAAAATGCTATTTTGAGCCCTATTTAAGATAGGTTTTGAGTGCTTTTTGCGCACTAATCATATGAATTAAGCCAATTGTCATGTGCATGTCCACTTAGTGTTTCGATTTGTTTCGAGATTACTGATAGTTTCTCACGGGTTCCTGGGAACTCAATCAAGAAGCTCGCTTCTACTAGTGCCGAATATGAGAATCCTCGATGATTTCACCGAGCTGAGGCGATGAAATGTCAAGATGCAGTGAAGAATTGAAGGTAAAGTGATGAATAAAAAGGTGCAGGAAGTAATGCAGTAGCAAAACAGAGAAGCAGGAACAATCCAGGGATTTTCTCTAGGATTGCAAAAATTTCGCAGGGATTGAGAAAATTTCGCAATCATAGCGAAAATTTCGCAATCCTTGCGAAAATTTCGCAATCCTAGCGAAATTTTAAGCTGTAACTGAAAAAATTCGCTAGGCTGTGAAATTTCTTGTTGCTAGCGAAAATTCTCAATTTCGCTATGTCACAAAAAATTCGCTAAGCTAGCGAAATTTCTACAGCATAGCATTTTACATCTCTCACAGCCCGAAATTTGCTTTCACATTTGTGTTTTTGGTGTTTTTATTCTAAACGACCACGTTTTGATAAATTACCATTTTGTCCCTATTGTAATTTCATATTTTAGGTAATTTTGTCATTTCACACCTCTTGTATGGCTATATAAGCCCCCTCAACTTTGTAACCCTAAGTAACTTTTCATTTTTAATACAGTTTCCGCAGCTTTTCATTTTAGGTTTACTTTGCTCTCTTCTCTCTCTTCTTTCTCTCATTTTTCTCATTTTGCCAAACACCTTTAGAATGACAACTCAAAGGGATGCTTGGCTAAGCCTCATAACTGAAGATGAGGTTGCTAAGCAGTTTTACTAAGAGTACAATTAGAGGTTGTCCCTCATGCTTTGAATATTCTGAATTTTAACATTTATGGTTCCCGACTTTCTAAACTAGGGGTTTAATGCAATTTAATGTCTTTCTTTTCGTCCCGATACTTGTAAATACTTTGGGGTTCGGTCGTTCTTAATGGTAGATGCAGCCGATATCTTTAGATGTCATTAGAGCCATTAAAAGGGTTAAATGCTAGGGTTTCCGCGAATGGGACTTTGAATGCTTAGTATTTGGTTTGACTGAATAGGAGTAGTTCTAGGGTTAGGTTTATAGTTAAACAAAGATCCGGTTTTGGCTTTTGACTATATGTCATTTGCCTAATGCGAGAAATAACCGAGGACATTTTAATAGCCCCATGTTATCAAGCTAGTGACCCGAGCCTTCAAAGTTACCATTTCTTCACATTAAAGCATTACGGTTAGTCGGTGAACAAAAGCGGCCTCCCTTTATTTTTAACCAAATCCTGGAAATCGAACAAAAGCCTCACATTTTCCGAAACAGCGATGCAAATCATTCATTAGGATGAAAACCCATCCAGCGCTGTTTAAAGCATTGCCCACTGCGGTGACCGACTACGGCGGGTGGGAGCGCAAGAGCAAAATATTGTTGATTCCGATCACCCTACTGTGGCACGAATCATCACTTTGCTCACATGATTCTCCGACATTTGGCATTGTGCACACAGGGGTTTGGCATTATCTATTGGTTATATGGGCCTTTGTTTCCCATCATTTCATTCACCTTTCACCCCTGACCTACATTACGATTCGAGTCGTAAGACCACCCTTAGGCCATATGATCTCGTGTTTTCTTCGATGCATTTTATATGGATAGGTTCTGTCCACTAATTGAGTACGGAATGTCAACAGGTCTTTGTTCTTGGGGAATATCGAGGGTCACATATTGCCTTTCCATTCAGTTACTTGCCTCAAGTCCATGATCAGATACAAATGATATAGAGTTGGGACCGTTGATGGGCGCCTTAGCTTGATGCTTTGACTCTGGCGTTCACGTGGGGCATACCCCATCCTTACATCTTAGCTTTAGCTCTCTTACACATGTACAGAGTGTTTCACCTAAAGATGTTTTGGGCATCAAAGTTTGAGTAGGCCCCGTATTCAGGTTGGTTTCTTCATACAATAAAGCGCTTTTGAGAGCTAACCGGGGATCAGATTCACGATATTCATTGACCCAGCAAGGATGTGCATACTAGGGCATTCCCCCATTCATTGTGTTGCTCGCTTGCGCAAACGATTGGGTTTTCAATGATGTATTTCAGGGTTTTCATCGAGATATTTGAGTTTCAGATGTACATACAGGGGTATACCCCCTATCAGTTGTTGGTGGATATTGGATGTTTTGGATTAGTGAGGAGGGCTTTTCCTCGGGAATGAATGTTTGTAATATTTCCAGCTTTGTGACTTTGACTTTATGTGCAGTGGTGGGTTTCTGACATGGTATTGATGCGTTAGACTAGGGCATAGCCCCTTCTTTACGCCTTTAGACACATTCATGAGTTGCTAGACTGGGGCATAGCCCCTTCTTTGTGCCTTTGGACACATTCAATCCCTTCTTTTTGTTTCGGGTTCTCCGGCATCGTGCCCAGATTCGATCCCTTCTTTTTATTTCGGGTTCTCTGGCATCGTGCTCGGATTTGATCCCTTCTTTTGTTTTGGGTTCCCTGGCATCGTGCCAGAATTCGATCCCTTCGTTTTGTTTTGGGTTCTCCTGCATCGTGCTCGGATTTGATCACTTCTTTTTGTTTCGGGTTCTCCGGCATCGTGCCCAAATTCGATCCCATCTTTTTGTTTTGGGTTCTCCGACATCATGCCCGGATTCGATCCCATATTTTTGTTTCAGGTTCTCAGGCATCGAGCTCGGATTCGATCCCTTCGTTTTGTTTCGGGTTCTCCGGCATCGTGCTCGGATTCAATTCCTTTTTATTTCGGGTTCTCTGGCATCGTGCCGGATGCGATCCCTTCTTTTTCTTTCAGGTTCTCCGACATCATGCCCGAATTTCATTATCTTTTCGGCGCCGTATCGGATTTCCTCATCTTCCCTCGGCATCGCGGTAAGCATCAAACATCTTTTCCAGCATCACGTCTGGCTTTCCCTTATCTTTTCCAGCATCATGTCCGAATCACTCATCTTCTAGGTATCGTGCTTGGGTTTCTCTTAGTCCTTTAGTCATGGCGACTCAATTCCGTTAAGCCTTTGATACTGGGTAATGGGACAAAATTGCTGGTCATCTGGGTTCTTGACTAGAGTTCATTTCACTCTTGCATCACTTAAACTTCGCACCCACGATTCACTCATTCGTCGCTTCTGCGAAGAGGCGTATTGTAAACCCGCCCGATTTTGTCCTCAACAACTTTGCATTTTATCCTATGGGTGTCACACTCACCCATCGTTCTCATATGGCACCGTTAGAGCCCTTTTAGGCTTAGTCGGTCTCCGAGCCTCGGGTAGGCTTGTATATGGTCCATTGAGTGCGTATGTAGTTCACTACGGAGTTTCATCATAGCTTTTTTTTTTTTAGTTATTGGCATCGTGCCATAGGAAGCAAGTGGGGCCCCCCGAGGTTTTAGCTCAATCGGAGTTTATAGGAGTATGTCGAATTAGGAGCACTTGGGCTTATTTTGATCATATCTCCCTAAACCAAACTTGGAATCGTGCACTATTTTTTTGTTGGATTCCTTATTCTTCAAGGAACATTCTATCAAATTTTCAAAAAATTTCTCAGCCGGCTTGACCAGTTGGAAACCGGTTCAGCCGGACCATCGGGCCAGCTTGTATGGAGCATTGATTTTGGTGATTTTGGAGCCCATAACCTTTGTGGTTCAGACCCATTCACTCCATATCAGTCCTAGACATGGTTTGGGCCAATTATGGGCCATTTTGTGGGTTGCTTGCAACCCACCTTGAGTCCATTTTGGATTCTTGGTGGTTAAGCAAAGGGATAAATATGGCCAACTTTTGACCTCGTGAATAAAGGAGTGTTTAAGGAGCTAGGGAAGTCCGAGGCTGATTGGGGGAGTTCTCGAGACGATGTTTATGAACGAGAAAGACAAGCAAAGAAACGTAAAAGAAGGAAGGGGGGAAAGGAGAAAAAGGAGAAAAAAGAAAAAGAGGATATTTTCTCTAGATCCGGGTGGGAGTGGTCTCTCTCATTTTGAAGGGGGATTTCCTAAAGTTTTGAGGCAGTGGATACCTGGTTTTGGAGGCATAAAAGAAGGAAGACAAAGGGGGAGTAGCCATGAATCCTACAAGTATGAACGTTGTATGCTTCTCCCGTTTCTTTTGCGCTTGTCTTTGCCTTTGATGTTTGCAGCCTCATTTTAGGGCACTAGGCATTGTTTGGGTCAATTCTCACTCATTCAAAGTCGGAATTGTACATCGTTTGGCTTTTTAGATTCCATACTCTATGAGGAATGTTCTGAAAAATTTTGAGGTACCGCCGGCCAGTAACCAGTTAGTGACAGGATCATCAGGTTCATTAAGTTATTTTTCGAGCGGCGTTTTGGGCACTAGGCATTATTTGGGTCGATTCTGGCTCCGTTTTGGTCGAATTCCCGCACCGTATTTATTTCTTTGGATTCTTACTCTGAGAAATGTTTTAAAGGTAGAACTTCTCAACGGATCGACCGATTAGGAAACCGGATCGACCGGTTAGGAAACCGGATCGACCGGTTAGGAAACCGGATCGACCGGTTCATTAGGTTCTGTTTTCAGGAACATCGTTTTAGGGCACTAGGCATTGTTTGGGTATGTTCTCACTCATTCGGGGTCGGAATTATACACCATTTGTTTTTTTGGATTCCTTTCTCTTTAAGAAATTTTCTGAAAAGGTTTCATAATTTTTCTCAACCGTTTGAATCGGTTCCCAACCGGTTCTGCACTACAGCTCACTGACTCTACCATCTATGAGGAACACCTTGGCTTGTTTCAATTGGTTCTCACTCATCCGGGCTCGTAATTGAGCACCGTTGCTTTTCTTAGATTCCTTATTCATTGAGGAATTTTTTGACAAAATTTGGGAATTTTACTCAATTAGCTGTATTGGTTGGGAACCAATTCAACTTGTTCTGAAAAAGGATTATGGGTTGCCCTCAATTTTAGATTTTTTTTTTTCGAGCCCGAATCCATTGAGGCTCAAACCTATTTGCTATGGGGCACTTAGGGGCCATCTTAAAGGTTTGAGTTTATGTTGGATTTGAGTCAGTGTGGGCCCATTTTGGAGTTATGGGCGTTGTGATCTAGTTAAGTCTAGTTTGATTTTTATGCCGTTTGGGGAGTCACTTACCTCATTTCAACCAGCTTTCCTCCTCTTTGGTGCAAACTTTAATGCTTGATTCTGAATACATGTTGTATAGTTGACTCACCCTTTGTTGCAGTGCATGGCTAGGGACCACAGGTACGCACTTTGATTTAGGATTGCGGAATTCATATTCATGCATGGTGCTTAATCTTGAAGGCTTGTTATGTGTTTATGTGTGCTGGACTAATCTCTTCTACAGCGCATGGCTTGGGACCTAAGATACGTACCATTTTCTTTGACTGGTTGAGTTTATATGTATGCTAGATACCGAGTTGGTTTGTGATTCATATCATCTACATAGCCTAAGGTCAATCGATCTTTGACCCATATACTCCTATGTACCTAATTCATTACTAGAGACCGAGTTCCGGGCCTAGAGGGGTGCTACCTCGCATGAGGTACCTTCCTAATAAGTAACATGATCCCCAAACCCAGAAATCTAGTTTTAGGTGAATTTTGCTTTTCCTTCTTGAGTCAATGAGGGGTTTGTTCTTACTTCATTTCCATCATTTAAAAAAAAGAAATAAAAATAAAAGTAAGTGGCGACTCAAGGCAAAATCGTTCCTCATTTGGGAAGGATTGCTTTCCCAAAGCTTCGAATCAACTCACTTTTTCTATTAATAGCAAGTCATGTCGGCCCGTGGATCGGGTAAGGTCCACAGCCCAATAGAGTAATTCCTACAGAGGCTACTCCCCGCCTAAGTGCACATGCAATGTTTACACTTGACAATTCTCATCAACATTCCAAAAATAAGAATATGCCAAATTCTAACTTGTAATTCTACATGTCATGCTATGAAATGAGATAAGACTCACTCATACACCATAACCTCGAGTCTTTACCAACTCCCATCACACAATGCAATGCCAATGTGTGATAATTCCTTCATTGGTAGATTACATCCAATGATAATTTCTAAAACAAAATTCATTTGTTTATAAACCAAAACTTGTTGGATGTTACACCTTAAATGATCATTTCATATTCAAACCATGTGTCTTTTGTGGGTAGTGGATTTTGGAGTCTCACCGTAGGATCCGTAGGCCTTTTACACTTTTTGGACTTTCACTGTTGGAATGTAATGAACCAGTAACCGGGTCATTCACCCGAGGGAGTGCTAGCCCTTCTTGCTATTACCTGACATAAGTTTTCCTTTTCATGCAACCGTGCGACACTGTTGGACTTTGTCCAACGATACCGAGCCCACCCATCAATAACCAAATGCGGTGTTGATTCTAACCATGTACTCACATCCATGAAATGCGATGTTCCCGTGCATATGCAATGTGATGCACCATTGCATGTCAATGCCATGTCATATATGTGATGAATGCCATATGGCTAATATAAACCATACATTTTTCCATGTATCATGGACAATTATATTACATGCATATAATTTCCAAAACAAACATTCATTTCAATGTCAATATATAAGCATACCCATATCAACATTCATCAAACAATAATTATCAAACATGTAACGTTGGAGCTGACCATGTAGATATTGTTAAGCAGGTCTAAGGGGCCCTCACGACTTTGCGTCACAAGGTTGAGAGGGCCGTATATAGTGCCGGGAAGTTTCTCCTATCCAGAGTGTGGGATGTGACAAACACCCCTAATACGAGACACAACGTCCTGGGTTGTGTCCCATGAGATAACGGGGCTAAGCGAGCAAGACCCCCACATCGGGGTCGGGGATTGGCT
This sequence comes from Tetrastigma voinierianum, assembly GCA_016808115.1. Lineage (NCBI taxonomy): Eukaryota > Viridiplantae > Streptophyta > Magnoliopsida > Vitales > Vitaceae > Tetrastigma > Tetrastigma voinierianum. Next base: position 210,279 of record JAEQBH010001029.1, read on the forward strand.
ACGTCTGGGTTTGTAACGACCCAGGCTGACCATGTAGATTATTAAAGCCGGGTGCAGGGGCCCTCGTGGCACAAAGCGCATCTCTGAGGTTGAGAGGGCCGGAGTGCTTATATAGTGCGGAAGTTTCTCCCCACACATCCGATGTGAGGTCTTGACGAAAACATGTTATCATAATCAGAGTATTAACACCTTTAACCCTCAAGAGACGATTGTGGCATATATAATGCCACAAGCCCACATAAAGCGACCTTAAGCGGCTCTTAAATTGGCAACAAAGCAGGGCAAACAAGCCCTTGCCGGTACTTATAGATCATTATTGTTTTTATCAAACGGTCCCTAAACACTTTTTTGGGACGTATTACACACAATCCACGAAACAATTCACAAAAGTCGACCACAATCGTGCGACAAAACTGTTCATCCATTAAAAAGCCGTTTTAACACAGTCCAAACAACCCCTTAAGGCATCAACAAAACAATCCTACCTTTAAACAGCCCTAAGGTTGGAAATAAACCAAACAGCCCTTAAATCAACCCCAAACAGCCCCTAAGGGTAGAATTAATGCCAAACAACCCTTAAATTAGCTAATTAGCTAAGGGTAAAGATTAATGCCAAAACGACCCTTAAATCAGCTTTGAGAGATTTTTAATCCACAAAAAGTAGGAATAAACCAAAGTATGAAGAATCCCTACCTCTTGAAGCATAGTAGCACAGGTAGGAAGCCTCCTTAGCCAGAAATCTCCTCCTTTGGATCTTTGGTGAAATCCCTCGTTTTTTTGTACCCATGCGTAGCCCTCATTGAGACGATGAACTTTGGCTCTTGATTCGACGAATTCTGACCGACGAAACTCTATGGATCGTCGAAAGAAACTTGGATTTCTCTTCTTTTTTTCTCTCCCCCTCTCTCTCTCATGACCAAACTAGTAGACAATGAGAGATGTTATGCCAAAAATGTGATTTTATTTATATATCCCATAAGATACTTGGCTCGCGTCACGCCACGTGTCCTCGGAAAGCTTGTTAGTCAGTTTTTGCCCAAAAAATTTATTTCGTCCCGATCTAAGATCAAATTATTTTATATGAACTTTATTTAATTTATTTTCCAATTTTCAAGATTTTCCTATAAATCTCGTTTTTGGGTTTCACTGGACACCCGTTGCCTCGAAAAACGTGAAAATTCCGACTTTCTCAGAATTCGATGAAATTCGTTTGAGTAACTAGATTTTACAAAATGAATCCAACGATGAGATCCGTTTCATCATCTGATATCCAAAAAAATTTCAAGTTTGCAACCTATACTATAGCGACAATTTATTGTTTTGCCCTTTTTCGAAAAAATTCAAATTTGCCCGGGTTTTACATTCTTCCCCCCTTAAAATAATTTCGTCCTCGAAATTCACTCACACGAAGACATACAATCATATGCATATGCAACAACCATTTAATATCAAATGACTAACAACATACCTTCATCCTCAAATAAGAAAGAATAATTAGTACATATAGTGTCTTCGTGTTCCCATGTTGCCTCCTCCGGCCTCGATATTTACAAAAAAACACCTTCATTAGCCTCACGGTCTTGCCTCGCAAAACCTGTTCCCGACTATCCATGATTCGTACCAGTCCCTCCTCAAAGGTTCCATCCACATCAACAACAAGCTCTCCCCAATCCACCACATAAGTCGAATCTAGAGTGTATTTCCGGAGCATGGAGACATGGAATACAGCATGAACAACCGATAGGCTTGGTGATAGCACCAACCGTTAAGTAACTATACCTATGCTCTCGAGTACCTCGAAGGGCCCGATAAATCTCGGCGATAGCTTTCCCTACTTCTCGAACCTAACCACTCCTCTCTTAGGCATCACCTTCAAGAAGACATGATCACCCACCTCAAAATCTAAAGGTTATCGTCGTTTGTCGACGTAGCTCTTCTACCAAGACGCTTCCGTATCAATTCCACCTTCTTTGATGTGTCCTTAACCAAATCCTAACCTGTAGAGGTTCTCTCTCCCACCTCTACCTAACAAACCAGAGATCGACAAAGCCTCCTATATAGTGCCTCATATGGTGCCATCTGTATGCTCGCCTAATAACTATTGTTGTAGGAGAATTCTACTAAGGGTAAATGCTCTTCCTAGATACCACGCCCAGAGATCAGGACGCATGCAGCCAGCTTCATGTCACCTCTAAAGTGCGGATGGTCCCTCTCAGCGAAAGGGAATCATCGGGATGAAAGCAATGCTCATCATCAGTTATGTCCCCATGACTCATTGGAAACTCTTCCAAAATTGAGCCGTAAATCTGAGATCCCGATCTGATACTATAGATATTGGTACTTCCATGTAACCGGACAATATCTCATATGTACAACCTTCAGAATTCCTCCAAAATGAAAGTCATCATACCGGCCGAGAAGAATTAATGCTTGAGCTAAGCGTGATCCACTTATCACTCACACGCGTCATGCCCTCGCGATAATAAAGTGGAAAGTGAGTCATAAAATCCATCATGATATGCTCCCACATACACTCGGCTACCTCGAGGGTTGGGGTAATCCCAACGGCCTACGGTGCTCAGCACACTTGGCCGACACATGAGACAACAACGAACAAACTCCCCAACGTGTTTCTTCATCCCACTTTAGTAATACTGGCGACGAAGATCCTGATACATTTTCGTGCCACTTGGATGCACAACAAAAAGGGAGCAATGGAACTCCCTAAGGATCTCCACGCTACCATATCTGCTAGATTGGGGAGCCCTTTGACCCTTTCCCCTATACCAAAGACTACCATACGTGTGAATAGCCCGGTAGCCGTCACTGTGCCATGCCGGGTCCACGATGAATGATATCTCACGTATTTATCCACTGTAGGACTCGATCGAATCTATAGTAGGGAAGGTGTAGCAACTCAATTCCCCAAAGTACCCTGAGCCTAACCCCTGAAGTGAAGCCCGAACTGTCCCACGGACTCAAGTATCTGCCACTCTTGGGATGTAGCACCCCATTCCCGACCCGACCCGTTTGGCGGGTCCGAATCGAGTCCGGGTTGCTCTAATATCACCCAATCACCTTATCAAAATTATTTATAAAAAACACGTTGTAGCGTTACACTTCAGTTGGCATAAAATCTTTTTCAAATATACAGAAACATTTTTAAAGGGGTAAGCCCATTACATTTCATTCATATAAAAGTACAATTACCATAAAGGCATATCAAGCCTTTTCAAATGATTTACAAAATAGATATTCAGAGTTCAAGGATGTTTTTTTGCAAAATATCAAATTTAAAAAGAAACATGACATGAATGCACAAGTCGGAGCATACTCTGTAATTCCTTCTTTAAGACTCGACGATCCTCGATCTTGGGTCCGCTTTCAATCACTATCTATCATTCGGTACCTGCGAATTGGTAAAACAATACGCTAAACATTTTCATTCTTAGTGGTTTTATACAAATCCATTCTTCAGTTTCAGTTTAATTCAAATCATGCAATTTAACAATTCAAAACTTTCAAATCTTTTTAGATGATCAATGTCAATACAATACATATACTTGTTCTATATACAATCATTTATAATTCATTGATCATCCCAAATATACACTTTCATATTCAATAAATCATGCATTAATCAAATCGTACATTTCATGATACTCTTTTCATTTCAATTGCTTAAACATGCTTTTAGTTCAATATTTCACAATCTCAAATCAATTCTATTATACTCACAAATTCAGTTCAGTTCTACAATTCAATTCAGTTCTGCCCTTAACGAATTTAACCTATGTTTAAATATCTGAGATATCGAGAATCATGACATGTCTTATTTGGGCTCTGGTAGTATAAAAACTATTTTATAACAGCGGTGCGAGTCCGTTGGGCTGGCGTGGTTATTAAAAATCGAATTAGTGAACACTACGTCTTGTCCCATTTGGAGCTGCGTCGGAGTGACACATGTCTGATCGTTTGCATTCTTGCTATTTTATTTTGTTGATATACCGATCTATCATGTGCGAAATAAATGGTTAACATTACATTAAGGGCATTCAAATCATTTATAACAAAAATATAGGTACAATACGATACATTTTATAAACAATTCATTTTCAATAATCATGCAATTTAACATTATACAAACATTTCTAATCCTTTTCTCAAATCGATTAAATCGAGATTCCAATATGCTTTTTCTTATGCATTTAGAGCGAATAGTTCAGTCTTGAAGCGAATGAAGATAGAACAAACTGATATTGCTTGATTCGGTCTTGAGATCTCCACTTCAATGCGAGCTTTCCCACTCCTCATCGACCTCGTTCAGGCTCTGATGACAATCACATATTAGTAGGTTATTCTAGAAGTTTTTGGTCAGGATTTATGTCTACCTGATACCCTTTCACTTGCAAATTTTCTTGGGGGCACATGAGTCATAATTTGCTCATGGTTCCTTCAAGAAAATTTTAGCTCTATGAGTCTATATTTATTAGGTATTGGAATCATCTCATTTAGATCATTTTATTTCAGGATTCTGACGTTTAATCTTGGCCCGGTCGGTATGCCCAGCTCCTTTCGGTCACCTCTTGTTATTCTCAATTTCAGGGTCTTAACTCCATAATTTAGTAATGGTTCCTTATACTCATTTGAAGCTATGGTTCTAAGGTTTCTTCTCCAACTAGAAACATCAATATGGATCACCAAAACTCAAGATTGTGCATTTTATCCGGCTACTCGATTGCAAGCGAGAATCAAGGCTGTTCTTACACATAGCTCTACTTTGACAAATTTCTAGCCACTTTGGGGTTACAATTTGCATACACTTCCTTAAAGTAAATTATTTCCCTAGATGTCTATTTTACCCATAATTTTGAATCACTCAATTTGGATGAGTGAAACTCAACTTATGGCCAAAACACTATAACAATACCCAAAAAAGAGCATAACCGGTGAAGCGGCAGGCTCACCTTAAATATATTTGGGGCCTTAGAGCTACAATTTACTCCCTAATTCCCTTCTATGTTTGTATCCCTATATCTTATGGTTCTTTACCAGTGGAATCATTTCATTTGGATGATTATAACTTAATCTATAATAAAACAAAACGGGGGTTTTTAATGAAAGTTTGACAGCATTTCCTTTAGAACCCAACATTTTCCTTTTTACAAACAACACCGCCCGTAAATCGAGCCAATCCCCAAACAGTGCAAAACAATTTGAAGTAATTAAAACCATCGAAACGCTTTTATACTACATTTGGGGTTTTATTAAACCCCAACCATAAATAGAAAGGGGTTAGGGTTTAATTTTCTTATAAATCCCTTTCAATCTTCAATGCAGACTTCTTTCCTTGACTTGATCTCTTAAAATCTTGCTTTAATGGAGCAAGAATCTGCCTCCTCACTTTGCAAGCCTATTTTCCCTTCCTCTCTCTCTCAAGCTATTTCTTTCGAAATGACTTAAAGAATACTTTTGGTCTTAAATATCCCCATGTCACATAAGGCCTTGTGTACTTCTTTAAAAAATCCATTTTAGGTTTAAGTTCTCTAATTGCTAATGCCCACTATTTGTCTCTATTTGCATTTAAATTCTCATTAATCACACTTAGATATTTCTTCTTTCTAACCTTGTCCCTTAGGTCTTTATTTCATAATTTCCAATTTTGCCTTTTCAGTGGGTTTTATTTCCGGGTTCGATTAATTTCTCATTTTAGCATTTAATATTTGCATTTGGATTTTAGCCATATAATAATTTAATCAACATTCATTTAACAATTCCTAGAATACCCAGAGTTAGCTCAATTATACTGGATATATAATAAAATTATAAAAAAAGATTACAGGGTATTTTTGGGGCATTACATGGGAAGCTGACTACTTCCTTGACACTCCCAGTGACTTAGGTTAAATTTAGCCACCACATTTACCCCTTCTTGGGATGGCAATGCAAGGGTAAGTCATAGTCTTCCAAATACTCCATCCACACATTGCCTCATGTTGAGGTCAGCTATGTAAAAATATGCTTGAGACTCTTGTGAATTAGAAAACACCTCGAGCTTGTTCACCGCTACATATAGATGAGTAGGCGCGAACCTTGAGCGAAGACAATGGCGATAACTCCATGTCTCATGTGTGGGGCCAGCTTTGCTCAGAGTGGTTCTTTAGCTGTCGAACCATAAGTCACTACCTCTAAGGCGCCAGAAACACATCGAGTCCATTCTTGGGGCATCTGTGCTGTGTGCCTCCTCAGCTCCCCTCTAGACGTAGAATATGAGCTGAATTAAGCCTCCTCTTTAATTCTTGGAATGCCTTCTCGCACGAGTCATTCCACTCAAACTTGACCTCCTTCCGGGTCAATCTCGTCAGAGGTGCAGCTAATCAGGAGAAGTTCTCAATGAACCTTCGATAATACCTTGGCAATCAGCTACGTATCTTGAAGGCAGACTTGATCTCTTGGCTTCGTAACTACCTCGACCTTTTCGGGTCCATGAAGACACGGCTTAGGCCTACATGCCCAAGGAATCTCACCTCTCAGTAAGCGGCTTCGCACTTCTTGAATTTATCAGCCTGATTAATGGTCTCTGGGCGGTCACAAGAACAATCCTCAAGTGACCCTCATGCTCCTCCTCAAACTTGGAGTAGATCAAGATGTCGTCAGCGAAGACCATAGCGAACCGATCTAGGTAGGGTTGGAATACCCTATGCATGAGATCCATGAATACCATTGTAGGATTTGTCGATTCGAATGGCATCATTATGAACTCGAAATGCCCATATCACGTTCAAACCTTTGTCTTGGGGATATTGCATACAACTCTCAACATGGTAGCTTAATCTGAAGATATCTTGGAATAAGCAGTGCCCCTCTTGGCTTATCAAATAAATCATCACGGTCTCGCAAAGTACCTATTCTTGATAAGTAACCCTATTCAGTTTGTGTCTATACATAATCAAAAGTCTTGTGCCTTCTTGAAAACGACCAGGCCTTGAGTGAAGTGCTCGGTCTTATAAAACCCATGCCCGACAATTCCTGTAGTGGACTTTGAGTTCTGCAGCTTGTGGGGTGCCATTCTATGTAGAGTCATAGAAATGAGCGTGTACCAGATTAACAACTCCATGGTGAAATCTACATCCACTATGCGGAGGTAATCTAGTAGTTCATCGGGAAGCGTTCTCATACTCTGAGCCACCCACAAAGAGACCCGACTCCTGTCTTGCTTAGGTTCCTGCAGGAGTGGGCTTCTTGACCATCGACTGCCCGTACCATCTAGAGTCGTACCGACTTAGAATTGAGATGTGCTTATCCCCTAAAACATTGAAATAATTACCATCTAGTGTGGCGGTAGCCACTCCTACGATCACAATCAATGGCCATTTCGGTGTGCGATCGACCATTCCATCCGAATGACGTGAGCTCGTATCCGTAACCACAGGTCGCGTAGTGGTAGAGCAGATCAGGATCTATAACTCCGCAGCCCCAATATATCTGATCAGCGTTCACCTGGCTCCTAGGAGAACTCACATGCGATGCTCTTCGGGTTTCGACCTCCAATTTAAAATCTTCTACTTGATCTTTACTTACCTCACGGATGTTACATTAATTAAGTCCACCTCCCTCTCAATGGCCATAACTATCTTGACCATTAAGTCCAAGTCTTGCAGGAAAATTCCCACAATTTTACTTCGGATGAACAATTTCAAACCATCCTCAAACTTCCCCTTGCACTTTGGCCATGTGCGTGACGTTTGTAATCATCCCGAAGAGAAATTTGGTCGGTGAACTTAACCACGTATTCGAACACTTGTCATCATCCACTGTTTCGGTTCTTAGGAACTCTAGCTTTTTAAGTAGGCGACCGGGATCAGTTCATTTTGAGATTTCTTTCCTTGTCTAACTAGTGGTTCATGTGCCAACCGATGCTGAACCTCTGACATCCCGGACCATCCTGTTCATTTTTTGACCCAGTTTATGTTTTTCTAACCACAATTCTCCTCTTTCCATATATTTTCTCACATATACTATAATTCATAACATAAGCACCGCGATCATGTAATATATTAAGAGCTGAAACATAGAAATGCATAATAGATGCAATGGTCTAGACTCATGTCCATCAAGCCCTAGTGTCCTTTTATATCTTTTTTAATACCAGCTGTGACGCCCAAAAATCTAAGGTCAGTTGATCGTCCATCAGCAGCGGAATGCATGGATATCGTGTGGCTGATATCCTGTGTTGTGTCCCGTTTATCAAGATCCATAATTAACTAAAGTGGTTCGATCTCCTTTGTACATGGAGCTCTGTCAAGAGCCAACCTATCTGATAATATACAATCACATGACCAATCAACCGAAATGCAACATTAGCCACATCGAGTCCTTTTATAGGCTGAGTTTGCTGTGGACATTTTATCACATTCATATAAAACATGTAAGACTATATTAAAAACAATCCATATGGATTCAATTACAACTCTTTACATATTAGTACATGCCAAAAATAATTTACTCCAAATTATTTTACAAAATATTAAAAGTAATTAAAGAAGTCGAACATCGGCTTTCTTCATATGCTGACCACAGAATGAAGCTGTCCTGAATGAGTCCCTTTGAAATGTTTTTCCCTTATAGGGTGAGCCACGCCCACTAGAGTAATTCCTACAGAGGTTACTCTCTGCCTAAATGCACATGCAATGTTTACACTTGAGAATTCACATTAACATTCCAAAAATAAGAATATACCAATTCTAACTTGGAATTCTACATGCCATGGTATGAAATGAGATGGGAACTAAAATATTTTCCATAACCCCAGTCTTCTACAGGCTCCATCACACAATGCAATGTAATGTGTAATAAATTTTGTCATTAATTAGTTTATCAATGATCATTTTCAAACAAGAATTCATTTGTTTGAACTAGCTTGTTGGATGTTACACCTCAGGCCAGTGTTTATATTCGAATATATATCATCTTTTATTGGTAGCAGATTTTGGAGTCTCATCGTAGGCTCCGCACTCCTTTTATACTTTTTGGACTTTCACATTTGGAGTGTAATGAACCAGTAACCGGGTTATTCACCTGATAGAGTGTCTAGCCCTTCTTACTATTACCCGACATAAGTTTTCCTTTTCATGCAACCGTGCGACTCTGTTGGACTTCGTCCAACGGTACTGAGCCCACCCATCAATCACCAAATGTTGTATTGATTCTAACCATACACTCACACCCATGAAATGTGATGTTCCCTTGCATATGCAATGTGATGCACCATTACATGTCAATGTCATGTCACATATGTGATGAATGCCATATGGACAATATAAACCATACACTTTAGTAGCTGTATCATAAACGATTTATATTACATGCATATATAATTTTTTCAAAACAAACATTCATTTGTGTCAGTATATATAAGCATACTCATATCAACATTCATCAAACAACAATTATCAAGCATGTTATCATCAATCAAGTAATAACACCTTTAACCCTCAAGGCTAATTGTGGAAGATATAATGCTGACAAAAAAAAAACGACACAAGCAGCCCCAAACTGGCTCTTAAACTAGCCACAAAACCAGCCAAACAAGCCCTTAACAGTCTGGATCATTATTTTTTTTAGCCAAACAGTCCCTAAACACTTTTTAGGACATATTACACACAATTACGAAACAATTCACAAGATGCGCCACAATGGTCTGACAAAACAATCATTAAAGTCATTTAACCTGATCGAACATCATAATGCATTACTTTAAAAATCACACCATAAAAACGACCTTAAGGTTGGAAATAAACCAAACAACCCATAAATCAGCCCACAAGGGTAAGTGTAAGCCGATCCTTAAATCAGCCCAAACATCCCCCAGGGTATGAGTGTGCCAAAACCAGCCCCTTAAAATCCGGCCCCAAGCATTTAAAGGGTAAATCGGCCCAAACGGTCCACTAGGGTGAATTAATACCAAACAAATCTTAAATCAACCCGAAAATATTTTTAATCCTCGAAAAGTAGGAAGAATCTCTACTCTTAGGCGCTAACATGGTGAAGCCTCCCCCAGCCCGAATCTTTGATTTCCCGAAATCTCCTCTTTTGGATCTCTGGAAAAATCCCTCATTTTTTTTTTGTACCCACGCGTAGCCCTCGTCGAGACAATGAACTTTGGTTCTTGGCTTGACGAATTCTGACTGACGGAACTCCGTGGATCGTCAAAAGAAACTTGGATTTCTCTTTTTCTTTTCTCGCCCTCTCTCTCTCTCATGACCAAACCAGTAGAAAATGAGAGATATTCTGCTAAAAGTGTGATGTTTAGCCCCATATGTCACTTTAGATATTTGTACGATTGCATACATTGTCCGACTTGTTTGGGTCCTTTTTGTCTCGAAACAATTTATTTACAAATTAAAGGGTCTAAATTCAAATTGTTTTATATGAACTTTATTTAAGTTATTTTATTTCAAGATTTTCCTAAAAAATCATTTGGGGTTTCATTAGGATGTTGCGCGCAAAACGAAAATTAAGAATGTCACCGAAATTCCGCGAAATTTGTTTAGGTAACTAGATTGCCAAAGCGAATCCTTGATAGAATCATTTTAATAAATCCGAGATTGAAAATTAGGTTTACAACCTATACTATAGCGGCAATTTCTTGGATTTTGTCATTTTGGAAAATTCAAATTTACAGGTTTTACAATTGAAGTGAATTTGGTTCCACATCTTGAAAACCATACATGGGAACTATTAAGATCTTCAGGTTGTAAACACTAAGTTTAATTGGGTTTTTAAGAGGAAAAGGAAAGTAGATGGATCGATAGATGAAAATACGAGGACAAGACTTTGTGATCGAATCACTGCAGGCAAAGCGAGAGCCTAGATTACTTTGATATATATTCTCCTGTGATGAGAATAAACACCATAAGGATGGTGCTTGCAATTGCTGCACTAAGAAATCTTGAAATATATCAAATGGATGTAAAAACAACATTTCTAAATAGAGAATTAGATGAAGAAATCTACATAAAGCAACCTTAGAGTTTTTCTGCTCTAGGACAAGAAATAATGGCATGAGAACTTTAACAACGTTATGATGTGACATGGATTCAAAATCAAGGAGTGTGACAAGTGTGTCTATGTCAAAGATGTGGAACATGGATATGTCATTGTATGCTTGTACGTAAATGACATGCTTGTTGTCGATAGTGATGATAAGATGATTACATCTACTAAGAACATGTTAAATTCAAGGTTTGACATGAAAGACTTAGGACTTGTTGATGTTATATTGGGGATAAAAATCAAAAGAACATCATATGGACTCATTCTAAGTCAGTCACACTATGTTGACACTATTCTTGGAAAGTTTGACAAAGATAATTCTGGTATAATCAGAACACCCTGGATGTGGCTTTCTCACATTACTCCAAGGAGAAAAGCAGAGAGTATTTCCAAGTATGCTCTAGGGTACTAGGAGTCTAATATGCTTAATAAGTTGTACGAGACCCAGGACACTTATGTATCACAGTGTAAAGGCGAGAAAATACACAGTGTCCCGAAGAGCTAAGCTTGTAGCGAGGAATTGTTGTGAGGTATTAAAAAATACTGCGATTTGCTCGTCACTATAGGTTCTGCTTTTTAAGATATCACGCTATACTTGGGGATGCGGTGATGCTTATTGGATATCTAATGTTAAAGACTCAAAATCTCAAAGTTGTTATGTCTTTACATTGGGAGGTGCATCAATATCATGGAAATCCTCAAAACAAACGGTTATTACCAAATCCACAATGGAATATGAGTTTATAGCACTAGAAAAATGTGGGGAAGAGGTTGAATGGTTACACCACTTCTTAGAGGATATACCAAGATGGCCAAGGTCTACGCCTCCAATATGCATACATTGTGATAGCTAATTTGCTATTGGTAGAGCACAAAGTAGCATGTACAATGGTAAGTGTAGACTTATTCGTCGTAGATACAATACCATTAGACAACTACTCTCAACTAGAGTTATCTCTATAGATTATGTAAAATCTAAAGATAACATTGCGGATTCGCTAACTAAATGGTTATATAGAGAGTTAGTTGAAAAGTCGTCGAAGGGAATGAGACTAAAGCCCATAAAAGAATAAGTTGATTCAATGGCCACCGAACCTAGTTGACTGGAGATCCTAAGATCTAGGTTCAAAAGGGACAACTAAACTATAAAGGCTTGGTCTTATCACTATGAGGAACTTCACTGTACATTCATATGATGAAACAATGATGCTAGTTAAAGAAAGGTTAAGCTTTGCTTTTAATGATCTTTGTACGATGGAAAGTAAAATAAGAGTAATATGAGTTGCTCTTGAATTAGGAGATCATCTATGTAAGAGTGAAGTGAGGCTACTTCAAAAGGAATTGAATAGGGCAAGATTCCTATTTAACTCTTACATAACCAAGAGCGTATTGATAGCGAAAGGGCCTTAAAAGTAGGGAGTAAATGTGTTAGGAAGATTACGTATAAGATATGTCATCGTCTACACGAATAGCCCGAACGATTCAAGGACATATATACTATTTAGTTAGTAGAGTAAACATATTTTTCTGAGGAAAGGTTCAAGGTGACTCACACCTCTCTATGCAAGTTTCAACTATTGCCTCCCCATCACTAGTTTTAGAGTTTTGAAGGGCTTTTTATAATGAATGTCATTCATGTGGGGAATTATTAGAATAAATGTCATTTATTCCAAAGGAAATGAATGCCTTTGGAATGAATGTCATTCAAAGGAATGAATGGCATTCATTCTAAGAATGAATTATTCATTTGTAGAATGAATTACATTCATTTGAGGAATGAATATTTTTATTCATTCACATATAAAGTGAGCTTCTCTGCTTTCCGAAGAGGCGATCCATTTTTCTTTTCAAGTTTTGTGTGTCGGGAAGGTTAGATCAAGTTTGTGTCAAGAGAGTGTTAATGAAATACGGTGTGGGTTTAGATATTTTCAATTCATCGAAGTAGCATCAAGGTGTTGTAGTGCTACTTGTATGTATTTTTATCCTAGGAGACAAATGCCGATCTTATAGTCTCCGAGCACCAGAGGAGACGACAAATCTTTTTTAAGGATCGTGACTCCTCATGAGACTTAGCATCCTCAATCTCTCATTTTCTTTCTTTGTAATTTTTCCTTTCCCTTGTCATTTTGTTTCCATGTATTTGCGAAGACAAAGTTACATGTAAGTACAACGATTCTAAGAAGTACAGTCATTACTATTCCTATATTTGTAGCCCATGAAATAATTTTCTCTTTTCATAATGAACTTAGACGTGGTGGTTTTGACTCAATTTATAAGGTATGGTTTCGGCTCAGTTTATAAGGTAGTGAGTCCACAAATCTATGATGACTAGTGAAATTGTAGGACTTTCTTTCGTTTCACAAACATAAGCTCATTTTAGTGAGATCTTTCTATTATCAAATATAGTACCATAATGTACAATTATTAGGTCGGCTATCTAATGGACAAAGAATAGTTGTGATATTGATAAAGAGGTTCGGGACAAGGAAAAATAGAATTTAGAATTAAGTGACACTTATTAAAGCTATACTGGAATCTTGTAAGGCTTTTGGGTTGTTGCATTCAGAAAGAAAGAAGATGTTAGTGCAGTACTTGCCAAGCAGCTTGACTATTTCATTTCGGTATGTATCATTTCTTTTGTGTCATTTCATTTCTTTGTCTTCTAGTTCTTTCATGTCGAGTTGGAGAATTTTTGCATAACTAATAAATTAGAAGTCATTATTAGTACATTGCAATACCGTTTTACTGATTATTATTTGTATATCATTAGGGCGATGAAACAAAGAAGTCATTGTTAGATTGGAAAAAACGCTTTGAAATTATTGTTGGAATTGCTTGGGGGATCTTGTATCTTCATCAAGACTCAAGATTAAAAGTCATACATAGAGATCTAAAAGCAAGCAATGTTCTACTAAATGCTGAAATGCTTCAAAAAAGTTCAGATTTAACTGTATTCAGATATTTGGAATCGAATGGAAGAGAAACCTGAATCAGTCGTGGGAACATAGTAAGTAGTGTTATGTTTGAGATGTCCCAAAAATTCACATTTAATATGTTTTAATAGTTTATTTTGATTTGCTATTCTATGTCACTTGAGTATGCAATGGAAGTGTTGTTTTCCACAAAATCTGATATGTACAGCTTCATAATTTTGTTGTTAGATATAATTACTGGGAGGAGAAACAACGTTTATTATCAGGATAGTCCAAATATTAACTTATAGTCGAACATGTAAGTAAACTGAATGTGCACTTATTCAGCTCTTTATTTTCATCTTTTTACAATAAGCTAATAATTGCGGTAAGTTTCTCAAGTTTGGAAAGCATGGGAAGAAGATAGAGTCTTGGATATAATGGATTCGTCACTAGAAAAGTCATACCCGCAAGATAAAGTATTGAGATACATCCAAATTGGGCACTTATGTGTGGAAGAACTTGCAAAAGACCGACCTTCTATGTTGACCATTATCTTCATGTTGGGTAACAACTCTCCTCTTCCTCTTCAGCATGCATTTTACTTGAACCTGACTCATGAAGACCTACCTGCCCCATGTTGGAGGGCTTCATATAAATAAAGTGACTGTAACTTTGCTTCAACCTCGCTAAATGCTTACACTTTCACATGCCCTAGATTTATTCTCAATGACAAGAACTTGTGTTTCGAGTGTCATTAAGAGAACACTCTCTGAGTTAAAGATCATATTTAGATAATTAAACGACTCTGTAATTGTATGCTAAAAGATAGGGCAAGTATGGAAGCTTGCTAGTAAGGTTAGACATTTGAGTTAGTGTTTATAAAAGATCATTAAAGTTCTATATCTCTCTCTTCCTCTGATTTCTCCAAATGTAATAATCCAAAACAATGAGAAGAATACCTAAATATATCAATACCACCATGTCCAAAAAAAAATGAATGAGTTATGGGTAAAATTAAAGTTTAAAATATTGTCGCTTGGAATGATCTCAAATTCTTTTTTATTTGTTTCTGCAGCATCAGCTAATGATTCTTGAACTGTTTCTTTTTCCTTTTTTTTCTTTTTTTTCTTTTTTCCTCTAGTAGGTCTCCCTTACATTTGATTTTTATGAATATCATAGAAAATTATAATTCATTGGATGGACCTATCTACTCACTCTTCAAAGTGATCATTTTTTAGAGGGATGATGTTAACAATGAAAGTGTCAATGTCTCCTTCTTCTTAATTATATATAATTGTTGTACTTTTAATTAAACATCTTCTTGATGAACATGTTAGTAAAAAAAATAGTTTTCAAAAATATCTTATCCCACATGGAAAAAATACAAAGAGTCTTTATTGAGTTTATATACTAAAACCCATTTATGGGCTTGTACAAGGCTTGAGATGAGGGGAGGCCTCATGCGCACAAAAAATGGGCGAAAGCTTGATTTCGATTGCAAATCGGTGGATTTACCCCCTGCTAACTTTATGCATAAGATAATACCATTGGTACGTTGGTTTACTCAAAATTCTTTTGGTTTATTTACTAATAAAGCAGATTTTTGGCAATTTAAAATTCAAACTGAACCATTTGGGTCGAGTAAATTAGTTCGGCTATTTTATCCATACATTTTTTGAAATAAATTTCTTTGATTACAGCCTTAATGCCCAACAGTCATATTAGGAAATTCAAACCATATGTTACATACTTGTTCCCTATAAATTCACACCTCCTCTAATGTTTAAATATACTCTTTCTACTCTACAAACCTCTTGCTCTTGATCCTTTCTCCCTCTACTGTTCTTGTTTCAGAGAAATAATATTTGATGAACTATTGAATCTAGGGATGGATTCCTAGGACATTATTTAAAACATACCTCGATTACTCTTATTTTTTCTCAATACGTGCCTCCCGGTCTGTTGCTATGTTCCCTGTCAATCAGTTTCTTGACTGCCAGTCAAATTCTCTTCAAATCCACAATCAATCCATAGGATCGCCTTTATTCCAACGTCATAGGCGAGGGTCCTAAACCTCAATAGCATACCAATATAAGTCGACCCGACCTTTGTAACACCACGAAATATACTACTTGATTTCGGACTTGTTTAGGGTATATTATAAACTAAAAATGAATTTTTGAAATAAAATTTGAGACACAGAAATGAATATTAGAGACAAGGAGTAAAGTGGTCATTTACCACTTGAGGACATAAAGGCATAAATGAAAGTTGATTGTCACGATTATAGATTTGAGGAAAGATTAGTGGGTCGAATTAGAATATGGCATAGTTGAATTGCAAAAAGGAAGAACCCTAAGGACTTGAGAGCGATTAAATAAGCTTAGAACAAAATGGGTTTTTCTTGTCGGCGAGCATGGCCTTAACAAACATGAGATTTAAGACCAAAATTGGTCTCATTTTGGAAAAAAAAGAACAAGCTAGGTAGAGAGAGAGAGGAAGAGGGGAAGAAGAAGAAGAAGAAGAAGAAGAAGAGGAGGAAAAAAGAAGAACAAAGCGAAAAGGAATGAACCTAAATTTGAGTATGGATCTTTGGTTTTGTATGGTTAATATCTTGTTCAAACCTAGGGTTTTGCCAAGTTTCATCTAACCAAGATGTATTGAAATTAGGGTTGGTAAAGAAGCTACAAGTAGTACGAGATAGTTATAGAATGCTCTCTTTTAGAAGTTGGATTCGTGGTTTAGTGAGACGATTGGGTGGGTTTAGAACAAGCCTAACTAATCATCATATTTGGTTGGTGTGGAGTCATAACCCATGTTAGAATTGTTTT
This sequence comes from Tetrastigma voinierianum, assembly GCA_016808115.1. Classification (NCBI taxonomy): domain Eukaryota; kingdom Viridiplantae; phylum Streptophyta; class Magnoliopsida; order Vitales; family Vitaceae; genus Tetrastigma; species Tetrastigma voinierianum. Next base: position 227,080 of record JAEQBH010001029.1, read on the forward strand.
GAGAGAAAATCATGAAAGGTTTTGATGAAGGATATATATTAGATAATCGTGAGTAGAAAATAGATTATAGATGAATTTGGAGTGTGACGTGTTTATGGAGTATTGGGTTGGTTGGGTATCAACGTATTGAAAAATGGGAGAAAAATACGTGCGGGCATTTCGGTCCTTGTACCGGTACACCTTGAACATGTACGGTACACCCTTCGAAGCCGGACGTATGCCGTGCAGGTCTACGTATGGGGTACCTTGCTATTTTGACCGAGTTTTTGTAATTTCGTATAACACTCATTTCTTATCGATTTAGGTGATTCAAAGTGGCTAATGAAAATAGACTTGAGGAGAACCATTGTCCAGAAACAAAGCATCGTCAAATTATGATTACAGGTGGCCCAATTCACTCAAAGTGGGAACATGTACAAGCCAAATTCTGGTTTCAGTTTTGAACATAGAGTAGTCCCAGGTGTCTAGGACGTAACTCGAGTTTTGGTGCTCCGATTTGGGTGATTCTAATTGGAGAAGAACCCTTAGCACCTTAGCTTTAAAGGAGTACAAAGAGAGAGTGTCAAATATGGAGTCAAGGCGCTGGAAATAAGTGTACAAACTGTCGAGGAAGTGTATTATCGGTAAATTGACTAGTTTGGCGTAGAAAATCTTGTAAGCTTTTTTGGATTTGGATGATAGATTCGAATAGTTCAATTTCTAAGTAAGAGTAGACTCGTAGAGGAATAAGAACACCACATGAATGGATGTGATTTCATAGACATCATACTTTACAAGTATAAGAGTGTCGTAATGTAATAGGCATGCGGCTCACGGGAAAGTATAGAAATCACAACATGTATAAATGTTCCATGAGAGCTTGAATGTGATATGGAAATGGCTTGGTAGAAAGCGTGAATATGAATATGAAAGGTAATTTGTCATGAGCAGCATAATGTGGTTAAGTTGTATAGTTATTGCTCATATAACCGAGAAATGATAACAAATGATAGGAAGTATGAATGAGTATACGTGAATGAATATATGGATAGTATACATGAATGAGTATACGTGAGCGAGGTATATGAAACAAGTATCGTAAATAGTATATGAATGATTATACGTGAATGGAATATTATGAATGAGTATACGTGAATGAGCTGTATGAATGAGTATACGTGAGCGAGGTATATAAGCGGTATGCGTATTGAGTATATGAATGAGGCTACGTGAATAGTATGAAATAAGTACATAGATTAGAGTATATCTTTGAAAGGATAATAAGTGAAAATTGGAATTGAAATGTGATTATGATCGGTTATGAATGCTATTTGTGAAATATATATATATATAAGTATATATATATATATATATTGATTTGAATTATTGTTATTCGAAATGTTTGTCACACATATGCATGGGTGCAGAATAATATTTGAACTATAAATGAGATACTGCATAAAGTAAGTGATTTGAAATGTATCATTGAATGGCTGGGCATGGCGGGTTAAAGCTATTAGTGTCGTGAAGGTGTGTCGTCAATATTGAATGTGAAATCACATTTTGTGAATGACAAACATGATGGGATTCACCGACTAAATTCGTCATGAAAGTACTTAGTAATTGCTAAATGTGAGAATTCGCATTTACTCTTGAATGACAAACATGGCGGTTAAATCCAACTGAATGCAGCCGTGAATGTCAAATTCTATAGCCATATGTGAGATGGTAAATTGTTAAATGGAAACCACATTTGCTCTTGAATGCGAGCTTATGACGGGATTCGCAGTTTGAATGCGTAAGTGATGTCGAATTCTATAGCCATATGTGAAATGGTAATTGTTAAATGCGACCACATTGCTCTTGAATAATAAACGGAATGAGTTGCAATTTGAGATGCAGCCGTGAATGTCAAATTCTATAGCCATATGTGAAATATGGTAAAATTAGTGTGAAACCACATTACTCTTGAATGACAAATAGGACGGGATTAGCAGATACGTAAATGGATGTCAAGATACATGAAACGTCTCAATGAAATCCACAAGCCAGAAAAGCGAGGCTCTTGATATTGAAAAATTGTATTTGTTTAAGTATCTGTTACATTACATAGACATAGTAAAAAGGCATTCTTTTGTAAATGCATTTGTTAAATGTGAATGTTATGGGATTGCCCGAAAAGAAGTGCTTTCGCGTAATTAAAAAGTCTAAAATGGAATAACACAAACAAATGTTTTGGGAAGATAGTGAAAATGTCGAATGCATGGACTCCGGCAGGTCACTTGGCCGGGTTAAGTCGGGAGTTCGGTCAGCGACATTTTGAAAACAAAAAATTTAATAAAACCAAACAAAATGTTTTGAGATTGAAAATGTCGAATGCATAAGACTCAAACTTGGATCGACAATAAGACCGAAGCGATTAGTCGCGACAACAAAAATGAAATTAAATAAGCGATAACTAAAAGAATTAAGCGGGCATCAGATCATGAAATGTCATTGCTAGAGAGTTGATTAATGGCGGTAGTGATAATGATAAGAGTCTAATATGTATTGGTATTAGTTTGATTTGACCCTGTATGTGTTTAATATGACTTGATCTGTTCCGACTGGCCATTGTATATGTATAAGTTTACATTGAATATGATATGATATGTTGTACATGTAGAAGATATGAGTTCTGACACAGCAAAGGATGACAGGAAGTAATACGAGCAGAGATAATGATATGGAATCTAAAAAAGGATAAAATCTACATATATAATATCATATGATTTGAAGTCACATAAGAGTGGCTTAGTTATATGCATAAGGAAAGTAAATGTAAAAAAAAAGATAGTGTGATTATTGTTGTGGTCATTCTTGTCTATATGTTCCCACTAAAGCGCTTTAAAGCTTAACACAATTGTCCCGGGTGTAGATGCGAAGAGGATAAAAGGACAAGACGTTCCACACCGGCGATGCAGACGTCGAATGGAGTCTTTACATGGCGGCAGCCAGCGATCTCGATGTTTGTATTAGATATGTACATGTATACAGTATTTGTATAAAACAAATGAGACTTAGTATATGTGTATTGATTTTAATGGATACCACTGGAATGGTAGTTCCTTTAATATAAATAAATTATTTTTTAGTTATTACAAAAATTGTTTGTATACCACAGTATAAGTTCGACTACGAAAAAAAAAAAAATGGGTAAAAGTCACAGTATATGTGGTTGCTTTGAAACCGGTTACGGTCGTCAATCGAGTCGGACCAAGGGAATCGGGTGTAATGACTCTGATCGACCTAATTTTGCTCTTAGCTTGGTATGGGTGATAGGCTCAAAATGTGCTATATAAATGTGTGTGCCTATATGCGTAAGTGCACGTCTCGCGTCAAGTAATAAAATGAAAGTATAACTATCGTCCCACAAGGATTAAGTTACTAATTACTGAAATTAGAATAGTCCTACCTTTTTGGATTAACACAAATGTGAAGTTGAAAAGAAAACAAACTAAACTAAATAAATCCTAAACTAAAGTCTTTAACATGCAAAGAGAAAATGTAATTATACGAAAGCCTAGGGTTTTGATTTTATTTAACAAATTCCCATGGTGAGATTCTAAATTGTCCTAATGATGCCTAAATTATATATTAATAGTGGTTCACCTAAATGCATCTTTATTCTTTCAGCTTGATATGTCTGCCCTTGGAAAAGGTTGTAAATCTGCTCAAACCATCATAACTAAGGATTGCATTAAGCATTAGAAACCGCAAGCCATCATAACCACAAACATCTCTATTCTATGGAGAAACATAACATTTTATTCATGGTCTAACCTAATTTTGTTTACTATTTTCCTCAAATTAGGTCTAAATCATGTTAATGGTAATCCAATCGTAATAATATGAAATTGAATAGAACATTTAATATATATATATATATATATATATATATATATATATATATATATATATATATATATATATATATATATATAAAATCAATCAAGATAATGAATCGAAGATGCTTATTTGTAGTTCATTATTTGGAGCTACATCAAAAACCTAGAAAATGAGATTAGTTCATGGAGAATCTGACCAAAAGAAAGAGAAAACATAAGATGTGTGAAGAAATAACCTATATGGAAGATGGGAAATGCCGATCACTCATCAAATCTTCTCTTCTTCTTCAATCTTCTTTCCTTCCCCAAAAGAGCTTTTTTAGGGTTTGCAGGGAAATACAAGGGCTTCTTTAGCAAGATAAACCCCTTCTTTGGCACACGAACTCCTCCTCCCGAACTCCACTGCAAATGTCCTAATTTCTCCTTTTAATGGCTAACTAGAATCTCTTAGAAAAATAAGGCTTTATCAACATTAGGCCTCGACATCCATGCTATGGCGTATTAAGCGAATCTGTGACTATGTGTGGCAAAAAAAATAGGTGGCTACGAGATTAAGATTAGCATGGGCATCATAGCATAGGTGGACTGCAGGTAGCATGACCCCAGACTGCATTGCTGGGGTCTTGAAACATCCGCGGTATGGCGTGGTGGCTCACGCCTCAACCCTAAGTTACTCGCGATTTGGTCGGAACTTATACTTTGGCGTTAACCGCCGCCATGCGCTTGCCGTTCAATTTCGAATCGGCATGATGCGGGTGTGCATGGAAGCGCCGGATGCAGTGCGTAGTGCCCAATAGAGAGTCGTAGGATCATGAGTGAGTGCGTGATGAGCTTTCTGGATTTTATGTGTTTGAGCTGCAGTTCATTTCCAGTAGTTCTTCTTCTGAAAATTGAGAAAAAAGATAAATTAAAATATTTCATTTATGTCGCTAAGCACACAAGCAAAGCATAGGAATAAAATGGTATTTAGATACTTCGTCAATGGGCTTGGTGGGTCCACTAAATTTCAACTCTCATGTTGGATAAGTCAAGCAATGAATTAGTGGGTCCGAGTTGACTTTGACATTGGCCAGGCTAGTCCAGCGTTGTGCTGAAGTGGGAGGGGACCAACAAAATCATATGCAGCAAATATGAGAGAAATATGATCAAATTTTGAGCAATTGGCCATTGCCACACTCCACGTCTTTTTCCACCCTTCAAATAGGCTCCATCACGTAGGGGGCACTCGGACTCCCCAATTGAAAATATTTTCCTAAAGGATAGTTTGAGATTTTTTTTTTTTTAATAACCATAAATTTATCAATGTTTTTTATTCACATATTATTAATTTTATGACTTATCATTTTATTGCCTAAAATGTTAGGAAGGAGATTAAGTTTCATACAACCTAGAGCGTTTATAGTTTTAAACAGAGTGGGGTTTGATGCAGTCGATAATAATTTAATGCAGCCCAAATTAAGTGTAATAAACAAATCGTAGTGTAATAGGGAGTGTGTTCTTTGTTCCAACAAGTAATGGAATTGGAAACATAATTAATCCACAATCAAATCAATTTAATCTATTTTCAAAAAGAAAAAGTGTTTTCCATCTCCAAATTTAAAAACGATCGTAATTTAAATTTTTTATGCAATCTGCTGTCAAGAATGGTATTTAGCGTGTGGTAATTATATTAATATTTTTTAATTTCCATGAGGTATTTTTTTTCTTTTAAGAGGTGCTAGAAGGAAACATAAAATAACATTGCCTTGACCAATTTAACGCGTCATTGGATCATATATGTGGACAAAATTTTCAGTGTGATGAATAAAATCCACAATCAATTGATAAGTGGGTCCTGGTTTCCCTTGACTTGATAAGCAATTTTCAGTCTAAACCCCTCTCTTGTTAAGCCTCTCTAGTTTGTGTTGTAGAATTGCTCTGTCGATTCTACCAGGTTTCAGCTGCCTGTAAAGATGTTTCTTCAGCACTTGCTTCTAATCACTATGCTCCCACTTAGCAGTAGCTCCACTACTACTGACACTATCACTCCCGACCAACCCTTAAGAGATGGTGAGCTTCTACTCTCTGAACAGTCCAGGTTCGCTCTTGGCTTCTTTAATCCACAGAATTCTACACTCCGCTATGTTGGAGTTTGGTATAACACAATTCCTGAACAAACGGTTGTATGGGTTCTTAACCGAGACCATCCAGTCAACGACACCTCCGGAGTCCTCTCCATCGACACTTCTGGAAACCTCCTTCTGGAAACACTACGACTCATGTATGGTCCACAAACGCTTCCGCCTCAGCAGTGAACACTACTGTGGCTCAACTGTTAGATACCGGAAACCTAGTGTTGATCCAAAACGATATTGGTAAGAGGGTTGTACTGTGGCAAGGCTTTGATTATCCCACAGATAATCTAATTCCTTACATGAAAATTGGACTGTATCGGAAAACCGGTTTCAACTGGTTCCTGACTTCTTGGGAGTCCCAAAGCGACGCTGAAACCGGGACATACTCGAGTAGGTTTAACGCCAGTGGATCACCTCAAATATTTCTGTACCAGGGTTCTCGACGGCTATGGAGAAGCGGTCACTGGAACGGGTTAAGGTTTACCGGTCTGCCGGCGTCGAAAGCAACATCCATATTCAATAATATGTTTCTCAACAATCAAGACGAAATCTCTTATGCGTTTACTATGGTCAACGCGTCGGTTCTCACGAGGCTGATGCTCGACCCCAACGGCTATTTCCAGCTGAGCACGTGGCAGGAATCGACGGGTAAATGGTGGAAAATACACAGCCCAAGGGACCTCTGCGACAGGTATGGCCCGGTGCGGACCCAATAGCGGCTACGACGACAGGGACGCCGAGTTTGAGTGCACGTGCCTGCCAGGGTTCGAGCCCAAGTCGCCACGTGACTGGTTCTTGAAAGACGGCTCAGCTGGATGCCTCAGGAAGGAAGGAGCCAGGGTGTTGCGGGAGCGGAGAGGTTTGTGGGGTGCCAGAGCTACAAAGCCCCAGCGGATACATCTACGGCGCGTGTGAGACGACAATTATAAGCTTGGGAAGCGTGTAGAGAGGAGTGCCCACACCTGGGGACTGTTCTTGCAGTGGTTGCGACTGCAAATGCAAGTGGAATTGGGAGTGGGTGCTTGTCTTGGTATGGGGATTTGATGGATATAAGAGTGTTTCCTGATGAAGGGCAGGATATATATGTGCGTGTGGATACCATTACTCTAGGTATATTTGCTAGCATTTAATTTCAATTTCAGGTTTGATTGTTTCTCTTTCAGATTTGTCAAACCATTTTTTATGTTTAAAAATGGTGAATTTTTGTTTTTTTATAGCTGAAATTCAAAGGAAGTCAAAAGGCTTTCTGTCGAAGAAGGGGACGGTGGCAGTTTTTGTGGTGGGGGCTGCTGTGATGATGGTTCTCTTGGTCTTATCATTTTTGCTCTTAAGGAAGAAGTTGAAAGGTAATCATGTAAATTAATGTTGGAATCTGTTTTTTCCTTGCTTTCATGGTATTGAGGAATTATATTCTTTCATGTACATTTCTCCACAATTAAAGAAGCATTATTTAATGTTCTACTTCAATGACAGGCCGGAAAAGAAGACAAAACAAAATGTTGTACAATTTTAGATCTGGAACAGAACTAGACTCTCAGGAAGTAGAGGAGCATGATGAAAGATACAAGCAGTTTTGAATTACAATTATTTGATCTGAACACAATGTTTACAGCTACAAATAATTTTTCTTTTCAGAATGAACTTGGACGTGGTGGTTTTTGGCTCAGTTTATAAGGTAGTGAGTCCTTTAAATCTACGATGATTGAGTAGAATTTGTACAGGACTTTCTTTCATTTCACAAATAGTAGCTCATTAGAGCTGAATTTTCCCTAATTGTGAATAATCTAATTTTTTGAATGACATTACAAATAGGGTCGGCTATCTAATGGACAAGAAAATAGCTGTGAAAGATTATCAAGGGTTCAGGACAAGGAAAAATGGAATTTAGAGATGAAGTGACACTTATTGCAAAACTCCAGCATAGGAATCTTGTAAGGCTTTTGGGTTGTTGCATTCAAGAAGAAGAAGATGTTAGTCTATAGTACTTGCCAAACAAAAGCTTAGATTATTTTATTTTCAGTATGTATCATTTCTTTTATTACCATTTCATTTCTTTAATCTTCTAAGGTTCTTTCATAATCAGTTGGAGAATTTTTTGCCTACCTAATAAATTAGAAGTCATTATTAGTACATTGCAATACCGTTTTACTGATTATTATTTGTATATCATTGAGGCAGATGAAACAAAGAAGTCATTGTTAGATTGGAAAAAACGCTTTGAAATTATTGTTAGGTGCTTTCGAGGATCTTGTATCTTCATCAAGACTCAAGTTAAAGTCATACATGAGATCTAAAGCAAGCAATGTTCTAGATGCTGAAATGCTTCCAAAAATTTCTGATTTTAGCATGGCTAAAACATTTGGAGAAATCAAATGGAAGGAAACTAAATCAGTCATTAGAGACATAGTAAGTATTGATATGTTTGAGAAGCCCCAGTCGCATTTAATATGTTTTAATAGTTTATTTTACTTGTTATTACGGTGGTTATATGTCGCTTTTAGTATCTGATGGAAGGGTTGTTTCAAGCGAAATCGATGTCTACGAAACCGAGATTTTATTGTTAGAGATTATTATTGGGAGGAGAAACAACACTTATTATCAAGATAATCCAAATAATAACTTAGTCGGACATGTAAGTAAACTGAATGTGTGTTTATTCGGCTCTTTATTTTCATTTTTTTTTACAGTAAACTAATAATTGCGGTAAGGTTCTCAGGTTTGGAAAGTATGGGAAGAAGATAGAGTCATGGATATAATCGATCAGGCACTAGAAAAGCCATACCCGGAAGATGAAATATTGAGATGCATCCAAATAGGGCTCTTATGCGTGGATGATTCAGCAAGAGATAGACCTTCTATGTTGACCATTATCTTCATGTTGGGTAACAACTCTCCCCTTCCTCTTCCAAAACGCCCTGCATTTACTTCAATTACAACTCACCAGAGTGAAGACTTGTCACCCCATGTTGGAGGGCTTCCATCTATAAATAATGTGACTGTAACTTTGCTTCAACCTCGCTAAATGCTTACACTTTCACATGCCCTAGATTTATTCTCAATGACAAGAACTTGTGTTCCGAGGGTCATTAAGAGAACACTCTCTGAGTTAATGATCATATTTAGATAATTAAAGGACTCTGTAATTGTATTCTAAAAGATAAGGCAAGTATGGAAGCTTGCAGGTAGGGTTGGACATTCGAGGTAGTGTTTCTGGAAGATCATTAAAGTTTTATCTCTCTTCTCTGTTTCTCCAAATGCCATAAACGATGTAAAACAATGAGAAGAATACAACCTAACATCGGCTTTCGCCATGTCAAAAAATGAACGACAAAGGTTATGGGTAAAATTAAAGTTTAAAATATTGTCGCCTGGAATGATCTCAAATTCTTTTTTATTTGTTTCTGCAGCATTAGCTAATGATTCTTGAGCTGTTTCTTATTTGTTTTTCTTTTTTCCTTTTTCCTCTAGGAGGTCTCCTTTACATTTGATTTTTTATGAATATCATAGAAAGTTATAATTCATTGCATGGAACTATCTACTTACTCATCATAGTGATCATTTTTAGAGGGATGATGTTAACAATGAAGTGTCAAATATCTCATTCTTCTTAATTATATATAATTGTTGTACTTTTTAATTAAACATCTTCTTGATGAACATGTTAGTAAAAAATTGTTTTAAAAAATATGCTCTGCACATAGAAAAACCGAGAGTTTTTATTGAGTTTATATCTGAAACAATTTATGACCCGATTTGATGCAAATCAATTTGAGTTTTTGTTTATTTGCGCAAATGAAAGTAGTTTTTGGCAATTTAAAATTCAAGAATTGAACCATTTTGAATTCAACTGTAATCTATCTAACATCTATTTTTAAATAAGTTCTTTAATTACAGCCTTAATGCCCAACAGTCATATTACGAAATTCAAATCATATGTTACATACTTGTTCCCTATAAACTCATATCTCCTCTGATGTTGAAAAATACTTTTTTTACTGTACAAACCTCTGTTCCTGTTCTAGAGAAATGATATATGATTAACTATTGAATCCCGGGGAATCAAATTTCTAAGGATAGTGTTAAAAACACGCCTCAGTTACTCTTATTTTTCTCAATCTGTGCCTCCAGATTCTACTGCTAGATTCCCACAATCAATCCAGATTTATTCGCTGTAGTCAGTTCCTCTTCAAATCCAAACAACAGTGGCAACAAAACAATCTATTGCAGAGTCGCCTTTCTTTCTAAAATTAAAAAAAAAAGGTCATCTTGTGAAATATTAATTTCATTACCTTCTACCTCACCTTTTTCAACTAGAAGATGAGTAAGAGTTGGAGCCTTTTCTTCATAACATATACTAGTTCAAAATTAATTATTTCTCCGACGATCATGAAGGTCTTAATTTTCGGTATTGATAAGATTTTTGGTAATAATATTTGGTCGTAATGATAAGAATATAATTATTATCGGTCATGGTTGAACGTGATGGTGGCCAACTTTGAATATAGTACTCATACTTCTATTACTCAATATTTTTTTTTTCTGAGTCTTTCATACCTCATTCTCCTTTTAAATATTATACTACTAATTGTTTTTGTTTGACTTTTATTTCTTATTTGTTTTTTGAGAAGAAACTTGTCTCATATATTGTCAATTTTATAAAGAAGTGGTTTTTGGAAAAAAATAGTTCAACAAACTTGTGATTGAAGCCCTTTCACCTAATTAGTTCAAGCCCACCCCCACCCGTGACATTAAAGATGCTTCTAATTTCCTTTTCCAAAATCCTCAAAGTCACCGGGCAAAACAAAAGAAATATATTTGAATCCTCCAACTTCATGGTGGTGGGCCATTGAACCATTAAAAAACAGTGAAGGCCTACAAAGAATGGGAAGAATTGGGAAATGAAAAAAGTTGCCTTTTTGTTTGACAAAAGGGAAAGGAAAAGCCAAGAGAGAGGCTTGGGTGGGGCTGGGGAGGGATCAAGTTAAGAAGCCAATGAAACTTAATGTAGTGGTTAAAAGAGTTGGATGAGGCATGGAAAAAATGAATCAAGTTCGGTTCGTTTAACGAAATGGAGAGAAAAGCCAATAGGTAGCTAGATTGTTTAGGGTTGTGAGCATGAAAAGGATCGCCAGTTAAAAGCCCAGATAAAAGCGATTTAAGGGTTGGGCGCGGTTGAAATGTATTGTGTTCATAATTTTTGTTGATCTACTTCACTTAGTATATATATGTTTTATTCGACTACAGAAGGGTTCTATTTATATTACAATCAGTCATGTGAGGCCTTAATAGCGCTGTCCGTGATTGTAGTGGATCAAGCGATGGGGATGATTATAGGCATCAGATTCTTGGTGGAGGAGAGCAGGAAACGGAGAACCCGAGAGGTAATGAAAGATTTTGTTTTATTTATCTAAGCGCTCATGGAAAATGGTTATGTGAATATATATAAGGAAGGAGTACAAAATAGCACAACAGTTCGGTTTAGTCTGCTCAGTTTGGCCTGTAGCGTAACAGAACTTACAGAATAGTCATATGTTCTACGACCCCCTCGAGTTTGGGTTGGGAAGGATCGAACAACCACAACTTGGAACATAGAAAAAATGGCCAGACGAGTGGACAATCATGTGTCATCGCCACTTGAAGAGGCGTGAAGGAATATGTTGAGGGTGAATGAAGCGAGCTTAAATTGATCCTGGACTCAAGGTGACGATCGATATCGAAGTGCTTAGTGTTAACCATGAAAAGCGAGGATTAACAACAATATGGGCGCTTGGTGCTCCTTTTGTAAATGATATCAAAATCACGGCGATATAATGAGTATCCATAAGAGTTCACAAACAAAGCGGCAAGACTTCGACACTCGGGCCTTCCGATGAACGAAATGCGGGCTGGCTTCTTGGCTTCCAAGATAAGTGTTCGACCAAGGAAGACAACATCCCGTAAAGAGAACGTCAGCTTCGTAGCAAGAAGCCTAATCAAAGATCACAAAGAAGCCGATAATCAGAGATCATTATTGTTGGATATAAAAATACCGCAGATGGAGGTGAGCCTCGGTATAACGGGGCAATAAAGAATGCATCCCAACGAAGCCCCGCGGAGCAAACGTACTTACCGAAGCCAAGTAAAGGACAAATGTGATATCTGACGGTTCAGAATACTATAAAAGCGCGCCCAATAAGACGTCGATAACGTTCAGGCTCAGCCATGAGAGGAGAAGTGGTAGAGAATTCTGCGGACTCCGTCAGATGGGGAGTAGAGTGAAGCCGACGCAAAGAGGCCAACATCGCAAAATTATCCAAAGACATATTTGCGCTCGTGAAGAAACATGCTCTTAAGATCAAGGCAATCTCTAAGCCTGTAAAAATATTTAGCATAGCCAAGGTCTTTGATGTCAAAATCGAATGAAGGGAAACGTTGAACCCGCAGATGTCATTCTCTTACTGCGCGTTGATGAGCACATCATCAACATAAACCAGCAAAGGCCAAAATGAGGTAGAAGATTAATGAATAGGCAATGATCATGTGCAAACCGAGCAAACCAAATTGAGTAAGTTCGGAACAAAATTCCGCATTCCATCATGCCAGGCTTGTTTTAAAACCATAAAGAGATCGAATGAACGACATATCAATTCGGGCGCCTTTAGTGTAGCCATCAGAGGAAGCATGTAGACTTCTTCGTGGAAGAGAACCATGAAGAAAAGCATTGTCGAGCATCCAATCATGAATAAAGGCTTGCAGTAGCTGATTGTGAAGAATAATCGCACAAGAATAAGTTTAGCTAATAGAGAAAAACGATCATTGTGACCATACCTCAATTTGATGGTAGCCTTTGCTACTTAACCGTGCTTTAAATCTATCAACAAAGCACTGTGGTGAAATTTAGCTCAGATAAATCTACTAGAGCCAATCGAGACTTACCAGAGGGAGATAAGTAAGATCCCAAGTGATTGTCTAAGGCATGAAGTTCTACCATAGCCTCAGAACCGGGCCGAGTATCTCGAGAAGCTTGCTTATAAGGAAGTAGGTTCGAATGGAGGAGATGCTCACGAGAAGAAACATAAGACGGGTCAAAGATGGGATGAAAAGAAGAAGAAACAAGAGCTTTGAAACCGAACACTAGAGAAGAAAACAAGAATGAGCAGTAAAGAAATGGACCTCAAAGTCCGAAAGCTGCGGTGAAGTGAGGCGGCACTGGGCTGTGGAGCTAGAATAGGTGGAGGAGAAGGAGCCAGAATAGGTGTGGAGACGGTTAGAAGAATAGTGTAGGATGGGAAGAGGTTAAAGTTAAAGCATGTGGTCGAGGGAGAGGGCGAGTGGACGTGATGGTGTCTCGAAAAGGAAAATGTGCCTGCTGAAACCTTGACAATCCCTAGAGACAAATATTATATACGTGGAGAGATCATAAAGTTTAAATGCTTTTTGGCCAGGGGAAAGACCAAGAAAGATGCAGCGGGTGGCACGAGGGCTGAATTTATCTAGATGAGGTTGTGTGATGGTGGCAAAACAAAGACAACCAAAGACCTTGAGTAGGTCATAGGTAGGGGGTTTTTGATATAAACGGTCAAAGGGGGTTTTCTAAGAAAGAAGAGACGAAGGCAAACGATCGATAGTCAGAGGCTGCCATGAGAATGGCATGACCCCAAATGGACTCGAAGGCTTTCTGGAACATTAAGGAATCCTGGATGTCAAGGAGGTGGCGATGTTTGCGTTCAACAATGCCATTCTGTTGAGGAGTATAAGGACAACTGCGGTGGTGAATGATGCCATAAGAATTAAGAAGTGTTTAAAAACGAGTGCTAAGGAATTCACCACCATCGCCATCGCGAATACCTTTACCACAGTTTTAAATCGGTGCAGGAACCATGGTCGAAATTTTGAGAAGATGTGGAAATACATCGCCTTATGATGCGTAAGAAAGGTCCGTAGTCTTCTGGGCTAAAATCATCCACGCAGAAGAAAAACGCGGCACCGCTTAAAGACGGAATTTTTATATGGGCCCCAAATATCAACATGTAATATCAAACAATTTGAAGTACCGACAAGGCTTATAGGAAATGGCGCCTTGGGGACAAGCCGCTAAAGGACATATATGACAAAGAGGTGATTGTACAGAAGATTTGCATACAGTAAGTGATGACGCATCCTATAAGAAGCATGACCTAAGTTGGGTGCCAAAGAAGTGATATATCATCGCTTTCGCATTATTGCTATAGGTAAAATAATGACAGTAGAGTTAATCCGGAAGTCGATCGATCGAGGATGTAGAGATGGTTGACAAGTCGACCACTCGCCACTAAATGCTCACGTCTTGTAAAATGCAATTGTTAGATAAAATCTTGAAAATAATATCGAGGTAGCAAATAGTTTTGGAACCGAAAGCGGAGGATTAAATTGGAATTTCGGGGATGTAAAGGACAGTGGAGTTCAAGAGTGTGGCTAAGGAACACAAGCATCAGATCGAACCGAGATTTCGAACCATCGTAAGGATACTTGCATGTGGTCAGTCAAAATCGCAGATCGACAAGTAAAGAGAATTCTCGGCATGCACGTAACTACAACACGTTGAACGTGGACTTCTTTCTTCTTCATTCTTCATCGCTTTTTTTTCCCGAATGGCTTCCAAAACCCGTGGAAACTCCATGTGATGACAGATCTGACAACGATGTTTCGCTTTTCTTCAAAACAGAGAATATGGCTCACCTGCTCAATGTTTCGCACAATTCGATCATCCTGTATGGTTTTGGCTACCGCTCTCTCAACGATTGAATTACCTCGAGTCGCATCGATGAAGATCGCTTACCGCCAAGCGCAGTTTGGGTATTGTCAATGGTAAATGTATACAAATTTCTAGATGAATTTAAAGAATATGAAGCATGGTCGAGAGTGATATAGTATGGTAATTTCCTCGATTCTAAACTCTATTTCCAAAGATATCAGGATGCATTTCTTTATACAAACACCGCAAAAGAATTGTGGGATGAACTCGTGAAAGATTCGAGGAGTGTAATGGTCCTCATTTACTGCATTCAAAGAGAAATAAATTTTCAATCTCCTTTAAGGAACAATGAGTGTCGTTTCAATATTATACCAAAATTAAAAAGGCTCGATGAATTAAACCTGCTTGATGCCTGTTCCTAATCAAGCCATGCCGACCATGTACTTGTGGAAATGTCAATACAATACACTTCCTCTCTAATAACCAACTCATGCACCTCATGGGATTAAACGAGTCTTTTGATGGTATTCGTAGTCAATACTCATAGATCCGCTTCCTTCAAAGGAACAAAGTCTACCCATGGTACTTAGAATTGAAAACAACGGTGCTTTCGATCTATTCACCGAAAATCTTGAAAATATCGCTCTCGTTTACCCAATCACCACTAAAACAGCCGCCAAATTAACTCTCGTGACCGATCATCCTAAGGGACCTACCAGAATCAAATTCATTCTTCACAAAGCGATACGACTCAACTGATTCAAAGAAACAATTTCGTCATTGTGACTATTGCAACAATGATGGCCATGTGAGGGACACCTGCTTTCGTCTCCATGGTTATCCTGACTGATACAAGGAATATAAAGCTCTGATACCATGAACGCATCCATGGAGTGTGAACAGAGAGGAACAGAGAGAAACAGAGAGAACCAGAGAGTAATGAAAGATTTTGTTTTATTTATCTAACTGTACTCACACCAGAAAAATGATTTGTACAAATATATATAAGGAAGGGTAAAATAACCTGTCAGACTACTTAGTCTAACTACTATTGAATTCTAACTAACCTGTAATGTTTCTAGAATAATCATATATCTCTACAAATTACTTCTGCATGTAATTACTTAATTATCGAATTCTTTTTCTCGACTTTAAGGGATCGGCCTTCCTCGGAAATGGCCAGAGAGGTTGGTAGGCCGCATTGCCGCGTCCGATATGCTGCTGTCAGATGTAACAGCTGTTTCTCGTATAACACAATCACACGTAAGAGGACTGGACCACTGGGCTCTCATCGGGATTTGAGTCTGGGTTCTTTTGCAATTGGGCCTTGCTCTCGGATCTCTTTGTTCAAATATGGACATCTCATTCCAATGATATAAGGAATCAAGTTTAAGTCTTCACGAGAATAAACATTACAATATTGCAATGCAAATTGAATAGATATAAAGAAAAAAAAAAATGGAAAGAAGAAACAGTGAAAAGATAGGACATGAGCAGCAACCATCAGGAAGCAGTAGCAAGAACAACCTAAACCATTACCCAAGAGAAACAAAATTAAAATTCCAGTGATCTGAGGTTCTCTAAAAACATAGGAGATCGAGAAGGGGATAGACATGGGGGAGCAGAAGATATAAATATAATGACAAGACAACAAAGGGAGAAAACGAAGAAGAGAAAGAGACCATTCACGTAGCCCAGACTCATGGATCACGTGGTTTGATGAGTCACATATAAAATATATAAAAAAAACAGAGCAAGAGTGGAGAAGATGGCGGCCCACAGACCACATGGCATGGCCAATGCCTAAAAAGGATGGCGTCGGCAGCCTTGTGCTCCTTTTAAGAGGCTCACATTCTTCAACCTTTCTAATCCATCCTTCACTCCCCGCCCACTCCTAGTAGTAGTCCCTCTCACTCATCCATCACTTTCTTCACAGCTGTCCACCTCTCTCTCTTCATTCATATATAACAAATTTGGGAATTGGGAGTGCTTTATTTTCCTTTGTAGATCACTTCCTTAGCAATACAATCTAAATTTTAAAAATATTTATTCTGAGTGTATTAAAAAAGCAAGTAGCTAATGACTTTCTCTTATTACCATGTCAATAATATAGCTTTCATGTAAAGACTCCTCATGTCAAATGTCGTTTAGGTCTGGATCAAATGACATAGGAGATAAGTATCAAGGAGTTCTCGTGTTCTTCGAGTTCTTTAATGATATATAAAAAAAAAAAACCTATTATCAAATGTGATGAGCGGTTATACTAAACGATAAGTGGAGACATGTAAGATTCATGGGCAGCTTTTTATAAAAACAAAATATTAAGACTATATAAAAAAAAAAAAAAAAGACTATTGTGTTAAACTCTCTTGATCATCTTAGATAAAGATGAGTATCCAACATCTTTACGTAGAATTTAATTGGAATTTCATCATGCAATTTGCATTGCAAATTTTAAATAAAGAGTTGGACTTGTTGTAAGGCCCAGGATTTTTAAGCAATCTCATCCAATTATTTATAAAAAAAATAGTTAAAAAGTTTACTTGTTGAATGACATTATGTAGTAAAGAATCATTCTAAGATTGCCATATGTCAAAAGAGGTGGGCTTTAAGAAAAAATGCAAATGAATTGACGTGAAACTAATTTCACTGAAAACATTTAAGCTGGTGTGTCACGGAAAAGGCTGAGAGGAATGATGGAGTTTTCCCCCTCTCAAAGGAAACCCACTTTCGTTGCTTCCGCAACCGACGAAATTGAAAAAGGGTGACCATAACGGTCGTGAGTGGTCCAAAATACCCTCAATCTCAAACCCTATGTCCGAGAACACACCTAGTCAACATCAAGGGCATTTTGATCATTTGGGTCGCCTTTATACCGACGTCACAGGCGAGAGTCCGCAGCCTCAGGTTAATTTCTTCCATCTGCTGCCCTTACAGAGAAAGACCAAAACTCAAAAACCCTCTACTGAGTTGGAGAGAGAGGGAGGAGCGAGTTGAGAATGGCGACTCAAATTCCTGGACGATTTCTGCGTCCGATTTCTTTGAGATAATGTCCGACCCGGTGATACTATCGTCGGGTCATACTTTTGATCGGTGGTCAATTCAGCGCTGGCTTGACTCCGGTCACCGGACGTGTCCTATTACTAAACTGCCCCCTCCCGAGCACCCCTTCTCATCCCTAACCATGCCTATGAAGTTTACTTCCAACTATACCTTGTCTCTCCCCTCGAAACTGCAGCCACATCCGGACCCCCAAACCCTAATCGCTACTCTCACCTCACCCTCTTCCCCGCTCCACTCCAAGCTCGACTCGCTCGATCAACTCAACCAGTTCTCCAAGCGTAACCCGGTTTTCCGTCGGCGGTTGACCGAGTCAGGCGCGGTTTCGGCGGTTCTGAACTGTGTTGGCTCGGAGGATTCAAATCTGCAAGAGAAAGCTCTCTCCTTACTGTTGAATCTCAGTTTGGATGACGATAACAAGGTAGGTTTGGTGGCGGAAGGCGCCATCGGTCGAATCGTCGCCGCTTTACACGGCCGGTCCCCCGATTGCAGGGCGGTGGCGGCCACCATGCTGACGAGTTTGGCGGTGGTAGAAGTGAACAGAGCCACGATTGGGGCATACCCATATGCTATAAGGGCTCTTGTTTCGCTACTTCGAGATGGGAAAGGTAGAGAGAAGAAAGAAGCTGCGACGGCACTATATATTTGTTCGTTCCCGGATAATAGGCGAAGTGCTGTTGAATGTGGGGCGGTGCTGATTTTGATCAGAATTTGCAGATTCGATTGCAAGGGTAGTTGAAGTTTCGCCTTTTGGCAAAGTGCAAGGAAGGAAGAGAAGAGATGGAGAAATTCATTGGTTTGTTAAAATTTTGGTGTGTTTTGAGGAATGGAGTTTGTGGAGTACAGTATGCACTAATGACTCTGAATTTGCTGTGTGTAGCAATGGATAGAATATTTTGAGACAATGAACAAGGGTCTAGGAGATTTGTAAGGGCTTGGCAGGAGGATGATAATGAGAAGGTTAGAGAAATGCATCGAGCTTAGTTCAGACTCTGGGAGGGTGGGAAACATTGACAAAAGAGTTTGAGGGAGAGAATTTGCAAGAGATGTGTTTTTTCTGTGACGCCACCTTGGCCTTGTGAGGTGAGCTGGGTGTTGCTGGATTGGTTCTCCTAGTATGGATAGTCTAATGTACAAACGAAAAACAAAAAAGGGTTAGATTATGGCATGTGGCTTTTTTGTATTGTACATTTCAAATAAAGATGACATATATGAGCTCTTTCTTTCATTTTTTTTGACAAGTTACAATTTTGCTTTGTAAATGATAATTCTTCTTGATTCACAAGCTCTTCTTGTTTTCAAGCATATTTATCTTCACCAGCATTTTCCATTTTAGTGATTCACCAATGAATGAACTTCAACACAATTGAAATAGATTATGCCTCTGGTAGGAAATGAAGAAACTAAATTAGAAATCTCTACGAAGCTGGGTGAAGCTGGAATTAGTAAAGTACAAGCAGAAATGCCAAATATATTCAGTCTATAGCCTTCGAGGTGCGAATGGTTTAGTGTTTTATAATGCTACTGGGCGTGGGATGATTACAAGTTGACCTGTCTTCATTCCATTTTTTTATTGGGCACTGTAATTGGTGTCACACCTTCCTGCTGAGTTCCAGATAGATGCAAACATTTCTCTAGATTTCTATGTGTGTTCCTAAGTTGCTCCTGCTACAAATCAGCTTTTCTTCTTGGGGTGGATTAATATTATCTTTCTCATTGTTAGTATTTTTTCCTCTATCTGTACATTGAATTGAACTAGGGCTTGCCTCATCCCATCTCAACCTATTTGCATCCGAGCCAGAACTGAAGGTCTCCTTGGAGGTTCAGCACTGGTACTGATCTCTGCCTGGGGTATTCAATCTATACCAGTATCGGTACTTTTTAGTGATAACTTAGTTACCTAATTTTTGCATCCTCTATTAATCAATTAAATTGTTTTCTTCCTTCAAAATCTGCTTAAATGTTCTGTTTAAAAAGAAAATTTACAAATGTGTATCAACGTGGTGCCAGTGTTTTTTTGATCTTGGTAGAAAATCCTCAATATCATACTTCTATGTAACTTTATTGATATTTTAGCATCATGCATGATCTGGGAATAATATCTGAATACTATATGGAATATTAGGCTTTTATGAGGACTGCTGTAGTTGTCGCACAAGGTTTATGTGGTAGAGGAATTTATGAGAAGGATGAATTGAGGTTACAGTCTCTGTTATTTTCTGATTTATTTATGAGATGTTAGAGATTTAGAAATTTGCTTGAACATCGTGAAAATGCTGCTCCAGCAAGGGAGTATTTTAGTGGATTATGGAATTTAATCTACAGGTGGAATTCTGTCTCAAACTTTAAGCTTTTATATTATCTTTCCTTCTATCAATCCACTCAGGATCAGACCATTAAGAACAATTGCCCCCATTGTTTTCTTCACTGTAGTGCAACAGCTTGTTGCTTGAATTGAGGTTCAGATTACTTGTTTGTTTGGTGGCATTGGACGGTGAATGCTGTTCCACTCCATCACTACCCCGTTATAAGGTTCACATAGGTAACATGATCCAGAATGCTTATGAGAATTCATCCCCTTATGATATTGAAAAGCGGGCTCTCATTCTCATTAGGGATGGTAACTGAGAAAAAAAAAGTGAAATTCCTTCTATAACCTTAAACTGATCTCAAGTTCCTCTTGCAAACAGAAATGTGGGCACCTCTCAGCACTTCCCTCTTGCTCATTAGTTCATTTTCATTCACTATCTCTCTATTTGTAGCCCTTGTTGAGAATGGCCTTAGGTAAGTGTGTGTTCTTGCACTGAGTTAATTTTTGTTGGAATTCTGATTTAGTTACACACTGTATTTGAAACAGACTGTTTATTTTGAATAGTGTTCGTCCACATCTCAAATATTGAGAGTTGCGCGTTGGTTTTGTTTTGGTTGGGGTTTCCAATTCAGTTGCCAGTTGCGGTTGGAAGGTTTTTGGGGGTTGGATTGGGTTTTTGTAAAGAAGGAATGACAGATATTTTTTTTCTGTTCTTGCTACTGCCCCAATGGAAATGGAAGTTGGGCCAATTTTAGAATTTGGGTTAAGTTTCTTGTTAAACCTATAGAAGCTGGAGAAACTTAATCTTTTGTTCGATTCCTTTGTTTCCAAACTCATTTTGGGAAATCAATGTCACTCCAATTTGTGATGTATCTAATGACTAGAATAATTACAGAAGTGTCCATTCTATTCCTATGTTGCAAGATTGCTAAAAAAATTTTTATTCTCTGTTGCAAGCTTGTCTTATGGTGCCTCTTTTTCACTTTGCCTTGTGTGTGTGTGTGTGTTTTTCTTTTTGTTCTTGGGTTTTATAATCTAGTTTCGTAGTCATCTATTTCAGCTTTGAATATTTCTTTTCTCAAATTTTTAAGAACATATCTATTGTGTGCAAAAACATCTCTCTCTCTCTCTCTCCTTCCTGGTGCTTACCTTATCATATATAGTCCTTGAACTAGTGAATGATGTGATTGGATCACAAGACCTTTGTTGCTTTTCACTTGTATGGAGGAAACCATCGTTCATCTGGTTGATTTTCTATTGATTTGCTTGTTACTAAATACTAATTCATTCTCTAATGTTGTAGGGATCCCCCCATCTTCTAGCACATGGAAGATTTTGGATTCTGTTTCCTAAAATGTCCAGTTAGTGGGTGAGTGTGCCTGTTCAGTGACAAAAAAGGTGTGAATTTGTACCACTTATTCATCTGGTTACTTACTTTGCCTTATAAGAATGCCTAGTGTTGATTTCTGCTGGCGGTAGAAGTACAGTCCTTTCCCCAACATGAGGGTACATGAAATGTCCAGGGCTTTGATTCATTTGCCAATTTCGAATTCATCATGTTAGAAGATACCCTGTGCAAAGTATGCATCTGAAAATGAAAGTCTTTTTTGATGTTTGCCTATGGCTTGTATTTGAGATGCATATCGTATTCCATTGTGTGAGCTTTCTTTCTTGCTTGTTCCTGGTCCTATATGGCCTTAATCTATCAATAAGGAAGCATAGTTGCTGAGGTGGATTCACTGGCAGAAATATTAGGTTTGTCTGACTTGAAAATGTAGGGTCTGTCCCTCTGGCCTTCTTTGGGGACTAGATTCTTTATAATTTGATTCTCTCTGCCACTGGGGGAAGTATAGACTGAAAGTATTTAGACCTCAAAACAGGGTTATGTGTAGATTGACTAGTTTGGTAGCTAAAAACCTTTGGCTTGGCCTCCTCACATAAATTCTGGTAGGCTGCTATTACTTCCCGGTAACATTGATGTTATAGATGTTAAAACAAAGTTGGATGGATTCTCCATATATACTATTAATGATAAGATTTTTTATTGTCATGTTGTATTTCTTGTTTTCTGAATGAATATTGTGGATAAGAAATTTTTGGTGGGGATGGATCCTAGTTAGGAAAATAAAGTGACCGCTTTGAAGAATTTCATACCATGTGCTTGGACAGAAGTTTGTTTGTCAGAGTTCTTAGAATCGCTTTTTCTGTTAAATTCATTTACATACAGAATCCATTGGTTTGATTATCATTGCTTCATGTTCATGATTGATTCAGGATGCATAGTTTGTCTCTGGAGTTCTATCAGAAATGTTCAAGATATTTCAAACTTTCTGGAAACTTAGTGTTTTAAGTAAATTGAAGCCATTAAGGTTCTATACTGTGTCTGTTGAGGTTGCTGGTCGAAGAGCTGTTTAGACGTCGCCCTTGTCAACTCTAACACATTCAAACTACTACAAGTTTGCTGTTGATTTCATCATTTTTTGTTGTGTTCTCTACTTTTCAAATTAGCTGGTTCTGGATACTGCAAATAAAAGACGGGAAGGTTAAAACAGAGTAAAGAGACTGAAATAATATAGTGAGATACGAAGAGAGAAGGAAGGAATCCTTTTCTTTTATTGAATGGATAAAATTCAGCATGCGGGCCCTACCTATTTATATAAAGTTAAGGCACAAAAAAAAGGAAAATAAATAGTTAACAAAAGAAGAAAAATAATGCATAAGAAAGCGTAATATCCAAGATCATTAACATTTTCTTTCAAAGTCGAGATTTGAAAGAGGCTGTATCAGCTCTCATATAAATAAACCGAATCCCAATTCTATAGACTTAATAAAATGTTTACTAATCTGGCCACCGAATGACGAAACCAAGAGTCATATATTTCGGCGTAATCTTCCCCGAACTAATTGACACCATTTCAATATATTCGGGTCTTCTCATGAGCATCGTACAAGTAGATACTGCCGGCTTATCACACATACATCATTTTACCATTTTCTCCCCAAATCTACTTCTCAAGGTTCGCTTGTGCTCCATATGTTTACAAAATACAACCATAAATGATAACTCAGCTTTAAGATCAGAACTGATCACTACATCTCGTTTACTCTTCCAAAATATTGTTGCTCCAATAAATACACGATATCTGGGCTTGAAGCATGCTTATAAAGAGCCTCGCCTAATCAGATCATATAATATCCAACACCCTGATGCGACCTGGTTACATAACACCCCAGCCCTGCTTCTGACATAACACAGACATGAGATTCTGAGCCGCTTATCACATGCACGATCAGCGACCGACTAACTATACCTCATAAGAAAAGAAAAATGTCTGGGTCGAGCGACATAAGGTGAGTTTAGTCATTTCCTTCCTATCTGGGTCATCGATATCTGATTCAGAGCCCCCCGCCCAAGTACAAGCTTCGACATTCTGATCCATAAGCTCGTTTACAGTGCCATACCAAGATACCAATTTCCTCAACATATCCAGCACATAATTCCTCCTGGCATACGACCACACCTAATTGTACTGCCTATCCTCAATCCCTAGCACTCGAGCTTCCTGCTCCTTTGCTTGTGTCATCAAGAACGTCTGCTTTTTAAGTTTTCGAATACCATCATGATCACTGCTTGTTATAACAATATCATCCACATAAACAATCAGATAGATGCATTGCCCTCTTGATGATGTATGATGATGTAAGACACGAGCGTCTCGATGCGCTCGAAGTTATACTAAACCCCATCATCAGAAATAAAGTTCTACCCAAACCAGTTTCGAGAGGATCGCTTTAGCCATATAAAGAACGACATATCCTACATATTAAACCAGACCCCCGCTGAGCAACAAATCCAAGCGGCTGGCTTCTCCATATATACTCTCTCGCTGAGGCCGCCATGTAAAGACACTCGATGTCCAACCCGATAGGGCTAAGAGCTTATAAATCTTTATAGATAAGAGAAGACGAACTAAGCCATCTCACAACACGAGAGTAAAGTGTCATAAGAATCGAACCCATATATCCGAATATACCCTCAGAACTAAACGGTTCTTTAAGACAATCCACCTGGCCATCCTGACCAATCTTAACAGTATAAACCCAACAACAACCAACAAGGACTCGCAGCCAGGCGTGACTAGGTCTCATGCCGCAGAATGCAAAGGGGCTATTTTTCAACCACACTGCTTTCACTGGACGAAAGAGGCCTCATGTACAATGCGAGGAATAGAAACATAAGATAAGGTAAGCAGAATGTGGTGAAGATAACCAAGTGATAAGATAAAGATGAGGTTTTATGGAGGAACGAGTACCTTCCTAATGGCGGTTGGGGAGGATCACTGAGACTAGCAAAATCTGTGGACGTGGAGGAGGGAAAAGCATAGGAGATGAGTCATCAGAGGCCCGGTGTCAGTAATGAATCCACCCAGTATAAACCTATAACGGACGAGGTGGAGTAAATGGGGACCTGACATAAGGTCGGAATGCAAAGATGAGAGCAGAGAGCAAGCACTGACCTATGCTACAGGTGAGAAAAAAGAGAAGAATGTTAAAAATGCGACATCAAGAAAAACAAAAGACGATACGTGATTCCGGGAGAATACCAATGGCACTCACGTCAAGGTAATAACCAAGGAAGATGTACTTTACGCTCTTGGGTGAAAGTTTATCTTACTTGTGAGTAAGTATGCGGACAAAAAAGTGCATATGAAAACACTCGGAGGGAGATGAAACAAGGGCTGATTAAGATGAGAAGAGAATGAGGAACCTAATCCCAGAGATAGAAAAAGTTAGGCATCCGATTGACTAAATAGCAAAGTGCTAAGATATCAGCCCTTAAAAACGTTTGAGAACCTGTGGGATGGGTAAAAGTTGGTAAGAGTCATGAAATGCCTCAACTAAATGATCGATTCTCGCATTCACCCACCCCATTTTATTATTGTGGGAGTGCAAGATAAGAAGACTCGATGTGGAGAATCCTATGAGAGGTTAAAAGTTCGAAAAGGGGCGTAAAGGTATTCCAAGGCATTATCACGTAAGACACGCGAATGTATATGAAATTGATCGCTGCGAACTCGCAAAGAATTTTTTGAATACCAAATAACTCTGCCTGGCCTTTTTATTAAAATAGCCGCGTACGAGAAAAATCATCAATAAATGTAAATAAATGCCGAAACCTAAAGTAGATGCAGCCGATGCACCTCAAACACGCTGCGGATTTGTACCAAAAGAAGACTCGTCCTGACTCGAGCTTCCGGGAACGAAACACGAGTATGCTTTCCAAAGCTAACATGACTCACACTTTAGAAGATAAGATGGAAAAGCGAGAGACCATCTTTCAAAGCTTGAAAATGTTCGGATGACCAAGACGACGATAGAAGAGAAGAGGGTGGTCTGTTGAAATGCAGACAGTGGAAGATAGGGTCGATCTGAGATGATAAAGGTCTTGATACTCATGTCCTACGCTAATCAGGTTCCCCATTTACCTCATCCCGCTACGACGTGTAAGACAGAAGTGCTAATCAACACCAAGCATCATGTAATAATTTGTTGACAGCTATAATATTAAATGGAGAATTATATATAAAGAACAAAAGTAAAGTAGAAGATGGGAGATAAATACGCGACCCGAAGCCTCGGCCACGGTTTGGAGTTCTATTAGCTAAAAGAACTATGTAAGTGGCTAAGTTGATAAGAAGGAAAGAGTAAGAGTTTTATTACGCACAAATGATCGATGCACCCGTAATCGAGCACCCATGGGCCAAGAGGTGTAAGATGTGAGAGTGCATTACCACCAGTAATAGAAGCTGAATGGAGGCTTACTTATGATGAGGTGAGGCGAAGAAACCCTATATTCCCTGTGTGTAAGAGTCACTCCCGAGGTCGAGGCAGAGGTCGATCATTAGCCGGAGGCTGAGGCGAGGCAAAGCGCGGCTCAAAAGACGGCACGTAGAAGGCGGCGCGGGACGACTTACGTGAACTAATAACACCCGGCCTCGAAGGTGACCTCATTCATTACAATAGGTACACATTAAGGTCAGCTTCGGGCTCCTACCCCTGGCCACCATGAAACTCCGTGGAATCATCAATGAGGTTAGCGGAGCAAGCATCAATCGGTGTCCGGGGAGCTTCCCGACCATCGAGATCAAGTCAAGAGCGGATGAGAAACGATACAAGAATCGGTAAAAATGTCATCAAAGTGTCGAGATGGCTTTAACCAAAGAGGATCTAGTCCTCGACATCGCTAAATTTGTGCAAAGTTTAATAAGAGTAAGGATTATAAAGATTCGATCCATGTCGACAAGTAGTCTCGAATTAATGACTTTGGGTAAAAGGACAGACATTAACTCATTTTTCAACGTAGATATTCATTCAACGGGGCTTAAGATAATTCCATACCATGCCGCTCTGCACATCAACTAAGAGATGACATGGTAGAGGCGTCGAACATCATCGAGCATATACCCCAAATTTCTGCGCCTAAAGAGGCCATTGTGTTTGATAGTCCCCATGGTCATGGAGTGTTTCATCCAACTGACTACCAGGAGAATACAAAGAGTAAAGCATCACAAGCTTCTATCAGGGCATTTATTCGCTGCAACACTAGACTCCGCAGAGGCCAAATGGTCTTCAACACCATTTCCAAGAACCATAACGTAAACGTGACTAAACAAGACCGATACTCCTATCACTTCCTTGAGCCGATCGACAATTATCGCTGATTCCACGTAAACGGTTAAAGCTCAAGATTTTCAGCCATGTTTGGAAAAATCAATAAATCAAACTATAAAACAAGAATACCACAACCGCTGGGCGCGGTAGGTTCTCGCGTGAGGATGCTGGGTCATTTCTGAAGAGCCGAGACAAATCATAATAATCCGTGAGAAAAGAATCACGGAGAGAGAATCAGCAAAACACTAAGTCGAGGCGTCGAGCGGAAGATCTAGGAACTACGGGGCTCGCCGACGGAGACTTAATCCAGGTGTGGTGAAGTCCGGCTGGGCCAAGGGTCGCCACGCAAGCCATTGAAGGACACTGCCGCCTAAGACACGCGCAATGGCGATGGGCTTAGTTGTCGAGTTCTCGCCTCCGTACGCAGAGATCTACTGTCGACGAATGAATTCGCCAAGGAGTATCTCAACTAAGAAGCGGTCGTCATTTGAGAAGTTAAGCGTAAAAGTACACCGACAATGATTATACATGGCTGCGGCTAACTTAATACTTTTTGCGATAAAGGCTGAAATGATGAATATTATGCCGAAGTTAGTATTTGATCTATTGGGATTGCCATTAAATCAAGACACGACAAACCCCTAATCTGAACCTTCCATACTGATACCATGCTAAGATAAGAAGGAATCTTTCTTTTATTGAATAAATAAAAATACGCATGTGCGCCCCATCTATTTATATGCAAAAACACAAAAAAAGCGAAAATAAATAAAGATAAGAATGTGAGGACAAATCGTATGATATTTTAATATCCTATGATTATTAACACAAGATAAATAAAAAAATGGAAGATAGAAGCAACGTTTGATTTAATCTACACGACTGTCACCAAATAATTTTTTTGATTCCGCTAGCTACTAAGCTTAATCGATTACCATCGATTCGACCCCCTAAACCGCGACCGATAACTTTAGATTAGACATCGATTTCTTTTTAAAATATCGGATAGAAGCATCCCTCATTAGCGGATGAATGAAATGATGGCGTCTTCCAACATAGCGAAGAAAAAGTGGTGGCCCAGCCCCGCCCCCAACAATCAACCCCTGACTGGGACGGTGTGGGGTGGGCTGACCAACAGTAGTATCTGGTTCTTTAGAAAAAGGTAGAGGGGATGTGCAAAAGGGTAGTGGTGAAACCATCAGGAAGAAGAAAGTCCTCATAATGCTATCCCCTCAGAGGCCAACAAACACAGAGGCCATGATTGAGGTTGAGAAGGACAGGTGAAGTGGCACTTCGTCATTAGGGGGGTCTTCAAAGGAAACATCTGAGTCGACATTTAGGGCCTGTTTTTTTATTCTAAAAACCAATGAGAATCGGAAAACATAGAGAATGTTCCCATTTTTCTTGTAAATTAAGATAAGTGTTGTTCTTATTAAAAAAAAAAAAGATTAGAATCAAACATGTTCTTATTTTCCCCAAGGACGTAATGGCTTTGATCATATTCAGTGGCCGAGGTAGAATACAAGGTCAGATGCATAGAATATTAGTTAAGGGATGGTAACTCGGTTAATTATTCCAACCCTTTCAAGGGGGCATATGGTCAGGGACGGACCTAAAGTGTCCCCCTAAAATTTTTGAAAAAAATTGTTTTCAATGGGAATTGATCCCTTGATCATGTGGTTGAAAACAAATTACCTAACAATTGTGCTATAGCGCTCATTTGAAAATATTTTGTCTCCCGTGACTATTTTTTGGGTCTACCGTTACATATGATAGGGAAAGTGTTTGATTCTTGGTGTCTTCAAGAGGGTGGTGGTTTGATTCTTAAATCTGGTTACAATGTTTTAGAAAGTCATAAGGTTTTCAATGTTTCCTTTCATGTTCACTATTGAAGAGAAAATATTGTTAGAGCAAGAAAAAAATATTATGCGTGAAGATAATTATTTTATAGCTAAAATATGACAAACTAAAATTATTTTGTTGTAAGATAATGACATGTATCCTAACATTGGATTCGAAAAAAGTTTTTAAATTTTCTCTCATTTATATGTTCTAATAATAGATTTTATTTCTCGCTCTTTTTCTAAGAATGCATTTAATTAAAACAATTTTTTTTAAAGAAAAAAGTAAAATCAATAAAATAATCTTGTTTGGTATTGAGATTTTTGGTCATAAAAGGTCATTAAAAATAAATATATTTAAAATTCTATATAAAAATGCACATATCATGCAGTTGGAATATCCTTGCTAATTAATGTCAATTGATATAAAAAAAAACTTTATAAATCTTTTTTACTTTAAAAAAAAATTTACGCCTACAACCTCAAATCCTAATAACTGCCGATATGTTCGAACCCATTTTAGAGCTTCTAAATTTTCAACTTTCAAAAAAGTGCTAACGGACAAATGAAAAAAATAAAAAAATATTTTAAACTTCTAAGTTTTTTATTTTTTTATTTTTATGACTTGTCAAATGATAAATATGATAACTTATGAATTATGCAATTTTTTTCTTGTATATATAGGTCTATTATAATGTTGACATCCTAAATATAAAATCTTGAATCTACCCCTGCTTCCAAAGGTGGAGTTAGGATTTTGTCTCAGTGCCATAGCCCAATGGCTCTCACTATAGCATTTGAGTTCGAGTCTCTTCCAAAACAATGAGAAATTTTTTAAAACTTGGGTTCTCCAATCCAAATATCCTCTATTCATTATTTTTTTTCAAGAATTATGTCAATTATTTCATTTTTATCACCCCCATGACCAATTGATGATGATGCATCAAAGAAAGATCAATTTGGAAAATATGCTTACTATTGAGCAGATGATCACATTTTAAAAGAATGTAGGGGATCTAAAAACACATAGCAGGCATTTATATCTTAAGCAATTAAGGAGACGATCATAATTCCTACGAAAAGGCAAATACAATACAAATGCCTCTTGAAAGTTACAAGAAGAACTAAACAGCATATAGTGGAGATAACACAGAGAACTATGACACTGGCTTGTATTGGCTACAAAATCTCTCCCACTTTACTCCAATCTAGGATCACCAAGGACCTCCAAATAGTCAAGAGCTTCAAGATACTCAAACTTAGGGAGCAATTGTTTCCTGTGGTGTAGAAACCATTAAACCCCAGAGGATATAGTTTTAGCAGGAGGAGAATTAAAAAGGTCTTCTTATCTAGTAAAATATGAACTTTTTGGTTAAGCCTCTTTTGAACATTTATTAAAACTGATAACTGGAGTAGGATAAATCTCTGGTCACATGCTAAGGAATGAAAGAAGTCCCAACACGGCCGGGTAAATAGCATTTGATTTAAAGATGGTCCCGATTCAGATTGTGTTATCTGATGGTACGGCTAAACTGCCTAAAGGCGCTGGCAGACTGAGCAAGAATCTTAAGCTGATAATCCAACAAGTAATCAAAATGTAGTCGATAATGCCTCAAAACCAAAAAATAAAATCACTCTCTTCCTTTTTCCTTTTCTCCTTCCCATACCCATGAAATGAGTGTCAATGCTTAACGCCTCATAATTGTGATATTTAAGAGAGTCATTTCACTTTCTTACGCTACACATTCATACATTCATTCAGACATTAATCTTCCTAACGATTATATTCGTCTGCGCCGATCACCTCACCCCCATTCCCTTGACGTCCGTCCGGCGCGGCTATCGCACCTTTCCTCACTGCTCGGTTGCCCGTCCTCCGCAGCGCCCATGCCTAGCGACCACCGGCGGTCCTGGCCATTCTTCTTTACCTAGCGCAGGTGTCCACACCTTCGGGCAAATTTAGCCCGTACCACCCTACTTGTCTGGATCGGGACCCATCTTTCAATAACCTGTCATTATTTACTAAGTAACAAATCCTATCTCATTCATTTGCTTGAAATCCTTGATATTTGTAACTCTAGAATTACTTTAAAACATACCATAAATGCCCTAGCTAGAAAAATGAACTGATTGTGTTTTTTGACTTCTCTATGTCATATGTTAAGAGATCATATTATTTTGTACACTCACGTATTATTATTTATTTTATTTACTATATTCTATTTAAAATGTTATGATAAAATATTTTCATACATGTAAATCAATAAATTTAAATAAGCTTATATTCCGTATCAAAATATATTTATTTAGGACTCTAGTGATCTAAGAAAACAATATATTTAAGGGGAATCGTATTACTTTCACCTGTTCAACTTTTTATAAAATATAAAAATAAAAAAAACTAATTTCTAAAATACATTTCAAAATAAAATAGTACAGCCGTGCTCCAAAGGTGACCAGAAAATTTGCAATGAATCAGAAGAAGACCAAATTGTGCTCTGCACACTTACAGTAAGCATGCAACCACGTTATCTGACCTTAAGTATTCCTGCAGGAGCAGCCCTTCATCACTTCTGAACCAGTCAAACAAGAATCAAGCCTTTCTCCAGAAACATGGGGGTTTGGGGTTGATTTTGCCTAAGTGGATTGCTAGGTGACCACCATATCTACAACCTTCTACTCTAAAGCACAGAAGGCATCACAATTTAGGTGTGTACTTTCAACTCTAAGATATGTCAACGCGAACAGATGGTGGCCAAAGATTTAACCGTAGTACCACATTTAAGCTGGTTTGGATACCCACGATTATAAATAAACAAAATTTATAATGCACCCGACAACTACACAAAAAATACTTAATGCATAGGCCATTTTGGAAAAATGTAGGACCTGTTTGGTCCTTACTGTTCTTGAGAATTGGAATGGGCTCAAACGCCTAAAAATTGGTTTATGATAGTGATGGGACTCCAAAGGCGGGAACGTAACCTCCAAGAGCCATAGAGTCAAGTCGACTTCCCAAACCAGCAAATTGGTATTTGGGACCTGAACACTCATTATATTTGATTAAGGAGGCAAAAGTTGGTCTAACGACCTAGGAATTCCCCCTAATATATAGGTTTTTCAATGCTTCCATATTAGGTTTAGTTACTAGTTCTAATTTGATACAAATTTATATATTTTGGGAATTAGTTGGAATGTCATTCACACAACTACACATCTCCCACCACCACATATTCTAACAACAGGTAGTGGGTGACACGTGTAAGGGCAAATAGTTTAAAAGTAGCATCAACAAATGCAAAACCAACTTGATCTTTTTCAATCATGTAAACCCTAAAAGAAAGAAACCCTAATTTTTTGAAACCATCTCTCCAAGAACAGTTTTTAATTGAAAACACTGAGAACACCATTTTGGTGTTATGTGAAAATTGTTCTTATTTTTTGTGTTCTTTATGAAAAAAAAAAAAAAGAGGCGGAAACAAGTGTGCTTACATGTTTTCTTTGTTCTTCTTATTTTTAAACGAAAATAGTTTTAAAAACGTAGTGATACCCCATTTTTTTTGAAATAAAAAATCATTGCTTTGAAGCGTCAATGGGATGAAATATAGAGTGAATTAAAAGTAGAAACAGGCTTGAAGACAAAGGCATTGATGCCAATGCCCATTTAGATTCCTCTGCAAGAAACAGACAATGACAATAGTCCTAATTAAACCCACCATGTGCCCTCCCCCTCTCACTCTCACTGCCACCCCCTCCATTGCCCAAACTCTTAATTGCAACCCATAAAGTTATTGAAATTCAGTTCGTAAGCTTAATGGCATTAATAATGCCCAAATCACGCCTAGCTTTATTCTACTTTCCATAAACCACATTTGAGGATTTCAATTATCACTTGCCCACTACAAACATTGCTATTTCATTCTTCATGTTGTTGCAAGTCTTTTCAAAGTAGAAGGTAGAGGTACAAGAAAGGAAAAAGACCCCAAAAAAGAGAGTTAAGGGTTTTTCTTTTTGCCTTTTAAGGTTAATGGTCCCCCTTGAAGTAAAATTAGGCGTAGTTCGAGTTCATCAGTATGGCGTAAAATAAATCGATTGTCGATTTTTGGTTTGATATTTATATGAGTGAACTAACTTAATTAATATGGATTATAAAATCTTTTGGTTAGCCATTTGTTCGATGTAATATATAGGAGTTTTGATTAATGACCAATTAAAAATAAATTCCTGATTAAGTAATTATATATTAAAGTTGAGTGTAATAATTATTATAATCTGATAAAATGCAATGAAAAATGAAAATCTGATATATTCGTTTCTGTCACCGCTGATCGTGTATTTATAATACATATATACATAAATCTATCCCCTGAGAATAATATATGAAAGCAGTGAGTTAGATAATTAATCATGATTTTTTTAATACTTAAGCTCACGCAAGTAATTAAAATGCGATAGAAAAAAATGAATACAATGTATTCATTTGCAATCTCATGATACATCATGTATTTATAATACATATATACATAAATCTATACAAATAATATATGAAACGCATGAGATTAGATAAATTAATCACGATTTTTTTTAATCACAACTCACACAAGTAATTAAACCTTTTTTTTTATATAGTAATGAAACCTATTTTATATATATATATATATATATATATATATATATATATATATATATATATTTTTTTTTTTTTTTTTTGGTTAATCGTAGCAATGGTTTTTATTTTGTAAGCGAAGCCCAAGATTTGTGTAAAGCAACTGGCAAAGCCGGCTTAGTTGATTAACCTATTTTTGTCGATTTCGGTTTGATTTTCGATCGATTCGATTTAACTTAGATTTTTTTCTTGTGCTTCGGCAGAAATGAACAAATAATTATTTTAAAACTACAGCTGATCCATCCACTAATCAATTCCTTTTTCATGGCATTGTGTCATGCATACATATTGCATACATCATATCATTAGAAAATAAAAAATACAAGTTGTTAATTTTTCTATATGAAAGGAGACTAAGTAAAATTCCAAACAAATAAACAAATTTTCCTTGGGAGTCTTTTTCAGCCGCCTCAATGCATGTTATTCCACAGATCACATTTACGGATTGAATAATCTCCTCATGAACAGAGCCGGAAACAGTCGATCGTTTGTATACTTCGATCCATTGTCTCCATCACAGAAGGAACGATCAATATCTGATGAATTTTTCCAGACTCAATAATGTATTTTGGGAATATTAGCCTTACAGGGTCAAAGGTGAAAGTTGATTGAATTTGAGGAAAAGACATGAAATATTTCCGTTCTTAGAAGATCTTTTTCCATCTTTTCATTGTTAACAAATGGGGAAAGATATGAAAACTACTGGATAGATATGAAAAGTTTCTTTTTGTTAAAGAATAATAATAATAATAATAATATTATTAATATTACGGTAATAATTATAGGCCTGACATATATCAAGTTTCCATATTTATTTATTTATATGTAAAAGAGATACAAAAGTTGACCCACCATAATGATGCAATTAGAGAGCCCATTAACTACGACTCTTTCAAATGCAGCCTGGTTCTCTGCTAGGGTCCACTATAAATAACATCTCCTCATTCTTCATTTATCAACCATTCGTTTTCCCTTTCCAACTTTGATTAAGACAAAGCGTGGAGAAAAACAGATACTCATTAATGGCTGCCAAACTCTATATCATGTAAGCATTAACATCTATCCTTCTCTCCTTGATCTCTTTGTATATTTTTATGGATTCCTTTTATGATCTTTTGTTGGTCTTGATTTGGTGATATCTGCCTTATTCGTTCATTTGTGATTATAATCTCTGTTTCATCTTTTTTTTTTTTTTTGGATGTTGATTCTGTGATATGTATAGGAATAGATGTTGTGTTTATCTGATGTTTCTTGTAGTCATGTGATCATTGAGATGATTACATGAATGCTTCCTGGTGGACTGCTGGAAAATCATAAATTTAGTTCAAGTATTTGGTAGACTGGCCTTCTTTATGGGTGGATTAATTGGTGGGGGTTGGATCTGCATTGTCATACAATGTCTAGTCTTTTCCTCCTAATTTTCTCAATTGCAGTATATGTTCAGTTATGGAATCTGTGGAGAAAAATAAAAACAAAAACAAAAACCATTTTATGTAAGTTTGAAACCATTTGCCCAATTTTTATATTGTTCTTAGAAAGGGGATTAAGTCATATTCTGCAGAAGATCCATCAGCTCTTGTATAAATCAATTATCAGTAGAGAGTTGTTGAAGCTAATACCATGTGACCTAACACATGCGTGTGTTTGTGGTTCTGTATGATTATTCAGAATCCCTTTCTCCATCCATATTATGTTTCTATTGACAGCAAACTAGGAAAAAAGAAAGAGTCATCATACTTTTTTAATCTTCAAAATCATGTCTTTGTAACTCATGTGGTTTCTATATTCCATTTCTTTCTAGGGTGGGCCCTCACATTCATCACGGCTAAAATATGCTCTTAGTAGAATCTCTAATTATTACTAAACTTAGAATTCTTAAAATATTCAAAATCTTGGGTCTTGTTAATTTTGCTGCATTTCTTTTATTCCCCTTCTTTATTTTTCCTACCACAGAGATTGCTATACAACTCATGAATCCACCATTCACCCATTTCTATGCATTGACCATATAATTTCCAGTCACTTGATCAGCCCTAATTTTATTATTCAATGTCTTCGATTCTGTACATACATCTATATAATCCAATATGGAACTATTTAATTATTCACAGTTACTATTTATTCAACGATATGGGCATGTTGAAAAGCTTTATGAAGATAAAGAAAGGAGCTGAATCTGTGGAAGGGTAGAAATTGAAACTATGGCAGGTGGGTGGTGTTTTTAAGTCCATTAATTGTTTATTCTTTTAAACAAATGTGAGCATAAATTCATCTGTTTTAACTTGGATTGCATGATACATACATCTGTAGATCTTAAGGTAACGAGTTTATTTGGGTTGGTGGTGTTAAAGCTTTCAGGCTTACCATCTTTTTTTGTTTCACTTGTCTATTGTCTGCTTAAAATATCTACTAGGGCAGACTTTTGAAAACCAGGTTTTTCTTTTCCACAAAATAAAGCCAAAATATAGTATTTCAGAGAATGTTTCATGTTTCCAAACAAATTTTGTCTTACAGATCGCCAGAAAAAACAGTTCCTTGTTTTGGAATTGTTTTTGGAAAACAGCCTAAATTTTGTTCCTAGTCTCTCATTTCATTGGAACAGAGTCAGGATTAGTTCATTGAAGTATTGGTGTTGGTTTCTTTGCTTAAAAGTTTGCTGTTTCGGACATTAAAGTCGGGGATTTTTTGAAGTCCACACAAGTTGTTGATCATATTCATGTGCTTCTGATTGAAATATGGGATTTGATATGGATATTACTTGTTCCAAAATCTGCAAGCAGGTACCAGAAACACTCCCAGAGGATGTTCTTGGGATGATGGGGGCACCACCTAAGAGTGATGTACCAATTATTAAACCTTCTGAACTTCCTGATGCCGATGGATTTATCTTTGGCTTCCCCACTAGATTTGGAATGATGGCTGGTCAATTCAAATCATTCATGGATGCCACTGGGGGGCTGTGGAAAACACAGCAGCTTGCAGGCAAGCCTGGGCCTCTCTCCTGCACTGGATCT
This sequence comes from Tetrastigma voinierianum, assembly GCA_016808115.1. NCBI lineage: Eukaryota > Viridiplantae > Streptophyta > Magnoliopsida > Vitales > Vitaceae > Tetrastigma > Tetrastigma voinierianum. The sequence goes on from JAEQBH010001029.1 coordinate 263,337, forward strand.
CAGGAGGTGGACAGAGACTACTCCGTAAGCTCCCCTTCTCACAATTCCCCTTCGCTACTGCTCCGGAAATTACTATGAAAGAAAGAAAATAGAGAGGAAAAATTAGAAAGAAACTAAAATTTGAAGAGGAAAAAAAAATAGGTTTAAAACTGAATAAATTAATTTTTATATGTTATTTAAACTCATTTATATGTCTCTCTATTATATAAGGACTAAGGAGTTTAAAAATATGTAAGAATTTTAATTATATTTGATTTTCTTCTATGCTTTTTTTCTCCCTAATACTTTCATGTTTCCACATGGAACTAGAATCTTCTTTTTTTATTAGTCATCTTTGTCTCTTTTTCTCCTTGTTGCAAAATCTGTGCAGTTTGACAGCCATCACTAACTTGTTCACCATGGCATGATCTATGTTCCAATTGGATATACATTTGGAGCAGGCATGTTTACGATGGGACAGAGGTGAAGGGGTGGTACCCCCTATGGTGCCGGAACTTATGCCGGGGACGGCTCGAGACAGCCTTCTGAGCTAGAATTGGCGCAGGCTTTCCACCAGGGGATGTACATTGCTGGCATCACCAAGAAGCTCAAAGAAACTGCTTGATTTTCCCTCACCATTCTTCAACTACATCTTCGTCTACTATACTGCATTTATTTTGTTTTGGCATTTCAGTCCCCAAACTTTCATTTTCTTTTAATAATATTATGCACCTTGGCCTGTTAAAGTGAATACATCTCCAATGTAGAACTTACCAAGTCACCATGTTTCTATTATACAGTTGCTTCTATTAATGATAAAGTCTGTATACTCTTCTTATATCTATTTTTCATTGCTCTACCTGGTTTCCGGAGAGTTAGCAAAAAATTTTTTTTTTTTTAAAGTTAGCAAAAATGTTAAAAATCATATATAATACATTGCCATAGAACAAATGTTAGAGCCAGCGATGGGACTGGTTTCATGTTGGCCCAAAAATTGTTAATAGTCTTTAGACAGGGCCAGAATTGGTGTCCTGACCACACAGGTTGGGAGCTTCTTGTCTTGTTGGCCCTTAATCTAATCTATAGAGGGAATCCTACCTCTCCCTAGAGTCACTTGTTTATCAAGTTGTGGTCCCCAAGATCAGAGGCATGGAAAATTCGGATAAAAGAAACTGAAAATTTAGATGGGCTGTTCCCATTTAATGCAGATTACATATCCATGTAGATAAATGGCACGGTAAAATAGTACCGTTGACAGTTGTAGTGAAAGAAATGGTTAGCCAGTAGCCACTTATTTACATACGAGGATTTCTACAAGATAATATCTCCAAAAGTGGCCCATGTGATCTAAGAAAGAGAGAATGTCCCAGTCATGACAACGTCTTACATGTCTGCAGAAAGTATTTTCCTCGCTTTCAGATCACCTTTTTCATTCCCATTTCATCTAGGATAGATCATTGATCTAGTCTAATCCATGTCAAAATTTGAGAAAACCTATTCTACTTGGTTTTCACATTTAACTAGAAGTAATGACTAAGGGGCACATAAAGGCCCTTGAGGCCGGGCTCACTTAGTAAAAGAGTGAGATGAGCTTACTGGGATCCTAGATTCGATTCCAATAATTAATACAAAATAAATAGAAATTAAAAAGAAAAAAGAAAAAATAGCATTGTAAACTTCTGTTTCCCATTTCCATCACCAATCTTTTAATTAGCAATCATGGATTGATATTTGTAGCCAAAGTTCTTGCCGCAAGCTTAGGCAGCAGACCCAACAAGCCCACGCGTTTACAATCACCCAATCAGCCATATCACAAGATAATTGCACCGGAAGAAGTGGACATGACATAAGAATTATTCCTTTCTAATTTTTAGTTAGTGTAAGGTTCCGTACATCATTATTGAATATGAAAAGCAAACAAAATATCTTTAACTTAAAAAAAAACTTGGAAGGCTATTGGAAGAGCATATGTATATATTATGCTAAGAAAGAAACATCACATCAGAGAGCATCCCATCCCAGGAGTACTATGAGAGAAGAAGGTATATAATATTTTGGGAAGCCCAGTATGGAAGAGTGCTGGGCATCACAACCCAATGAAGAATCTTCACTGATACATCAATCATCTCCAAAAGGGCTGAAGCCACATGTCATGGTTTGTCAATGCTCGGCCCAGAAGATTAGATTCAAAGGTGGTGGCAGAAAGAAATTACCCTTTTAACATTATTAAAAAACAAAAAACAAAAAAAAAAACTTGTAGCAGAAGACAAAAGTGTTTATACATAGAGTTGTAGTACCCCATTGATGAGCAGAAGAATGGAAAAAAAAAAGAGAAAGTCTGCCATTAAAGTGAGATTGCAAATGCTGAAGGTCTGTATACTTTATTAACATCACAATGATGCCAAGATGCTTTTCCTTTTATGTATTCCTTTTTATGTTTCGCCCGTCTCCCTTTTTATATTAATTAGCAAACCATACCTTATAATATATATATATATATATAAGAATAAAATTCCTCATGGACTGTACTCGAGAGAGCAAGAGGTACTGATCCCGATGCTTCAAGTAATGGTATAATACCCATCAGACGATCAATTCAAAAGTCACCAAAAGATGATAAAGCTGGGCGCCCAAGAGATACCAATCAATATGATTTTAACTATTACTAAATTACCTTTCGCGATTTATGAGTCAACGTATGGTTCTGATAATATTATTTCTTCTCCCTGCAGCTCATTATATAACTCACATATTCTTCTCAGTCATCTGACGTTATATTTAGGGTTAATCTTCATTCATTTGTATCCCATATCTGAACAGAATAAGATATAAATCGATATTCCATTAAAGATTTGCTTGTGTTATCATAACCGCTGTTTCATAATATGTGTGCGATGTTATAAGTCATTTTTACTGTTAGAGTTGAATTAGAATCTTAGATGCATTATATTTAGAGCTTGACTTCCAGCAACTGATTCTCCATGTCTATGCTCTATAATTTTTGCTACATCATATGTCATTTCTGCCTGAACAAAGACATATCTTTGGAAGGAACCTTTTAGGGAAACTATTTGGTTTTTTGTTTTTTTGCTCAAAGTAGAAGCAACTTGCAATCATATAAATATGTAGAAGTAAGCACCGTTTACTGTGAAGAATTAATTACAAACATAACATGTGTCGATGTTTAGTATGTTGCAAGGAAAATCATTTATGAAGATACATAAAGGCATGTTACTATAATGGCTTCAAACAGTAAAAACCATGGCATTGCATGTTACATTATTTATGCATGTCTGCATAAACTATGTAACAATCTCTAATATCCTCAAAAAAAAAAATGTAACAATCTCTAATTAAAAGAATAGAGCGAAATACGATTGTGGACTATCCATTGGTGGAACTGAAAATTACTTCACATTGGTTTGGGAAAGATTTGTGACCACCTAAAATTAATTACTTATAAGCCTTCACCAGTATCAAGATCTAATATCTTGAAACCATATAAAGTATTTTTTTTTTCTTCTTATTTTTAGCAGTCATCCCATTCATGTGTACTTAAATCTGGTTCATCCCGTTTATGTGATATCTTAGAATTCTCCATGATTACATGAAAACAGTTCAAAGAAGCACTCAAAAAGGAAATTTTTATAACTATGATTCTCAGCTCTTTGTAGTGAATTGATATCAATGTATTTACAGTGTTGATTGTCCTATGACTTTACAAATGTGGGGAAGGATTTCAACAAAGCTGCGTTCCTTTAAAAATCACCAAAAGGAGGTATGATATATATGTGGATTTCCCTAAAAACCGCCTGGCATTAAGGAATGGGGCTGGGATGGCGTAGACGGCTTATAAAAAGACTCACAGAAGATCATGTAGAACTATCTCCAAGAGTGGGTTTTTGAAACAATCTCACACATTTGTTTAGTATTTCCGATTTTGCAATTTGACAAGCAATTCAAAGAATTAGGGCCTTTGTTATGAAAAATAAGATGAAAAAGAAAAATACAAAGAACATGTTTGGTTTCCAATTATTTTTAATATGAAAAGCATAAAAAATACAAAAAATACTAACTTTAGATAACAGGAATAATAGTGTTCTGGGTATTTTCATAAGCTGTTCTCTAAAATAGTTTTGAAACAAGCACGCATAAACATAAAGTAATGTTTTAAAACCAAATTGGTGATTGAAGCATAAAATTTATGGTTCATGATTGAGGGGGTTGAATAATTGGTCGAACTGTATTGAAACCAGATTGAAAAGATCATCATTAAACTGGATTGGTGATTGAAGTAAAAAGATTATTGCTTCACGGTTTAAGTATTGAATCAATGGTCAAATCGGATCCAAACCAAACTGAAAAGGTCACCTATAAATCGGATCCAAACCAAACTGAAAAGGTCACCTATCGACAACACATCAGACCGGACGATCCGGTCCGATTTTTAAAACGCTGTTTAACTGTGGGTGTGAGAAAGAGACATGGGAGTTGTGGTTGGGTTTTCTTTTTGGCACCACAGGGTGACCACAGCGAAGAAACGGGAATGGCGCCGTTTCGGGTATGGAGTTCGAAACGAGCTGAGAGAAGTGGAGGGACGCGCGCATGCAATCGAAAATTAAGTGTAAAGACATAAAATAATAAGAAGAAAGCCAAAAAGGAGGAAGGGTGGGGGAGCGTCTGAGCCTCTGACTTCCACTACCACATTCGAAACCAATAAACAAATGAAAAGCTAAACCCCAATCAAATGACCTCCACATACTCAATTGTTCACATGTATTCTTCAATTCAATGATCTCTCCCTTTATTTTTTCTTTGCCTTTACCTTCTTTTCCTTTACATAAAATAAAAGGATGTGCCAGTCCTATACAAACATACAGAAACAGGAACAAAAGCCCCTTTATCCACTTCTGCTAAATTCAGCTCCTTTAACAACAAAGCACCAGCTCTAAACTAATCCCCATTTTCCGCTAAATTTAGCACCTGTTCCTGTTCCTAACCCGCATTTAATTATAAAAATACTTGTATTATTACAGCAATATATATTCTACTCCAATGGTCCCTAATCATTTGGTAGCCTACCATCATTCTCCTTGTATCCGGCCCAGCATTGCCTGTCCTTCCTTGATGGGTCACCTTCTTTCCTTTCTCTTTTTCTCTCTTTCATTTTTTTTTTCAAAGCTTTTTCTCAACTCCAGTACAGCACAGCACATTAATGTGCCTCTTCTAACTTAATATTATCTTCATCTTCTTTGTAAATTGAAGTTATCATTCCTCTCTCCCTCTCTACCTGAAAGTTCCTCCAAATGTTGGTGTCCAAAAATCAGCTGTAGTCTCGTTAGCAACTGGGAAGGTGCTCGAAATCGGCACCAAGCAAAGTCCTCGGCTCCTTAGGTCTTGTTTGGACCCTTCAGTGTCCTTCAGTTTATCAGAAGCCTGGGAAATTGAAAAATGCTTCCTAAGTTATTCCCTAAAGTAAAATTATGTTTGTTTCCTTTTGGTACTGCTTGTACTGACTGAGGAATAGTAAGAAACTATAGTACCTGCTGTGGTTGAATGGGAGGCCCATTTTTCATATATGGAGTGCTTAATACCTGAAATTAAACCCAAGAAAGGGAATAAATATGTTAGGCTAGTTAACACATTTATGTCTACTAGCTAGGGTTTCCCCATCAATTGATTCATTGTTTCAACTACAAGATGATAGTGGAACCTACACTGACTTGATCATGGAGGAACTTGATGTACTCGATGGCTTCATGGAGGACCGACGCCGTGTCAGTCTGAGAAAAGCGTATCAATCAAATTAATCCAATTATGCATTTAGTTATGTAGATTGAAATTGTTTTTAAAATTCTTCTATGAGAAAACAAAGGAAAAAATCCAAAAACTTACCTTTCCGAAAGGGGAAACCAATTGCTGGAGGGCAGTGATTCGGTCCCCTAGCTTCTCTTTACGGACCTGATAACAAAGCTATCAACTTGTCATCCATTTCTTTCAAGAAAAAACAATTCATAATCATTACGAAAGAAAGGATTGAAGATTGAAGCTCTCTCTAATAAAAACCTTCATTGAATCTATACTTTACCTTAAAAGTTGGTAATGGAGATGGCGTTTCAATTCTAGGCCTTTTGAATGCAGGCTCAGCGCTGGTCTTCTTCACCAATGATCCTGAGTCTCGAACTTCCTCAGTATTGAGCTGGAATTCGAATACATCAAGCACAATTGAGTTCCGGAAACCCTAGGCGAAGTCAAATCACTAATTCGGTACTGAGCTGTAACTATATTTACCTTTGTGGTGAGCTTGGAACAATTGGGCTTCTCTTCAAATGTTGGAGTGAGAAACTGCGACGGCGATGAAGGAAAAAAGCTCGCTCGGATATCATTAAGAGCTGCTGCAGAGGCATTCCAGAAGGGTGTATTGTTGGTGAAGTGAAGATGAGTATTAGGTTGCTGCTTAGGCAATGAGGGTTTCATGTAGGGAGAAGAGTATTTAGGCCAAGAAGGAGACAGTTCATTCAAGTTTGTCCGGTAATTCGCCATGGATGAATAGTTCACTGACCGGTTATCAAAAAGATACTGCTGGGGTTGAGGATCAGGATCATATAAACCTTGTAACAATGTGGAAGGGTAGCCATATGAAGCCGAACCCATGGGAAAGCCTTGGCAAGTCACTGTACTGTCGCCGGAGCTATTGATAGAATTTAAACGCTCCTGTTGGTCTGATGCAAAACCTTGATTTATAGGCTTGAGCGCGCATATGGATGAATCTTCACCGCCGGTGGAGAAGTTTTTCGGACTCCAATCTTTATGAATCTGAGGAGAATCCATCCCGTTTAACCTGGAATTCATGTCGTCTTGAATCATGGAATGATAATTGCTCTCAGCTCTGCCGCTACCACGACTGTCAAGAAAAAAAAGAAAGAAAGATGAAGAATATAAGAACCTCATTGGTATACAAAAGATGAAAGGAATTTAATTGATTAAGTTGACTAATAACAAAATCTCAAATATCTAACTTTTTTCGTTGCCCGTCCACAAAGTATTGACTCTTAAACTTTTGAGATTGAAACTTCAACCACATATAATTAGAATTCAAAAAAATGAATAACAGCGAATAATCATAACTAATTAGGCTGGTATGCACCAAATGGAATTAAAACAGTTAAAGCACAGCTCCAAGCTTACATCAAAGCTGGATTCCAATCCGTTGTCATCGGCGATGACGAAAGGCCAAAGCCCATCATTTGCAAAGTCGAATCCATCAACATGCCTCCACCACCGCCGGTGGCGGAATCCGGCTGCTGGGGCTTCTGAATATCTTGGAAAACTATAGAGCTATCGGAAACCGAAGCGGACTCCTCACACGACCTTGCCTTGATGTCCACCATCTCAGTCGGCCACCCGAAGCTTCCCATATCATTCAGCGCCGTGGAGCAAGGCGACGACCCTCCGATGAAGGAGTTCCTCGCCGGATTCCACCATGTTCCGCCGCATACCCCCATCTGAAACTCGTCTGCCATCGTTAAGCCTCAAAGATTTTACACCTTTGATTTCTCTTTATGGGAATTCTGTCTTTCTCTTTCTCCTTCTCTTCTTCTTTTCTTGTTTCTCTACCCTTGCCTTTGAGTTAGGTTTACAGGAAAGCAGCAGCTTATGACCTGGGAGTCTTATTTATATATACAACGGTTTGGTTCGAGGGTACGGACGGTGGAAACTACCGGAATCAGGTTGACATTTCAAGGGATGATTGGACAAATGAGAGCCCATTTTGAATCCAATTCTCCTTTTTCTTTGATTTCATTATTTTATTTCTTTTATATTTTAGAAATTCTTTGTTCTCTTTTATCTTTTTATTTATTTATTTATTATTGAGCATTCGTGTTCCTTACGAACAAAGGGAAGTGAGATGATGAAAGTTCTTGATCTGGCTGCCACGTTAAGTTGCATGGAAATTGCATACCTCTAGCTGTAATGGGTTAATTTACTAATCATGGTTAGTATGTATTAATTAAAGAAATGAATAATCAAGAAAGTTGATAATTGAAGAGATTAGAGAGTGGTAGGTCAATGCGCGTGTGAGTCACTTGAAGGACATATCACATATGCATGAGAATAGAAGAAAGTGAGAGGGAAGTACTAACTCAAGTGCAAATATGTGGTAAATTCCCAGGGTATACCCCAACCTTATCTCACCACCCCCATCTTTCTTTCCTTCTACAATTTTGTACCACAAGCTATTGATGTCAACCCTTTTTCTTTTTTCTTTTTTCTTTTTTCCTTTTTGGAAAAATAAATAAATACAATATTTTAAATATAATTTAATAACAAGGAATAAAATAAAATAAAACTATTCACAAGTTTACAATACTTTTGAAAATTAAAAATCATCTCCGTAATGGACCACTTCAAATTTCATGATTCGTTTTCTAGAAGGACAACATTATAATTTGACGAAGTATACAATATTCATCATAAATTCTTTGAAAATTCCACTTCCTAAATTTTTTTAAGGAAACACAGAGTGATATTGATATAAAAAATTCGATGGAAAAGTTTTCAAAATTATTTAAAAAAAGGGAATAATTTTTTTTAATTAAATAAAAAAATATATTAAAAACACAATTCATGGGTTTCCCCAAATTTGAGGAATAAGTACTGTCTTTTATGGTGGAATTAAATTAATTCGTGTTTTAAAATTATTATTGAGAAACAGTTTTAATATGATCTTGTCATTTAGTATTTTTTAAAATATTTTAATTATCTTAATTTGACCATCGTTAATTGGTTGATTGATTGTGGGTGCCAATGAGCATGTGTGTTAGAATGTCAGCTAGACAGTTTGGGGGTTTTGAGGGTGGATGGGGATGGGTGCTTGGGTTTGGGGTGGGGTGGTGATAGACAGTGGTTGTAATGGAGGTGTTGGGTCAGAAAGATGAATGAATATAACATAATAATAATATGAAATTATAACATTCTATAACCATAAATAAAAAATATGACATAAATTTTTATTTACCATAAATAATATTATTTCATAAATTAATTATTTTATGGTCATAAATTTATGAGATTTTTGAGGTTATAAATTTATGAAATTTTTTTGGATATTTTTTGTAACATTATTTATAAATTTATGAAATAATTTTCATATTTATGGTAATTTATAATTTCATAAATAAAATCATAATATTATTTATAACCATAAATATATAAAATTTATTCATTTTATGAGTGATAAAATTTACTCATATTTATTTCATGTAACCGTAATAAATTTTATAATTTATAACCATACAAAATTTATAATATTTGTATTCATTTATATTTATGAATAAATCTGTAATATTATTTCATAAATAAACAAATACTATGAAATTATAACAAATTTAACCATAAATAATATTATTTCATAAAAATAAAAATTAACCATAAAAAATTCATATTATTTTTATACCATTTGTTCTTTACATAAATCTAATAGTAAATATGAGTGTGATAAAAAAAGGAAATTTGGTATTTTAATAAGAGCATACGAAAAAGCTACAATTTGTAGTTTTTTTTCCCATTAGGAGTTGTTCATCTCTAATCAGCTATCACTAACTTATTAGGAGTCTTTACTAAGCAGGTTACAAGAGTTGATTGGGGTGAATCAACTATCAGCTCTTCAATCAACTCAATTAATTTTCATGTTTTTTGTTCTTCATATTTTTTTATTAAAAAAAGAAAAATAGACGTATTCTCTACGTTTTCCTTATATCTTTTTTGTTGGTGCGATTAATTACAAGGTTGGATTAAAATCGTGCCACAATCGATATGCTTTGCTAGGTAGTTAATTAGGCACCGGAAATCCACGTACCCTTTCTCTAAGTTTCTAATAGTGGTAGTAAGGGCAAGCATTGTCCACATGGTGCCTGACATTGGAATCTAATCAGTATAGTTATAGTTCACAATGAAGAAAGCCACACATTCAATGCTGCAAAGTAGTTGCATAAGAATGGAAGCTTAAGTTATCCAAATTGCTCAGCAACATGGCTATGGAATAGACCAATGATTGGATTTGGCTCAAGAAAAAGCCTCTCCTCCATTGAAAGATAACCCCGTTTTTCCATGATTCGTCTGCACCACTGAGAAGGAATTGTTAGTGCCGCCTGCACAATTGTTTGAAAGTGAAGAGCAACTAACTGCAGCGGAGGTATCTAGATAAACTGTGATGATCATCTGAAGGCACTGAAGCAACATAATTTGGAGGCATAGATAGTGAAAATGGAGTGTGTAATGTTTTAAACGTTGTTTTTAAGAATTTTATTCCCTAGAATACAACAATTCTTTAAAGATGGACTTTGGAATAGGAACAGCAGAGATGAAAAGAGTTATTCCAAGATGGAAGAAAAAAGAGAGATTTTCAACATCACCAAAGGTTTGAATTTATAGAAAAACAATTCTGTGATTGTTGACTTTGAGGTTTGAAATTTGAAATGGCTATAAAGATAGAAATTAAATCAAAATGGCTGTTATGAATAATCAAGACGAACTGTTAGGAATTAAATTCAGGAAATTAGTTGTTATGAATTGAATTCAAAAAATAGTTGTTGAAGAATCTGTTTTGAATTTATTCTCATTTTTAAATACCAAAAACACTTTTTCATAAAGGCAAACAAAATATAAAAAATAAATGTGTTTTAGTATATAAACTGAAAAAGGCTTTTATCTTTTTTTCCATGTAGGACAAGATCTTTTTTCAAACTATTGTTTACTAACAAGATGTACCCGATCCATGAAATTTAGCGTTTACACTAACATATCATAAGGCAATGAATAGAAAGAAGAAGCTTACAACTAAATAGTTGTGGTCTAGCGAAACCGCACAGTTGAGCCTAACAAGTTGGTCCTTGTTTGTCGCCAAAAAAGCATTCAACATTTCCTATATTAAAGGGGATCACATGTTGAGAAGCAAATTAAAACTTGAGGGTAGGTAATATGGTGTAACGCCTCAGAGTTTAATCCAATCATGATTGGTTCAAATTCCCTCCAAAATTATTGGAGGTTTTATTTGATCATTAACATTAAAAAGTAAACAAATATTAATCGATGTGATAACGTAGTAGCGGCGTCATGCTATTGCTCGTAAAAAAAGTTGGAAAGATAATTATCATCTTTGTGAAAACAATCATAAACACCTGATCATGTTCACACGAACTCTAATCATGTTAGAATTGATTTGTAAAAAATATTTCATTTGACTTAGTGAAGGGAACGAAGTTAGGAGTATGAAAGCGGGGAGAATCACCAAATTCTTTGCTGCAAGCTCACTTGGCACTGATGCCTCATGGTTGTCATTCGGCTGATTGAAGAATTATGTCGTTGGCATTTTATTGTTCATATAACGCCGCACCATGTGATTTAATGTTTTTTCTTCTTTCCATCAAACTCCATGGACCCACCACCGTGCCTGCCCGACGGCATTGCGAGGTTCACCGCCACACCTACGGCCCACAACCATGAAAAGCCTGTCGCCGGAGAATTAAAGCCCAGACATCCTTTCCCATTGTGGACATCAGCTGTCCAAATATGTAAAATACGTCCAGTTTGATGATGATGATGATCACGATTCTTTCTAATTTCAATTCTACGTACTACGTACGCATTAGATTTGGTGTATGTATAATTATAATGTGAGTATATACAAAGATGTGAAGTGATGCTTATGAGGAGAGGTGAAGGAAGAATGGTCATGAGTCAACGTGGGACCGAAGAGGCATGCGCTCGCGTGCCATGACACCTGGGGCCGAAGAGTCAAACACCGCCAAGATTGTGACCTCTTTCTACATCCCCATCATTTCCCTTTCTCTTTTTTTTTTCTCGCCCCTCTCCTCAAAATGCTAACCTTTGATTTTCTAGAGTTTATAAACGAATTAACTCTCCTAAAAATTTAAATATTTAGGATTTTGATTTAATATAAATATCATGTTTTTAACACCCTCATTTATTTATAATTTCATATCCATATGTAAAGAGTCAAATAAACCAAATAAAAGATGAATTGAAATAAGGTGGTTAAAATCCAAGACCTTATGATATCATGTTAAACATCAATTTTTTTACAAACTCAAAATTTTAAGATTTTGATATGATATTAATGTCATGTCTTTTAACACTAATTCTCCATTCACATATGCTCCTCCAAATTGATCTGTTCAAATTATACGGATGAACATGTGAAGTAGAAAGAGCGCGTGTGGGAAATCGGTAGAGTTGGATTGAATAATTTGACCTCAAAGACTGAAGAAAGAGAGGTAAGAAGAGAATACAGCCGCCGTCGCTTTCCGGTTGATGCAAAAGTGTATTTCATTAGGTGACACTCATCTACTCCTTGGATTTTCTTACTTGTCTTCTTACGCTTTGTGAAATGTTCTCTCTCTTCCCCCAAATTTGACAATTTCGCCCCCTCAATACTCTTACGTCACCCCCCATGACTTCCACCGAACTTAACAGAGTTGTTTATCAATCTCACACTTTATTAATCAATATCCAAATTAGTATGTGTGTACATTTTATTTTCTTTTAGTTATTACTATTGATTATCCTTAACCCCCCACTTGCACACGTTTTTCACTTAATCACACCCAAATCCACACGTGTTATACGGGTGAAATTTAGATAAAATCAAATTAAAGTGTCAGGTTAATTTTGTTGGCTATGGTATTTAAAAAAATGCTAACAAATAACATTCAGTGAGATGTCATGTTGAGGTCAGCTTGAGGTGTAGAAGATGACAAAATATGGCAAGTGGTGACCCAGAGAAGTGGCACGTGGAAATGCCCATACTAATAATAGCAATTATAATTGAAGAAAATAATTATAATAAAAATAAATAATATTAAGAGAGGAAAACACACGAGTATGGGTGTGGCCACGGGTTGACCTTGGGGGTCGGCGTGCGAACGAGTATCTCCTATGGCTCGTGTATTTGTCAACCCAAAACTCACAAAATTCCACCACAGACGTTGACCACTTTCCTTTTTTTATTTTCGTTTATATGACCAAAGTCTCCAAGTTTTTATACCACGCACATTGACGTGTAGATGTGTTTCACGACAATATTTCTGGTTCTAGGAGATATTTTTAAATTATCGTTGTTATTATTATTATTATTATTTTGTGTTATGATTAGTTGAGATAATGGTGTAATTCAATTGGTGGGTTGGAGTTGATTTCTTGCCTAACCGTGTGAAACTGAAACACGACTCCATGCCTTACATGTCATCAATCGGTGCATTTTCGATCATATGATAAGCTATCTTTTTAATTTTTTAAAAAACGATACTAATCTTTTTACGCGTCAATCTTCTTTTTTTATATATAATTGAATTCCAATTCAATGTCAAAATCGAAAAAGAAACGTGAAGAACTTAATTTATATCCAATATATAAATATACTCAAGTTTATTACCTGTTGACCAATTAATTTCACTAAAATATGTTATTATGTGCTAAACGTCACAAGCAAGCTCTAAGGAATGTTTGTCCAATTGTCCTCTAGTACGTATAAAAGGTTAGGTTGAGAATTGGGATCTTTTTTAAAAAAGAAATTTAACAAAAATATATATAATTAGCAGCTAGCATATTATACAATGAAAACATGGATTCATTATCAATGCGGACCCAAGAAATAAAGTTAGGATGGACATAAAAAATTTGAAGCGTTGCAACGATAGTTAAGAAGCGCACTTCAAATTATAAGTTATTGAAACTTTTGTGATTAAATCTTTGTTCTGATATAAAAAAACTGTTTCATTAGAGGCCTTTAACCTCGAACCATAAATCTCGCTGGATATCATTGTATTTTTAAGCAGTGTGAAGTGCCTATATTCCAATGAGAAATGTGTGGACAACTATAGGTCTGGTTCAAACCAATAAAACGATTTGAAATTTGCCTCCTTAGAAGCCTAAGGTAGACATCAGTTTATTATTGTAGTGAGGCTTTAAAATGTTTTAACTCTTGAAAAAAAAAAAAACAAAACATTTGGTTCGTGTTTTTTAAAGTGGCGGCCGAAAATAATTTTGAAAACATAAAATAACCTGATTTTAATATTTATCGCCAAACTATTCTTATTTTCCGAAAATAAATTCTCAGTTTTCCTTGTTTTTAAGAGTAAAAAACAAAAATTCAACCTAATTAATTAGAAAAATAAGTATTTGGTTATAATTTTTATTTTTATATATGTCAAACAACCCAACTCGGGTTGTATCATCATAACATGACAACACACTTAATTTAAAAAAAGAAAATCTCAATCCCCATAGATAAAAAAAATAAAGTTAAAGATTGAGTTATCAAGGATTTGTTATTTTATTTAGATGATCAGCAAATGGATGGGCTAGTGTCAAGCATTTTATATTATATCAATGTTCATGCTTAATAAAAAAATAATTAAAAAAGTAAAATTAATGTTTTTTTATCAAACCATCGTATTCGATCCTATTAGTTTAGATGGTTTTATTATTTATGTGCATATCAAAGTTCGGCTGCTCAAATCCTTGCGATGTTCACCTTCTACTCTCTTTCAGAGACGTAATTTTGGAATTAGGGTTTGCTCCCTCTATGGCCATTTCACTTTAGATTGACTTATGTGAGTTGAATTTTGAACCCATCTTCCACCAAAGAGAGAGTCCCTTCAATTCCGGAGAAGACAAAATGTTAATGATTGACTTTGTGGACTAAATGAAATGTCAAAAAAATTATTTTAGTCTTCCTTTGGTGGGGTTGACACGGATATATAATTGACCCAAGTTGAAAGGCATATTAATTTCCTTGGGTCATCATTGAGTCTGTCACATTTCATAATCCCTTTTAAAATACCTATAAAATTGAATTTATGGACATGGATTGAATTATGGGTCATTCATTGTTCCCATGTTATCTACATAATTAAATTCATGTGAATACAAAAGTTATTGGGATGTTGAATTTATGGTATTTATATGATTGTTGAAAATAGTTTTGATTAAATAACATGTCACATGTTCCTAGACTACTAGCTCATTATGAGATCTATCAAAATTCTATGGATCAAGAATACAAGTGATGCAAAATTTTGAATTTGTATATGTAATGTCATGTGGGTCTTCTCTAAATGACATCATCCTTGTAGCCCAAAAAATAAACTAAAATAAAAGGGGAAGGGTCAGTTTATTGTAATTGATGAAAGGACTTCCAATGGAGTTTTATAAAGTGGTATTGTATTAGGTTTCATGATGGTAAGATGGAGTTGAGAGGAGTGTTGGACCTACTCTTTCTCTATCTTTTCTCTCTTGCCATAATGGCAAAAGAAAGAAAACTCCATACTCAAATTTTTATGTCCACACACATTTTCTCCTTATTGTCCCTAACTTTAGATCACTCCATCCCAAAGCCTCACCTTTATGGAAAGGGTAATTAGAATTTTCACATTCCTAGAGGTGTATTCTCATATTTTGTGATTCCTTTGAATATTTTCTTTCTTCCCCATTTGGAAATTCAAGGAGAGAAATCATTCTCTTGAGGCCTCCTGAATTGGGGTGGTGGGTGATTCCCTCAGTGGGTAAGTAGATGTGTAAATATTTGGGGTCTCTCTGACGACACACTTGGGATAGTTGGGTGGAAGGAGTTGGAAGGGTTAAGTAACTTAACCTATATGATAATACAAACAAACATCTTCTAAGTATAATCATATGGGACAATATGGTTTGTACTATGTGAGATTAGGCCATTTGAGAATTAATTGGTAACACAGATTAGATGTAATCTTGTTATATATGTTTCTTATTTAAGTCAAACAGAGGTGAGCTAAGCTGTTATGCTTGAAGACTACGATGTTGCTGGACTCCAAGAACAACATTCCAAAAAAAAACCACCAGAGAGGGTAAACTGCTCTTCTTAATTCATTAGGGAGTTTGAGGGTATTAGGAACATTAATACATGTGTAGAATAAAAAATTCAGATATCCTTAGGCTATATCCACGAGAGGAGATATCATAGAAGGCCCTATATCATATTTTAAGAATCCAACCCAACCAATTAGATCTTTGAATTAGCTAGGATTTGGCCTATTTTCAGGATTTCCCGCCCTTTTTTTGGGATAAGAAAGGGCATGTTTGGTTCACGTGCGATATTGTTTTACTTGTTTTTAAAAACGAAACGGAAATAAAACGTGAAGAAGCAGCGTTTGATTGTGATTTTCTTTGTTTTGAAAATCATAGAATACACAGAAAATAATAAATGTTGATAACAAAAATAGTTTTCGAAAAACACCAAAATTGTGTTTATTGTGTTTTCAAAAACCGTTATCAAGAAATAATTTTAAAAAACAGAAACCGAACAAACCCTTAGAGATTGTATTTATGCAAAAACGATTTAAAAAAGACCTCCAATAATTTTCAAATCTTCAAATTTAATGTGTGAAACATCTTGAAGGAAATTTGAATCCATATTACTTAGCTTTTCTTAGGGAGACAATTCACAGTTTTATTTTATTCTCTATAGAGTGACAACAATGATATACATTTAGCTCTTAAAGACAACTTCCAAATATTCTTCATTAACGGAATGATAGAACAACGTGTCCTAGTCCTTTTATATATTATAAAAATCTGTAACTATTTTGGAATTACCTTTAATCTTCAAATTTGAAACACTCATTTTTACAAATAAAGGGTCATACATTCAGCCATAACGATTGAGGAATTAACTAGATTTTTACCATTAGTCATCTTAATAATATCATTAGAATCTCTAATGACCCACTCAATGCGTTGTTATTTTGAATATTTAATTTATCATTAATAGGGTGATCACACCAATAAATTTATCATTTATATTTACATTCAGCTTTTTATCTTGTGGAAATTAGAAAATTATTAGAAAAATTACTTTATTTTGAAAATTGGATTTATTTTGTCTGTTATGTTTAGTTATGTTTTTATTTTTACCATTATTTTAAATTTTAATAATGTATAAATTATATATTTATGAATTTAGTTAAAAATATATAAAGGAAAAAGATGTAAGACATAAATTTTTTTTCTAAAAAGTTTGGGAAAATTTCTTATTTATTACCCATGATATAAATATTTTTTTTTTGACATCAATTATTAATAATATTTAGGGTTTCGTTGAAAAAAAAGTTCGAGCTTTTCAATCATTGGATCATAATATTTTAGTATGCTTTTTATGATTTGTTGAAAATGATAAGAATCCCGAATCTAACAAATAAAAGCTGAGAAACATTGTATCTGCCTATTATTTATGATAAGCCAATTAAAACTGTGGAAAAGACAATCCGGTCAAATCTTATTTTCCTTTCTTATTGGGAGATGCAGATTCCAGTAAGTAGTGCTGATGAATTGGAAAACCACAAGCTTGGCTACCAAATATATTCATGGAGTCTACTTCAAATATCTCGGATAGAGACAGTCAAATGTTTGACAAACCAATCTCTTCTCACCAAATTGATGCTCAAGGAAAATGATATCCTCCTATATCTTCTTCTACATGCATGATGCATGGATTCCACTCCGCCATTGGAATCTATAACTCTTATCATTCAATGAAATATACTGAATAGTCTTCTAACGAAAATTATTATTTAAACATACCCTACACAAATAAACAAGGGTTTTTATACCTAGTCTTCCTTCTTCCTTATTCTGTGGATATAATTTAGAACAAACTGGTTTTGTTTAACTGCTGATCACTTGATATTATTTATATATGGGGAATAGGTCATCTTGATTGATTTACTCTCCTAAACTATGGATGTTTAAGAACTGTATTATGGTTGACGTAACTCATCAGGCATTTTCTTGACCTTTGTTGAATTGGATTTTCATGGACTTAGTGATGTAATGGGTACCTAACCTTGTATGCATTCCATTGAAAAATGGGAATAGCGAATTCGTCAATGCCTTGGAACCATTTTAGTCTTTGGACTTTAGACTTGGTCCCCTATCAAGATTCGGCGTGTTTCAGTTTATCACCTACGACTCAATTGTGGAGAAGAATATAAGGATCCGGTGGGATGGGAGTGACTCTATACGTTATTACGTGATTAGAAAGGCATATCTACAACAGTAAACAAATAATAATTTCATAGGAAGTTCAGTAAGTCTCCATTTGAAACCTAAAATTACTAAAAAAAAAAAGAAAAAAATAATATTAAATAAAATGATTTTCTTCATAAAATAAAATAAAAATCAAATATAATCAAGATTTTACATATTTTTTATTTTCTTAGTCTCATTATGTAATGGGTTAGATAAAATATATGGTAATTTATTAAATTTAAAATTTATTTTTATTTTAATAAAATTTTAACAATATATTTCTTTTTTATATTCTTTCTTTCAATCTTGGGAGGTTAGAATGGAGCCTTAGAAAAATAATTTTCTCATATTTGATTATAAAAATATATTATATAAGAAATTAAATGTAATCAAAACTCCTCAAACTTTTACATGTTTTTAAATTTTTTAATTCTTATATACTAGAAAAACAAATAAAATGAGCTTAAATAAATATATAAAATTAATTTATTAAATTTAAACCTATCTTTTTCTTCCTATTTTTTTTTTCTTATTACTTTTCGGTTCCAAAAGAAACTAGAGTATTTTCTTTTCCATGTAAAAGCTTTTGCAGACTGTAATATTGGAGAGGATAGAAAGAGAATAATATGTTTCTGATAGACTCTCCCACTCCATGAATTGAGTCAATGAAGGCGGTTCTTTTGAGTAGAGTCATGCCTAGAGGAAGCTGACTGAAGTAGGGCATGATCGATTTTCCATGGTAGTAATTGGATGTACTTTCAACCAAACGGATCAAGAGGACTATGGAAAAATAAAAAATAAATATCATGATCAAGAATCTGAGACAGAGGGTGGTTCTCCAAATCAGGAAGATGTATGTAATCATTGTTTAATCCTTGAGTATCTAAGGCTATCTAATCGTCTATTGATTCCTTCTCAAACCAGGACCACAAGAAAGCCTACGCACAAAAAAATCTTCAAAAGAGGTAGAAAGATTTGAAAGTAACCCTTTAAAGGTCATTTTTCTCTTAATGTACCAAGGGCTGTAATTTGGGTGGTTAACCCGAGCCCAACTCGGTGTTTGGGCAGGCTTGACACACTTTTTATATTTCGAGTTGGACTTGAATTCAGTTTTATCAATCGAGTTGGGTTTGGATCAACGATTTGAATAACTCGACCCAATCGATATATAATCTTATCACAGTAGCCCTAAAAAAACTCATTTTTCCTATTTCAACATTTCCTACTTCACACACCATCAAGCTAATGTATTTAACCTATTTCTCATTTTTTCTTATTTCATTAAATTAATCATTTTGTATCTAGTATAGAGTTATTAAATAGTTTTGTAATTCAATCATTTTTTTTAACTCAATCTAGTCCCAGCCCCACTAACCATATTAACCCAAGCAACATAAAAAGCAACCCAAGTTTTATAATTTCAGTCAGATTAAGAGTCGGGTTATGTTATATTCGAGTTCGGTTTAAGTTGGCTCTCAACCCGATCCAACACACCCAAGTTATTGCGCTCCTAACCCAAAATTTGTGCCTTGAGGCCCAAACTAGAGTTTGGGCACACCCACCATCCCAAGTCTAAACAGGCCCAGCATATGGAATGTCAATTTGGCCACGCCCAATCCAATTATCCACAGGGCCGAGTCTTTTTCTTGTCTTGTCAAACGTTTTGCCAAGGTTAGAAATTTCGGTTTTGAAGGATATATCGGTACTTGAATTTTACAAATATCGAATATATCAGAGATATATCGGTGGATATTTTTACATGAATATTGATATATCGAAATTAACAAAAATTCTTTAAAATTCATATAAATACTTTGTAAAAGTGTAAAAATTACAATAATAATCAAATATACACATTGCTATTATATTGCAATGGTCTTTTTTTTTTTTTTTAAATTTTGCAATGGACTTTTAAAACCAAAATGAAGATTTATGTGGCTCAATTGCAATATTGAGACATACCTCAAATTGCACAAATGATATATTAAATGAAGACTTGAACACTAAGAGTTGACCAGATTATCCAAGACTTGCATAAATCAAGAATTGTTTGAAAGAGAGATCAACAAGAATGGATGAGTTTGATATGAAAAACTAGTGATTTTAGGCTATTTATAGAATTTTTAGAGTCAAATTAATTGTTTTTTTGGTCAAAAAGCCATTAAAAATGAATTATGTTTGATTTTGGATCAAATACTAGATGTCCATGTGTTCTTGCGATATATTCTTAGTTTTTAACCGATGTTTTTATATATCGCGATGTTTTGCGATATTAACAGATATTTTCCGTTATACGTGATATTATCTGAGCTTTGCTTAGCGATACGCGTCGTTTAGTGCGATTTAAGTCGCGATATCGTGATATATACGTTATGCTGAGTATATTAGTGATATATCAGCGATATTATCCCGATTTTTTCATTAATGTCGATTATTGTTGGCGATATGTTTGCTCAGGTTATTTCAGCACCCAAAGTATAAATCTATGTTTATTGAAATTTAACCTTGTGTTTCTTGTTTGTTAAACAAATTTCTTCACAGAAGTATGGTGGGTTAAAGAAAAACGAATGTGAGTTTATTTTTCACTTCTTTTTACTATGAAGAACAAAAAGTGGTTTTTTTTTCTTTTGAGGAACAAAACAAAAGTGGTTTTAAGAAAGAGTTAAGTGGTATTTATTTTTTAAGTTAATTTTAAATCGAAATTAAAAATGTCCATAAGAGCAGATAGGGAATTAAGGGTTTCAGGTTGGAGTTTAGTGGGAACAAATTTATGGTATAAAATAATGTTTAATGGTATTAAATAATGGATCTTTTATTTGTGTAATATTTAATTCGTATTAGGCATTAAAAATTAAAGAGAAATCAATATGTTATATTTTATGTAGAAAAAAAGTCAAATATTTTAGTTTTTTGGTCCACCAAAAGCTTAGAATAAGTCATAAAAGAAAAAAAAAATAGAAAAATCAAATATTTTGGTTTTTTCTATTCAACCAAAAGTTTCTAATAATATACATAAATGAAGAAGAAAAACAAACAAACTTTTTTGACCTCTATTCATTTTGCATATAAAGTTATAATACAATGTTATAGCAGTTCGTTCTTGCAAAGATTCGAGTCTGAAACCTTCTATTTCCCATCCCACCCAAGTCTCACTTGGAGCAAGGGCAAGAGGGGCACCTACATAGGGCTCATGTTACAAAAAAAATCAATTGACTTAGAAAGCCCAAAAAAAAAAACTAATTTTGGAGGAAAAATGCTCTAGACAGCTGCCCTCACTGCTCACCTCTCCCATTTCCCATGAAACTTCATTTAATCCCCATTTTTTCAATATTTCCAAATATATGTAACAAAATAAGGGGCCCTAATGTATATGAAGTTCAAGGCCTTAAAATTCATATACATTAGGGCCCTTATTTTGTTATTAGCCTTAGGCCTCAAAAATATTAAGATGAGCCTTCATTCCACCTCTTTACCCCTTGAGTTAGGTAAAAAAAAACAAAACAAAACAAAACAAAACACCCTATGCTTAGCTTCCAATTAAAATGAGCCTCTGAGCTGGCCCATGTTTAGCTTGGACTAGCCCAAGCCCAGTCCTGGAGTTCCCAAGAAACACCCCTTAGCCATGGCCCCATGGAGGAAACCACCAAACTAGTCATTTGGCTGTTCGGTTAAAAAATAGAGGGCTCCTCCCATTAAAGCAGACTTAAATGTTATTTAATTTTTCTTATAGTTATAGTTCGATGAATAAAGAGAATGAGAGTAAAAAGATAAAAAGTTTGGCTGATAATCAGAAGATTGAAGGGAAAAGGGGAACTAAGGTTTACTTCCAAGTTCCATCCCCTAATTGCTTAAAAACAAAGAAAAGGGTCCCTTTATTAAAAGGTAGGACCATATGTCTCATTCTTTCACGTGGTTTGTTGAACAAGTGTGGAAAGCGAGAGGCTATACTGTTACCATTTTCTTCCCATCTCTGCATGTTTCAATTACTGAAGTTGCCTCCTCCATGGCCATGGCCATGGCTGGGCCACTGTGTTTTCATCCAAAGACTCTCAATGTCAAAACTTACTCTCTGTAGTCTGTCCCATCACCTCAACCCCACTATTTCCCCTTTCACTTTCGTGGCACAATCATTCTCACTTACCAAACAAGACACCATCTTTCACTCTAACCAACTAGTGAGCCCAAATTTCTCAAGATTCCTTTCCACTCACCTCAGAGTGCTGAAAAGTAGGTATTTCCCCCCATCATACCAGTTTTTCTTTTCGGTGCCCATGTAACAACAAATCCGTACAGGTAAATAAACATATTCCTAGTTTTCATTATTCTTGTTGTGGCTAGGATTTGAGAGGCCTGGATTTTTTCAGTACCTCTCGAAAGAGTTATCCTGAAAGTTCTCTGCTCTGACTCTCTGAGGCTGTACAGAAGTAAAGAATAACAGAGCTGATTCATCTATGATGGCTTACTTTGGATCCAATTATTATGAGGCTGAGCCTGGTGTCTACCTCCCAATCCCTTATGGTGGCAGTTATGATTCTGTTTCCCGCCACCACGCCTTAACCTCTTACTCTTGCTATGAATCCCATGCTGATCCTTTTGTCGGTGCTTATGATCCCGCCTTAACCTCTTATTCTTGCTATGAATCCCATGCTGATCCTTTTGTCGGTGCTTATGATCCCGCCTTAACCTCTTACTCTTGCTATGAATCCCATGCTGATCCTTTTGTCGGTGCTTATGATTCCGCCCTGTCTCGGTCGGTGATTTCTTACTCTGTCTCGACCGGCAGCCGGTCGGAGCTGGCTGTGTATGATCCTTTCCACACCCAAATCACAATCTCTTACAACAAATCGGGGTTCAACGAGCCAGATTTTGAAGAGTATGATCCAACTCCTTATGGCGGCGGGTATGATATTGATCAAACCTATGGCAAACCCCTTCCCCCTTCTGATGAAATATGCTATCCCCAGCATGCGCCGCCGGCGATTCCCCCACTGCCGCCTAGTGGGGAAAAGGAGGAAGATCATGTGACGGCGCCGGAACCCCAGAAAGGCAGCCCACCGGCCAAGGATGATGAAGAAGAGATTGATGAAAAAGAGCGAGAAGAGCCTCTGGGGTCTAGCCAGAGTGGAGAAACAGAGGGGAATTACAGTTACTATGATGATTACTACCCTTGGACTGGTTATGAATATGACTACGGAAATGGAAGAAGGGACAACCATGAATGTGAGAAGCAAGTGCCTCAAGCTCCATGGGGACACAGCCCAGAAGCTATGGAGTTCTGTGAAAGTATTTTCGGCCACTGGCCTTGCCTGTACAGGCAGAAAAAGTATGGTGATCAAGGAACCACAAATGAAGATAGAAACAGCAATCAGTGGAAGGGGACGGCAGATTTTCTCTTCGGAAATTCATATCCTTTCACCCACCAAAGTGATGGAGGAGGCAGCCAAGGGGATGCAAAGCATTATCAGGAGCAACCTTATTACCTGCAGATTGAGAATGAAGAGAATCCATGGTAGCAGAAATTCAATATATTTGAAGACTGCTGCTTTATTTCAATTGCTCTATGTCACGCAAGCAATAATTCTTGAGAAATGTTAGTGAATTATCTATAATTTTCATGAATAAACAGTTTCTGGGAAATGCAAAGAATTTGGTGAGTAGAGATCCCACATTGCATCATAAAATGCGCACCAATTATTGGACTTTATATTGTGGACAAACTTATTGATGAAAAAATTGTCTGCAACTGCCCCTTTACAGCCTTCATTCTAGTTGCCTTCTTATCTTAACACAGCCTCTGAGCGGTGGACCAAATTAAACAAAATTAATAGTACATGGAAAGGTTTTTTTTATATCTATTCACATTGTATTATAATACTTTTTTTTTTTATAATGAAAACTGAATTCTTGATTCAAAAAAGCAATACCTTTATGTTAAGTTGATGGCGCATCGCCAAAGACTTATTAGGTTTTGGCGTGACAGCTTTGTTGCAGTACAAATACATGTTGCAGCCACATGGCGTGATCTTTCATGTGTGGAGGCCTTGTTCTATCGGTGAAGGTTATCGCGATGCGGAAGCTTGGCCGATTAAACATATAATCCGTGATAATTTTTTTTTATCCATATAATAATTTTCTGGAAATCTTAGACTTATCAGAATTGTAAAAGTTTAAGTTCATATTCTTACAAAATATTACAAAACCCCACTATAGAGTTTATGTAAATTTATTATTTACATGTCATACAAAATATGATATGTACAATATTTCTCCAAAACTCAAGATCTAGCCTGATATGTCCTATTGGTGTGCTAGCCTTGAATGTGAGATGTCTTTAGTTATCGTTTTAGCTCCAAAACCTATACGGACAAAACATCGTGCTTAAGGCATAGGCAGTGGGGACCATATAACATGGACAGTAAATTTAATAAAAGTGTGGTAAGCCAAAGCTTGATCATATATGGACATATATTTGACAATACATCATTCATTTTATTACATGTCAAATAAGTACAATATCTGAACTATAATAATTCAGTATATTAATCATTTTCATACTCGTTGTTTATTACTCATAACACATATATCTTAGAAGCACTTGCATGCACTTGCTATTTATTATTATATATTTTTTGTTTTTATAACCGAAACCTTATGTCTACATCTTCCAATGGAAATGGATAACGAGAAATGCACAATAAGTATCAGAGACATCACTCGCATAGGATGCCGATAACATAAGAAAGATGACCTAAACGGGTCCTGGGCAATGACCCAAACGGGTCCCATGTAACGATGTTCTGCAACATCGTAGATCCTCATAAGACGCCTATTTATCCACTACCCGAACATGCTATATTTGGGCTATTTGATGCTTCCATATTAGCCATACCAGTATCCTTAACATAGGCTCTTTCACATATTTATCATGATCATTTCAATGGACTTGCATTAATTCATGTAACATTAATGCATTAATTCACATCAGGCATCATCTAAGAAGGTTAGGCAAATGACTACATTATAAACCAATTCTACCTTAACAATACAAGGCGAGTTGCAAGTCCATTTTCACCTACAATTTTAACCCTGTAAACAAGATTATTTTTAAACAAAGTGATCTCCTAATCAAATATTCCCCTATGTTTTAAGTTTCCTATAGCTCACAAATTAGGTCGTTTGGACTTTTAAATTTGGAGATATGGTCCTAACATCCGAACTGTTCCGAGATAGGTTTTACGGACAAAATTGTTCCTTTACTTTGATGAATTTTTGGTAACAATGGGGACTAAATTTGACTATACTTCCTTCATGAAAGTTGTTCTCCCAAATGTCTAGTTTATACAAAAATTTGAATCACACTATTTGAATCAACAAAACTCAAGTTATTATTCAAACCACTGGAATTACTCATGTTCAGGGGACTATTCCGATACAAGTTTCAGGGACAGAATTGTTCCCTTTCTTTGACAAATTTCTGGTAACAATGGGGACTAAATTTGGTTATACTTCCTTCATGAAAGTTGTTCTTGCATATGTCTAGTTTGTATAGGAATTTGATTCACACTATTTGAATCAACAAAACTCAAGTTATGATTCAAACAACCGGAATTACTCCAGTTCAGGGGACTATTACGAGAGCCTAAATTCAAACTCAATTTCAAGGGTCTTAGGACATGAATTCAATCTAGATCTCTTCTAGGAAAATGTAGCCATGGTTCTTAAACTTCCTTACAAACTTGAATCATTCTGTTTGGAGGTACGTGAGCCAAGTTATGGCTAAAACAAGAACATAGGGTATGGGGAAAATTTGACATAATCTTTCCATAAAACCCTATTTACCTTTTTCACATAGATTGTTCCTCATTAGAGGTCACAACCGACGGGTTGAAAGTGAGCATGTAAAAATTGGTAAAAATGTAGACCCGAGCGCGCAAATACACGCGTCGAGTTCACTCAGTGTAGTGGCTAGTCAAGTGTCGTTCCCACGAAGAGAAGCGTGCTAAGTAATGATTTAGCGACCTAGACAATATTTAGATCCAGTCTTAAAGCGAATTATGAATAAATTAACTGAATTAAAGAAAGCCTAATATTAAAATTTGGATTTAAGGTAATGATGAGAAAACCTAGGGTTTTGCCTTCACCTACCACAACTGATGGATTTTATCCTAGATAGCGCATTTATTTAATATACCATATGATTTATGTTAGCGAGTTGACCGTGTCTACAAGATATTCTCTCTCGAGATATATAACTCGTCTATCTCACATGGGGTGTATTGCATCTCCGTCACCCCTTGACTGAGATGCATGAATGTGCAAACCCTAGTGCTACACTTGGAACATGATATCTCTATTCCTCGACACCAAGTGTTGCCTTACCCCATGTCCCTACGAGTCATCATCTCTCGATATCGCACTTAGCATTAGCATGCCATAATCAAATAATAACATGTGATTAAATTCAGGAGTAAAACAAATCCATAGAAATTCATATCGATATTGGGGCCAAAACCAAAATTAAAGTATTAATCCATAATTCTTGCTAGTATTAACAAACCCTAGAGAGAAAAGTTAGTTTATAGTGATTTTCATTATAGATTGAAAGATTTTCAAATGATCAAACGAATTTAGAGGAAGAAATACGTAAGAAGTCGCTTTAGATATCCTCGAACCATCTTCACTAATCTCTATGTCCTAGCCTTCTCCTTGTCTTCACCCGCCTCCAATCCCCTCCCTTTGCCTCGAAATAGCCCCTTTATACCTCGGAATCAAGGCCCATCAATGGCCCAAAAAATCAAATTTTAGAGCTCTTGTTTTGGAATGGGAGACCTCACTACACTGCGGCAAAGGGAGCTTCGCCGCGACGTACTTGAGGCAATCAAAATCTGGCCTTCAGATTCGCCTCAGCCGCAGGCTCCCTTCATTGCCGGATGGGCTACGCCAAGAACGTAGGCAGACTCAGCCGCATCACCCGAGGCAATCACCGCCGCACTTCTCATGCTTTCTCTACTTTTTTGTTCTTCATTGTTACTTCCTTTATTCCAATATCGCTATGTTCTATGAAACATTATAAGATAGGGATTAGCTCAATATTAGTGAATATGAATGTAAATCATGCTGAGCTTATAAAACACATAGAAATTGTAATCGAATGGCGCATGATTCACTCCGATCAACACCCCCAAACTTAGCTTCTCTTTGTTGCCGCACTTCTTTGTCAGCTTTCTACTTTTTGTTCTTCATTGTTAGCCTTTTTATTCCAATATCGCTATGTTCTATGAAACATTATAGTATAGGGGATTAGCTCAATATCAGTGAATATGAATGTGAATCATGCAAGTTGAGCTATAAAAACACATAGAAATTGTACTCGAATGCATGCATGATTCACTCCGATCAACACCCCCAAACTTAGCTTCTTGCTTGTCCTCAAGTAAGAACAGACTCTAACCAGGGCACACAAGGATAAAACGCAACTAACACTGACAATATGGGTCTCGTACACATGATATCAGCAAGAAGGGGTCAACAAGAACCAGCTTCAAAGATCCAGGGACTACCTTGGTTGTTCAACTTTCCATAATCTGCAATGGGTCATTCTCGATTGACCAAGCAGGTCAACCCCCTTTTTAGTGCTCAATAATCTTTCCCAAGGGGTCTAAGTGCAGTTGGAGTGTGATTCCAATGGTCTTTAATTCAGACTCTAAACTTGAATTTTACTACTTATTCGACTCAGCTTAACTCAAGGATGAGAACACACCACTTATTCACTTCCAACTAGTCCTAAGGGGGTTAACTTAAGACAACTCGAGGAGTACTAGTACCAAGAGCATGAGAGGGTTCCCCAGAATCTGGGATCCATTGGTGACTCCCCCCACTAGTTGGTTAAGGGCATCAAGTATCTGGCCCCTAGAATTTCACCTCGAACACTCAACCAAACCTCGAGGTCCTAGACCGTGGAAATCATCCATCCTCTGTCCCATGTAGCGAGCAGTGAAGGCAATGGCCTGGCCAACAAGGCTTAGTATTACGGGTTTTCTTGAAAAGCCCTCTGATCGTGCTCGGGATTCCGATTGGATGATCCACTTATTCCAAACCATACCATGCCCTTTTATTTTATTTTATATATATATATATATATATATATATAAAATTCAATTTGGGGCTTAAAGGCGATCCTCTTTTTCTAAGGTGTCCCATCACTTAGGTGTTTAACTTCCCAAGGTTCGTATAACTCTTGCATGGTGAGTCTGAAGTCAAAGTATACCCCGAAGATCACATGTGTGTGTGCGTGATAGCCTACTTTGGGAATTGATTACTTGAGGTCTAAAAGGGGCAACCAAGCATGGTTATTCTCGACTTTATACAACGCAGTCCCAATTGTCAAACAACTTTGGAGTTCTCTATCTCATTGAAACATGTGCTTTCTAATGACATTACTTAATCCCCCTTTGTAATCATGGTCAACTAGAGCCGAACAATTAAACCAATGCCGAAAATCACTATATCATAATATTGCTAAATGCAAATATGTTGGTACATGTGGACAAGCTCGCCTTAAACATGCTAAAAACAAACTAAAAATGCATTTAAACCTATAACATGCAAAGATAAAAAAAAACAAAAAAAAAAACGATAAAAAAAAAAAACAAAATAACACTGAGCCTACCTGTATACCCACACATATACCCCAAAACTTAAAACGGATAGTGTCCTTAATGACAAAAAGAAAAAAGAAAATAAAGGCCAAGAGATACGTCCTGCAGGATCATCGCAATGGTGGCGGCGGGTCAGGTGTGAAAGGAGAGGAGCCGAAGAACCGATGCATGATAAGGTCCCGGGCCGGGCGCCGACGGTGGCTATCTCAGCTTTGATGGCGTCCATATCTTGACTCAGGGCAACACGGTGCTCTTGAAACTCATCCCAATATGCGTCAAACCATGTGGTGAGCGCATGAATCTGGTTTGCGAGGGACTGATTCGAATCGAGGACCCCAGTGGTCGCCGCACTAGGTGTGGTCGGAGCATCCTCATCGTCTCCCTCATTTGAATCGCCTGTGCCCCGAACTCGCCTCAAGTGCAGTATGGTAGGCACCGCTGCACTGCCCCTGTGAGTCCAACACTGGGACCTCGACCGCCCCGTACAACCGGTAATGAGTGATGTGGGTGCATCAGGTCTTCACAGACTCCTCGGGTTGACTCAATCAACCCTCGCTCGATAATGAACCCAATGTCAAACTGGAACCCCTTAGTCATGGTGTAGAGGAGGATTATCTTCAGAATCAGACTAAATGCGTGGTAGCTTGATTTTAACACATAAAAAATTATACTGCACTTGGCCACAGCGCGGAGTGAGTGCATCCAAAAGCGGTGAAATCACTAGCCGACGGTCAGCGCTCTACACGCCTGTCGTGGAGTGAGCTCCCCGTGACGCGCTCATAGTCCCCGCCAAAGAATAAGGCTTCTATACCCGCGACTGCCGTCATCCATCAGGTGGTAGATCCGGTTGATGGCTTGGGCACCAAACTCGACCCACTTGCCCCGAACGAAGATGGTGGTGCCGACCTTAAAGGCGCGCATTGAGGAACTCGCGACACGGGGCTACTCCGGGACAAGGACATAGTGTCGCTAGCCGCAGTCCGACGGTGTAGTTGAAGAACGATTGAGCTGGGGAAACCGCGTTTCGATGAACGAGGCGATTAGCGAGCTTACCGTGATAGATTCGGGCCGCCGAAATGAACCATGTTGATCTTTCTAAGAGGGCGGTGCGCCCACGAGGTGGAGCTAGATCGTTGTCGTTTGGCTAGGGTGGACTTCCTGGGAGCCATGGAGGCCTATCTATGGGGCAAATCTACAAAAAACAACAAAGAAAATGAGAGTGGAAGAAGAAAGGGCAGCAAAATGGCTTGTGGAGGGAAAATGAAAGGTCGTGTGGGTATTTATAAGGCTCAAAATATCATTGGCCACGCGGCTGAAGAGGTGTCTTGTGCAACAACGAGGTCTTGTCACGTGGTACCCGAAGGTGAAAAAGCGACCTAGCAAGCCAGAGCGCCACGTCACGCGACTAAAAAAAGGTATACCACAAAAATGTTATGCTTGTTATTAATAAATGGGCGTAGTTCTGTCGCTACTACTGTGAAGTATGGATAAGGGTTTTTTAGTTTTTAAAACACGAATTTGACCCTTTCGCACTCTAATGAACATGTAAATCCCTTAGTGACTGCTTGCACCCTTTGGTATTCCTAAAAAACTCACAAACTCATTAAAAACAAGCAAAAGTAGGAATTCCAAAAATAAAGTGTACCGAAAAGCAATTAAAAAAAATAGAAAATAATGCTAGTTCAAAGGAGAAGGTGATCTCACAATACTTAGGTTGCCTCCCAAGAAGCGCGATGTTTAACGGGCCGTTAGCTCGATATCTCACCCCTAATTGGCCATGTTCCGTGTGCTCGTGATGGTGTCCCATTTTCCCGCATGAAATTCTCCTCCAAAATACTTCAAGCCACCTTTTGGGCATTGACTTTGAACTCGTCCCTCTCCGGATGCATTATCTCAACACCTCATAAAGGGAATACTTGAACCATCGTGAACGGACTTACCATTCGACTTCACTTGTTGTGTGAAAAGCCAAATTCTAGAATTGAACAACAAGACTTGCTGACCCGGCTCAAACTCTTTCCTTACAATATGCTTTTCATGCCAAGCTTTCGTCTTCTCCTTATAGATTCGAGCATTCTCATAGGCCTCCTTGCGGAATTCCTCTAATTCGCTCAATTGTAGCATCCGCTTCCATATCCGGCCTACCTTACTATCCATGTTCAGAAGCCTAGTTGCCCAATATGCTTTATGTTCTAATTCCACTAGCAAATGGCACGCTTTCTTATAGACTAGTCGGAATGGCGACATACCCAATGGGGTTTTAAATGTTGTCCTGTATGCCCAAAGTGCATCATCATTCTTCTTTGACCAATCTTTCCTTGAGCTACTGACTATTTTCTCCAGAATGGACTTTATCTCATGATTTGACACCTCGGCTTGTCCATTTACTTGCAGGTGGTAAGCGAGTGAAGTGCGATGCTGCACACCCTATTTTTACAATACTTTATCAACTAGCTTGTTGCAGAAATGAGTACCACCATCCATGATCAATGCTCGTGGAGTGTCGAACCGTGTAAATATGTGTGGCTGCGATGGAACTTGACTACCACACCGGCATCATTCAAGGCCTGCAATGCCTCACCCATTCGGGAGACTTAGTTCAAGCCAAAGAAGGAGAATATACAAGTTATCAATTTAAGAGGAAATGACCCATGAAGCCCATCCCCATAAGTCACACCAATCTCTAGAATTGTGCACATAGGTGGTTCATCTCATTTTGGAAATGTCGCCCATTCTTTGGCACTTATCAATGGGTATACAACCTGCACAAGATCCTCGAACAAGCCAAAGCTAATGTAATCTTGCGATTATAACCTTTGCTACTGTCCCCTAGCTTCCAAAGTGTCCCCCACATGATAAGGTATGGCAGTGAGTTAGAATACTACCCATTTCATCTTCCAGTACACACCGCCTTATCACTTGATCCACACAATGTTTATACAAAATAGGCTCTTCCCAGTAGTAGTGCTTCAAGTGTGCAAAGAACCTCTTCTTCTGCTAGTAGCTAAAATTGAGTGGGATAACTTTGGCCACTAGGTAATTCACATAGTCAACAAATCATGGAATGGTCTTTGTGTCTCCAATTGCTAAAAGTTGCTCATCTGGGAAATCATCATTAACTGTACCTCGTCTCTAGGCCCTGATTCGTGCCACGGTAGGGTGATCCGGAATCAACAATATTTATAACCTAAAATTCCTCCTACTGCCGTAGCAAAGCTACTACAGTATAGTGGCTCTAGGGTCGAACATAGATGGGTTTTCTTCTGCATAAATGATTTACAAGGAGTGTTCAAATGGTGAATTTCCACCTGATTTTAAGGCTTGGGTAAAAACAGGGGGTCGGGTTTGCAAACTGAAAATAAAAATGAAGAAAATAAGAAAAGAACTCCTGAAGCATCACAATGGGTTTTAGGTCCTAAGGCAATCGAGAGGTCCTCTGTCTATTTCTCTGGTTGGGAGGATGACATATAGTCATTTCCCGAACCGGATCTTCATTTAACTTTAAAAACTAAACCCTAATAATTTTCCTTTCGATAGAAAGCATTTATTTAGCATTTATGGTTCCTACAGTGAAAACATGCCTCAAAAACCTACCCTTCAGTAACTAATAGGAGACAACTAACTGGGCATCAGTGGATCTAATGAAAGTATCCACTGAACCCAAAAAGCTTGCCAAATACACATTAGGGAGAGCATGCTTAAGAGATTTTAACCTAAAAGTTGAAATCCAACCTTAACCTACCTTCAAGAAACTCGTAAAGGGCAACTAATGGATATCAAGCATCTAAAGTTAAGAATACACTCGAACTCCTAAAAGCTTGCCAATGTGATACAAAGAAAGTACATCAAAGAGCTTTAAACCTAGTGTTAAAATTTGGGAACCAAATGCCAAACTCACCGTGGAAAACAAACCAAGAGTTTGGCCTTAAGACTGCCTAGTAGCCTTCCTCTTCAAGGAGGAAGAGGTTTAGCCACTCATCCCTCCAAGTTGTCATCCTTGAGGGTGTTTGGCGCAAACTACAGTGGAGAGAAAATGAGAGAAAACGGAGAGGTGCTGAAACAAATGGGAAACTGCCTCCCGCTCACTGTATTGCCGAAGTGAAGTGAAGTAAGTTCTGTACAAACTGAGGTTGATACACTACAAGAAATTCTGGGGCTATCGACAAAATTATCACTTGACAAATTTCATGGTAATACCGAATAATATCGACTTTAACAAAAGATATTATTTTTTCCACATTTTTGCTACCATTTAATGATGTAATACCTAATGAAAATTCACCGACTCTAAAGTGTTCCGTGAGGTAATTTTCTCCCGCTATATATAGTGGCAACTTTTAGGCATACCATTTGATCGACGTATACCTACTTAAACATCGACTTAAGTGTTTCGTAGGTACCTTTCCATTTACCGACAGACATACGGAAAATTATCGATTTGAAGTGTTCCGTAGGTAATTTTCCATTTACTAAACTTAATACTCCATTTGAACATTACACGACGGAAGTGTTCAGAGGTAAATTTTATCTTTTGATACTTTTTGAAATATTTATCTTTAATACTCGATATTATTAAATATGCTGTGAATTATAATAATATTTTAAATTTTATAAAATGAAATAATTTTAATGTTTAAAAACTCTAATATATCCAAAAGAATTAAAATTAATTATTTTATTCTAACTAATATATATATATATATATATATATATATATATATATATATATATATATGCTTATTTTGCAATTAATATAAATAAGTTGATGTAATGATATATATAATATTTTCAATTTATCTAACATTAGTTATTGTTGTTTAGTGGATCCTCCATGTTTTCCCAAGTTCAAGGTCTGGAGTTCAAAACCCCTTGAATGCATATTTTTCTTGATTTTGGTAAACTAAAAAAATACCGACGGACTTTCCGTAGGTAAATTACCGACAGATTACCTACGGAATTTTGTTGGTATTTCGTCCCCATTTTGTAGATTTTCCTCAACTTTACCCACCACTTTTCTACCTTACCGATCGAGACTTCCAGAGGTAATTTTACCTACTTCGATTGATTTTCCGTCTTGCAATTTATTTACCTACGCCTACAACAAATCCCACAATAGCAGGTTGCTCGTGATTCCATAGGTAAATTTAATTACTCGACGGAATTGTTTACATTACCTACGTAATTTTCCGTAGGTAAATTGTCAATTTGTCAGAGTGGATATTTGCTCTCGAGTCAAGGGAAATTACAAAGAAAACCAAGATCTAAGTTATTACAAGGGTTAAAATAGGAAGAAACAAAATGTAACAAAACTGAGGCGCGTGAAATGCGTGAGAATAGCCGCTGAGGAACAGCGGCGCGATGATGTGACAAAGGCGTAGGATGCATAGTGCTCAAGAGGAACCAATTTCACAAATTCCACTCCTCTGCTTTCTCGGCTATTCTTTCTTGGTTTCGACCAAAAGCTGAGTTTGACTCAAATTCTTCATGCTTGGATTGACTCAACAATTTTGGCACGATTAGCTCGCAAAAACTACAAAATTAGCCACAAAATATGATCAAAGTAGTACAATAGGGACCGAACATGCCTTCAATTAATTAGAATGATTAGTACACAAAAAGCACTCAAAACCTATAATAAATAGGGTTTAAAATAGCACTTTTTGGGCACTAATCACACCCCCAACCTACACATTGCTAGTCCCTTAGCAATGAAAGAAAGAAGAACAAGAAAATAACAAAAATATGGTAATTCAAAAAGGTTGTGAAAATGTAAGGCTTAACCCGTAATGAGAATCACTGAAACTTAGCCTAATAACTATCTCAAGAGAATGAACGCCATACAGAGTTGAATATAAAAAGATTTTCCTTCTCGATGACTCAACTAGGAACTTCCATCAAAATCTAAGTGTTTGTTTGATTAGCTCTCAACAATAAACTGCCAAATTGCACTCTCCCCTCCAACCAAGCTACTGGCACAACCTAGTATGCTAACCAACCTAAATAGAGCAGAATCCACCTCTTATTCCACAATTCTTTTTGTGTTGTAGGGTGTAATGCCGAGGAATCGACCTCACAAAAGTCCATGCATCGGGATCTGGTCGAAGACTTCCAACCAATTAAGGCTTAGGGCACCAAGTCACGAGGGTCTTTCGACCACTAACTCTTCAGGTTTCACCCCGGACTCCGAATGAATTCGAAACTCCAGCACCTACAACTCGCTAAACTCCACCCATCCACCCGTGTAGCGAGCACTAAGTCGGTGGTCAACCAAGCTGGGTGGCACCAGCGTCAGAAGGTTACTATATAAATCCTCTTATTTGCTCGTTTCAAGGCAAAGTTTTTACATTATTTATCTTTTCTTTCTTTTTCCTTTCTTTTTCTTTTTCTTTTCTTTGAAGACACATTGGCCTTCTATTCATGTGTCCTTAACCTATTACAGGTGGTCAATGAAACTAGGGTAGGTTTTATAATGTTTAGGAGGTAGGCAGTTTTTCAGCTTATCATTGAAACCTAATGTGCATTGTGTGTGGTTAGCTAAAGGTGGAAGAAAAAGGTCAAAAGCAAAAAGAATTCAACTAATTATCCAATCAGCCATGCATGGAACCAATCTAACATCAATAGAATTAGACAAAGTTTCACTCTTTTTCAAACCATTGTGTTAAGGTAATACAAAAATGGGTGCAATTTTTAGAAAAAAGTGAGTCAGATAGTATAACAATCTTCACAAAAAAAGAACAACCAGCAAGCCACTGAATATCACAAAATGGGTTTGCTCAAAACAAAAACAAAAATAAATGCCACTTCCTTCGCTAACTTTCCCCCCAACCAAATGTCACATTATCCGCAATGGGGCTCGGATTGGAAAGTTAGAAAAGGAAGTGCTACCTCCTTGATGATATGTGCTCGTTTTTGGATAGGAGACTTTGAAGCTTTCCATCGACATCTTATTCAATTCGTCAGCCTAAATAAAACAAGCCAGAGAAGAAAAGAGAGGAAAAAGTGACCAGTTGGAGAATTTTGAAAATTACACCTTTATAATAATTTCAAAAGTGTTCTTTCTGACTATATTTTGATTCTACACTCTCTAAGCTCCAACTGGGCATCAAAAAACACCTAAACGGAGTTCGATTTAAAAAAAGTTACGGAAATAAACAAAATCGTGAAAGAAAACAGGGCAGTTGCGAAATTAACCTCATGAAATTTTGCACACTCATGGAATTTTTTTTTTTTTTTTTTTGAAAATAAAATAAAAATAAAACAAAATTTTATATATATATATATATATATATATATATATATATATATATATATATATATAAAATAAATAAAAAATAATAATATTTATCATATAAGACAAAATAGTACGTTGCACTAAAAAAACAAACCTCGTTAAGCGGGGAAAACACTATTTGCCACAAATTTCGCTATAGCTCATGAAAATTTCAGTTTCATAAATTTCAGGTTGCAAATTTTGTGGCCTTTACTTTATTCCACCTGCATCAAAATTTTGATAAAAACTGCAAAAATAGACATAGAAAAATTAAGAAAATTTGTAGAAAAATGAGAATTAATCTAAAAACAAAGATTAACTAAAAATTAGAGAAAATCTAAGATGAAAAACTAAAGAAATCAAAATAAAATAAAATAAAATAAGAAACTCCGAAAAATGTGTGCTGGGGAGACTGAAAGCACTCCCAAACTGCTCCTCAAGCCTCTGGATACCGGGCCGAACTCGCAGCTTAGCAATGCCGAGGTTCCCGGTGCTCCAACCAACTAGCACCCGAATCCATCCTTATGCCATGCAACATTAGCGCTGCCATCTTCTTTGATGAAAAAATGTTTGAGCAATGGTCACTAACTTCCTAAAATTATGTAGCTGGGCGCTGCAACGGGTGGCATTCGAGATGGTGTTTTAGGTGTTTGATGTGGTGCGTGCAGTGATGTCACCGGTAAAGGTTGTTTTGGTTGGGCAGTGCACTTGGATCCAAATTTATGGGATCGTGGCGGTAAGCCTCGTGCTCAGATCCCCGCTCCCTTCTCCTCCCCGTTTGTCGCTCTCAGAGCCTTTAATGGCCCCCTCATCACCTTCGAGGTTGCATTTGAGCCCGCTTACCTAAAATACACTCTTTCCATATATTCTCCTCCTCTTGATGAACATGTCATAAAGTAAGCCTTGAAATTGATGTCTACACGTTGTCAATTTTATGATCACCCGCTTTTGAAGCCCATCTAATTTATGGTTCAAGGAGTTCCACAATATGAATTTTCGCTTAATCAGGGCATTAATTCTTCGCTTCTTCCAGCAACATCACCCACTCAGTTTGCAAGGTCTAGAATTGTCGCTCAACTAGGAGATTGGTCAGGAACACGCCGAGACAAAGAGGCATACTGTGGATGCGAGGTGGTGCATAAGTCAAAATAATCGTAGGAGGGTATACTGCCCAATGGTTCTTATGTTCCTCATAGACCTACATGGGTTTGGATTTCTCTCACGTGTCGCTGCCACGCTATGGAAGGTTCCTGTAATCCTCATTGACATGTATGCTCTGTGGTTTCCTCTTCCACTAAATATTCACTATATTGTTCTCCCTCTTCCATTTTGATCACAAATCAATTTTCCATTTCCACTTAACACATGCGTAGCGCTTGCCTTGAATTTTAGTCCACTTTGTAAATGGATTCACTGCTGACAAGCGGGGGAACAAAAACATTCTTGCAACAATTGAAACTAAAAAAAATGACAATGAAATATAAAAGAAATTCACCAGTACTTGTGATAAGTATTACAAGTGTTCCACAGCTCGGCAAATGCACTTAGGCACCATCCCCAGCAACGGCGCCATTTGTTTCGTGCCACAGTAGAGTGATCCGGAATCAACAATATTTATAAGCTAAAATTCCTCCTACTGCCGTAGCAAAGCTATTGCAGTATAGTGGCTCTAGGGTCGAACACAGGGATGGGTTTTCTTCGTACAAATGATTTACAGTGAGGTTCAAAAATGGTGAATTTCAATTTGGATTTTAGGTTTGGGTAAACAGGGGTTGGTTTGCAAGAGCTGAAAATAAAATGAAAAATGAAAAAGAACTTCTTGCGACATTGGGCTACTGGTTTTAGGTCCTAAGGCAACTGAGAGGTCCCCGGGTTCATTTCCTCGCTTTGGGGAGAATGACATATAGTCATCTCCCGAACCGAATCTTCATTTAACTTTAAAAACTAAACCCTAATAATTTTCCTTTTGATAGAAAGCATTTATTTAGCATTTATGGTTCCTACAGTGAAAACATGTCTAAAAAACCTACCCTTCAGTAACTAATAGAAGACAACTAACTAGGCATGAATCTAGTGAAAGTATCCATTGAACCTAAAAAGCTTGCCAAATACACATTAGGGAGAGCATGCTTAAGAGATTTTAACCTAAAAAGTCGAAATCCAGCCCTTAACCTACCTCCAGTGGCTCGTAAAGGGCGACTAATGGATATCGGTGTATCTAAGTTAAGAATACCTTCGAACCTAAAGCTTGCCAAGTATTGTGAAAGTACATCAAGAGCTTTAAACCTAGTGTTGCAAATTTAGAGACAAAATGCAAAACACAACTGGGGAAAAGCAGGGGAACCAAGAGTTTACCTTAAGACCGTTGCCTAGTAGCCTTCCTCTTCAAGGAGGAAGAGGTTTTAGCAACTCATCCTCCAAGTTGTCATCCTTGGAGGGTGTTTGGCAACCAAGAAAGGGAGAGAAAATGAGAGAAAATGGGAGAAAGGAAGCTTATTGGGGAAAGCGCCTCCCCTCCTTTGTATTATGAGTGAAGTGAGTAAGTTCTGTGCAAGCGAGGTTGATATATGCTTTCGAGTCAAGGAAATTACAAAAGAAGATCGGAAGTTATTACAAGGGTTAAAATAGGAAGAAACAAAAAAATGTAACAAAAAAACTGGGGCGTGAAATGCGGGAGAGCAATTTGTTGGAGGAGCTTGATCGCAGGATGCATAGTGCCATGAGGAACCAATTTCACTTGAGTGCTTCAATTTCCTCTGTTTTTACGCCTATTCTTTCTTCTTGGTTTTACATTCGTGTGAGTTTGACTCAAATTCTTCATGCTTGGATCGACTCAACAATTTTGGCACGATTAGCTCGCGAAAACTACAAAATTTGCCATCAAATATGATCAGTAGTACAATAGGGACCCGAACATGTCAATTGGGTTAATTAGAATGATTAGTACACAAAAAGCACTCAAAACCTATAATAAATAGGGTTCAAAATAGCACTTTTTGGGCACTAATCAAGCCCTTCCAATCATGACAGATGGTCTGCGACTAGGTTCTCTGTTCCCTTCTTGTCCTTGATTTCTAGGTCAAATTCTTGCAATAGGAGCACCCACCGTATTAGTCTCGGTTTTGCATCCTTTTTAGTCATTAGGTACTTAATGGCTAAGTGGTCAGTATGCACTATTACCTTGTTGCCAATCAAGTAGGGCCTAAATTTATCAAATGCGAAAACAATGGCCAATAGCTCATTTTTAGTGGTGGCATAGTTTAGTTGGGCATCATTTAAAGTACGGTTGGCATAGTGAATCACCTGGAATATCCTGTCTCTTTTTTGCCCTAGCACTGCTCCGATCGCATAGTCACTGGTGTCGCACATTAGCTCAAACGGGAGGTCCCAATCTGGTGCTACAACTATGAGGTCGATGCAATTTATTTTCGGGATTGAAAAAAGCTTTTTTACACTCCTCATCAAAATCGGTGTCCCGTGAACTAAGCAAGCTGGAAAAGAACTGCGATGGAGAAATCCTTTATGAACCGCTATAGAACCTGTGTGTCTAAAACTGTATGCCCTTTATTGATGATGGTGGGAGTAGTTTCTCTATTGCCTCAATCTTAGCCTTGTTGACCTCTATTCCTCTTCTTTGAAAATCCGATGCCCAGTACTGTGCGCACTACGTACCATAAGTGGCATATAGATTAAACATAAGGTTGAGTCTCTTGCATCTAACAAGCAGGCCTCAAGTTTTCCGAGACAATTGTCAAGGAGTTCCTAATCTTACGAAAAGTCGATCCGCGTGGAACACCTCAATTGTCTTTTCAACCATATACGAAAAAATGGCTTGTCTTCAGCAGTTCAAATGTGCTGGTGCATTGCCTGACCCAAAAAAGTGTCGCCTAAATACAAATCTGTAGGGCAAGTGAAGGTCGTCTTCTCTTGATCCTCCGGGGCTATAGCGATCTGATTGTATTCAGAATACCCATCTAAGAAACAGTAATATTCATGCCCTTCCAGCCTATCTAACATCTAATCAAGAAATGGCAATGGAAAATGGTCTTTTAGTTGGCCTTGTTGTTCAGCTAAACCGATACAAATTCTCACCTGTGACTATTCTAGAAGGTAGCAATATATTATTCTTTGTCTTTATCATTGTTGTTCCTCCCCTTTTCGGCACAACCTATAACGGACTTACCCATGCATTGTTAGAAATAGGATAAATTACCTCGACATCTAGCCACTTCAGTACTTCCTTGCGAACTACTTTTTTCATGGTTGGATTCAATCTCCTCTGTGCTTCCACTGAAGGCTTATGACCATCTTCTAGCAGGATGCAATGCATACACATAGAAAGGCGAATGCCCTTTAAATTAACCAGAGACCAACCAAGCGCATCCTTGTGATCCTTAAGTACTCTCAATAACTTTTCTTCTTCTTCTTCTATCAAGGAGGCTGAAATAATTATTAATTGGAGGCGTCCCCAAGATAGGCATACCTCAAATGGCTGGGTAGTGGCTTTTGTTCCATCTTAGGTGGTTGTTCGAAGGATGACACTGACGTTTGAGCAATTTCCCCTAGGGGTTCATAGTATTTCCTTCTATTAGGCTGGAAGGAGTCCATCCATTTCACGTACTCTTTGATCTCTTCTCCCAATTCTTCTGATTCACTCTTTACCAGGCTAGTCTCCAAAGGGACAGTGGGACCACTATGGCTAGACACTATAACCTCCACGGTCTCTATCATGAAGCATGTGTCACTCTCTGCCGGGTGTCTCACAGCCTCAAAGACATTGAACTTGACCTCGTCATCCTATACCCTCAATTTCAACTATTCTCGCTGCACATCAATCATTGCTCTGCCAATAGCGAGAAAGGGCCTACCCAATATTATGGGTATTTCTTTATCTTCTTCCATGTCTAGAACGATGAAATCAGCTGAGAAGATAAACATGTCTACCTTTACTAGAACGTCCTATATCACCCCCCTGGGATGTTTTAGTGACCTGTCTGCTAACTGGAGTGTGATTGTAGTTGGACGAGCTTCACTTAATCCCAGTCGTCAGAATATGGATAACGACATGAGGTTTATACTAGCTCCCAAATCACACAAGGCTCTCTCAGATGGGTTTACGATGGTCTGAGGGATAGTAAAGCGCACGGGTCTTTAAGCTACGTGATTTCCTGCGAAGGATGGCGACTACGTTCCTCGGTGGGAATTCCTTTGTCTGTCAGACAATCTTCTTTTCTTTGATAGTATATCTTTCATGAATTTTACATAACTAGGCATCTATTCTAACGCATCAGCAAATGGAATGTTAATATGCAATTTCTTAAACACATCCATAAACTTTGTGAATTGCTTGTCCAACTTATTCTTCTTGGTGTTGAAATTCTGAAATTTGAACATTGGGTTGATCGTAGTTAGTGGGTGACCTCGGTTTCTTAACTCACGGACTTTTTCTCTTGGGGGCAGCCCTTTCTATCTTTTCATTCGTGATGCGGGTTAATTCTCCTCTATCATGGTGGTGGCCACCAAATCTTTGCTAATTCCCTACCACTTCTCAATGTGACAGCTTTAACATGTTCATTACCTTCTCGTCTCGGGTTCACCACTGAGTTGCTAGGTAAAGATCCATGTTGCCTCTCAGTCAACAATGTGGCCATTTGGCCTATTTGCACTTCTAGGTTTCTGAGTTGGGCACCTTGATCTGCAGCTGGGTGGATTGGTTATGTAGCTACTGAGCCTGATTTTGGAATGTGGCCTTAGTCTCATTCATAAATGTGATATGGGAAGTCATCATATGAGCTAAGGCTTCTTCCAAATCTACTTTCTTCTCAAGTGGCGACTTGCTTGCTTGAAGTGGTGGCATACTGTTCTGGTTGTTCCTCCAGCCATAATTACGGTTGCTCACGATTATTACGGATTTACCTCTCGGCAGCCTTGATTCTAATTCTGGTTAAA
The DNA here is from genome assembly GCA_016808115.1 of Tetrastigma voinierianum. Classification (NCBI taxonomy): domain Eukaryota; kingdom Viridiplantae; phylum Streptophyta; class Magnoliopsida; order Vitales; family Vitaceae; genus Tetrastigma; species Tetrastigma voinierianum. The sequence continues at coordinate 305,277 of JAEQBH010001029.1, forward strand.
TTTTGTTATGATATGTATTACCTCCATGCATCCCTGCTTATTGTTGATTCCTCTGGAGTTCACATACGTAGCGCTCTGTCATGAGTCTGAGTCCATAGTGCGTGTGCCCTCCACAAGACTCGCAGATCTCCCAAGGATTATTCTGAATTGAATTCACTGTACCTTACTACTTCTGTAGCTGTAGCTATAGCTTTTTAGTTAACTGTGCAACATGGTTTACCATTGCGGAACTTCTATGTGCTTCAGCTAAAGTCTGCAGGTCTTGATATCTCAAGGCCACTGATTAGGATTAGTGGTTGTATCTTCCAATATCTCATAAGCTTGATCTGTAGTTTTTTTCATCAGGGCACCTCCTGTTGAGGCATCAATGGTTGTCTTAGTTGAATCGCTTAAACCTTTATAAAACGTGTGCACCTGCATCCACCTAGTCAATCTGTGATGTGGGCATCTCCTCAGTAACTCATGAAATCTCTCCCAGGCTTCGGCCAAGTTCTCCCCCTCGGGTGTCTGGATAGTATTTAATTTCTTGCACCAAGCGTATGATCTTTGCGGGTGGGAAAAATTGGTTAGAAATTTTGCACTCAAATCATTCCATGAGGTAATGGAATCAGGTGGTTGGCTAGTCTGACAATGCTTCGGTCGCTAAGTGGCGAGTGGGAACGGTGCATTCGAGGCTTCTTCTGTTACCCCATTATACTTAACAGGCTGAAAGTGAGCGTGTAAAAATTGGTAAAAATGAAGACCCGTCCGCGTAGTATGCGCGTCGGATTGACGGTGTAGTGCAGTCGAGTGTCGTTCCTGAAGAGCGTGCTGAAATTGCTGATTTAGCGACCTAGACAATATTTGGATCCAATCTTAAAGTGAATTATGAATAAATTAACTAAATTAAGGAAAGCCTAATATTAAAATTTTGATTTAAGGTAATGATGAGAAAACCTAGGGTTTTGCCTTCACCTACCACACTTGATGGATTTTAACCTAGATAGCGCATTTATTTAATATACCATATGATTTATGTTAGCGGGTTGATCGTGTCTACAAGATATTCTCTCTCAAAATATAACTGTCTATCTCGCTAGTGGGGTGTATTGCATCTCTACTTCGACCCCTTGACTCCGAGATGCATGAATGTGCAAACCCTAGTGCTACACCTGGAACGTGAGATATCTACATTCACGATTGACGAGTGTTGCTTTACCCATGTCCTACGAGTCATGTCTCTCGATATCAGGACTCCCTAGCATTAGCATGCCATAATTGGCCAAATAATAACATGGTTAAAATTCAAGGTAAAAACAACCATAGAAATTCATATCGATATTAAATAAACCACAATTAAAGTATTAATCCATAACGGTGCGGTTAGGGTTGACAAAACCCTAGAGAGAACAGTTAGTTTATAGTGATTTTCATTACAGATTGAAAGATTTTTAGCATCAAACGAATTAAAGAAAGAAATACATAAGAAGTCATCTTCGCGATCTCTCGGAATCCGTCTTCACCAATCTCTCTATATCCGTCTCTCCTTGTCTTCAGCCTGCCTCTAATCCCCATTTTTGCCTCGAAATCACTCCCTTTTTATACCTCGGAATCAAGGCCCATCAATGGCCCATAAAATCAAAACTTTTAGAGCTCCCGTTTTGGAATGGGAGACCTCGCTTCTACAGCCGTGAAACACCCTTCCATGGCTGAACTTGGGGCAATCAATCGGTCTTCGGGTTCGGCTGCGACATAGGCTCCCTTCGGCTGTGAGAGAGCTACGCTTAAATCAGCGTGGGTAGACTCCCTGCTGCGTACCTGAGGAAATCAATGCTTCACTTCTCTGTTGCTTTCTCTACTTTGGTTCTTTCCTCTATTGTTAGCTTCCTTTTTTATTCCAATATCGTCATGTTCTATGAAACATTATAGTATAGGGGATTAGCGCTATATTAGTGAATATGAATGTGAATCATGCAAGTTGAGCTATTAAAACACATAGAAATTGTATTGGAATGCATGCATGATTCACTCCGATCAACAACCAAAACAGCAACACAACCAAATCAAAATATACACACAAACAAGGTTAGGATCCCAGACCTTAGATCTACTTGCCAACATGTCAAGCTCTAACATCTTCTTCTTTTTTCTTCTCCTCTTCTTCCTTCTCCTTGAGATTTTCTTCAAGAATTTCTGAAATTAAAACCTTGAATTAAGCTTTGACAGGAGAAAGATGGCTGAATTGGAAAGCCCTAACCATTTCTCATTCTCTCCCAAAACCGTATCCCTAGCTCTCCCCAAATGATAAATCCCCTTCTCTCAAGTACCATTTGTTCTTTTAATGAAATTTAGCTAACATTATCCCCTTTTTCACTTTAGTCCTTTATCATTATTTCATTTTCAAATCAACTTATCATATTTCTACTTTAATATATAATCTTTTTGTCTTATGTCCTTTAGGTCCTTAATTTACAAATTACCACTTTAGCATTTTTTCACACTTAGAACTTAAATTTCTGAAAAATACAAATTTAACTTATTTAATACCCTAAACATGTCATAAAACTACTAGGGTATAATTTGAGGTATTACAACTCTCCCCCCCTTAAAAGAATTTCGTCATTGAAATTAATACCTGAATTGAACAGTTGACGGTACTGTGCCCTCATTGTGGATTCCGGTTCCTAAGTTGCTTCCTCCATGCCATGGTGTTTCCAAAGCACCTTTACTAGAGGAACTTGTTTGTTCCGCAATTGTTTCACTTCACGATCTAGAATAGCTTTTGGTTCTTCATCAAAAGTGAAGTCTGATTGCACTTGTACATCTTGTGCTGATAATAAGTGTGATTCATCCGAACGGTTTCACTGAGACATGAAACACATTATGTAGTTTAATGACCGGAGGACGAATGATAGCGGCGGTCATTCTTTCTAAAATCTCATAAGGGCCAATGAATCTTGGACTCAGTTTCCCTTTCTTTCCAAATTTGAGTATCTTCCTCCACGAGGGTACTTTCAAGAAAACTTATCTTCGACTTCGTACTCTATGTCTTTTCTTTTCAGACTCGCATAAGACTTTTGTCTATCACTAGCAACCTTTAACCTTCGCTGAATGACACGAACTTTTTCTTCTGTCTCTTTTACTATGTTAGGACCAATTACTTTTCTTTCGTTCAACTACATCCCGACATACGGGGTTCTACATTTCTGTCATACAAAGCTTCATGAGGCGATACCAATACTTATTTGGCTTGTTATTATAGGCAAATTCCATGGGAAATATACCTATCCTAACTTTAGGGAAATCTAGCACATAACCCTGACATGTCCTCTATATTTACATCCTCTTTCGGATTGTCCATCTGTTTGTGGATGAAAGTTTGTACTAAAGTCAGTCGAATACCAAAATTTATTTGTAATTCTTTCCAAAACCTTGAAGTAAACTGTGGATCGCGGTCATACTATTGATAATGGAATCCCATGCAATCGGACAATCTCATTCACATACAATTTCGCTAATCGATCCATGGAATAGTCTAGCCCGGGCGGTAAGTGGCCAGACTTTGTAACTCATCGCGATTACCCTGAGGCGAGATCATGTTTCTTTTGGGTGAGGGGAAAACTAAACACAAAATTCATAGTAATGTTGTTCTACTTCCATTGTGGAATTGGGATGGGATTTAACAGGCCGGACTGTGCTTGATGTTAAGCTTTCACTTGCTGACAAGTCAAACATTTGGACACATAATCTGTCACATCTTTCTTCATTCCTCCCCACCCATAATATTGTTTCAAATCCTGGTACATTTTGTTACTTCCAGGATGCATGGTAAATATGGTATTGTGAGTTTCATGTAGCAACTTATTTTTCTCTCCCTTGTCCGTTGAAACACATAATCTACCCTTATGGTATATACCTCCATCTTCTCCCATTGAATATTTAGTCTTGCCTCCATATTTGACTAATTGTATTTTTTGTTGTAACTCGATATCATTTTTCTGAGCATCAATTATCACCTACTTAAAGACAGGTTAAGCTTTTAATTAAGTTAATAACACTCCATCTAGTGTTATTCTCCATCTACTATGCTACAGTGACAAAGCTGACATCGCCTTTCTGCTTAAGGCATCTGCCACCACATTAGCTTTTCCTAGGTGGTAATCCGCTATGCAATCATAGTCTTTGAACAATTCTAGCCACCGTCGTTGCCTCTAATTAAGATCCTTACGAGTTAACAAGTATTTGAGACTTTTATGATTTGTAAAAATTCTACATCTTTCACCATATAAATAGTGTCGCCATATTTTCCAGTTTTACTTGTCCCCGTTTAGAGTCAAACGCTAATGCCAAAAAGACCTTACATCATTTTCTAAGAAATCGATGGGCTTGCATAGTTGAGATTTGATAGGCGTATTTTATGTTGTGTATATAAAATTATGTAGGAAAAAAAAAGGTCTATTCTGCGCAAGTATACACTTGTCAAGTAATAAAGTGTATCTAAGTACGGATATCAATCCACAAAGAAAATAGGGAATGCTAATTACCAAAATTAGAATGCTTCTCTAATATCTAAACAGTCAAATTGATGGATTGAAACAAAAATTAAACTAAACTAATGAAAAATTAATCAAGCTAACAAGTTGTGCAACTAAGGGATACCAAGAGATAATAAAGTTCTAGGGTATTTGGTGCATGTGAACAATCCTCCTTTGTTTAGGCCAAAATTCCATTCTATTGTCTCTTGAAAAGGCTTCCAAGGCGACTCTTGCCTAATTTAATTATAAGCCTCTCTCGAGGTCGGATAACCTACCAACTAACACTAGGTCTTTTGCTTCTCAACTCAACCCCAAGCATTAGAGATGCTTTAAGATCCAAGAATCTCACATGCCTCCTAATTCTAGAGTGAATTTCTACACTCCCGAGCTAATTAGATTGATTCATTTATGTCTAGTGTTTACTTCCTTCTTAGATCTCACAAGAACCACTCACCATATCGAGATTAGCTATAAATCGATATGTAAATAGAACGAGGCATGGATCGTAGATAGACAATCACAGAAAAACAATAGAAAAAGGAAAATTAACGAATAAATATAAGATTCATGTCCAAAATCAACCAAATCCCTAGACTACAAAGTTAGAACATGTAAGACCCGAGAAAATTTTCAATTTCTGGAAAAATGGCAAAATCGTAATTTCGGTCAAAATCTGAAATTTATTCTCTAGATCTCGGATAACAAAACGGATTTCACCGTTGGAATCGTCTCGCAAAATCTAGCTACCACGTTGAATTTCGTCGAATTCCGAGACAGTCGGAATTTACACATTTTCGAGACGCCAGTGTCGAGTCTTGAAGTAAAGCGAAAATGTGAATTGATAAAAGTCACCTATAACATGCACACATGTTGCATGAATAGAGAGATTATGGAAATGGATGGCCGAGATAGTGCCAAATGTCGAAAATCCAAGCTTGAGGACATAGATGTCATTATAGAATTTGTTTTAAATGATAATAAGACAAAAACTGTAATAGTGTCGTTTCCTACCTTTATTAAAAGAACCAAAAACGTGAAAAGAGGGGAGGAGAGATGCAGTATTGTTTTGTGATTTTCTTTTAAAGAGAGAACACCTTCTCTCTAAGATCCTGGGCAATCGGACCGTCGGAATTCTTCGGAGCAAGAAGCAAAGTCGCTCTAAACGGTGAAACCTACGAGTGGGTTCCGATTTTAAGGAGTTTCGACAAACTCTGTGAGGTAGGGGATTTATCCTACTTGGTTTTACACTTTGTTTAAGTATTTTATGATGTTTCGGTTGGATTGATGCCTTGAACGGCCGTTTGATCAGTCCAAACTTGGGACCCGGGTATTTAAAATTTTGGAGCCATTTGGGCCGGAGTCCACGGGTGTGTGTGGGCGGTGTGAGCTGTTGGGTTAATGATTTATGCATTAAATCATGTATTGTGATGTGTATGAGGCGAGAAATGGCCATGAAATTCGAGGTTCCCTGTGACGATGATTGGATAAATGGTGATGACGATAACCGAGGTATTCGCATTCATGTGAATAGTGACACGAATTAATTTTGTGTGAAAATGTGTTTTGTTGAGTGATTCAAGATGAATTGCTCGTGCTTGTTGATTAGCCTACGTGACCTAATTTTTGGTGTAATGGATTGTGAAATTGCATAACATGTTTGTGTGATTTAAATTATGTAAATATATGCATGATGATATATTTGCATGTGTTATATAAATTGTATTGGAATTGGCATCATGCATTCCATATGCCTTTGGGGCACCCTAGAACGATAAGAGTGAGTGCATGGTGGTTTATTGAGTCGTTTTCGGAGGGTTGACTAATAATAATTATCGAGTGTGTCCATTCTGTTCGGATTAGTCCATATAAATATCAATCATTGGTCATTTGATTGATGTATATCGGTTGTCCACTAATTCGTTATAAAGGTCGGTTCACTACTTATGTCGAAGGTTGTCCACAATTAGAAACAAATATCTTTGTTTTGAAAATAATGTTTCTCATACGTGGCTTAGGCAGAGTGTGAGGAGTCGGTGAGGACTCGAGTGCGGAGTTAGTCATGTAAGGCGTTGAGTAGGATCGCATTTACTTCAATGTATTGTTTCATTCAGACATTGCATATGCACTTAAGTGGAGGTAACCATTGAAGTGATTCCACTGCGGGTTAAGCTCACCTATCGAGAGATTTTTTTATTTTGGTCTGAAGCCTGCAGGAGCGACTCGTCATAGATTTGCTTTTAGAAGAGAATCGGGTTGTGGCTTTGGCTTTATGATGTATTACATGTATTAAAATTCTAGAATTTTAATATATGTTGTATAAGAGTAAAATTTTAACTCTTGTAACTATGATATATAGTTGGTATGTTTATGAGTATTGTTTTATGGGCCCAAGTGGCCGTTTCTACTCATGTTATGACTTATGATGTTGATGGGGACAGGTTAGGTACCTCGGGTAGAGCTCCCCGTACAAGGGAGACTTCTGCTGATTTTAAATGGTCGGGTGGGTTGCAGAGCATTCCACGGATTTTCGCGGGTTGACGGGTTATCAACGGACCCTCGGGAAATGGGGCGTCACGGAACATAATAGAGGTTTGATACATCATAAACTTAGGACAAAACATGAGAAAAGAGAAAGAAGAAGCTCTAATTATCAAAATGATGGTGATTCTCGAATTTTCTTCCACAATTCTCATGATCTCCCAAATCTTCAAAAACAGTTCACGACCTCTTCCTTGGTCCCAAAGTGTAAGCCCCCTTCTCCGAGCCCTCGTCCTTCCTTTTTGTCTCATTGGGGTTTGAGCTTTAAAACCCTCAATTTATGGCTCAAAATTGACCCAAAACCAACCCTAAACGTCGCGGCATCGTTTGGCAACGTCGCGACGCTGGGATGCTGCGTTTCTGCATCTCTCTGCAATGTCACAACATTGGAACGTGACGAAATGTGATACTTTTCTCTTGGTTTGCAAAGTATATTTTGGGGTGTTAATTTGGGATGCTGCGTTTTTTATATCAATCTCACAAGGAATGTGTGATTTTAGTGAGGATTGAGTACCCCAGCTACTAAAATCGTTCACTGTTTGAGCAACTCAAAGATTTAAGAATAGGGGTTTTCTAAACTAAAATAAAAACAAAATAAAGCAAAACAAAACAAGGTATGATCAATGCTCACTCACAAGGAATGGGTTGATTTCAAGAAAGAACTTAATGAAAGACATTAGGGTTGATTGCTTCCATTGATACATTTAATTTATATTCATGAAGTGCTAGTTAAGTGAACATATACTTGTGTTTTTCCAAGGAATAAGGTATGAGGTTTACACTTCTGTGTCTCCCCTCAATTTCTCATACCCACTCCCTATTCTTCGTCCGGTACATCTACGTCATGAACTGTGATACTTTTCTAAGGCAATATTTCCCTTGGGAATCCTATTGTTCACCTATTGGTCCATACAATAAAACTACCTAGACTATGCTCGAATCGATCACCTCTCGGTCCATACGATCCTCACATAATGTTAGAAGGTGCATCTCCTAATAAAATCCATTTAGTACTAGCCATTACTATAACACCCCAAATTATACCATGACAGTTTTATAATATGTTTTGGGTATAATAAAAGTAAATGTATATTTTTTCAGAATAAAACAATGCTAAAAATAAAATAAGCAAAAATCCTGAATTAATACAAGAGTTAAGGGTAAATTAGTAATTTACCAATCTCGGACCCAAGGGTTATAATTTATGACGATTATAGGCGAACATAGAAATAAGATAAGTTAGAAGGGCAAAAAGAATGAAAATGAAGGACCAAAATGCACAGAAGGAAAAATTAAAGCAAAAATGTGACAAGGCCAAACATGGCCTTATCTTAGACAAAAAAATATCTCAGTTTTGGTTTTAAGTGTTAAGGCAAACCATTTGAGGAAGAGAAGAAGAGAAGGAGAAAGAAGGAAGAAAGAAGAAGGAAGAAGAAAAAGAGAAGGAAAGCCAAGGTATGGAAACTTTGTGTAAAGGATGCTTGTTTGGAAATTTTGTAGGAAAATACTTGTTTAAGTTGCGTTAGGAAAACCCTAACTCTTCAATACATGTGTATTTTGGTTGGTCTAAGTTAGTTTTGTAGTTTTGTTTTGAAATGAGTTGATTTGGTTAAAAGAATTCCAGTGAAAATGGCTAAAACACCATTTACATTACCTTTCGACACCCTACTATGACATCCCCAACCATGCCCACATGCGATGTAGGCGAGGTATCACTTTGTTCATTTTACTTGTACACTATAGCTTTGTTCATTCATACACTAATAAGCATGTATCTTGAGATATGTGCAGTAGCAGTAGATTTCAAAATATATTCAAGATCCCTGATAAGTGTTTAACTTATACAAAAACTTTACATTTGTTTACAAACAACAAAAAGAATATTACATATACAAAATAGACCAAAAAGTCTTTCGGTGGGCATCTAACTATATGTTGACCTTGGAAACTGATGAGGGTTGTCCGGCCTTCTTGCCTCTACTTCCGTACCTACATGGATGAAAACCCGTGCTAAGTTTTACGCTTAGTGGGAATAAACTTGTGGACGACCACTAACACGGATCATCACACTTCTATACACATGCATTTACATCTAACATATCATATCATTGAAACATGTTTATACATATCTCATATTTACTTATCATATCATGTTACATTTCTTCTAAACGTTCATATACAATTCGTATGTCATATTCAAGTCATTTGTTTTATGTTTCATGCCTATATAAACCTTAGAAGTGGATAAAGGAAACTATAAGGGCGAAGGCGTACTCCTTATGCAACAATTAATTACATAAAGAACTGCGGCTATTGTAATTGTGCGAACTGATGACCGTACATATGGGCCCAAAGGCGTTGTTATCGTTATGCGAGACAATGACCATCTATAAGGAGCCCAAAGCGTTGTAATGACAACGGGGCGAGCGTCAGTATGTCTACGAGACTTATTTTTTCCTAATAGGCATGCCCGTCTATCCCTGTCGGGTTCTAAACGAGATGGTCATGTATTTTATGTTCGATTACATATCTCATATTCCCAAATAATTATTGTCATAGGTGATCATATGCAATATTTACAATCATTTATTCGTATCTTTGCATTTTCATATCTCATTATATAAATGAATAACTATGGTTATCATGTATGCTTATGAGCTATTTACTATCATTCCAATTTCATCAAGCTATATATGGATAGATTCTAGACTAAAAGGGCTTTCCATAGAGTCCAAGAACATCCGAAACGGAGTTTAGATGAACAAATTATGACCATCCGAAGTTGAAGGCTTTCCTATGAACAATGACTACGAGCAGAACCAGCAGGGCCTACTGTTTTTCGTGATTTCTGGACCTAATATGAGTTCTAATTTTATTAAGCTATATATGGATGGATTTTAAACTCAAAGGGCTTTCCATAGAGTCTAAGACCATCCAAAATGGAGTTCGAACGAAGAATTTATGACCAAGACAAAAACATGGGTTTTAGAGAAATTTTGACATCTCCCCTAAAACCCAATATTTCTTTAATACAAATATTCTTTAATTGAGGATTACAATCAGCCGGCCCAGTCAAAAACACAATAAAACAATTCCCCAAAACACATATAGGAGAAGACTTATGGTTGCTAACCCATCCTACACAATTAATGGAGTTAGGAGAGTTTCCTAAGTCTAAAATTTAGGAGAATCCATACTTAGTTTCCATCCAACCTCAAATCAACCACAAAACCAAACCAAAACAACTCCAAATCTAGTCTAAAACTGCCAAACACCACCAATATACCAAGTAGGGTTCTTTTAAACCCAAACTTATAAAAAAAATGGGTTTATGGTTTGATTTTCCTTCCTAAACAATTATGCTTGATTTCTTCTATATGCTTTTTCTTCTTATTCTTCTTCTTTCTCTTTTCTCACTCTCTTCACCTTGTCGATTGCCCTATCACCCAAAGACCAAAATGAGATATTATTTTGACCTTATCCTCAACTTGGAGTTAAGGCCATGTTTGGCTTAACTCATTTTTTTGAATTCTTTTCCAATTTTTGCATTTTAGGTCCCTCGTCTCTCTATGTTACCAAATTCTTATTCAATTTCCTACTTTGGCATACAATATTTTCTTCTTATGTCATTTGAGTCCTTAATTGACAATTTACCAATTTACCCTTGACTTTTGTATTAATTCCGAGTTTTGCTTATTTTATTTTTAGCATATTTTATTTCGAAAATATACATTTACTTTTATTATACCCTAAACATGTTATAAAACTGTTATGACATATTTTGGGGTATTACAACTCTCCCCGACTTAAAGAAATTTCGTCCCCGAAATTTTTACTTGTAGTGAAGAGTTGAGGATACTGTGCTTTCAGAATTACTTTTGTCTCCCAAGTAGCTTCTTCCTTGCCATGGTGTTCTTGGGAAATGACTTCCATTGCTTGATGCTTCTTTTCATGACTATTTCACCTCGGCCTTAATAGCTTTTAGCTCTTCATCATATGACAAATCTGCTTGTACTTGCACATCCTACATTTGTAGTATGTGCGACTCATCAAAGCGGTATCTCCGAAGCATCGATACATGAAACACATTGTGTAATTTGGCCAATTCTAGAGTGAGTGCCAAACAATAAGCCACAAGGCTAATTCGTTCCAAAACCTCAAATGACCCTATAAACCTCGGACTTAATTTTCCCTTTTTACCAAACCGTAGAATTTTCCTCCACGACGATACTTTCAAGAAGACCTTGTCTCCCACTTCATATGCAATGTCTCTCCTCTTCAAATCGGCATAAGATTTTTGTCGATCACTAGCCGCCTTAACCTTTCCCGAATAACTTTGCACTTCTCTTCGTATCTTTCACTATGTTTGGACCAATCACTTTATGCTCATTTAACTCCGTCCAACACACAAGAATTCTACATTTCTGGCCATACAAAGCGTCGTATGGTGCCATACCAATGCTTGACTGAAAATTATTATTATAGGCAAATTCCATCAATGGAATATACCTATCCCAACTTCCTAAAAATTCCATGACACAACCTCGAAGCATATCTTCAAGTACTTGAATCAACCTCTCTGACTGTCCATCTATTTGCGGATGGAATGTTGTACTGAACTTCAGCTTAGTGCCCAAAGTTGATTGTAATTCCTTCCAGAACCTTGATGTAAAACGCAGATCTCTATCTAACACAATATATAACGGAACACCATGCAATCGTACAATCTCCTCCACATATAACTCAGCTAGTCGATCCATAGAATAGTCCATCCTAACCAGTATAAAAATGGGTAGAGCTTTGGCAAACATCATAATCCACCTAGACAAGTCATGCTTCCTATTGTGTGAGGAAACCTAACACAAATCCATGGTAATGTTATCCCACTTTCATTGGGGAATTGGAAGAGTTTAACAAACACATTGGCACTGGTGTTTAAGCGACTTAGCGGCCGATCAAACACTTAGACCTTTTCAGTCCACATCTCTTTTCATTCCTTTCCACCAATAAAACTATTTCAAGTCCTGGTACATCTTATTACCTCTAGGATGCATGGTAAATACCGTATTATGAGCCTCAAATAGCAACTTTTTCTTTAGCTCTTTATCATTTGGCACACATAATCTGTTCTGGAAATACAAACTTCCAACTTCTTTCACTGAAAACTTGGTTTCGTCACCATCTCTAACCATCTGTGACTTTTTCTTTAGCTCTTCATCATTTTTCTACACATCTATAATCATTTGCTTTAAAACGGGTTGCGCTTCTAGTTGAGCTAACATAGCTCCATCATCTACTAGTCTCCAATCACTGTATTGTAGTGACATTGCTACCACTGTCTTTCGGCTTAAAGCATTGGCTACTACATTAGCCTTTCCAGGGTGGTAGTCTATGATGTAGTCATAATCCTTGAATAACTCTAACCACCTCCGCTATCTCAAATTTAACTCTTTCTGCGTTACTTAAGTACTTGAACTCTTATGATCGGTGTAAATTTTACACTTTCCCCGTACAAAGTAGTGTCGCCATTTTTCAAAGCAAACACTACCGCCTTGACCTCTAGGTCATGAGTGGGATAATTTTGTTCATATGGCTTCAACTATGCGGGCGCATAAGCCACCACTTTCCCATCTTGCATTAACGCCATCCCGAGCCAATGCACGAAGCATCACTATACAAGGTATACTCTTTTCCAGTAAGGTACATTGTCGATCTTGGGTGCTTAACCCGACATCCCTTTCAACTGTTCAAAACTATTCTGACATTTGTGTATCCACTCAAACTTTATTCATTTCCTGAGTAACTTGGTGAGCGAAGAAGCTATGACAGAAAAGCCTCTTATAAATCTTCTATAATAACTTGCTAAGCCCAAGAAAATTCTCACCTCGGTTACATTTCGAGGTGGTTTCCAGTCTATGACCTCGATCTTTATAGAATTGACTCTAATGCCCTCCGTTGACACAATATGGCCTAAGAAGGAAACTTCCTTTAGCCAAAAATCACATTTTCTGAACTTAACATATAGCTTCTTTTCTCTTAGTGTCTGCAGGACTATTTTTAGATGTTGTTCATGTTCCTATGCATCCTTAGAATACACTAGGATGTCATCAATAAAGACCACTACAAACTGATCCACATAGGGTCGGAATACCGTATTCATTAAATCCATGAATGTTGCCGATGCATTAGTCAACCTAAATGGCATTACCAAAAACTCATAATGGCCATATTAAGTTCTAAATGCGGTCTTCGACACTTCTACTTCCTTTACCCTCAACTGATAATATCCAAATTGCAGGTCGATCTTCGAAAAGACACCCACTCCTTTCAACTGATCAAAAAGATCTTCGATTCTCAGCAATGGGTACTTGTTTTTCACTATCACCTTATTGATTAGCCGATAATGTCGTGCATGTCAGTAGAGTGTCATCTTTCTTTTTCCTGAACAGCAGGTGCCTCAGGCAAAACCTTTAGGTCATTACAAACCCCTTTATCTAAGCTCTTGTAGTTGAGCGTTTGCTCCTCTCCGACTCTCTTTGGAGCCATTACGTAAGGTGCCCTAGACACAGGGGTTGTTCTAGCACAATTTCTATGGATAAGTCCACCTCCTCTCGAGAATACGGTAACTCTTCGAAATTTATGCGGAAATTCCTTTACCTCTTGGAATCTTTCCATCAACTTGACCTCTTGAGTCAAGTATCAAGGCTAAGAATGCCTATTATCCTTTTCTTATAAATCTCCCTGCTTTGCATGGGTGAGATCACATTGGACATTCTGATACTAATGCCTGTATTATCACCTCAAACTTATCAGGCATCGGCCTACTTTCTTTTGTCCACAATCAACGATGGCTCGGTGTTTAGTCATCAATCCATTCCCGGAATCCGTCGAACTCTGAATGGTAAGGTTATCAAATCAGCGAGAAACTCTCTTGCTTATTTAACAATGGGGCAATTTCTGTATACGCTATTCACACTAACTTTGTGCCCCAACAGACTAGTCACATGCACGTCATATGCTAATTTCTCCATCGCTGGTACTTTGTCAAATACATGCTCCATGCACACATATGAATGAGTAGATCCAGGATCAATCAATGCATGCATCCCGATATCATATAAAGAAAATATACCCATTCTCTTCGGGGCATCCTGATCCTCTGACCTTCATAGCATATGCTCGTCTTTGTAGTCTTTGTAGGCATAGGACGATCCACTATCTACGAAGCCCATGCCTCCTCCTCCTACATGATGAGATGGGCCGCTCACGACCCTACCTCGATCGCGAGTCGAAAGTGGTCACGCCAAATCATCTTACCATACCCTTGTTGACATATTATCCCTAACTCTCGGGGACCTTTGTGCTATCAAATGCTTAAGGCTTCCCACCGAAACACCCTCCTGCCCCGATAGCCTACAAACACGAATGTAAGATGTATGGCGATGAGTGCCGAGATTTCTCTATCCAAATGAAGCACCTCTACCCACACTAGATACTGTTATACCTCCTTGTTTTCTACCTCTTGTAGTCGAACCCTGTACTGACTCGGCTTGAACATCTCTAGCTCTTTTACCAGAAGATGAGGAGGCTCATTTTGAGAACTTCTTCTTTTGAGACTTTTCTTTGCTGCTGGTTTCCAGTCTCTCCACTTTCATTGCAGCTTGGACCAACTGATAAAATTTCACCTGTTGGAGAGAAGTCACAAGTGCTAAGTACCTCTTGATGGAATCATGTAGTCCATCTTCAAATTTCCTACACCGAAATGCCTCGGTGAGGACCACTTCCGGTGCATATTTGATGAGATGGTTGAACTCTTTCTCGTACTCAGCCACAGATAAGTTCCTTTGCTTCATATTCAAGAAATGTTTCCACTTGGACTCCTTATACATGTCTGTAACATACTTTGCCCTGAACTCTTGGACAAAGAATTCCCATGTCATGGGATTTGGAATCCCTGGACTTTTGAGCACCAATTTCCACTAATCATATGCCTCACCTACTTGATAGTGAATTTGCACATGATGCTTTACGATGAGTGGGGGCATCTAACCTCTTCTAATACCCTTTCTAGCTTTTCAAACTAGAATTCGGCTTTCGCTGACTCTTCCATGCTCGACCCATGGAATTCCTCTGCTCCATGTCTTCTTACTATGTCTATTGGAGCTTTAGGATGGAGATACGATCTATCGATACCTGAGCCATGTCTTGCGATATTCACGATGCGACCACGTAGGCTCATTAGGTACATTACTTTGAAGCTCGGCGATAACTCTTGTTCAGCAGGTTAACACTCTCATCAACTTCTTTAGAATGATCCATCTATACAAAACACAAGGACATCCACATCAGAGGTCAACACATTACTTAACATATGCATGTTTACCTTATAATCTATTTAGAAGGTTTAAAAGTTGTCCAGAAACACCTAAACCTATGCTTTGATACCAACTAACCTATACATCCCCGACCCACCACCCATGTCCGTTGTAGGGCGAGGGATTATCGCTAATTCAGCTGCCATCATAAGCCATATATATTTCGTCGCACATTCAACCAAACATGATCTAAGACCATGTTTTGTGTGTAGGGAATTTAAATGTATTAGGTCCTGTGGATGTTGAAACATGCAGCATTTACATTGTTTGTTCAACATAAAAGAATATTTGCTGATATAAAATAAATAAAAAGATCTTCAGTGGAGATCTGCATGTGGTGACATGGACGATGAGGTTATGTAAACCTTCACCACCTCTCACCTGTGCCTACGGATGAAAACTCGTGCTAAGCTTTACGCTTAGTGAAGGAATAAACTCGTGGACGACCACTAACACGGATCGTCCACTTCTATACACATGCGAGATACATCTAACATATCATATCATTGAGAGCTTGTGTTTACTCTACATATCTCATATTTACTTATCATATCCAAGTTACATTTCTTATCAACGTTCATATACAATTCGCTGTCATATTCAAGTCATTTGTTTTATGTTTCATGCTGCATCGCCTTAGAAGTGGATAAAGGGAAACTATAAGGGTCGAGCGTTGTACTCAACATGCGAAATAGTAGTCTATAAGAATTCGAAATGTATCATTAATGTGCGAGACAATGACCATCTATAAGGTCGAAGGCGCTATTATCATTATGCGAGACAAAAGACCATCTATAAGGGCCGAAGGCGTTGTAATGACCCCAAAAGCGGAGACCCAACTAATAAGTATCTTGCAAACTTGTTTTCCTTAATAGGCGTGCAAATCTATCCCTCCTACCGGGTTTATAGCGGACAATCCATGTGTATTTTATGTTTAGTACATATCTCGTATTCCCGAAAAATTATTGGCATCCGGTGATCATATGCGATATTTACAATCATTTATTCGTATCTTTGCATTTTTCATATCTCATTATATAAATGAATAACTATGGTTACCATGTATGATTATGAGCTATTTACTATCATTCCAATTTCATCAAGCTATATATGGATGGATTCTAGACTCAAAGGGCTTTCCATAGAGTCCAAGAACATCCGAAACGGGTTCGAACGAAGAAATTATGACCGTCCGAAGTTGAAGGCTTCCTATGAACAGTGACTACGAGCATAACCAACAAGGCCTACTAGTTTTCGTGATTGTTGGACCTAATATGAGTTCCAATTTCATCAAGCTATATATGGATGGATTCTAGACTCAAAGGGCTTTCCATAGAGTTCAAGAACATCCAAAAGCAGGTGAGCGAAGAATTTATGGCCAAAGGAACAAAAACATGGGTTTTAGAGAAATTTTGACAATGTCTCCCCTAAAACTGATATTTTGCTATCTGAAATCATGCCATTGAGGATTACAATCAACCAACCCAAGTCCAAAACACAACCAAATAAGTTTATATACAAAGTAGGGTTCTTTTAGACCCAAACTTATAAAAAAAAGAAGGGTTTATTGTAACGACCCGTACCAAATAATACGAGTTTTAACACATTTGACCAAGTTTGACCAACACTTAGTATGTGGGCCCAAGTTGACTTTTTCGAGGATGAATAGTTTTTGGTTAACTAAAGGCACCATTTCGTAGGCCTGCGTCGTCTGAGTTCATAGACGGGTGGAACGTCACAATCCGATTTACGGATAGAAAGTTACGGCTATGAGAAGTTCAAGGCACTCTTAGTGTCCAAGAATATGCAGGGTTTTTACTGGCGACCTAGGCCCTATATAAACATAACTTTGGATGCCAAATGAAACCCTAGCCCCCAAAACACCCTCTTGAGCTCCAAAATCGTGAACACCAAGTTGGGCCGTTTGACCATTTGCGAGCCGTGGGGGTTTGGACCAAAGGAGGCACCACCGGCGTGCCACATGCAACACGCGCCGAACAGGGAGGAGGGGGACGCGCCGTGATCGGGCCGGCGAAGTGGCGACGGTGGCCACCGTGGGTCATCGGAAAATTCCAACTTTTCCGGCCATTTTCGGCCACTTTAGGCCACCCCATACCTCCCTCCCACCGTTTTTGGACTTCGACCATTTCCTGGTCCCTTTTGCAGATTTCTCACCGGTTGAAAGATACGACGAAAACAAAGTTGGCCGACTGTTGGATCGAGTTTTCCGCCTCCACAACTACGCTTGACTACAGAATGGTACGATGAGTTCCCTGCCCTCGGCTTCATTGATATGGTTTGCAATTTTGACATCAAGCCGTTAGTTTTCCATTCGGGGTCATTCTCGCATCACTTTAGAAAGCTTTGGACTGAAATTATACCAGCTTATCAAGTTAGGCAAAATCAGAGATGGATTATGAAATCGATGTTGTTATGAATTATCAAGGCTCACTGAGAAATTAGTTTTGCCATGCCCAATTTTGAGTATCTGGTCTATATGGCAATCGTGTAATTAGGCCCGTTTGTGGTCAAATTTAGCTGTTTCATGAAGTTGTAAAATTATACTAAGGTTTTGGGGCATCCTAAATGTCGTTGGTTCAATTATTGGCTCTAAGTGGTATTTTATTTTATATTACTGTGCACTCACGCCTGCCGAGACGAGTTCGTTAGAAAATAAGACCGAGCGCCTCAGAAGGTCCGTGAGTAGTTAATATATTTTTAAAATGATTCGGTACAGGTTGATATATCTATTATGATTTAATATTTTATATATATACCGCTTTTTGATCGATGGTCGGGTTGTATACATATATATGATTTTCGGGTCTCATATTAAACAAGCTAATGGCCTCATTGAGTTTTGTCTACATTTTAACTATTTTGAAGGTTTTGTATCGAGTTCGTGGATGAGTTCGTGGTGTGTTTGGATATTTGAGTACGTGAATTGAGGCTATATGTCACTTGAAACTATTTTTTAAAAAGGGGATCTGAGATTTGTGGAATGACTCTAATACGCGATTGTCGGGAAAGTACATGTGAGTAAGTGGAACGGTTATATTAGTTGTCACGTTGATGTTCGTTTACCCAAAGGTTTGTTAGTTAATATTTGATACGGGGTTTACCCGGAGGTTTATTAGATGACACGGATGGCTGTGTTCACCCTGATTTATTAGGTGCCACGTGATGGCCAGTTTACCCGGAGGTTTAGGTTACCGTGATGGCCAGGTTTACCCTGAGGTTTATTAGTCAAGACGCGGATATCGGGCTTGCCCGGAGGTTTATTAGTTGCCACGTGATGGCCTGCAATCTACCTCGAGGCTTGTTAGTTGCCACGCGGATAACGTCTACCTCGGAGGTTTATTAGCTGCCGCGGCGATGGCCAGCGTGAACTACGTGCTCATTATCGCCACTGTCATGAGGTCGGCTTACCACTCCGCCATGGATGGATACATGGTATGGTACGTCGCTGATTTCTCCGAACATGGTATACCATTTTTAATACTTATGGTTATGGTGCCATTATTTTATTACGTGATTGACCTTATGTTGTGGATACAATTCGCATTATGCGGTTCTAATATCGTCGCTAAATTGTCGGCATGATTTACATATGTCAAGTCTCTGGGGTAAGTCGGGTTTTGTGGAATGTTTCTAAACTGGGAACCTTTTAAAGAGGAACAAGGTTTTGAGATAAGAATCTCTGAAAAATAAAACGTTATTTTCTCATAAACTGCGCCACTCACCTGAGATTTATTATCTTAATGCTATTGTTTTAACTGCTCCCCAGGTCTAGACAATTCGTAGGTTTGCTCTCAGCGCTGAATTCGACACGTCTTCCCCAATGCCATTTATCGCCTATCATTGTTGTCTAGATTAACTGATCTATCTCTACTAGTATCTTTAAATTCCTACTCTTAGAATGTTCCGATTACCTATTGGAACTTTATGGTCCTATTTATATAGGGACTTTTATATATAATTGGGATATTAAACTAATGCATGTGCTACTCCTCCAAAGTGGGAGCTCCACCGTATCTTCCTTAGGACTGCATGGGCAATTGACTGAAGTGACCAATTCCTGGAATCTGAGGTATCCTGCCTGTCCTCAATATTTATGGTTTGATTTTCCATACAAAAATCCATAAAAAAATTCATACAAACAATTCCATACCTTGGATTTCTTCTTCTCTCCCTTCTTCTTCCTCCTCTTTCTTCTCCTCTCTTCAATTTTATCCTGGCTTGTCACCAAAGACCAAAATGAGATATTATTTTGACCTTTATCCTCACCTATTAAGGCTATACTGGGTTTAACCCATTTTGAATCTTCTTTTCCACTCCTTTGCATTTTAGTCCTCTATCTCTAGCTATTTGCAAATTAACTTATTCAATTTCCTACTTTGGCATACAATCTTTTTTTTCATGTCATTTGAGTCTTTAATTGGCAATTTACCAATTTACCTGACTTCAGACAAATTCCCTAGTTTCGCTTTATTTTATTTCTTTAACATTATTTTATTTCTAAAATATACATTTACTTTATTATACCTCAAACATGTTTTAAAATTGTTAGACATATTGTAGTATTGTCTACGCCAGTGCAGAGTCCACGCCTAGTCGTAGAGCTTCGCCTAAGTGAAGACGTCTCTTCAGCCAAAGGACCCGAGCCAAGGTTTTGCACCCTGTCCGTCTAGGCGAGTCTCTCCGCTCAGCAGCTAAGCTTCTCCTAGCGCACCTATAAGCTCAAGGTTCCTCTTTCGTTAAGTCTAACTATCATCCATTGGATTAATGAGAATCCTACTAAGTGAATGGAAAAGGGCTCTTGGTACAATGGCAAAATTATGGCAAATACACTCACCGTTTCTACTGGTTTAACGGGGAACATTGTTTCGCCTCATTTGCTAATGTGTTTTAAATGTAGTAGTTATTCGATTAAGGGATGAAAAGATAAATGTAAATGAAGGCATAAAGAAAACGTATAAATGTCTAAATAGTACAATAAAAGATGCATGGAAATGATAAGAAAATATCGATGGTGATTACCGGATAATAATAGTTATTCTAGATACGATATATATTGTAAATGAAATAAAAAGTCAGATTGTCAACATAGAACCTAGTAGAGGGATAGATGCGGGCATGGGATAGGGAGAAAATACTCCGCAAAGATTACTTCACCCACGGGCCACGTTGATCATTACGTTCTGTGCCCTTATAGATGGTCATTGTCTCATAATGATAACAACGCCGCCCTTAGATGGTCATTGTTCAGACACACACAAGTTTTCAAAGTTCTTATAGATGGTCATTGTCCGTATAATAATAAATAAGACTGGTCTTTATGGTCATTGTCTCGCATAATGATTATAGCACCTTCGGTCCTTATAGTTCTCGTGATCCACTTCAAGTACGGTAAGCATGAAACATAAGATAAAACAATGTAATATATAATGATATTGATGATGGCGTTTGAGAAGCATAACATTGCTATGTGATGATACGCATATATGATAACTACAAGAAGAAAAATGTAAATAAAAGATGATATGGAATGAAACATGATCAGACGAATAAGTATGATATATGTAGAAGCATATCTATAAATGATATGTTCAAAACACGACAAGATTCAGATATGTAAATGAATGTTATAAATATATGCAAATTGTCTAAAGTGTGATGACCCTTATTAGAGGTCGTCTACATGTATTATTTCCCACTAAGCTATAAGCTAGCACGCAAGCCATCCATTATACAGTGAGTACAAGAACTAGAAGCCCAGATAATCCACATCGGTAACCAAGGCCAACAAACTACGAAATTCACTTAAGACCTTTGGGCAAATGATGATATATATATTTTGTATATGTTCTTCGTAAAGAATAAAATTATATGTCGAATTTTATTTTATGGAGTTTTGAATATTTTTTGTAATCCGCTTCTACAAAATATATTTCAAGTTAAATGTTTAGCAGTACTTGAATGAACAAGTTAATGGTATGGTAAAAAGTAAAAGATAGTTACAAGTTAAGTAGTATCAGAGCACCCCGTGTTGGGGCTTCATGCTGATGGGTAAAAGGGCGCACACCAGCACTCTCCAAACTTCTTTATTAGCCAATTTGAACCTGGAAAGTTAACTCGATTCACGCCTTAAGAGAATCTTTAGGTAACTGCCTACCAAGGATACCTTAGTAGTATGATCAAGATCCGATTCACAACATGTATCAATTAACCAAGACCATAATAATCCAAGCTTTACACTAACCAATATCAACAAAAGCACATATTCACAAAACCGTTTTAAAAGGTATATAAATCAAACATCAACTTCAACAATCAACCCTAGAGGAAAGTTTAGCTACTCATTACAACCAAGAAATCCAACAAAACTATGTTTAGAATGAACATAACTATAACGCCCTGAAAATACCCTAACAGTTTTATAACATGTTTAAGATATAAAATAAATTAAATTGTATTTTTTTCGCGTTTAAAATGCTGGAAAACCAAAAATGATAAAAACTAAATTATACAAATAGCTCTACAATTTGTGTGCCAAACGAGGACCCAATGGTCATAAATGAGAAGTGTAAATGCTTAAATGAAAATGTGATAAAGTATTGAAAATGAAAGTGAAATGAAGCCTTAAAATGCAAAATGAAAGAGGAATTTATGGGCTAGCCAAACAATAGTGATGGATTGACTGGCACCAAATATTGGTCTTTTGAGAGGCATTTTTCTCACATTTGGCAAAAGAAGGGGAGAAAGTGCTAGGCTTTTCTACAGAGAGAGGGAGGAAGATTAAAGTGTCTGCCCATGAAATCCAAGGATTAAGGTGATCAAGAGGAATGCGAAGATTAGTGTTAAAGAATCCCAAAGATTTAAAGGTAAGAAATCAAACTCTAATAACTTTCCTTAATGTTGTGTCTGGGTTTATAACCTTGCTTGGTATAAAATGATGCGATTGGTTTATTTCAATTTCGGGGGTTGTTCTAAGTTGTTATATGGTTGTTTGAATCTGGTCATGGATCCTTGAATACATCAATTTCAGATAAAATAAATGTTGGGTTTTTAGGTGAGATGGTGTCAAAATTTTCCAAAACCCATGTTTTTGTTTTAGTCATAACTTGGTCATCACTTATCCAAATTGAGTAATTAAAATTTTTGGGTAAACTAGACTTCTAGGAGAACAAATGTCTCTAAAATAATTGTGTCCATATTTGGACCCCATTAGACCTAGAAAATTCGTAAAAGTGAGGCTTTGTTTTCGGTTCAATTTTGATACAGTTTTGGTGTTTTGGAACAGTTTGGGTATTTAGGCCATAAGTTGAGTTTCACTTATCAAAATTGAGTGATTCAAATTTTGGTAAACTAGCCTTCTAGGGAGAAACAAATTTCCCTGAAATAAGTGTATTCAAATTTAAACCCCATTAGACCTAAAAATTTGTCAAAGTGAGACTGCTGGTCAATTTCAAATTTTATGTTGAAAATGTAATAGTCCCGATGTTTAGGGACATATTTAGAGCTTCGTTCGGAATTGATGATTCTAATTTCAATAAAATATATTTATAGATAACAATATCGGCTAAGGTGTGCTGGGTAGAAACAACCCCGATTAGAAACTCAAAATAGTTTTCAACCGATATTGTTCTCTAATTGTGATGGATTAGGGATTGGCGACAAGGAAACCCTAAATTGAAGTTGAGATTCAAGATAGAACTGCCACGACCTTTTGGTTCGTTTTTCATTCTTCTTCTTATTTCAAGTATCAAAACTGTTTCATATTGAAATGATTTTCAACAAACTATATTGATTTATTTTAAGACGATAAATTACTGTGAAATTCCAATAAAAAAAAAATCGCATGAGTATTGAAATGTGTTATTTGGTTGGCAAATGTATATACCTTATTGTAAATTTTTATAGACCTGATTTTTTTAATGCCCTAATATAATGTTATCCATATTCAAGTTAAGATAAATCGACATACCAATAAGGGCCAAACTAGCAAGATCGTGAACTAATGTAATGTAGCTATTACCCGATCCATAGCTCCAAAAAGAGGATGCATTCGTGAGTATTCATAAAATGATTTTTTAATGAATCACAGAGAATGCGACCAACGTGTTATAAAACTTTTTTATACCAAATTCAACCCCAAATGGACCATGCCAGTGATTCATTTATCCTACGCACCGAAAACATTGCTAAATTCGTTTAAGGACGAAATAATAAGAATATTCGTGAAATGCATAATTTGTGTTTTGAATGATTTATTGCATATGAAAGTGCATATTTGGAATTATCAATGAACCATAAATGAATGTATATGAAATGAATATATGTATTGTATTTGCATTGATCACTAAAAAGATCCAAAGCAGGTTGAAAATTGTATGATTTAACTTAAACTCCAATGGAAGAGAGTGTTCATATAGAACCACTAAGTACAAAATGTTAGTTGTTGCTTTTATCATCGCAAGCAGTACCGAGTGACCGTACAAAGACGAGGGATCGAGCGAATCATAGCCATCATCTGCTTCACGTAGGATAAGTAAAGTCTGGCCACATGGTATATTAAAACTATTTGACCTATTTCAAACATATTATGAAAAATTGAACTCGATTATGTTTTGTAAATATTTGATATTGGAAAAGAAGCACAATGTCATATTGTATAAATGTGGGAAATTGACCAAATGGGCATGAAATGCCACATCGAATTAAAAAAGAGTTTTGTGACCAAATGATGGGGCCCCTTTATGTTAAGGTAGTATTTACGTATATATATTTTCACAGTATCGAAATGTGTTCGAAAAGTAATTGTATTTAGATTATTCGAAATGATTCAAAAAAGTGAGGACTATGTCCCTGTGTTCTAAGTTCGGCCTTTCTGGCTTGGCCTGCATGGTATACCTGTCGTCACATTTTAATGGTATCAGAGCCAAGGTTTAGGCGGTTATATAAAATGATTTTTGAAATTGTTTGTAACATGCATTGAATTTGCATTTAAAGGATGACGTGACTCTGATGCGGATCTTGTCGGTCTTAATAGGTTAAGCATGTAAAGTTCAGCCCCATATCAACCACTCCCTATGTTTGTACTTCCTTCTGAGTCAGTAGTTTCATCAAGAGTGAAACCGAGTATGATATTCAGGACAACCAACTAGGGCATAATGTCATTGTGAATAAAGTCTACAAAGATTGTCTCTATCGTATCACAAGAGTAATGAAGCCTGAGATTTGATCGAGTTGTCATTTAGAGAGATGTGATATTAGGGATGGATTGGTTGTCCCGAAACCTAGTGGTAGTTGATTGTAGAATGAAGAGAGTGACCTTAAGGACACCAAGTAAAGGAGAAGTCTTATCGATCCAGAGGCTCGAATCCACCTCTCTAATGCGTGTGGAGACCTGGCTTCGCTACCGCTAAAACGATGGTTTGAAAGGTGCAGTTTACTCGTCATATGCATAGATAAAAACAAGAGCCTAGTCTATCAGACATCCCTACATTTTGTGATTATCTGGATGTGTTTCTGAAGGAATTTCCAGGGTTGCCTCCACAAAGAGAGATTGAGTTTGCAATTAACATTGTTCCGGGTGCCACTCCGACATCCATTACACAGTATACAATGGCTCTAGTGAAGTTAAAAGAATTGAAGCTTCAATTGCAAGAGTTCTTAGAGAAGGGATTTATTCGTCCGAGTGTATCACCATAGGGAGCTCCAGTGCTCTTTGTTAAGAAGAAAGATGGTACACTTAGGTCGGTGTCAATTATAGGCAACTTCTTAATAAGATGACAAAGGAAGAACAAATACCTAGGATAGATGACTTGTTCACCAACAGCGCAAGTGTCTTTCAATATCGACTTGCGATCCGCATCATCAATTAAGGATTAAGGATGAATGTGCATAAGACGGCGCTTAGAACACAAAGATGGACATTAAGTGAGTCTTCGTAATGTCGCTTGGGTTGGCAACGACCAGCGGCTTTCATGGACTTAATGAATGATTTTTCAATCGTGATGCAGACTAGTTTGTCGGCGCGAGTAGATGACATCTCGCGTATTCAGTTGATCTGAAGATCAGCGATACACACCTTCTCGTGCAGTGCTAAAACCAAAAGGAAACAGCTATATACAAAACTCACAATGCGAATTTCGTCGGTGATAAGTGTCCTTTCGACACATTATATCGAAAAAGGAATTCGAGTGGATCCAGAAGATAGTGCATTATCAATGGAACCACCGAGAAAAGTCACTGGGGCGCGAGTTTCGACTTGCAACACAATACTGCATGTCTACAGTTTCTAACACTATGGGCCCTATGACGATTGCTCCAAAGAACGTGAGATTTGAGGGAGGAAAAGTGTCGCTGTTTTGAAAAGTTGAAAGCATTCTTAACCGAGGCACCTGCTTCTACTTCAACAACCTAATGTACAGAGTAATGCGGATTTTTAGTGATGCTTCTCATTAAATGGACTTAGATGTGTCCTTATGCAAGAGGGTAAGTGGTAGCTGCGCTCAAGGCAGTTGAAGCCGCATGTTGAATCCACTCCTACACATGATTCGAATCGGGCCACCACAGGTTCTGCATTCGAAAACATGGAGACACTATCTTTATGGAGAAAAGTGTTTCATCTACAATCGATCACAAAGTCTTAAGTATTTGCTTTCGCAGAAGAGAGCTTAAATTTGAGACACAAAGTAGATGATTGGAATTGACCAAGGATTATGATTGTGTGATCGACATCATCCCAAGAAGGCCAATGTAGCAGCGTATGCCCCGAGTAGAAAGTCAGCACAAACGCTTCGAACTGAATGCTCATTTGTCATTATCAGACGACGGTGCAATAGTGGCAGAATTGGTAGCAAAATCGGATTTGTTAAATTGAGTGTTGAGGCACAAAAGAATGATGAGAAAATTGTTGTAATTGTAAATCAAAATAGAGTGGGGAAAGAAACCGAAAGCTTGCGCGAAAGAGCGATGGATTCTCGCATCAGAGATCGCTCAGGTACCCAATGATGATGAATTGAAGAAATCCATACTTAAAAAGGCACACGGTGGATCTTTTGCTATGCATCTCGGTAGCATAAAAATGTATCAGGATTTAAAGACTTCATTTTGGTGGTCCGGAATGAAAAGAGATGTATCGGAATTTGTGACTAAGTGTATGATGTGTCAAAAAGTGAAGGCGGAACATCAAGTTCCTTTGGGATTATTGCAACCTATTAAAATACCCGAGTGGAAATGGGACCAGATCACAATGGATTTTATATCAGCGTTACCGCATGAAGAAAGCATGACTCGGGCCATCGTGGTGGATCGACCGACCAAGGCTCACTCTACTAGTGAGAACCGATCATTCACTGGCGTCGGCAGAACTTACATATAAATAGTTCAATATACCATGCGATTCCAATATCGATCATTTCAAATAGAGATGAGTATTAATTTAGATTTTGGGGAAAGTCAGTAAGAGGGCCAAGATTGACCATTTTAAGACAAATGCTCCAATTCAGATGATGGATAATCGAAAATAGTGATCCAAGTGTTGGAAGATATGCTAAGAAGTTATGTGATCGACTATGAGGGTAGTTGGGATAGACACATTCCTCTAGTTAAATTTGTGTACAACAATAACTTCCAGTTGAGTATTGGAATGGCGCCTTATGAGGCTCTCTACCGAAGAGAATGCATAACACCATTATGTTGGACCGAGTTAAGCGAGAAGAAGATAATTGGCCCCGATTAAATTCATGAAACCAAGGAAAAAGTGAAAATGATTAGAGAAAAATTGAAAGTGGCCACGGATAGACAAAAATCCTACACTTACATGAGAAGAAAGGATATTCTGATGACAGATTCAAGAAAAGTGTTTTTTGAAAGCCACTGAAGAAGGTAATGAGATTTGCAAATGTGGCAAGTTGGAACTCCTAGGTTCATTTGTCAAGGAGGTGATTGAGAAAGTAGTCCATAAGTGCAGATTAGCTTTACCTCCAGAGTTGGAAAAAATTCATAATGTTCTCCATGTGTCAATGTTGAGGAGGTACATGTCAGACTCATCGCATTTAGTCTCTTCGGAGATGATTGAGTTTAAATCGGATTTGACGTATGAAGAGGAGCTAGTAAAGATCTTCGGCTCGGAGGAAAGAGTCATGAAAAGAGAACTCATTGGTAAAAGTGTCAGAATCACACCGAGGAAGCCACGAGAGTGAAGAAGCTATTCACAACAATACCTATAATCGACGAAGGTACTTTGAGAACTAAATTTTTAAGGAGGGGAGAGTTGTAATCGCCGAAATATTCTAACAGCTTTTATAACATGTTTGGGGTATAAAATAAATTAAATTCGTATTTTTTTCGACGCTTAAATTGCTAAAACGAAAACATAAAAACCTGCACCATACAAGAGTCGTAAAATTTGAAAATGTCAACGAGGACCCGAGGCGAGAACAGAAGTAAATTGCCAAATAAAAATGTGATAAAGTGTATTCAAAATGAAAGTAAAATGAAGCCTTAAAATGCAAAATGAGAAAAGAGGAATTTGTGCTAGCCAAACAAGGCTTAGTGCAGATTTGATTGAAGACCCTCAAATATCATTCGAGGTACTTACATTTGGAAAAGAGCGGGAGAAAGCACAGTGGCTTTTCTGCTGTGAAAGAGGGAGAAGATTAGTGGTCTTTGCTCCAAGGAAATCAAGGATTGCAGGATCAAGATAAAGAAGAAGGATTAGTTTTTTAAAGAATCAAAGATTTAAAGGTAAGAATCTCAAACCTAACTTCTAATGTTGTGTTTGGATTTAGAAAAAACCCTAAATTGGTATAAAAATGATGTTGATTAATTTATTTCAGTTTTAAGGGTTGCTCTAAGTTGTTATATGGTTTTTTGTATAGGTTGTGGTTCTCAATTGAGGAATTTTTCTATAAAGGAAAAGTTAGGTTTTTAGGGGAGATGTTGTCAAAATTTTTCAAAACACATGTTTTTGTTTTTTAGCCATAATCAAGTCATCATCATCCAATGGAAGTATCCAAATTTTAAACTAGACTTCAGAGAATAAACACCTCAAATAAGTGTCCATATTGACCTGGACCCGTAAAATTTGCAAAGTGAGGCCTCTGCTGGTCAATTCGCTCAATTTTTGATACAGCTTTGGTGTTTTAACAATTGCAGATTTGTGCCATAAGTTGAGTTTCACTCATCAAAATTGAGCGATCTAAATTTTCAAGAATAAATTCTTCTAGAAAACAAATTTTCTCGTAAATAAAACAGATTCAAATTCACTCCATCGCACCCAAAAATTCATCAAAGTGAGGCTTTTTTCTGGTCAATTCCTTGCCTATGTCAAAATGTAATGGGATTCCGAATGTTTTAGGATATCTCTGAGCTTCAGCCATCGAATTGACGATTCCAATTTTGAATAAAACAGATATATAGAGGAACAATGGACAAGGGAAAGTGTGTCGGGTAGAAAAACCTAACTAGGAACCCAAATAAGTCAACGATATTGTTCTCTAATCAGATGGATTACAATGGCACAGAAACCCGAATTAAAGTTGAGATTCAAAGATAAGAATCGGCGTGACAACCTTTGGTTCGCTCTCTATTCTTCTTCTTTGTTTCAAGTATCAAAATCATAGCGCAATTATTGAAATGATTTTCACGAAACCGTATATTAATTTCTATTTTAAGTGATTTTGGGAAAATTGATTGTGAAAATGATTTCCATTAAAAAATTACATGAGTATTGAAATTGCTATTTGAGTATAAATGTATATACCTTATTGTAAATTTCTAAGTAATCGATTTGAATGTCCTTAATAGAACGTTATCCTCGTCATATTTGAGTTAAAGATAGATTGGTATACCAATATGGTTAAACTAGTAGTACCGCGGAACGAACGAATGTGTTGTCACCTGACCAGAGTCTAACCCAGACAAAGACGCAGCTGCTCAAACGATTTTTAATAACCAATCGCAGTCTGTGTGGAGACCGTATTTGTTATAAAACCTTTATACCGGCCTACAAACCCAATCCGATCGCTCCTGATTTCGTTATCCCACGACCGAAAAACGCTGGCTAAATCTACATGGGCAACATGATAAGAATATTCGTGAAATACATGATTTGTGGTTTTGAATGATTTATTGCATATGAAAGTTAGCATATTTGGAATGATCAATGAACCGAATGAATGTATATGAAATGAATGAGCCGTGATTCAGACGGTATCGATCATTCAAAAAGATTCAAAATTATGGTTTAGAAAAATTGTCTGATTTGACTTAAACTGAAATGGAAGATAATATTACTATATAGAACCACTAAGCATGAAAATGCTTAGCGCGTTACTTTTATCATCGCACAGGTACCGAAAGCTTAATAGGTATCGAAGATCGAGACCGAGAATGAATCGTAGAGTCATCATCTAAGTCACACAGAGGATAAGTAAAGCTCCGTCACATGCATACATGAAATTATTCGACTCATTTTGTACAAACATTATTATGAAAATTGAACTCTGATTATGTTTTGTAAATATTTGGATATTGAGAACTACTTAATAATGTCAGATCGTATAAAGGTGGAAATGGACCAAATGGGCAAGGAAATGCCTCATCGAATGCAAAGGAGTTTTGTGACCAAAATGATATCCCTTTATGCTAAAGTGAATCATAAGATATATATTTTCATCGAGTATTTGAAATGTGTTTGGAAAAGTAATGTATTCGATTATTCAATGCTCTTAAAAAAAGTAAGGACCAGATCCCTGCTCCTCAGTTTTACCAGTCGTCGGCATGATAAGGCAATCACTATAACAATGAAAGATTAATAGAAATAGTAAAGTTTAGAGATACAAAACAAATGAGAGATGAAATTCGTCTCAAACTCTACTCTACAGTTGCAAGAGATCTTCTAGTTGCTTGATCTTCAATATCAACTTCAAATCCAAAGTAAAAAAGAACAAAATCACAAACCCTAAAAATGGTTCAAGAATAAGAGAGGAGAAACCCTAAGAGGGTATTCTCCCTCCAAGTCGGAACCCTAAACAAGTCTAAAAAACATATATTTATATGCCTTGAAAAATGTGCTAATGATGGGCTAAAAATGGGAATGTTGCTGCTCTAACCCACCAACCTTCGTCGTGGCGAACACACATGTTGTCTTCTTATTTAATCTTTTCTTCACCATGGCAAACCCCTTTGTTGTGGCAAATGACATCTTCATTGTGGCGAATAGCATCTTCACTGTGAGGAACAACATCTTCACCGTGGTGAACCAGTAGCTTTCAACTTTGCATGGCTTTGGCTTCGTCATGGCGAACAACTCCTTTGTCATGACGAATAACTTCGTTGCAACAAACACATGCTTCGTCGCAACGAACGAACTGCAACAAATCTTAAACTTGACTTCTTCAATCAATTTGCTTGATTTTCCTTCTAAACCTATAAAACATAAGTAAATGGAGGATTAGAGATTTCTTAAGAGATATTGGTGTGAATCTAGCATTTAAGTTACATAAAACACATGAAAATCATACTAAAAATGCTAATAAGATTCACACCTATCACTTTACATCTAAACGTAGAAATTAAATTGCTAAAAACATTATAGGATAACATATCATTCAAATTAATAGCAAAAAGAAACGACTGAAGGCCTACACAAGTAATAATTTTAATATGTCTAGAATATCTAAGATTCGAGGTTTGATGAAGCATATTGGTAAACAAGGATTTGATATGACTTTTTTGTATGATCAAAGCAATGCTGTCATCTAAATCGTCACACAAAAACCAACGAACAAACTACTACATGTCACAACAAGCCGAAACAAAAACATAAAAAAACAAAGGAAAATCAAATGAAAACTTAGATCGGGTAGAATAAACCATTTTATTGAGAGAGAAAATTCATATCTAAGTAGACGAAACAATGGGAGGGGTGATTTCAGGCCAAGGAAGGCCAAAAAAACCACCCCTCCTTTCAAATGTGGATAAAAAGAAAGAACGAAAGAAATTAAGGTTTTCAAAAGAGAAGAGAGGAGGGGGCAACTAGTTGTATTATATCACATCTTTGTATTACTTTGTTTTAAATAGTGACTCAATTTTGGAGCATTTGAGACACTCATCGCTTTTACCACTTGAACCAGGCCTAAAGGGCTACATAGAAAGTATTTAAAAACACTATTTTGATCATGATAATTAATGTGATGGTAACAAAATGTGCACAGCAACATCTGCTAAATTATTTGATATTTTGAATGGGCTGGCTCACATCAAGCAATGTGACATATTACAACCTTTAGTGACATATTAGCTGTTTAACAATATATAGAATCCGAGAAAGCCACATTTTATGTGCATTAATGGTTATAAATTAATAGAGATTCTATTACCCAAAAAATACAAATATAAAAAAAAAGGCTAAAGAACAATCAAGGATGGGAATTTTGCTAGAATAAATAATTTGACAATTGTCATGAATCTCTTCAAGATCATAAATTTTTAGGGATAAAATTATATACATTTATGAAAATATTGGTATGAATATATTGAAAAATATCAATGAAAATTTTAACAAAAAAAATATTACTATGATGAAAATCGATCAAAACTAACAGAAATATTAGTGAATATTCTAAAAAAATTAGTGTATTTATGATATAATTTATGAAATGTGTTGTTGATATCGTATTTGTTGTTGAAATATGATTTTTTTTAAGTGTACTCTTAGTATTAGTTTATAATAAATATTTAACTTTATTAAAAATCAATAATTTATACATATTATATTGTATTAGTTCCTTTAGTATTGACACGAATGTCGATGTGGTTCCATGATATTATGGAATGACAACACCTTATCATGTTGATTATAATAGGAAAAATTAATATTAAAATCTTAAACTTTTATGAATTAAATCCTGAATAAAAGTTTGTTTTTTAAATATAGTAATTTTCATGAATTTTATTTTTATATCTCAACAAGATTCTAAACTTTTACCTTGTTTAATGTGGTACGAGGAAACAATGTCGTTTTGATATTAAAACTATAATTAAAATGAAAATTGAGATATAAAACAAAATTTATAAAAGTTGTTAAATTTAAAAAATGAACTTTTTGTTCATAATTTAAAAGCAAAACTCACGAAAGTTTAGGATTTTAATACTAATTTTCTCATTATAATATTGACACTTTCCTAGAGTTATGTTAATATTAATTATAAGCACAAATATTAATCCTACTCATTGTTTAACTGTGGATGGGAAATTTGGGACTTTCTCCTATACTTGTATGAAATGCTTCTTGTATCCAACATAAGGTATTTGTATAAGAAGATAGTAATTAAAGTATTATAATCTTCATTAATTGGATTTAAATACATTACTTTAATTTATTCAAATTTGACTAATTAAACAATTTGAATTGGACCATAATCCTTCTCTGTAATATTAATAATTGAAATTAAACTATATATACATGTGAATGACTATAATTATACTTAATACTTATTTTAATTAATTAATTCATTTTATTTAAATTGCAAAAATTATATAATGTAAACTAAACTACAGTTCTACCTAACAATATTATTGATTGAACATCCAAATAACCATCATTTAATTGATCAATATACAAATTAAAATTAAATAACAAACATTACCAATTGAAATTGAACTACGTACACATACAAATGAAATTCCATATAATTGAACATATAATTCAATGAAGTTATCCTTCGTCTCTAATCAATTTCCTAGATCTTCAAAATTTAAAAGAAATAAAAAAAAAAATTGAGATTGATGTATGTGGGACCAAAGAGCTGCTGTCAAAATAATCATTTGTAGGTCAAGCAACAATAAATGCATTAGAATGACTTATTAGATAATCCAATGAAACTATTAAGATGACATGAATTAGATATTTAGAAAATGTTTTGATAATGACTATAGAATGTATGGTTTTGAGATATAATATTCTAACGGTGAGATACAACGATTTTTCAAACCTAGGATTGGAAAGAGATTCCAAAATAATTATAGATTACTATAATAAAAAAAATAGTTTACTTAATTCAATAACTACTTAATTTAGTTCTTTCAAAAAAAAAAAAAAACTACTTAATTCAGTTATTCTACTAGAGATATTTTGAGGTTTGCTCAAAATTTAGATATCTATAATTGTTTTTATATTTAAATGAAACAAATAGAATAATAAATTATTTAGCTAAGAATGATATTTGCAATGTTGGTTCAAATGTTTGGTGGCCAAAATTTTCTAATGATGGAAATTTTGCCATTGAAAATTTTTGTCAATTATCTTTCAACCATTTTTGTAGGTTGCCTGTAGTCTTCTTTCAAAAAAAAAAAAAAATCATTCTCAAAAGTTCCTCAAAATGTAAGAAAGATTTTTCATTCAAGTGACAGACTGCAACATAGAACTCTCAAAGGGATGCCATCAATGGGCTTCCCTCATTTTCTCTTTTTGTTTGAGGTTGCTAATTATTTATTTATTTCCATCGTAATGTAAAAGATGAATCATGACAGGACAATGAGGTTGAAAATGAATCATTTTCCTTTCTTTTTTCAAACACTTGGAGGGGGTAAAATGAAGCTAATGACTATGCATTTACACTTGGGATTCCCTTTGGAATGTTCCTCAGATTGTGGGATGTTGACCCCCACCCTATTTTTACAACCCCAACCCAATTCATCCTATTAGTTCAAAATTGATGATTATTACTCATTATTAAGGCATGAAAAAACGTGATTTTAATTACTTGAGAATGCCCCCTAAGCTTCAACATCACCTTCTATAACAGTATTGCCATATAATTAACAACCCCATTAATTAATTTTAACCCATTTTGATCATTTTTTTGTCACATTAAATCAGTGAAACCACAAATCAGTTCTATCAGTACTACACTCTCTCTACATATCGAGCTTCTTCCTTGTGCTTATATAATTGCATCAAGGGAACAAATATATATTTTTTATTTAAAAAGAAATTCATATTATATTTGAATAATTTAAGGGATAAAAGATAGGAAAGAGATAGAACCTAAAATTGACTACTTTGGGTTAGGTAGAAAAGAACAATAAGGAGGACAGAAAGAAGGCGGGGCAGGAGTTGGCAAAGCATGTCCCTGAAAATAAAAGGCAGAAGACACTCCAATCAACACATGTACGAGTGTATCATTAGAGATGGCCTATGGGTGCAAAGAGTCCTAATAATTATCATTATATATTATGCATGTTCATCTGTTTCGTATTAATTATAATACCTTCCAATTATTATTATAATACACCATTTGCTTTTCTGGCCTTCGATTTCTATGCTGTTCTGTTGAGTGTTCCCATCACCCCTCAATAAGGGGTTACAAACTAAATATTTTAATAGGATAAAGTTTATAAATGTTTTTTACTTTTGTGACTATTTTCGGTTTCAAAATACCTTAATGTTTATTTTCGTAGTAATTAAAAAGTCACAATTGAAAACGGTAACAGATGTGGGATGTTTAAGTGACGTTTGTCCATCTATGATATTTTCTCTACCAGTAAGAATATAATTGAATTACGAAAGCAAATGTTATATGTATCTTAAAATCGAAAAAAATTCAAAAATAAAGTAAGACATACATACAAAAATCAAAAGCATTTATATAACTTATCCCATATTTTAATATACAATATAACCAATAGTTTCACTCAATGAATTCTAAAATTTTAGATTTGAGATATTTCAACATGGGTAGAATCTTAATTTATTTAAATATTGGTCTTCCAATACGTGATTGAATATCCTAGGCCCACTTAAAATTTTAACAGTGTCATTTAACTTCCTGATTAAGGAAGTGATTCGTCATCATTTTATTTATCTCTTTGTTGTCTATTTCATTGATGCCTAGACAGTAATTGATAAAAATAAAACAAAAATCTGGAAATAAGAAGGAACAAGAACAGACATCAAAAAAAAAAAAGGAGGAACAAGAACAAGAGCATAATTCTGGGTCCGAGGTATTTAATTCTAATCCTTTTTGTCGAAGTAAGTGTGCAATTAAAGAAGATTTTAGGGGGGAGGGAGTATAATATCCACCGTCGGATGAGATGTGTGGGGCCCGGCCATCTCATTCCTTGACGGCGTCGGCTCGGCTGAATGGGGGTGTGAGCCGTTTCTTTCTGACACGTTCCTCGCTGGCTCCTCTATCTGTTCTCCACCACATCCATTGGCTACAAGCCAGTCTTCCTTGCCAGGTCAGCTTATGCAATGCAAATTGAGTTGATTCCCCCCCTATGGGGAATTTACTTTTAAATTTTATTTCTTAAAAGCAGTTTTAAAAAAGAGTAATCAAACATTCCTCCTATTTTTTTTTGAAAATTAACATATTTTAAACAAAAATACCATTTTTTTTTATTTCATTTATATACATCATCTCTTAGGAAGAGGGATTATTTTTACTAGAAAATAAGAAGGACATTTTGTTAAAATCATACCAAAAATTAATGAAGGATCAAATTTATGATATTGGGCATTCAAAGGTTTTTAATTAAATCACCCTTTTTCATATTTGTTTAAAATTTTAAAAAATAGCCCCATTAAATACTATATGTTTTTTTTTTGAAAGATAATCATTTTTTTAATACAATGTAATAAATTGTCTACTCGAATCTCTTTCTTTTTTATGTTCAATTATTTTAAAATATTGATGTTTTAATCAATTAAGTTAGGCATATTGACATATGTTATTAATAATGATAAATTTATTTTATTAATTTATAGAAAATCTAAATAACATATCAATAAATACTTTACGCTATTACAGAAGATGTAAAAGTGGAGGAGAGACAGTAACACCATTTATTTATCATCCAATATAATTATAGACATATATGGGTTATTTTGGTAATATGATAAACGTAGCCAAAAAAAAAATCATTATTTTACCTAAAAAAATCAAAGATATGAAGAAGGGTAATATGGTCAATTCATCTTTGCCAACTCATTTTTAAACAGTCTCTCTGAACAAGTGTGTCACTGCAAAACCTGAGCAGCAGCCACCAGATCAGCCATGGATTCTCTGCTGCTGCTTCTTCTTCACCGCCGTCACAGACCCTTCGCAATGTCTTCGATGCTCGCCGTTTCTGCAATTCTCATTCTTCTTCTTCCGTTCGCCGAATCGTACTCTATTCAGGAACTCCTCCAGAGCAGAGGCTTGCCGGCAGGACTGTTCCCGAACAACGTGAAATCGTACAATCTGAACGAGAGTGGGCGTTTGGAAGTGTATTTGGAGGGACCCTGTATGGCGAAGTTCGAGAACAGAGTCTACTTTGAGAGATTGATCACGGCCAATCTCAGTTACGGCGGGCTCATCGGAGTGGAGGGTCTGACTCAGGAGGAGCTTTTTCTATGGCTTCCGGTGAAGGATATCATCGTCGATGATCCAAAGTCTGGTCTCATTTTGTTTGACATTGGTCTTGCTCATAAGCAGCTTTCTCTTTCTCTATTTGAAGATCCTCCTGTTTGTAAACCTCAAGGTAATTTTCTCTCCAGTCTTATTCAACTTTTGGCTTCTGATTTTGTTTTGGATTTCTGGGTCTGAGCTTTCATGCTTGTTTTTTTCATTGTTTAATGGGTCTCCCATTTGTGCCGTTTGGTTGTTGCGAAACCAGAGGAAAGGAAAAGAAAAGAAAAAAAAATCGAGACTTAAGTTGGAAACTTGAATTAGTGCGCGTAAAATTGTTTGTCTAATTGGGTTGTTTTTCTTTCCTTAGTTTTCTGTGCAGTCAAACAGATTTTAACAGTTCGAGTCTTATGTGGAATCGTTGGTTTTACTTCTACTGCTGAAACTAGTCAAAGGGTTTTCTGAGATTTAACCATGAAATTCAATATATCATGCAGGGGTTTTGGAGATCAGCGGGAGAAAGAATGGGGAATTCCAAACCCAGAGATGAGATGAAAGCTGAACTCCACCCTTTGAGAGATGATTTCCTTTCTTTTTCTTTTTGAACTTTCTTGTTTTTTTGGAAAAGAAAAAGTTGGATTAAGGTTCTTAGATGCTATATTAGACCTGTAAAAAGGGGAAAAAAAAAAATCAAGAGTTGGGTATAAGATTTGGGAATCATAAGAGAATTTTTTTTTTTCAAGTTCTTAATTCATACAGATATGAAAAGAAAAAAAAAACGAATCTTGAAGTGATTTGTTCTGAGGATTGTTTTATTTAATTAAACTTCTTTTCCCGAATAAGGGTGTGAAGTTTGGGTTTTGCGTGATCCAGATTCTTATGTAAATGAAGTTAAATTGAAACACCCTTTTTCCAGACAATTAAAATTATGATTAGGTTGCATCCGGATTTTTTTTTTCCCTCTGTTGCAGAATAAGGCAAAGATTGAAGTGATATTTTTGGTGCCATCAATTATTTTGCAAAATTGGGAAAAAAAAAATAGAGGAGTTGCTTTATGAAGTAAGCCAACCTTTAATAATAATTGATTTGGACAACTCAAGATGCAAAATGCTTAACCCATGGTGGTAGGGCATAATTGAGATCCCATTTCCAGTCAAGACCGGGTTATGTTATTGTCCTTGGCATAGGACAACTATATTGGACTAAATGGCTTGGCCTTTGTGGACCCATATGTCTCTGTTGTTCCTGTTTGTCTGATTCCTATTCTATCTTGTGCTCTTTATTATTCATCAATAAGTCTTCAAAACAGAGAAAAAAAGACGAATCTTTATGTAAAGTTATCTCATAATCAATTACCCTACTTTAACCTCGATTTAGATTTGTTATGTGGGGTTCATTTGTTTATTTTTGCTGGGTCATGAATTTTTTTATTTTATTTAATGGGTAAGTGTAGTGAAAATTGTCAATCTCTGGTATCCTGTTTTCTTTCTATGATTTCCCCCACTCTGCTGCTTTGTGACATAACTACCGACAAATTTGTAAACAAAAAAAGCTTTTACTCTGTAGTCTTTTACCTTAAAGCATTAATGGTCAAAGCGTCTACATAAGATGGTATTAAATGCAGAATTATCATATAGTTTGTCACTTATTAAACCCTTTGGTATAAGTTGGAAGTAAGAAATAGCCAGAAATGGACTAACCTAGGCCTAATTAAGAGAAATCCAGTTATAAGTGATGCTTAGATTCCTCTAATTATCTCTTGCAGCAACTCCCTGGTTTCTGCAACTTCAAGGCTCTCACCATAAACTCCCTGAAACTACGAGTATATATATTGTATATATATACGTGTCAATTCGAGCTTAGAAATTTGATAAAAGCAAGAAGAAATTAGTTATTTTCCTTAGCTCACCTCCACGGTTGCAGAAATGAGGATTGCTCCTTTGGAGGTGGTAACAGAGGTGTCTGTAAATTCAAAGCCAAGAAAGTTCATCGCTTCTACCAGTTTTGTGAAGCTACTTCTCTTTTTCTCAATTACTATCTTCAACCACAATTTATTCCCATCAATCTGAATCACTTTAACTTCTTCCTGCAATAATCAATGGCAAGAAACACCAAACTAATCGTTACGAAAAAACCTATATGTTTTACAAATTAATGGTACGCAAAACCATTTCGAATGTACAACCTCGATTCCAAAAGTGTTCATCTCTTCCGCAGCATCAAGGGTTCTGCTGCTCTGCTTTGCTTCCTCTTCAGGATATGCTTCCATTTCAAGAAGCTGGTCACTAAGGTCCTTCACATTGCTCTGAAGCTCCTTGATATAAGTAATGGCGTCCTCAATAATGGTGCCTTTATTCATCTAAAACCAGGGGAGAAACCAAAATCAGAAACAAAAAAAATGAAAACAGTAACGTCTATGCATTGAATAGAAGGAAATTGAGATACAGATGGAAATCACATTTGTGATGATAGGGACTAGCGACCGCAGAGCAAGAAGC
The DNA here is from genome assembly GCA_016808115.1 of Tetrastigma voinierianum. Taxonomy (NCBI): domain Eukaryota; kingdom Viridiplantae; phylum Streptophyta; class Magnoliopsida; order Vitales; family Vitaceae; genus Tetrastigma; species Tetrastigma voinierianum. The sequence goes on from JAEQBH010001029.1 coordinate 344,606, forward strand.
CGGTCACTCAGTTTCTGCCTCCGCCGCCTCTCCGCCTGAAGGTTCTTAGATTTGAATTCACCATCGTCTTGACCACACATTCTCATCCTCCCTCTGCCACCACCTCCTCCTCCTCCTCCTTCACCGTCCGCATATTCCATTGTGGAGGAGATTGGGTCACTGTCAGAGAAAAAGGTAGAAAAATGGGAAAAGCTAAGAGCTCCTGAACTACTGGTATATAAATAATAAATGCATAAGTAAGTAGGAGATAGAGGTGATTGGTTATGGAACTGCTACTCACATGACCAACACTTGTTCTAGAGAGAGAAAGAGAGAGAGCGAATTTGCATGAGTGTCCGTACAGTGTAACAATGATAAGTTCAGTTGGCGTGAGTTCCAATTGGACAATTCAGTTCAGTTCTTAGTTGTTGGAATCTTAGCTAGTAACAGAAGAACTCTTAAGTCGTAACTTAATGGACTTTACTACTCACTCCACTATGGCATCAATCTTCATCGTTAATCAATGGATGTGGAAATCCTTGCTCGGCTGGGATTAGATCACAGGGCTATGGCGGTTATAACTATTGACCCGAAAGTACAAGGCAGCTGTGCCATATTGTCTTCTAGCTAAAGCCTAAATAGTTTGATTCATTTTTTAAGTTAAAAAAATAGTACACTTTTTCTCAAAATGACCGTCAAACTATTATTTTTATATTTTAAAACGGTATTTACTAATTATAGTTTTAAATGTAAAATCATAGTTAGTAGATGCGTTTTTAATATTAGTTTTCAAAATTGTACTTGAAGAATATGATTTTAAGATTAATTCTTAAAATCAAAGTTGATAAATACGATTTTTTAAAGACTAATTTGAAGAACATTTTGAAAAAAATGATGTGTGATTTTTTTTTAAAGAATTTTTTTGGCTTTAAACTCAAAATCTTAAGTACAGTTTGATTCTTTAAGAGTGAGTCATTTGAAGTTCCATCCTTTTTCTTGAGATTATTTTTTTTATATTGCCAAAACAAATAAATTATTTAAAAGAGAAAAGAAAAGGAACAATGATTTTGTGTTTGCTCTCTCATAATTACCATAGTCCTTAATTTCAAGGGGGCATAGTTAATTTCAAGGGATAGAAATATGGATAAATTAGTTCAATAGCATAATAATAGTCAGTTTTATCCTCAAATGATAAGACAAGGGTTCGAACCCTTTTATATGATTTTTTTAAAAAAAAAAAAATCCCAGGGAGTGAGAGGGGTGTGGGTTTATAATTTCTATAAAAGTAGAAAAACAAGCATCTGCCAATAAAAACCTAATTTACGTGGTTAAAGGATCGACGTGGTTATAGGGAGGGGTCTAGGATTAGAGTCTTAATGAAGACAATTTGTAAAAAATATAATACTAAGATATAATGTAAATTGAATATATGTAAAAATAAAAAAAATAAAACAATAAAGAAAAACAATCATCTTAAAAAAACCTAAAATTCTTTAAAGAAAAACTTAAAATTAAGTTATTTTTAATGCTTATCATGTTTAATTCATATGATAGATCGTTCAACGTTTCAAAATACAAAGGCATAAGAAAGAGGGGTCATTAGTCCTAATAAGAATAATTTATTACATTGTAACTAAAATGCATATCTATAAAAAAGTTATTTTCAATAAAAAAAAATCTTTAAAATATAAATGTCCCAAATTGTATTTTAAAAAGAGAAAATAGGTGAAATTTAGTAAGTGCATATATAAGAATACAAAAAATAAGATAATTTAAAAAATGTGATTTAATGATTTTTTTTTTTTTCTACTCAAAGGAGGGGGACGCCACCAAAAACCAAACAAAACAAATCAAAGGCTTTAACTTAGTTCATAAGAATTCTTCTTGCCCATGTGATTCCCGCTTTATCCTCTCATAAAATCTACTTGATTTGAGTCGGAGTTTCTTGATATAATTGGACACCATGATCATGCACATTGACATTGATGCTAAACAAAAAGTAATTGTATTTTGCTCCTTATAAACATGCTCAAGTTTCACTTCTCATTCCCTTACCAATAATTCTTTAATGGCTACAAACAAATTATGAACTCCTTTACAAGATTCATAAGCCCTTGAAGGAATAGCAAGACAAGCAATAAACCTATTGCCATTAATAAACGCCTAAAGCCCAAACAACATAGGTTTAAGCCTTGCAAAATACCCCATAATTTTGCTTCAACCATACTGTAACTATCAAAATTATAAGAAAACCATGAATCCAATTCTTATAAGCTTCCCGCAATAACCCTCCCCATTTAGACTGGCTTGTGTTGGTTTTTAGACATCCATTATGTTGGAATCCCGAGACATTTATCCAAAAATATATGATTTCATATCCAACGAAAGCAAATATATATATATATATATATATATATATATATATATATATATATATATATATATATATATATATATATATACATTTTATTGGCTTGATAAAATACATACTAATCGGAATGGAACTGATCCATGAATCTTCTAGGTAATAACCTTTTTGTAGGTCTTAACTAACAATCCAACGCCTTATTTTATTTTATTTTATTTTTTTCAGATTTGGGACATTGATAAATTCTCTTCCCTTTGAAATTAGTATGTCCCCCTAAACCTAAATATAATGTTATATTTATAATAGAGTTTAGTGGGTCATTGAATCCACTTACATACTTAGGCCTATAATTAGCCCATATAAGTTCAATGATCCAACTTAATTAAAACTCTAGTTTGCTTATCTGGGTTTAATTCTAATATTCTCGCACTAGCCCTAAAGCAAACTTGAAGGTTTATATGGATCATAAACTGTTCATAACACTGGTCACTTACAATGGTTTGCCCAAGGACCCATGATACTTTCCAATTTTGGCTCCCATGGAATTAATCAGACATAATTCCATAATTAATCCGTCATACCACTTTAGTAGACCAATTGCACTCCAAAATCAAAAACTTCTCATTCCAAATCATTGTGGGAGATTACCAAGCCCTACTAATCACTCACATCACCTCCCCATGAATTGATACTAGTAATTTAAAAAAATTATACTATAAAATATCGAAATTACCATTTTTACCTTAAGGCTACAAGCTTACCCTTTGACTTGATCATGACTGTAAGTTCGCCTAACTCAGCAGAAGGCTCTAGCCAGTGGATGTAACACCTAAAATACCATAACGCTTCGTAACATGTTCACAAAGATAAAATAAAGTAAATGAAATTTTTGGAATTTAAACTTAATAACGAAAACATACGAATTTAAATACAGAAGCCAAATAAATTTGGTAAAATGTCAAATGGAACCTATGAAGCCAGTGTAAATGAATAATGTAATTACAAAATGTAAAATGAAGTGAAATGAAATGAAAAATGAAAGCTCGAACGGTTAAATGCAAAAATGAGAAAAGTGGATTTAATGAGAAGGCCAAACAAGGCCCGAATCTTTAATGAGATTACAGACCAATGTCTTGTAAAGGGCATAACTCTATTTGTGCATTTTGAGTTTAGTGAGAAAGAGAGACACGGATTGAGAGAGAAGATGGAGAAGCCTATTGTTAGGATTTCTTCCATGTAAACGATGGGGTGATCAAGAAGGAGGAAGAAGAAAGAAAAAGAAGAAGAGCCTTAAAGGCAGTTAAAACTAAACCCTAACCTTTTTTTTTTCTTGTGTTCGATTTCGAGGAAAAACCCTAACCTTATGTAAATGTGATTTTGATTGGCTGTGGATCAGTTTGGGGTTAAAGGCTGAGTTTTGAAGTATATTGTTGATTGATATTGGTTTGGATTGGTTTCGAGGAATGTTTAAAGAGAAATGTTGGGTTTTCAAAGGAAATGTTGTCGTACCACAAAACCTCTGCTCTTGTTTTGACTATAGGTTAAAGTTATAATCTCCATCCTAAAACTGAAGATTCAATTGGTGAAAAACCATAAGAGATAGGGCTGAAAATGTATAGAAGGGACCAGGATCAAATTATAGCTCTAAGGCTCCCGAATATGGGTTTAAAGATGAGTTCATGTAGCTCACGGGTGTGCTTTGTTTTGGGTGTTGTTATGGTGTTTTGGCCATAAGTTGAGTTTCACTCATCCAAATTGAGTGATTCAAAATTCTGGGTAAAATAGATTTCTAGGAAAATAATTTACTTGAAGGAAGTGTATGCAAATTGTTACCCCAAAGTGCCCAGAAATCTGTCAAAGTGGAGTTATGTGTAAGAATAATCTGATTCTGCTTTGCGAATTAGAGTAGTCTGGATGTAAAATGCAATAACTTGAGTTTTAGTGATCCAAATTGGATGATTCCAATTGGCAAAGAAACCTTAGAACCATATATTCAAATGAGTAGAAGGAACCATTACCAATATATGGAGTTAAAACCCCAGAAATCGAAAAAAAAAAACAGTGGGTGATCCAGTGAGTTGGGCATATCGACTAGTTTAGCAATAAAATATCGTAACTTGAGTTTGGGTGAACCAAATTGGATGATTCCAATTGGAGAAGAAACCTTAGAACCATAGCTTCAAATAAGTGAAGGCACCATTACCAATTTATGGAGTTAAGACCCCATAAATCCAAAAAAATAGTGGGTGATCCAATGAGCTTGGCATATTGACTAGTTTGGTATCAAATTCAGACTAATTTCATATCCAAATGACATTTCAATTCTACCGAAAAATATAACTCCTAGAATAACCTACTAATATGTGATTGTCATGGTATTTGAATAGGGGCTGACAAAGAGAAAAGCCCGCATTGAAGTCGAGATTCCGAAGATTGGAATCAAAGCGACGATTTTTTGTTTGTTCTCAAACTCTCTCTCTATTTTTAAAATATTTGAATAATTACGAAATGATTTGAATTTTGGAAATGATTGACAAGAAAGTGTCTATTGATTTGTGTTTGAAATGATTTGTCTTAATTGATTTGAGACAATTGCTTGTGAAACAAATTTGCATGAAAGTGAAAATGTTTTATTTGCATACAAATATATATATATATATATATATATATATATATATGTTATATATATATATAGTATATATATGCAGAGAAAGGTATATATATATATATATATATATATATATGTGCTATACCACATAAATTGTATTGAATGATTTTAATGCCTTAAAAGAATGTTAATCGTTAGAATTCGAAGCTAAGGATAAATTCGTATACTCAACAAGAATCAACAAACGTACTATTGTGGCATACCGATCCGTAGCCCAGAGGGACAATATCGGTAGTGTACACAAACCGAGTACATATATATATATATATATATATATATATATACTCCCAGCTCTAGTGGACCTGTGCCGATGATCTGCTATTCGCATTAATCAAAACATAGGTTAAATTCAATAAGGGTAAAATAATAATGAAATTGAAAAGTGCATGATTTGTGATTTGAATGATTTAGTGCATATGAAATTGCATAACTTGAAATGACCAATGAATTGTAATTGAATGTAAATGAAATGAATATATATATATATATATATATATATATATATATGTGTGTGTGTGTGTGTGTGTGTGTGTGTGTGTGTGTGTGTGTGTGTCAGATCAGATTGTCATTGAAAATGTACAAAAGCATTGTTTTATAAACATTGCATGATTTGATTTAAACTGAAATGAAGAGAGAATTGTATAGAACCATTAAGCATGAAATGCTTAGCGCGTTGTTTTTGTTATCGCGTAGGTACCAAGTAGAAAGTAGCAGGACCAATGATCATCGGGCGCAGAGTCACCGTCAAACAGAGCGGAGAATAAGTAAATGCTCCGTCCCATGCATATCATTTCATTCATGATATTTTGTAACTATTTTGCATTGAATTCAATGATGTAAAAGTCTTCATGAGAAGAATATAGTTTTGACTCATTTTGTTTTGGATATTTATGGAATGTGTTTTAAAGAGAGGTGAACTCTAAGAATATCATTTTGTAAATGTATTTGAAAATGACAATACCAATTGTATAAACGCATTATTCAAGAACAAGTATGTGCCCTATTTGAATTAAGGAATGTATATATATTTTTTATGTCAAAGAATGTGTTTAGGTCATGATATCATATACCCATAAATAATTATGTTTTAAATGAATATTAATTATTCATTATTAGAAATGGGTATATGAAATGTGTTTAAATGACCAGGTCTTTCAAAGGTAAAAGAGCGCTACAAGGGACAACTATGATCAATCACCTTTTAAGCTACCTCGGGTTGTATACTGCCTTATAATTAGGGTCATCATCATAGTTCCCATGTTTGGTCAAAGCAAGATTCTATGAGTTGGAGCAAGAAGCCATCCAAGATCATTCTGAGTGACTATCATTAATAGATGGTCATAAGGAGCACCTCAAAATGACAACCTACTCCCCTCAACTTTCCAACGACCGTGGTTAAGAGCCCATGAGATAGTGTAGCTGTGGGCAAACTCGTCTAAATATAATAGTATATGACAATTTTCACTCCTAAGTCTCGCTCAATATGTACCAAGTACATACTGGTATGATATCATAGAGACCCACTCTAGTAGTTTTGACAAACTACTCCCAATAACTAGGCAAATATCATACCACAACTACTTATGGATTGCCAACATCCATGAATCATCGTGAACAACCTCAAACACAAAAAACCATATATGTGTCCTCTATGCATCCACACGCACTCAGACATGTACAATGTGCTTGAACTAGGCCTAAATAAACACAATAATCTGAAGTAACTGAAACACCAATTTTATCAATGAAAACTAATTACATTATAAACCAGGAAACTAAAAAAACCGAAGAGTACATATGAGACCTATGTTGTATACATGAGAGCCAAACACTTTAGTCTTAAGTGCTTTAGTAAAAGAATCTGCTAGGTTATCCTCAGATACAATCTTTTCTACTATAATGTCTCATCTTTGCACAATCTCTCAAAGTAGGTGATACTTCCTTTCGATGTGCTTATCTTTCTTATGATTCCTTGGTTCTTTAGCTTAACTAACAGCCCTACTGTTATCACAATACAAGATCATACAACAACCTTAGTTATGACTCCTAATTCCATAAGGAATTTCCTAAGCCATATTGCTTCCTTAGCTGCCTCTGATACTGCCACATATTCAGCTTCCATAGTTGAATTAGCATTGCATGATTGCTTGATACTCCTCCAATTAATAACTGTTCCACCTAATGTAAAAGCATATCCAAAGGTGGATTTCCTTAAATCTGCATATGACTGAAAGTCATAATTAGTATATCCTATAGGGGACAACTCATTGCCTTGATAAATTAGCATATAATCCCTCGTTCTCCTTAGGTACTTGAGTATATGCTTCGCAGCGGTCCAATATTCCCTACTTGGATTAGACTGATACCTACTCACAATTCCAACTGAATAGCATATATATGGTCTAATACATAAGATACCTGTAACACTCTGAAATACACCTTAGTCCTTTTTAAACATAATTAGGGTATATTATAAGTGCATTTTGAAATTTTTTGCAATTATTATTTTACTAAGTGATTAAATGATTGAACCCAGAAATAACCCAATTATAAAAAGGCAAAATGGAATTTGTAAATGAGGGACCTATAATAATTGTCAGTTTATACGTCTGGGCTGTGAATATGTGGATTGAAGTGCAAATAGAAAATAAGTATGGGCTATATAGCCATTTAGGGAGAACTCCAACCCAAAATGGCTTCGGGAGCCAAACAGGCCTGGTGAGAATGGGCGACTTAAGACCACATTTGGTCTTGGAAAGGCACATTGTGCCAAAAACGTTTTTAAGAGCAAGTGTGGGAGAAAACCTAGGGTTTTGCAAGAAGAGAAGAAGAAGAGGAAGAAGAAGAAGGAGAAGAGGATTTAAGGTATGGATTTGTATGGATTTGTATGGATTTGTATGGATTGTTATGGTTTTGTATGGATTACTAAGGGTTTGTATGGATTTGTGAACTTTTGTATGGATATTAGTTTGTTCCAGTTCTAGGGTTTAGTTAGGAATTCATCTTAACCCTAGATTTGTTGAAAGTTGGGTTGGTAAAACCCTTGTTTGTATAAGATGAGTATGGAATCCTCCCTTTGAGTATGGATTTGGTTGGCGATGTATGATACCTATTTGTATGTTAGAAGTTAACATAAATCTCATAAGTATTTGAATCTGGGGTTTGGAAACCCTAGTTAATCTCTATGTTTGGTTTTGTGTTAGAACACAATTGGGAGACATTTTTAAGGAGAGTATGTGAGTTTTCTTTGATTTGCTGGATTTCTCTGAAAAGGGGACGACCAACAAATCTAGGTACTCGGGTCCTACAATGCACAGATCCCAAGCGCGCTAGCAAGTCCATAGCCGCGCCGACCGTGAGGGAGGTACTGACAAGCCTTTCCCGTATGCCGAGGCGTAGCTATGCCTCGACAAAGGACTACGCCTCAGCATAACACTGTTCACAAACATATGTTTTTGTCATGTTTTGCTATTCCGTTATTCCAAGGACTTATCTATTGGACTAATGAGGACCCTATAAGTGTATGAAATGGTCCATTCATGTTGGTAAGGTAAAGGAAAAATTAGATCATACCTCGCCGCCTCGGTAAGTTTGAAGTTGGCAAACTTAATGCCCCGATGATAAGATAGTAAGTTTTTGAACACATATAATTGTATGACTGCCTAAGACCGGATATTAAATGACACAACACCTCTATTACGTGGGCAGGCACATATAGTACTTCAGTACTCTCTGATTAGTGCGACGACACTCTCTGACCATGCTTTGACACATTTAGTACTTCTGTACTATCTAATTAATACGACGACACTCTCTGTCAGTGCTTCAGCACTCCTGCTTTGTGCTACAACACCTCAATACTGTACCATACCTTCGGGTACTTATTGTACTGTGTCCTACTCATTTCTTATTACTGGTCTAGGTAGTTGTTGTCGACCAAATGATATATATACAAATTTATGACACTATCACCAAATGAGTAACTAGAGTCCCAAGTAACAACACCAAAAACTTGTTGACCAATATGTTGTGCATATTCAAATTATTAGTACCATTACTAGAATACTAAAATTACTCCCGCATGATGGTAATTTAAACTTGATATGCACTCCAAAATACATTATATGCTCATAAGAAAATAATTTTTTCACTAAACTCAATTGAAAAAATTTACTTTGGTCTTAAAATCTATAAGTGCAATGTGTCGCATAAAGTAATAAAGTCACCTATAAGTCCGTATATCGCTCCTGCGCAGATTGAAAAAAGGAATTTAAACTTCAACTACCCCAACTACCCCAACTACTCAAGTTCTACACTATTTGAACGTCTAATTTAGATGAAAATTTAGTAACCTAATAAGAATTTTAGAAATTAGAATCCTACATTTAAAATAAAGAAAAAAAAATTAAATCCTAAATGTACACTGGACTGAACCAGATCATTGTCGGGAAGTAACACTGGATTTCACCTGCTAGAACAGAGCACTCGCATCCTAATCTCATTCTATATTTTTCCATGAGTTAAAATCTGAATTCTTTCAAGAGGCAAGATAGTATAGCCTGATTCCTCCTAACCATACTTTCACCGAGTGTAGGTTCATGTTCATTCCTCGAAACATGATTCTAAACAATTACTTAAATAGAATTTCTTTATAAGATCCGGTATTTTCTTCCAATACTTCATACCTATTTCTTATGACTGCATTTCTTACTTAATAAGATGCCTTCTCAACTGCACATTCTACAACAAGAATACAGTCTCTCGACCTTAAGATCCGAAAGAGTTTTCTTCCTTGATTAGATCTCATGCTACTGTGGAATCAAGATCATTCTTCCGTACTTGCTGAGAGATTCTAATTGATTAGATTGATATATCACCTAACATATTCTCAAACCATGAGCAATTTGGAGGATTTATCTAAGCAACTCGTAGCTCATTAGTTCATCAATATTAGTCTAACATACCCCCAAGTAACTGGTCTAAGCTCTTAGGAATCTCCATCTCATGTCACCCGTGTAGGGCTCTCATGGAACCGAGCTAAACAATTTTCATGGGTATATAAGCTCCTAAAATTGGAACAATTAATATCAAGAACAACACCATTCAAATAAACTCAAATTCAACTCAGGAAATTTTCTTCTCATTTTACAGAAAAGACCATAACTAACATCAGATCTTTCTTAGTGGAAGTTATGTTCTCGAAAACTGGATTACAACATACAATGAAATACTAATCAGGAAAATTCCACTATAAGTGCAATCAATTGAAGAAACAATTTCCAGTGTTTGTTTGGAGTTCATTCCATTCAAACATTAATCTTAAATGAATTTCAACATTAATTTTCAAAACTTTTGAACAAATCACTGTTCAGATCCAATGACAAATTAAGTCAAGCCACGCTAATTCACTTAAGAAAATGAAAAGAAAGAAAAAAATAATACAAAGAGTCCCTACCCCGTATTTCACTATGGTCTGTCATTGACCGACCGCCTCGCTTCCGCATCCTTTCATTATAGAGCCCTAAAAGTTTGGGCCCTAACTTCAATGCTTCTTTTATGAATCCCTAAATTTTAGGTCATGGTTGTCTTCTCAATCGCAACCTAAAAGTTGTGTCACGACAAAGTTTTGAATTTTTGTTGCAGGTTTCTGTCGTGACCTAGAAGATCTTGTGCTCATTCTTTCTTAAGTTGCGACAACATATTTTTGGTTGCGACATTTTTCTTTCCTTCAGTATGATATCTCTATCGCGACAATATTTTGTTCATTCCTCAAACATGTATATCACAACATCAATATCCATGCCGCAACACAATTTCAATGCAGCTTCTGCAAGCTGGTGTCGCGACCAAAGTTTTCATGTCGTGACAGTGATGTTGATCTACTTCTTCAAATTTATGTCGCGTCTTATCTTTTCTTGTCGCGACAACATTAATGTTCTAGTTCTTGTTGCAACACTGTCTTGCATTAGTCATCTCGGTCACGACCCAAAAAGTCTATCGTGATAGAGTTCTGTCGCCACTTAGCTTGTTTCCTTGTTGCAGCTTCATTTTTTATGTTACGACCTAGACTTTTGTGTTGGGGATGTTTCACATGTCGTGACCCTAATATGTTATGTCACGACAACACTTTTTTGTATGCAACATATTTTCCTGTCGTGACTTAGTTTATCTGGTCGTGATATAACTTGTTTGCCTTTAGCCTATCTTCGTGTCACGAACCATTTTCCCTGTCACGACTGGACTTTTCTGTGTTTAGCTGACTTGTGTTATTGCGACCCAGTTTGCTATGTCGTGACATGACTTCTTTGCATTTTTGTTGAAACTCGCCGATGTGACTTTTCGTGGTTCAAATTGACTTGTGCTATCGCAACCCAATTATATGTCGCCGATTACGACTTCTTTCAGATTTTTGTTGAAACTTCGGTCAGCGACTTGTGGTTGTGTCACACCTCGCTTTCCTCTATCTCACTTTTATTCCTATGTCGTGGCCTGAAAATATCTATCGCGACAATCAAAACACCTTTTAAGCTTGAAGTATGTCACAACATTGACTCCTTGTTGCAAACTGTGTCGCTTCATCCATTGTTGCGACTCATTTGCAATTCGTAAACTTTTCTTGATCGCTTCGTCTCAACAAACTTTTCCATGTTGCAGAAGTTAGTGTCGCAATAAAAGAGAGTTTTGTCTTGACAAATATTCTGCCTTTAGTTCAGCATTATGTCGCAACATAAACTATTTTGTTCCCAACTGACTAACATATGTCTTTTCCATTCTTTGTCGTGACCTACTGTCTTTTGTCGCGACCTTGCTCCAACAATCAGGAAATGTTGTTGCGACATAGGAAATGTTGTTGCGACACATTTTCTTTGGTAATTGCTTGAAAGTTTGTCACGACACACAAATTTCAGCCGCGACATGGACTATTGTAATTGCTATTTTTTCTCTTCTTTCTTGCTGTAAATCTCTCATTTTTTAATTAATACCTGCAAAACACTAAGTTTTTCTCCATAATTTGGTATTAAAACAGCTCTGAAATTATTGAAAATAAGCTAGAAAAATGGATTAAAAATAGATGAGTTTAAGACTCATTAATAGTCAAACAGTTATATGATAAAAGTCTGAATAACAAATAAGAGTAAAGTAATGTACATCGTTATGCTCTGAATGTACCTACGGGTACCTCTGTACAAGTATAAGCTCTGTAGTACCTACGGGGTAGTCTGCAGCACCTACTCGTACCTCCGTATAAGGCATAAGCTCGTAGTATCTACTGGTACCTCCCTTACAAGTATAAGCTCTTGTAGTACCTACAGTACTCCGTACAAGTATAAGCTCCATAGTACCTACGCGTACCTCGTACACCATAAGCCCGTAACTCCTACGGAGATTTAAACAAGTATAAGTTTGCTATAAGTACAAGTATGTGTATAAGTTTGCTATATTAATTCATAAAAAATTCTGATATCTACTAATGTATATATGTTACAGTTATATATTTATTGTAAATGAGTATTAGTGCATGTATATACGTATAAGTCATATGTTTCCCACTAAGCTGTAAAACCCGAGAAAATTATAATTTTCTGAAAAATGGTAAAATGGTTATTTCGGTCAAAATCTGAAATTTTTCTAGTCCTAAATGGACTTCACCGCTAAACTGCCCTTCGCTAAATCTAGCTACTACCGCCGACTCAAGCCACCCGAGACAAATGAATTTCACGCTTCGAGCAATCGGGAGAAATGGATACTTGGCACATTGTGAGTGACTCAAGAGGTGCCATGTGTCATGTACCGAGTCAAACATGAACTCAAGTGCAATACAGTGACATGTGGCATCATGCCATTCGCGGGAAATCCATCGATGGATAAGAGGATAGGGAAATCCAAGTCAACTAATGGAGGTTGATATTGGTATACAGAGATGTTCTCTATAATCTCTAACTTGACTCACACTGACAAAAGAGAGGAAAATGAGATATAGAAGAAAGAGTGAAAGAGAGTACAATGAGTTTTCAGAACAGTTCACTTTTCTAAACTTCTTGATCGGAACCGGAGTGTCCCAAGCATAGCAAGAGTGCAGTTTACCCTCAGCGTACTAGAGCTTCACAACAAGATTCGCTTGTGGAGTTCTCACAACCCGGAGGTAGTTTTCCTACTTGTTTTATTCTTTGGATAAGAGCCATTTTAATGGATGAGGATGTTTTGAGGCCCGGGTTGACTGCGGTTTTCATTTCAAAGATTTGAATTGCGGGAAGGAACCCTATAGTGTTTCGACACCTAAACTCAATTTTTCGGACTCAGATAAAAGCGCTTCAGGCGCTGCATGCTTCAAGACGATGCTGCGTTGTTTTGCGATTCTTTTTGTGGCAAGCCTAAGATGGATTGTCGGATTGCATTAGCTCATTTGAGCTAATTTTTTGTTATTGCTATGTATGAAGGAATAACATGTTGATTGTGTATAAATTCTGTTAGTATATGCATGCTTAATATATTAACATGAATTATTGTGAAATGACATATTGTATTTCATATGCACTGGGGTAACTTAGAAAAATAGTGTGAGTGCAAGGACATGAAAATGTGGTTACAATGGATTTGAATGAAGATTTTCCGAAGAATTGCCTTGGAAAGTTGTTCAACAATTCATCTCTTGAGAAAGACTATGAATGTTTCAGGAATTACCTGCAGCTTAATCTTACCTCTCGGAGAGTTGTCCAATATATTTCATCATAAATTGGTATTATGTTTTCAAGAACAAAATCTTTTGTTTTGAAAACGGTGTTTTCTCACACTCGACTCTAGTATGCGTGAGGGAGCCGTGAGGACTCAAGAAGTGTGGGTAGGCAAGAGTCATTCTTTACCATTTCATGTAGACATTTGAGTAGGAACATATATGTTTTGCTTGAATGTTTGGTTTGGTACATTGCATGAGCACTTAGCGGAGTAATCCAGGCAGGATAATTCCACCACTGGCTTTGCTCACCTCACGAGGGAAAATTATTTGTGTGTGGTGGAGTATTCAGGGAAGACACAAGGCTCATTAGAGGCCGCTTTTGAGAAGAAAGTCGATGTGGGGCTTTGATTCTATATTTTTGTAAAACATGTATAAGAATGATTAATTTTGATATATGTTTGTATAAGAGTGAAATTAACTCTTGAAACTATGGTAATATAGTTGATTATATTTTTGTGAGTATGGATGTATGAGCCCGACGTGGCCATTTTACTATGGGCGAGTCTCTATGATGGTGAGACACAATGTGTTTCGCAGTTGATGGTTGTAGCATCTCTTCCTACCAATCTGGCTTGGCGCGTGTCTCGAACCGAGTTCGGGTTGCTCTAATGTCACTTAATCACCTTATCAAAATCATTTATCAAAATACAATCAGTTACACTTCGCTTGGTATAAAATCTCGCTTTAAATATGCTAATGCAAGGTGTTTCCATTTCATTTCATTCATGTTATTAATTACTATAAAGGTATATCGTTTTCAAAGATTTACAAAATAGGATATTCAGAGTTGAAATTGTTTTTACAAAATATCAATGTTCAAAAAGAGATATGGGTGGAATGCATATGCTCCGAACATACTTTGCAATTCTCTCTTTACGACTGACGCTCTCGATCTTGCTTTTCGCTCCGTTCAATCGATACTTACGATAGATAAAACTACACGCTAAGCATTTTCATGCTTAGTGGTTCTATACAATCCCATTCTCGGTTTCGATTTAAATCAACCATGCATTTCACAATACTCTTTTTCATTTCACTCCGCAATCATGCTTTTCAATTCCAATTTGTCACCCTAAATCAATCTAATTCGGTCATTTTAAAAATTTAACCTATGTTTTCAGTATACAGGATATCAGAATCACTCGGCATGTATTCACGGGTCAGAGGTCGATATAAAAACACAATTTTATAAATACGCGACGTCTCGCTGGACTGCACCGGCTATTAAAAATCAATTAGTGAACACTACCGATATGTCCTGGGGCTAATGATCAAGTGATAATACTAATACAATCGTCAGAAAGTAATTTCGCCATTTTGACCCCTGGGCTGGTATACCCCAATCCCATCTTCAGTACAAACTAAACGTATTTAATATCTCGATTAAGGGCGTTCAAATCTTTTATAGCAACATATAATACAATATGTATATTTGTATAAACGGTTCATTTTCAATACTCATACAATTTTCATTTGCAAACATTTCACAATCAATTTCTTCAAATCAATTAAAATAATTCAATATGCTTTTCTTATGCATTTAAATAAAGGAAGTTAAATCTTTAAACGAGAATAGAGAAGATAGAACAAACCAAAATCGTTGTTTTGATTCCAATCTTTGAATTCGATTCACGCGGGCTTTCCTCCTCGCCAGCCCCCTATTCAAGAAATATAATGACAATCATATATTAGTAGGTTATTTTTGGAGTTTTTGGTCAAGGTTTATGTCTAACCGATATTCCTTCACTCTTGAAAATTTTTCTGAGGACATGAGCCATATTTTGCCTATAAGCTCATTCAAGAAAATTATAGCTCTATGAGCTATTTTTAGTAGAATTGGAACTCATCCCACTGATCACCAACTGGTTACGCATTAATGCCAAAACTGGCAAGATGCCCGCATCACGGGTTACCTACTATTATTCCTAATTTCAAGGGTCTCAACTCCATAAATTGGTAATGGTTCCTTCTACTTATTTGAATCTATGGTTCTAAGGTTTCTTCTTCAACTGGAATCATTCAATGTGGATCACCAAACTCAAGTTATTGCATTTTGTTATCCAACTACCCACCTGTGCTTAATCCGGGGATCGTTTCACACATAGCCCACTGACAAATTCTTTGGGAACTTTGAGGTTACAATTTGCAACACTTCCTTTAGGTAAATTATTCCCCTAGAAGTATATTTTACCCAGAATTTTGAATCACTCAATTTGGATGAGTGAAACTCAACTTATGGCCAAAACACTATAATAATACCCAAAATAGACATAACTCAAAGAGCTACTGAGCCTCACCTTTAATCCCATATTTGGGGAGCCTTAGAGCTACACCTTTCCTAGTCCCTTCTATAAATTTGTATCCCTATTCTTATGGTTCTTACCAATTGGAATCACTTCATTTGAAGGATTATAATCTTAATCTATAGCCAAAACAAGAACAGGGCCAAGACAAAATTTTGACAAAGATTTCCTTTGAAAACCCAACATTTTCCTTTACAAACACTCTTCCAAAACCAATCCAAACCAATCTAAACAATGCAAAACAATCTCAAACTGAACTAAACCATCCAAGAACACTTTTATACCACATTTGGGAGTTCTTATTAAACCAAACACAAGTAGAAAGGGGTTAGGTTTGCTCTTTCTTACCAAACCTTCAATCTTTCAATGCCAAGCTTTCTTCTTCAACTTTGATTCTAAACCTTGCTTTAATGGAGCAAGAATCACAACCTCTCACTTTGCAGCTCTAGCCTTCCTCTCTCTCAAACCGCTTGTCTAAAATGAGCCTGGTTCGTTTCAGTCTTAAATATCCTTCCATGTCACATAAGGCTTTGTTCGCCTTCTTAAAACTACTGGGTTTAAGTTCTCCTAATTGCTAGCTTGCCCTACCATTTGTCTCTATTTGCATTTAAATTCTCATTAATCACACTTAGACATTTCTTCTTTCTAACTCTTATGACTTCTAGGTCCTTATTTTCACAATTTCCAATTTTTTGCCCTTTTCACTGGGCTTTCATTTCCTGCTTCACTAATTTCATTCAGCACTTAATATCCATCTGGCTTTGTTTCATATAATAATTTAATCAATAATTCATTTAACAATTCCTAAAATACCCAGTTGTCAATTTATACTCGAAATATAATAAAATTATATAAAAAAATTCTAGGTATTTTTGGGGCAAGTATAACGGTGGTCAACCCGGGACTTTATTTAAATACATAAGCCAGTTTAGCACGGGGTTTTAACTCGTAGATACAAAGGAGGACGTCCGTGATCTTCCGCATACTATCGGGCCAACAAACTAGCAAGAGTCCATCATAATAGGTTTTATGATCAATTATGTAAAATGTAAATATGGCTGCTTTTTGTATATATATATATATATATGTAAATGAGGACTCGTGGATCGCATGTATTGACACCAAACACCAATTACTATAAGGTAGCTTTACTTGCATCTTGTATATGATATTTGATTCAATTATAAGACTGTTCCCAATGTCCGAAAAAGTAAAGAGTCCCAAAGATAGCTCTCAGACTCCCTTCATCCATCTAGCTGGGACAGTGTGACACTACCACCATCAAGCATATAGAGAACTTTATGTATCTTTCAGCTTCTGTCTTAGGAACACTTGTCTCGAGAAAGATTGATTCCATATCTAAAAAGGTGTAATGTCCATTTTTGAATTTGTATGTTGTAATTTAGACAAAATACTATTTATATAATTTTCTTAAGAAAGTGCACACCTTATTCTTTTTATCTCAGATTATCTTAATATCTAAAACATATTGCAGATCTCCCAAATCCTTATCGAACTTATAATAATTGATCTTTATACTTGACAACATCTCAAAGTTGTTTCCACCAAGAAAAATGTCGCTCACATATAAAATCATATGGAAAACCACTATAACAATTCTCAGTGATCTTCTTATATACACAAGTTTCCTCTCTTCATTTTGGATCAAAACTAAAAGATTTACTACATGATCAAAATAAATGTTCGATGATCTCGAGGCTGCTTAAACCATATATGGACTTATGCAACTTACATACCATGTGTGTGTTCTTAATTTTGATTATAAAACCAT
Organism: Tetrastigma voinierianum; assembly: GCA_016808115.1. NCBI lineage: Eukaryota > Viridiplantae > Streptophyta > Magnoliopsida > Vitales > Vitaceae > Tetrastigma > Tetrastigma voinierianum. The sequence goes on from JAEQBH010001029.1 coordinate 362,450, forward strand.
CTGGTTGCATCATATAGGATGTTCTTCTTCAAGATAGCCATATTAAGAAATCAGAATAATTCCCAAAATATACCCTAGCTCGCTGGCATGTTTAGGTATTTCAGAAGCATAATTCGACTGCTTTTACGAAGAACGCGAAAATCGGGAAAATGAAAGTGACCCTAAAGTTACAAACTGTATGACACTCTTTGAAATTGGTCTAAAGAGGGGTATATAAAAGCTGGTAGTTGGAGCAAAATTAGAGGCCAAATAATATATATAAATTGCTTTGCAAATAGGGAAGTTGAGGACAAAAGGCAATAGCAAACTTAACCTAAAAATGAGTGCTGACTTGGCCAAACATGCATTCAACTAAAAGATGGATTTAAGACCAAATTGGTCTCATTTGGGAGAGGAGGAAACCGTAGAGAGAGAGAGAGGAGAGCAAAAGAAGAAGAGAGAAAGAGAGAAGAAGAAGAAGAAGAGAAGAAGAAGAGCAAGCAAAGCCAAACTAAGGTATGAACTGGATTTTTGTATGAAACTCTACATGTTTAAAGCTGAATTGTTTTCCATGTGTAATTGTATAGTTAATAGTTGGTTCCAAACTAGGGTTTTTGCTAGGTTTCATTCTAAAACCAATAATCATGGAAAGAAGCAGAAGAAAAACCTGGGGTGAGTACAAGAAGTATAATCCTCCCTTTAAGGATGAATTCATGGTTAATAGTAGTAAATGAGTTAGGTTTAGAACAAACCCTAAATTAACTACTCATGATTGGGTTAAAGTGATAATAAATCTCATATTAGAGTGGGGTTTGAGAGTAATTAGGATAAATTGTTGGAAAGAAATAAGTATTGAAAGAGGAAATTATAGAAAAGAGTTTACAGAGATATATGAAGTGGTCTTGAAGTGTAGATTACATAGAGTTGAATTGGAGGATCAAAAAAAATATGGAAAAAGGAGAGAAAACACCTATCTGGGCATTCGGGTGTCTTCTACCGGTACAAGTTGAAGTTCCCACTGGTACAACTTTGAGCCCCGTCGATTTTTTGGTTGAAGTTCACCGGGTAGAAGTGTCTCACTCGGTACAACTTGTTCTGGCTTTCCCGCTTGAGACTGGGCCAGCATTTTGTTAAGTAACTTACTCTATTTCTTATCTGATTTGGGTGATTCAAGTGGCCAATTAAAAATAGACTTCATAGAGAAAAATTAAAGAGAAGGAATCGCTACCCTGATCCTATGGCCCAAAATACCTAAAGTGGGGACCATGTGCAAACCAAATTCTTGGTTTTCAGTGTTGAACATAGAGAAGTCTCAGAGTTGTTTCAGATGTAACTTGAGTTCCGGTGTCTTAAACTGGGTATCCCAGTTGAATAGAACCCTTTAGCACCTCTTATCTTTAAATGATTATAAGGACATAGTGTCAAAATAGCAAAGTTAAGACCGGAAAATGAGTAATACAAACTGTCACTAGAAAATCGGTAATGACTAGTTAAAAACAGAAATGCCATAACTTTAGCCTGATGATCCGATTGATTGATTCCAATTCAAGTAAAATAGATCTTCATATAGGAATGAGAATATATGAACGAGGTGTGATCTCATAGACACTATACTATAAGTATATGAAGTGCTATAAGAAGCCATGAAACAAGGAAAATATAGAAAATGCAATATGTATAGATATGTTCATAAAACATGAATATGATATTAATATAGGATATGTTACAAGACAGATAGGTATAAGCTACAAGAGATATGATAAGATATGATAGGATATGTCATAAGATACGATAGTCTAAAAATACACAATTGATAAGCACATATGAATATAAGATTATATGTTGTGAACATAAGGATTGTCATACATGACCTTAATAGATGAACATGATAGAAATATAGAAAGTATATGAGTAGATAAAGACATGATATGGAATTATGTAAAACATCGATAGGAATATAAGATGTGATATACCTAAAGGAACAGATGGAACACGCTAGGAACATATGATAGGCATATAAAATGATAAGAACGATAGAGATAAGCAAAAGATGACAAAGCATAGGAATGAGAACAATTGCATAAATGATAGGTACATATATGAAAATGAATGGAGTGAAAGCCACATGATAGGAATATAGAAAGTACAAGAGGAAGCAAAAACATGATAGAAATGTATAATGGATATAAGGAGATATGAATATAGAAAGCTATATATGAATATATAATACAAGAGTGCATAGATGCATTCATGAAATATGATAGATAAACTCCAATGATAGAAAAGATATGAATATATGTATTATATAGATATATGAGAACCGTATGAAACTACAGATATGAGAACTAATACAGAGTAAAGTGATGATAGACATATGTGAAGGCACTGCGATAACAATAGTTATTCATGCTTATGAGATATGTACGGTAAATGTAATAAAGCCGATTATTCCGCTTAGGGACCGGTAGAGTGGATAGATAAAGTATTTTATGTGGGAAGATATACTACAAGATATTCATAGACAGTGGATCAGGCCCCGCTTCAGTTATTGATGATATAGATCCCGTTTGATCTGGGGTGGCCTCAAGGGTCACCATTAATAGATGTGAGATCATCACAAGACAATGGATAAATTTTCGTACCGATAGCATATGATATAGGTCATCGCCTTCAGACAGCTGATGATACTCTTCGTATTATCAGATGTAGATCATCAGCTGTGATAGTGATAAGATTTTCGTACATATAGTTTCGTATCCGCTTCTAAGGTATTTACATGAAACCAAAAAGGAAAATGATATAAATAGAAGATATGACTGATATGAGAAGCACAAGACTGCTATGCGATGAAAGTGGCTGCATAATTACAAGAACAAGTAGTAATAAGATATAAATTGATACAAATAAGTAGTGTTGAACACAAGAAAAGCAATAAAAGTATACAAAAGGCACAAAGTATAGGAGGAGAACAAGAACGATAAATGTATAGGAAGTATAGGAATAGTACAGGTAAATGTGGATATGAAAAGTACAAGATGAACACCTATAATAGGAAAGTATACAATAGTAATAAGCATGAAAGTGAAGAATGCACAAATCAAAGAACCAAAGATGAAAAAGACATAGACTAGAGACATACATATAACCCGGAAAAGATTAGGAACATTGAAAAGACATAAGGACAAGTGTGGTGATAAACACATGACAAGTATAGGAATATGCAAAGTATAGAAATAGGAATACAGTAAAAGTATAGATAAGAGATAGGCCAAAGACATAGAATATGTAACAGAAAAGATTGACATGCAATAGAAATGTAGAGATGATAAGTAATTAAAGAGTATAAATATGTATAGATAGATAATATGCATATGTATAAGCTTTCTCAGACAGCCGCTACTATGGTTGTCCATGCTTATGTCTCTACCTAAGCGCAGTTTAGCACGGTGTTCAATCCGTGTAGGTAAGCCAGATGTAAGACAAGGATAGAGGACAAAGACATTCCATATCAGCAAAGAGGCCGACTCGCAGATAGGTGCTCATTAGCGCCGCTCCGCAATCAAGTTTTGTAATAGTAAATTGTAATAGTACGCTAAAGGGACTTATGTGTATGACAGATGGACAATTACACTCAAGTGGTAGTTCTTCAGATGTATAAAATGATTTTTGCTTACAGAAATTATTTGTATACCTACTGTGCATGTGCATGCCTGAAAGAACAGTCAATAAGAGTCCTGGAAGAAAGTATATAGATATAGTATAGATAGCATCACGCCGGGACTTCTCGCTCGGATCCAATCGGTCGGGTCGGATCGGGGCGTGATGAACGGCCCCCACACCCATTTATCATATTTCATAATCATAATATGTTGTAATTGATAGAAGTATTTTGATGGACTTGATTATAGCCGATGGTGAAAATGTTTCCTCATAATCAAAACTTTATTTTTTACTATAACCTTTTGTCACAAGTTTGGATTTATATGTCTCAATCTTTCCATCTACTCCTCTCTTTCAATTGTACACCCATTTAAAACCAATGGGTTTAACCCCTTGGGGTAAATCCACAAGAATCCACACATTATTAAAATACATGGATTCTAACTCTGATTTCATAGCCTATTTCTAAAACCCGAAATCCTTATCATTGATTGCTTCGTGAGCATCCTCATATTACTATGGGATTTTCAAAGATGATTCTCCCATCAACGTGAGCATTACAGGTGGTCTAATGACCCTCCCACTATGACGAGGCATATTTGGTGTATCGGTATCAAGTACTAGTGGTTGTGGATCAAAATGAACAACATTATCTTAGATGCTAGGGAATTCAATCCTTTTTTCGTCCATTCGTTCATTTCCATAATTATGTGATTCATGATGTATTCTCCTTTCATGAACTTAGCATTTGTATTTACAAATACCTTCATGTCAGATTTACTGCAAAAATAGTAACCCCTTGTACCTTTTGGATATCTAACAAACCAACACAATTTTGACTTTGCATCCAACTTGTCATATGACTGCTTTAATACATAAGCGGGACAACCCTATATGTGGATATGACTTAAATTAATTAAGTTTCCGACATGTCCACATTTCCATGGGTGTCTTTAGTACTGACTTGGATGGCTCCACATTTAGACTGTAAGTTGCTGTCTCTAAGGCATATCCCTAAGAGGATAAAGGTAATGGAAAAATTCATCATTAACCTTACCATGTTTAATAGAGTTCGATTTCTTCTTTTTGTCACTCCATTTTGTTGTAGAGTTCTTAGAGCACTATGCGGAGATAAGATCCCATGCTCCTTGAGGAAAAAAACGAATTCAATAGACATGTACTCACCACCTCGATTAGAACAAAGTGATTTGATGTGTCTTCCACTGTTTCTCGACTCCAACCTAAATTCTTTGAACTTATCTAAGGCCCTTATATTTCTTCTTCTTCATTATAGGGTACACATATCCATATCTTGAGTAAATATCAAACACCCCTTGTAATGTGATAATTATTAAATCGACTAGTTTACATGAGACGTAGATTACTATGACGATTACATATGCATGTGAGTCGATATGAATGTGTGTGGAATTTCCGTAAGAAATTCTTTGGCTGTAAGAATGTAACCCGGTAAAATCTAATTCTTCCGAGAAAGGAAACGTAATTTCGGTTAAAATTCGGAATTTTTCTGTGATCTCAATGACGAAATGGACTTTACGTTTAAATTTCTCAAATCTTGTTCCACGTTGAATTTCGCCGACCCCGAGACAAACCGAATTTCATTTTCAAGGCATCGAGAGTCACGTGGGACACTTAGCACGTGTGGGGTGGCTCAAATAAAGCCACGTGTCAGAAGGAGAACAAATTCAAACAAGAGCTCAAGTGGGACCCCTGTGGGACATGTGTCACCACATAAGAGGTTGGGAAATCCAAAGTTTTGGATAAATGGATAAGGGAAATCTAAGAGAGCCAATGAGAGGTTGACATGTGGCAAGAGAGGACACTCCCACTTGACCTAAGCTTGACCAAATCGGTTGGGAGAGGGAAAAAGAGAGGAAAAAAAGAAAGAAAGAGAAGGAGAAGGAAGAAGAAGTAGAAAGATAAGCTTTACCTTATCTCTAGATTTTCCGACAATTGGACCGTCAGTTTCCGGCGAAGCAAGAGGAAAAGTTCTTCCTCGCGACAAGAGCTGCAAGTAGAGACCGAAAACGGGGAGTTTCGACAAACTCCAAGAGGTAGAGGTTTTTCTCCTACTTGGTTTGATTCTTGCCTAAAAGCCATACAAATGGTTTTAGGGTTTGGGGTTGGAACGGCCATGCGTTCCAGTCCCAAAGATTTGGGACTGAATGCTTGATTTTTGGATTGTCTTCGGATAGTCCATGAGTTGCACTCAATGCTGGACAAAATTTAAAACCGTGAAATTCGGATTTACGCCAAATCAAGTCGATTATGAACTCGGTTTTTCGGACTGTCCATGCGCATAGTTCGGTGTGTGTTGCTGAAATGAATAACATGAATTGTTGTGTGAAAAATGATGTTGTTAATGCATGCTCAATTGATGTGTTAACATGATTGTTTGAATGATATGAAATTATATCAGAAAATATAAATCGTTTCATGGACCAGAAAGTTGTGGCTACATGAATTGACATGATTGTATCTATATGCACGTAGCATCGCCGGGTGGGTGCATAGTGATGGTAAATTCACCATTCCGGGGTGAAATGGAGCGTGAGCTCGAAATGACAATGTCCAAGGTCAAGACTCACGCCTAATGAATCCACCCAAAATAAATAATAAATCCATGTGTGTCAGGCAGATCCCCCCCAAAGCGTAAAAGTCCCAAATTCATATGTGGTTAGACATGATCACCGTGGTGCAAGACCGTAAAATGCTGGGAAGACGTATATGATCCCCGCGGTGAGAGAACTCAAAAAAATATGCGTACTTCATAAACACAACACGCGCTTAAATGAAATTAAAATCAGTATCGGAGGTCGGGTTCAATGAGTCGAGTTAACGTAGAACACTAATGATCGGGTTTTCACACTCTGCTTTGCATGTGTGTGAGGGAGTCGGCCTGACTAGGGTATGGCATGAGGGGAGTCCCATCTCATGCATGATATAAAAATTGTCTCCATGTGTATAAATTGTATTTCCAGATGGAATGTGAAATGGATTGTTGTGTGTCATTGCATGTGCATTTAGGTGGAGAGTAACCCTGATAGGAAAATTCAACTACTAGGCATTGCTCATCTTGTTGTGGGAAAATAATTTCAGGTACTGAAGGTGCACCAGGGAATGGAACGCATCCGAGACCCTAGTGGCGAAGAAAAGGCCAAATATGGCCTTGTTTTTGTATTGTGTAAATTTTGGATAGAAAACCCAATTTCTGTATTGTATAAGAAACAAAGAGTTGTAATAAAACTCGTTTTGTATGATAAATATATTTTGGCAAGTTTTCCAGGATTCATGTTATTTTTATAATAAAGACTAATTCACATTGAATTTAAGGTGTTTTGACTGCAGCGAAGAAGGAAAAGAGAAACTGAAGAAGGGAGGCGATTGCCATCGCCAATTTTAGTTTTTTGTCGCCGACCTAGTCCCCAGGCGTCGCTAAAGAGCCGCGCAATGACGCCATTTCGTGCGCGACAAAGGCACGCGATAAGCGCTGGCGTGAGTGCAAAGAAGACGATCACAATGCCGTGTACGCCGCATCACGAGATCTGTGTAATTGACGCCGCGCTGGCATGACGAGGCGAAAGACTGGTCGCAATTATCACCCACGCCCCACTATCGCAATGTGAGAATTCCTCTGGTTACAACAAAGAATTCTCTATCGTAGCGAGATTGCTCACATCGTAAATGGCTGTGGCTTGGTGGCCGGGATTGTGGCTTCGGGTCGTGATGCAGGTTTTCTATCGCGATGCAGTCCTTTTCGTCCCGTGTCACGCATAGGATGGTCAACGCCAGAGGCTCGCGGTCGCTACACAAAATCGGTGGTCGCAATAGGGTGGGCGATGGGCGCAGTACCAAGATGTGCGTAAAATGAGTTATGTCGCAATGTACTTAGTTTCACACGACAGAGTTCCCTTTCACGTATAGAGATAATTCATTCCTCGTGGCCGCTGGAGCAGAGCTTCGTGGTCGTGATGTACTCTAGGGCTGAGGTGGTCGAGGTGCGCTGATGGCTGAGCGCCTTTGGAGCGCTGGGATAAGAGACAACCGCAGCACGACGAGCGACCGCAAGGCAGAGCGCGCTTTGATGGGTAAGGTAGTCGCATGCGACGACTCGACATAAAGGCAATCAGGTTGTACACCGCTTGAGTACTATTCATGGACACTGTTCACGAACATTGTTCATTGACACTGTTAAAAAAAAAATGAATGACCCTTGTGAACTGGGGCATCACACTATGTGGAGATAAGATCCTATGCTCCTTGAGGAAAAAAAAAACGAATTCAATAGACATGTACTCACCACCTCGATTAGAACAAAGTGATTTGATGTGTCTTCCTAATTGTTTCTCTTACTCAACTCCAATTGAATCTCTATCCAAGACTCATTTCCTTCATTAGGTACACATATCCATATCTCGAAAGTAGTCATCAAACTACCTCTCAGATTTGACAATTAAACGCCCACGTACACACATCTAAGAGTATCAACCAAACATCTCTCAAATTTAATTCCTTTAAGAGTAAAGGATCTTCGTCATTTCCACATTGAATACAATTTTTGATATAGTAGCCGCTTATAGGTTCAAAAGGCTACAATTACCTACAACTCACTAGCTAGATATTTTCAAATTTATGTGACCAAGTCTTAAGTGTCGTAACTAGGTTTGGTTGATACTAGGATTTTTTCTTTTCAATGATTTTTCCACATTATTAACTTGAATTACAACACGATCAATATGATATAGATTATTCATTAATGTGCCACATGTAACAACTTCATTTTCTTTCATAATAGAAACATAAGTTTTATTAAAAGAAATCGAATAACTGTCATTACATAATATAAAAACTAAAACTAAATTCTTTCTAGAATCTAGACAAATAAACAATCATGCATAACTACAACTAAGATCCCTTATAGCTATGACTGATTGATGGTAACGGAAAGAAGACAAACATATTTATCTTCAAAATCAAATTGGTGTTGGTTAGTATGTGTTCATTACTAGCATAAGACATATATAATTATATATACAATTTGCACTAATAGTATATAATACAACACTCAAAATTACACACATCAGTATAGAATAAATTAACTTCCATGAGAACTTGCTATCCTACTTTAGACAAGTTTAGTTTCTCAAAGTTAATAAGATATATAATCTAATAAATCTCAAAAGTCACTTATCCTTAAACTAGGTGATTGACTAACCCTTTAAACTTTATCCCCTTGAGAAAATAAATAGGGACTATTTTAGATAGTTTATTATTTTCTTTAAGTTAAGTGTATGCATCATTGATCTTAGTTTCAATATTTCTTAAGTCAAGAGCTCCAACTTTAGACGGGTTGTTTCCACTAAAATATTTATTAACTAAACTATGCTGAGTTTTTAACTATGATCCTTACATTTCATCTAACTTGCATCGATTTAAACATGAACTTGTCTCTTTCAAATAAAGCGCCATGAAGCCATTAAACCTTCTCTGTTTAATTATTTTAAATCTTTGTTGCTTTCAAGTTTACGACATAAAGATGTTTATTCTTAAATTTAACCAAATTTGATCTCTAAATTTCTCTAATTTAGCAAAAATCTATAGTCAAACTAATTCTAGAATAAACACTATAAACATTCTAGATATAATTTCTCGAACATGTAAGTTATTTACTTTAATTTAATAATTTAAATATCTTAAAACAACAACACATCTTAATTAAATTCATCATTTATTAATACATTAAATTATATATCTATTTAATAATTATCCATTCAAGGATAATTATTATTAAAATAAACTTTAATTCATATTAATATAAATTAAATTATATATCTATTTAACATTTATCTTTAGGATAGTTCTTCTTAAAATATAATTTAATTTCTAATAATAAATTAAATTATTTTATACCTCTAACATTTATCTATTAAAAGATAAATCTTTGTTAAAATATAATTTAACTCATAATATAAGTATATATATATATATATATATATATATATATATATATATATATATATATATATATATATATATATATATATATATATATATATATATATATATATATATATATATATATATATATATAATATTTATAATTTAGATGACAACCTAGTGAAATATAAACACTTTATAATAAATTAAATTATTTATCTATTTAATATTTATCTATTTTAGGATAAATCTTATTAAAAATAATTTAATTTCTCATAATAAATTAAATTAAAACTAATTTATTTAGGGTTTTTCTCAAATGTACAAAATAACCCAACATTAGTTAAATAAATAATTCCAAAACTTAGTTCAAACGAACTGAATGGAAGGAAACATGTACTTTAATTAAAATTATTCTACTGCACAAAACAGATTTGTGCATCAAAAATCACATGAAGTAGACTTTTCACCAGGATTTGTGCATCCAACAAATCAGCCACATTGGTGCACCAAACAAATCACATTGACCTATGTCAATATTTAGGACCGTTCTAGTTTGATTGAAATGTTATTTAAACAAATATATCAAATGTCAAATTAATAAAAAAATTATTATTATTTTATTAACTAATGAAATCTCAAGATTTCAGATTTGAAATATAGAAACCCGCGGCACAGATGCTGAGATTCGATATTTATCCAAAAATCTATGATTTCATATGCAATTTAAAGAAAAAATAAAAATATTTTTATCATTGGTAAAATACATAAGAACCAGAAATTAACTTTGTAACTCTTTCAAGCAATAGATTCATAACTCTTAATTACGTAGCATTGCCCAAGAACAATCTAACGTCTTTTTTTTTTAGGTTTGGGACACTAAAAAATTATTTTTCCTTTAAAATTAGTCTGTCCTCCCAAACCTAAATATAATGTTATATTTATAACAGAGTTTAATGGATTATTGAATCTACTTACATACTCGAACATATAATTAACTCATATAAGTTTAATGGTCCAACTTAATTAAAACTCTAATTTACTTATTTGGGGTTAAATCTAACACATTGGTGTTCAAAGAAGTCTAATCATTCTGTGGTGCCATCCAAGCTAAATACTTGGTTACACATATGGACAAACCTTTAGCATATACCAAGCTAAAATCTAAACCTATATTTTTATCCACTCAAACTTACCATCCAACGTTTTAACTTCGGCTATAAACACAACATTATTCCTCCAACGTGGCAGCATCAACCAAATAGTTGTAGCAAAGACCACATACCATTTACTAATTAATTATTTGTTTTTGATTGCTATTAAAGTAAGCTCAACAATTCTTCTGTAAGGGTATAAAGTTATAATCTATAAAATGTTTTTTTCCACATAAAAATTATAATTTAGTCTCTAATTTGAGTTCAAGTTTTACGCGCGAGGCGAGATTATGTACGCCTCTTATCTTAATTAATGATTAATAAAATTTCTTATGAATCGAAATGCCACGCTTTTTTTACGACATGACTTAAATACGCTAGATACAGTATTGGATACGCTTAAGACACTTAAGACAAAAAAAAAAAAAAAAAAAAGGGAAATGTAGATTTAAAGATGGAGCGAAATTATAATTCCAAAACCCTAACTCGGAGCTAGTTAGAAGCTTAAAACCCTTCGGAAGAAATCACAAAGCCGAATCACAAACGCTGTCCAGAGAGTCCAGACTAAACGATGTCGTTTCTCTTGCGCCGTCTGTACCGCGCCTTCTCCACATCTACCGCTGCAACAACTCAGGCCGCCGCCAACTTCGAATCCGTATGCAAGGACCTCAACCGTGAACGCAACCTCAAAAGACTAGTCCAGAAGTTCAAGAAGTCCTCCGAGCTATACCGGTTTCGAACCAAAGCCGGCATCTACGAGAAAACGGTTCGCCGGCTCGCCTCTGCCCAGCGCTTCAGATGGATCGAAGAAATCCTGGAAGAGCAGAAGAAATACAAAGACATTTCCAAAGAAGGCTTCGCGGTGCGGCTCATTTCTCTTTATGGGAAATCAGGTATGTTCGATCATGCGTTCAAGATGTTCGATGAAATGCCGGACCAGAAATGCGAGCGTTCCGTGTTGTCGTTCAATGCCCTTCTCGGGGCGTGCGTTAATTCTAAGAAGTTCGATAAGGTTGAGGGCTTTTTTCGTGAATTGCCATCAAAATTGTCCATCGAACCAGATTTAGTTTCGTACAATGTTGTGATTAAGGCGTTCTGTGATATGGGCTCCTTGAGCTCTGCTGTTGGTACGCTAGATGAAATGGAGAAGAAGGGTTTGGAGCCGGATTTGATAACGTTTAATACCCTTTTACATGCGTGTTATGGGAGCGGTCGTTTTCCTGACGGAGAGAAGATCTGGAGTCGAATGGCAAAGAAGAACGTTGTCCCTGATGTTAGGAGTTATAATGCAAAGTTGGTTGGATTGGTATCACAGAAGAGAATGTTAGAAGGGATTGACCTGGTTGAAGAAATGCAGACTATGGGAATTAAGCCTGATGGATATAGTTTCAATGCTTTGATCAAAGGCTTTTGCAAAGATGGAAAGTTGGATGAAGCTACCAATTGGTATGGGAATATGAGAAAAAATGACTGTGCCCCAGATAAAGCAACTTTTGCAATACTTGTTCCCTTTTACTGTGAGAAAGGCTCTTATGATCAGGCTTTTGAGCTGTGCAAGGAGATCTTCAACAGGAAGTGCCTAGTTGATGTGGTGTTACTGCAGAATGCGGTAGATGGATTAGTTAAGGGAGGTAAAGTTGAGGAGGCTAAGCAACTTGTGCAGTTGGGGAAGTCAAATAGTTACCGTCGATATACCCTGAAAATTCCTGCAGACAAGTAGTGGAATCACTCTGTTATCTTCTTATGTCAGTATGTGTTCCAGTCCCTTTATGATTGTTCGGCTATTTTGCTTATATAGGGCAAGATTCTCAAAGGTCTTGAGGGGCTGAATAATAGTTAGATTTGGTCAGAAAATCTTAATCAGGAACTCACAACAATTTTTGTGTTCACTCTTATTTTTGAATTTCTTGTGGCAATTAATAAGATACCTTTTCTTGATGGGTATCCGATTGATTGTTGATTTTTAATTTAATTTTCAAATTTGTTAGTACTTAGTGGGCATACCATGGGAAATTTGGTCTTAGATCTTGGTATTGAACAACTCAACTAAGAATGCTGCTTTCATTAGCTTAATAGTAAAAAAAGTAGCATGTCATTGTGTTATATGTTTTTGTTCTCAAAAAATAACTTTGTTATATTGTTGGATGTAGCTTGGTATATTTTATTTTGTCATATGTTTTATATTTCACTGAATAGTTTTGTTACATTGTTATCCATAAAAAAAAATAGTTTTGTTAGATTGCTCCTTATGTTGCATGGTATCAGTTTATTCAGTCTATAGTTTTTTTAAGGTTTCCTCTAAGACTTTGCACACATAGCTTACAAATTTGATGTCTAGCCTGAGAAGATTGGAATGAGAAGCACTTTTTTTTTTTGATAAATAAAAGAGAATATATTAGAAGGCGCTAAAATAGCGTTTTAGAAGATACAAAAAGAGAGGCAAACCTTCCCCCACAACTGCTCAAAACCAGCAAAGCTGTACAAAAAGCAGCCCTACTCATTTACACTAATCAATAAACCCATCTATGTTTGAAGGGCCATCCTATATAATTTTTCTGGTTTCTATCCAAAGAAGGAAAACAAAAGAGGTCTTCACCCTATGTAAAGAAAAAAACTCATCCTTGAACACGATCTTATTCCTAGCCTTCCAAAAAGAAGCACTTATAATCCTTATAATTTAGGGTATATGCTTTGTGCATGTTTTAAGCGTTTACTTTGGTAACTAGATTTACTGAAACTGAAGTTGAAATCCTTGTGTAATGAAACTTGATGTTTCAGTTACAACGTTCAGCAAGATTCTATGAAACTAATTCTGGTTTCCTGGATGACTAGATATAAACATTTAGGATGATTTCAATAAATTATCATTTGTTATAGGTGATGGTTAGTTTTAACACATAAAGGGGACAACCTGAGTAAAAATGTGAAATATATGACATAACCCCCCTATAGAAATTAGGGGGGGTGGGGGGGAAGGGGAGAGGAGAGGAAAGGATAATGGAGGAAAACTTATACAAAAAAGTAAAGACTAAAAAGGATCACCCGGTACTATACATCACCCAATGCTCAGTTCTTCAGTGAAGTCCAAAAAATATCTATTAGGATTCATGTTGTACATAGACAACATAGACAATATCATATTTTTTATGTTCTGAACCTGAAATTCTCTAGGTCTTTCTGTTTATTCTAACCTCAACCTTTTATTGGTGATGGTTTTCTTGTCTACTTTTATTTTGATAGTAAAATAAAATTTATCAAAAAGGAGCCTAGAAAATATGGTGGCAGCGGAAGTATATAAACAGTGTCAAATGTGAGAAAGAGGAAAAAGAAGTGTATATGCTAGGTAAGCCCTTCCTAGAGAAGTTAATCAAATGAGTAACGAAGTAAATTCAAGAATCAAAATCCACGGAGATACTATTCCAAGAATATGAAGTGTCTAAAGAAAATCTTCACCTTCACATCCAAACTTTTGGCATCAAAGATCTATTCCTCTCTAACCAAATACACAAATGAAGCAAAAATGGGCAGAATTCCAGCACTTCCTACTGCCTGTGCTAACATAATGTCCAAGTCAGCCAAACAATCATTCATTGATTGACCAGGGCCACACCATATAGAGAGGATGATGAAGCCCATACGTTTGTATCAAATCACTGAGAATGAAAATTTGACCAGATGACTCTGCATCCTGCTTACAAAACTTTTCTGTCTTGAACATCTTCTGCTTTAAAAGTGCTCGAGTTTGCAATGAAAGATTCTGTAAAGCTATTTAACAATCAAGTAGAGCTTCAATCAAGTTGAGCTTTTGGGTAATCTGAAAGCTGCAGTAATTGGTTCCGATAGAAAGGAAGAAAAAAAGGTTATCCTAAGCAGGGCCTAAGTATGGATTAAAAGTGGAATGTTGGGTCATGAAGATGAGGGGCTGTTTGATATGGGGTTGTGATGGATAGTAGGAGAGTTTGCAATCGGTTCTCTGCTCAGATTCAAGGTGCCAGAATAGTTCTGGCAACATAGATTAGCATGGATAGGGGAGGGCTGAAGGTGAGGTTCGTAGATTAATTCAGAATATGGCAGTTGAAAAGACACTTGCATTCTGCTTGATGACTTGATCCATTGCTATTCAAGGAATGATTTTATTTTATTTATTTTTTGTTGAGTAATTAGATCTTCTGAAACTTAGGCTATAACCCCTGTTTGGTGAGTGTTGATGTCACATGTTTGGTAATCAGTATATTGCACAAGATTTTACAAATTTCAATCCACTTCCTAGATGAGATATTGTGTTCAAACTTTAATTTGTGATACCAGTTTCCGACTTCATCAATAAGAAATATGATAACTTTATTGCTCATTCAGAAGGAAATTGAATACTTTGTTTAATTTTCTAGGTTTCCACCCCTCGCCCACTCTTCCCCCCTAACAGTGAGTATGTAAGTTTCTGCAAGCTTAGTTCATAGAGCAGTGCCAAATCCTTCCCCATTGTTTGATCTCATCCTTTAATAGACATCCTCATGTAGCTGTTCATATGCATGCTGTGAGCATATCCTTTTTTCCCTTTTGTGTACACGGATCATATCCACGAATTTTGGAGCCACTGCAAAATTGATGGATCCATGTGGTATTAAGCCTTGTTGCTTATCAAGGTGAAGTTGTTGTGTGTCATCCTGATTTTCAGAAGTTTATTCATTTTTTTATCATGGTGCAGAAGAGTATAAAGGGGAAAAAAAAGGAGGGAAAAGGACCTTTTTTTTCCCAATTGATTATTCGTTTTTTCTCATTGAGCATACATTATTGATGGTTAAGGGGAGCAGGGAGAATGATGGATTGTTTGCGCTTGATGGCTAAATGATCATAATTTAACGTATCGATTTTTTTATTTTAGTTAGATTCATAAGGTATTTCCTGAAGAAATAAGCCATAGCATTACGTAGTGTCGCCTTTTAAGTTCCTCTTATCACACTCATACTAATTCTTGTACAAACTCAAAAGACACTTTTAAGTCACACCACACTCATTAAACCGGCATTCAAATTCACTTAACCTGGCAAGAGTCATGACATAAAGAAATGATAAAACTTTATCATAAAACATAATTGCATTTTTAGGGTTTAAACTCGCTCAAGACCACTGATTAAGTTATGATAGACCTTAATCATCTCACCTCCAATCTAACTCCAATCTAACAAATGTTTTAAAAATTCGTTCTAAAATTGCTAGAACTTGACGAATTACATGCATTAAATAATATTCAATGTTTAAATCACTTGCATGTGTCTATTTGTACTCCATCTTTAATAAATTTTACTCAAAAGTTTCTTACTAAATCAAATGTGACTTTTTAGTATTTTGATAGCGAATTTAGAAAGTAATTTTGTTTAAAAGGTATTTTTGAAAATAAAAGTATTTGACAAATTTTAGAGAATCTTTTTTAAAATTAAAAAAAAATATTTTTGAGGTTCAAATTTTATTTATATTGTTTTTTGAAAAATAATTCTCCTAAAAAAATTTTAGAGAAATGATTTTATTAAAAACAATTTTGGAGAAAATTTTTTTCATTAAAAACATTTGAAGCAAGCACGTTGTTGTATGCATTCTTTATGCATCAAATTTTTTCTAACTAGTTTTGATGATGCTTTTTCAACCTAACCTGGCCGAGCGCGTGGGGTCGGCTAGACCCGATTGTTCATGGGTCGGGATGCAGTGTTCGTATCGTTCACTGATGAGGATTACCACTTCTCGATCCGCAGTCTCCAAAGCGGCGTACTTCTCTGCAAAAACCGAGGAAAAAGGGGGTCGGCGAGAGCTTTGCCCGTAGCCGCTCCGATGCCAAAGTCAGATTCTTCTTTGAGAGAAAAGAGAGAATGTTTAGAGAGTTAGTATCAGATCCGAACTGCATCTTCACCGTACTCGCCGTTTCTCAGATTTATAATGCGATGATCACCGATTTACTGTGGAGTCCCTCCTATCGAGGATATGTTTCCTCGCCACTTCATTAGCCTTAGATTTAGCAAACTGATTAGTCAAAGTTGAGTTTATTCGGGATAATCCTCCTTCTTTACTGGAGGATTCCTACTTAATCTGGCCTTCTATTACTTTTCCGAACCTACCATAATAGGACTCGATCGACGAACAGGTTATTATCTTTGCGAATATTCTATCTTTCATATCAAGGATTCGTATTGACCGGTCAATATGGCCTCCCTATTTTTCCAAACCCATGTTTGGGCCTAATGAGCCGACCTCATCGCTTATGGAGGGATACGGGTGGGGCACGCCCCCATCGTTTATCGGTCATGAAATGATACTTTGGCCCAATTTTATATCCCCATCAATGCCTCAAATTTTGTGTACCTGACGCGCGGCAATGGGGAATTGTTCCCCGCCGATCGCCATTCGCTGTCCATCTCTGATTAGCCCTACGCCATTAGTCGGATATTAATACCACCTTCGCCTCGCTACCGCCTTCTATTTTTGACGACTTTCGCTCGCTTTCCTCTCGGGTCTCTTTAACCTTCATTTATTTACGCCAGGTTTCGCTACCTTCCCGATTTCATTGGCCCGGGCTTAGCCGGGTGTTTTCGCTTAAACCGCCCGCTTGGCGATGGGTTCGACCGCTTCTTCATCTTTGCGTATCCATGCTAAATACTCTCCCGCTGATGTCGATTCCGACCTAGCTGGGAAGCCCCTACCGCTTGATCGTCGGTCAATCCCCTGCATGCTCTCGCGCGCCTCCTCCTTCGGGGGTAAAGGCAAAAGGAAAATAAACCTCGACCAAATATCCTAAGGGGTCGGATTTCAAAGTCATACAGTTTCGTCATGCCATGAGAAGTGCGGATCATAGTACCGCCCTTCATAATGAAAGCCGATTGTATTAACGATACCGTCTCTCTTCCCGGTGTTCGTATATCCCCGATTTTTTGACTCAAGACAAGTACTCCGTGTCTCTAATGGTGTGTTTTTTCGAGGTCGCATTTGATAACGACCATTTTCACCCGCACTTTCTTCATCAAACAGTTCTTCTCCCAAAGATTTCTCATACATCCGCCTCTTCCCAACTCGGCCCCAATGGTCGGGGCATTTTAGCTGGGTTTGGGCCATTTTAGGAGATAGGACTCGGCGCCTCACCGTGGCTTTCATCCCCGTGATCTTTTTAATCCGAGCCATACCGAGGGATTTATTTATTTCTAGACGCCCGAGCCTTTGGTGATTTCGACCTTCCTCTTCTCATGTGATATGGAAAGTTCGATATTTCTGCTCGCACTCAACTGAGATAACTTTTAGACAGGAAGACACCCTAGGCGCACGCGTAACGTGAGCACCCGATAACTTTCGTGAGTATCATCCTGCCTGGTTTAATTCATCTAAAGCCTGCTTGAATGCCCCGACCTTAGGTCCCCTTTATATTTTTCGGGATGCTCGACTGAGCTTTAGCCGATTTAAGATACCGTTGCCGCCTGCTGATCAATGCTCGCTGCTCCTAATGCAAGTAGGCCATTAAGGTCGGATGTTCGCTTCATCCCGGCCTCAAGTCCACAAATCTTCCGCTTTGTGGCCACCCTCCCTCTACTCGGGAGTTTTCTAGCCCTGTGGTCAGCCCACCCGAGGGGAGATCTTAGCTCATCCGAAGGGGATATCTCGGAAACCGAGTGCAAAGAGGAGGAAAATGCACTCTCCTGCAGGGATCACCACCGCATCAAAGTTCAGAGATTACAAGTCCCCTCATCCCAAGGCCCGAGCGGTCTCGTCCCTCGGGCCGATTCCCCGGTTCTTGTTCGCCTTCCGAGCCCATCGCAGGTGGAATCCTCGAGCTAGTATGCTGGACAACCGCCGCGCTCATTTCCTAACTATGTGTGGAACGCTCCTTCGCACTCTCGCCAAGCCATCTCCGTGTAAAGGTGGCTTTCGAGTCGAGGAGAAAGCAAACAAATCAAGGTCGGCCAAAGATTCTTCGCTATCCACGTCGAATCTTCGGGCGGTGCCGCTTTCATCCATCCTCAACGATTCGGCACGAGATCAAAGAGTCGGGCCGGCCGATGAGGCCTCGCCTTCGTTTTCGTGTGGATTTGCTTCGTAAGCCGAGACTATGCTAACTCCCGCCGGGCCTGCGGTCGAGTTCCCACCTGCGGTTTGCTCCTGTGCCGCTTTACCATTTGAAGGGCTTCACAAAAGCCAAACTAATGAAAAACATGGCGATCATCACTTAAGGCGTAAGTGACTACTTTGACTGAGCTGACGAAGCCGCAGGACGAAAGATTTTGGTCAAGAAATAGAAAGACTTACGCTGACCAAGATACTTTACCTGGGCCGTGATCGGCCGAAGTGGTGGAAGCAGGTCCGGAACTCGACGATCGTCGAGGGAGAGCTTCGAGAGGTTCGAGATGAACTTCGGGTTCTGCAAGATGATTTGATCAGCTCCGTGGAGGGCCGTAATCGCCGCAGTGAGCTCTAATCGTTGTGTGGGAGGAAACTCATCATCTCCCGGCGACAACGGGATTTGCAATGGAGTTGCGCCACGGCCACGGTGGTTCGACGCGAATGAGAAACAACTTGAAATGGCCTGCCGTGAGATTTCGGAGGGCAAGATATCGCTAGAGATCGCCCGGCTACGAGCCCTCCGCCTCGCGGATTTATCAGATACGGCGAGGAGGTCGCGATGCGACCTAACTTCATCCGCAGGATATGGTCGTTCGTGGCGACGGCGCCATTAGGCACCGCGATCAGCCGCGCTGCCGGGCCTTGGCGGCCTGCTTTCAACGTAGCGCTTCCGCACCCGATCCGGATTTCGACTCACCTCCTTAAATGATGGAGAGAATCCTTCTGACAAACGAACTCTATAGCCTAAGACTCAAATGAGGCCCTTCTCATTCTTCTTCGGCCTGATATCACATCTCGAGGCCTGCCTCCGCTAATTTTGTTATACAAGAGCCAGACTGGGCCTACCACCAGATAACCTTCTTTAATGGATACTCGCTCCCCGGGAATTTTATGTTATTTGCTCTTTCCTCGAATTGCCCATCTCGCTACGAGGATCATAGAAATTCAAATTCGCATCGCTTAAACTTTCAGATCATTCCGTCTCACCAAATAAGTGGTTTCCCCGGCTATGCGATTGCCGTATCGGGACTTTGTCGGCTCGGGGCCTCGTGGGGCCCCCGGCCGTCCGACCCGGCGGTGTCGACCGCCCTTTCATTCACGTACCTTATTCGAGTTCGCCAAGGCTAGGGTCTGGCGTTGTATGAAGTCGACAGAGCTTGATTATACATGTCGGGCGGAGGTCTCAAGAGCTCAAGCCATCAGGAATAAGAAGGAGGAGCTCGCCTGCTTAAAGTAATGCGACACGGGCTCGCCCCATGTAGTAGAGCTCGCTTCGCTTCAGACAAGGGAAGAACTCTGGCCATTGAGATTGTGGTGGAGGAGCCCATCTCGTTCAAGTACGAGAAGGCCTGCCCCGACACAGTGTGAGCTCTGTCTCGCCCGTGCTGGCGAGAGCTCACACGTGAGATCAGAGGAGCCCGGGCCTGCTTGAGGGGTACGCAGAAGTGGCCTGCCCCGATGTGGAGCAAGAGGAGCTCACCGCCGTGCCGGGCGGAGCTTGCTGGAATGAGATTTGCAGGAGGAGCTCCGCCTGTCAGATGATACATGTAGAAGGCCTGCCCCGATGTATAAGAGGAGCTCGTCTACCGTGTCAAGGGAGAGCTCACAATGATTTGCAGGAGGAGCCTGCCTCGTTTGAGGCGTAGCGGGCTTGTCCCGATAGATGGGAGCTCGCCCATTCGTGCCGGGCGGGAGAGCCTGGGCTAACGAGATTCGGCAGTGGAGGCCTGCCCGTCGAGGTGCGCAGAAGGGCCTGGCCCTGAGCAGAGGTGGGAGCCTGGGCCACCAGGTTGGAAGGAAGAACTTTGCTACGAGGATTTGTAGCAGGAGCCATTCGCTCGGGGCGGCTGCAGGAAGGCCTGCCTGGACACAAGTAGGAGCTCGTCTCGCCTGCGGCATGGGAGAGCTCAAGCAATGAGATTCCGCGAGGAGCCTGGTCTCTGCTTCAGGTGGGCTGCAGAAGGGCCTGCCCCGACAGTATAGTGAGCTCGGTCCCGCCCGTGCTTCAAGGAGAGCTCAAGCCAATGAGGATTTTGCAGAGGAGCCCGCTCTGGCTCGAGGCATGCAGGCGGGCCTGGCCCCCGACGTATAGTAGGAGCTCGTCTCGCCTGCGGCCAAGGGAGATCTCTGCCAATGAGATCTTGCAGGGAGGAGCCCGCCTGCTTCGAGGTGTGCGCTGCAGGCGGCTCGCCCCGGACACAGCAGGAGCTCTCGTCACTCGTGTTGGAAGGAGAGCTCTGCCAATGAGATTTCAGGGGGAGGAGCCCGCTCGCTGGAGGTACGTAGAAGGGCCTGGCCCCCGACAGATAGTGGAGCCTGCCCGCCTGTGGCCAGCGGGAGAGCTCAAGCCAATGAGATTTGCAGGAGGAGCCTGGCCTGGGCCAGGTAAAGAAGGGCTCAGCCCCGACAGAGCAGTGTGAGCTCGTTTGCCTCGTGTTGAAGGGGGAGAGCCTGCCAATGAGATTTTGTGGAGGAACCCGCCTCGCTTCGAGGTACAGAAGGGCCTGGCCCCGAGTAGATAGTGGAGCTCGCCCCGCTTCGCGGCTGGAAGGGAGAGTCATTAATGATTTTGTGAGGAGGAGCCCGTCTCGCCGTGAGGTGCGTAGGTGGTATGGCTCGCCCGATAGATAAACGGGAGCTCGCCACTGTGGTCAAGGGAGCTCACAATGATTCTGCAAGGAGAGCCCGCCCGCCAGGCGAAGGGCTCGTCCCCGATGGGGAGCAGTGGGAGCTCACAATTTCGTGGCCAGCGGAGAGCTCGCCAATGAGATTTGCAGGAGGAGCCCGCCCCGTTCGAGGTCCGCAGAAGGGCTCGTCCCGATAGATGGGGCGGAGCTCGTCACCGTGCTGAAGCCGAGAGTCGGCTAACAGAGGCTGGCAGGGAGGAGCCCGCCTTCCGCTTGAGGTGCAGGAGGGCTCGCCCCGGAGAGATAGTGGGAGCTCGCCACCGCGGTTGAAGGGAGCTCAAGCCACGAGATCTTGGCAGGAGGAGCCCCGTCTCGCCCGAGGCTGCAGAAGCGGCCTGGTCCCCCGATAGATGTTCGGGAGCCTGTCCCGCCCCGTGCTGAAGGGAGAGCCTGGCCACGGAGATTTGCAGGAGGAGCCCGCCTTGCCCAGGTGCAGGGAGGGCCTGGCCCCGGGATAGACAAGTGGGGAGCCTGCCCGCCCGTGCTGGTGCGGAGAGCTCGTCAATGAGATTTGCAGGAGGAGCCCGCCTCGTTCGAGGTGCGCAGGGGAGGGCCTGGCCCCATGATGAGCGGGAGCTCACAACTCGTGCTGAAGCGGAGAGCCTGCCAATGACGGCAGGAGGAGCCTGGGCCTGCTTCTGAGGTGCAGGAGGGCTCTCGCCCCGAGCAGAGCAAGGGGAGCCTGGCTACCGTGTCAAGGGAGAGCTCACAATGATTTGCAGGAGGAGCCCGGGCTCGTTCGAGGGTGCGCAGAAGGGCTCATCCCGATAGATAGTGAGCTCACAAATCCAGGTTGAAGGAGCTCACACGAGTGCCGCTTTTAACAGATGCCGCCACGCAAGACCGTGTGAAGGACTGCTTCGTGTGAGAATCCATCTGTGGGGAGGTGCTTCATGAAGAGGCGCTTTATTAGAGAGCTGCTTCTGTGTCCTTAGTTATTGAAAAGGTGCGAAATCCGCTTTAATGCCGATTGATGGAGAATTTGAGCGGCTTGTCCGCTCTTCGGTGCTTCCTATAAAATGTGGGTTCTGCCTCTCGTGCCTTACGCCAAGATTCGTCATACCGGGCGGACGGGCGTGTAGAAGACGGATGCTCGATGTTCGCTTCCTTTGTCAGTTCCTCTGCGCCTGACCTGGGCTTTTTCCACCCCTCCGTGTGAGTCAGGTTTTTCCCTAGTTTCCCCTTTATGGGAGTTATGTTATTCCCTAGCTCTTGGCTAGGGAATGCGTCCTAAGGGTGGGGGAATGGTGCATCCCTTGCACCTCCCTCCTCGTTCTCCTTCTTTCTTCCTCTCTCTCGTCATACCTCCCTTTCTTTCTTTCCTTCTTCTATCCCCACTCAGCCTTTCATCTCGCTTCTCCTTTTCTTTTTTTTTTTTTTTTTTTGGTCCCCCTCTCTTTTTTCTCTCCTCTTCTCCTCCTTCTGCCTTCTTTCTTTCTATCTCTCGCTTCTCCTTTGTCTCTCTTTCCCCTTTTTTGAGGGTATCACGGTACCGAGAGTGCACCGAGGGGAACTGCTTGTACTCAAGGTGGTAGTGAGGGTGGCTACTAGATCGTATGCTTTTATGATGTAATCAAGAACTACTGGACATCCACCATGACTTGGAATAGTATTTTTACTTTATTTCATGAATTTTCCATTGAATAGCGATATATATATATATATATATATATTATATATATATATATATATATATATTTTTGTATGCCCGAACTGCTTATACATCCGACAATAACCAAAGGTTTCGCCTAATTAGGAATCATAAGGCCTTATTACGAATCGATGCCTACCGATAAAAACGCTTAAGATGCTCGTGATTCCATGTGGCGCCGTGAAGTATTTTTCCTTCCTCCGCTCGAGCTCATAATCACACTCGGCCTCGACGACCCGAGATACAAATATAAGTACCTCTCCCCACTAGGGCCTAGCCTTCCCATGTGGCCGGATTTTCCTCATGCAGTAGCTTTTTCAAGACCAAACCCTAAGACGTAACTCGGGCCCGACTCTCTTGTTGTAAAGGCCTAGCGGTCTTCCTTTGCATTCCTCTCAGACGCTGTCAACCCGCCACGCCCTCGTCCGTGAGCTCTAAGTTCGCACGCAAGGCCTCATCGCTTTGTCTTCCGACGCTTAAGCTCGATTCCTCGGGGAGACTTTACTCTACTCCTCAACAGGGCTACCGTCGTGCTAAAAGCTAGGCAAATGGAGTCCCGGTTGTTGACTTCGTGTCAGCCCCATAGCCCATAGTACTTCAGGAGGTATTCGACCCAACTCCCCTTCACTTCTTCCGGCAAATTTGGTTTTCAGTGAAGGCCTCAGGGTTCCGATGGTGACTTCATCGCCCATTTGATCGGTGAGCCGCGACGACAGTAATTTTTAATTCCGAGCCCGCACAAAAGTCCCCGACTTTGCGCATCGAACCTGGCTTCCGCTATCCAGACCGCGCCTTGGGACACCAACCAGATATGATTGCTCGCCTACACGGTCATGCGATCTTCTCTCGTCTCGTGATCGCGCTAAGGGCTCGCCACCCCACTTGGTGAAATAATCTACCGCTCACGACATAAATTTGTCGGGCCTTGCCAATGGGCAAGGGTCCTAATATGTCCAACCCCACTAACGGGAAGCGGCTGTGGGCCGTGGATTGAGGCTCGAGGCTCGCTGGAGGCGGATATTTTAGCGTGTTCCCGGCAAGAGATTCCCGGGGATCTTCGACCTCGTGCTGGTCAGATCTTCGGCATTCAGGATGCAGAGTATCCCCGCTCAAAACTTTCTCCTTCCTACCAACGCTCGAGCCCCGATATGGTTCCCGCGATATGCCTTCGCGGCACTTCTCTTAGCACGTATTCGCGGTCTTCTCCGCGATGCATTTTAGGAAGGGTGCGAAGAATCCCCGCTTGCAGAGGCTCCCTCGTGATTGCAAACCCCGGTAATCTCACTTTATCTTAGCCGCTCTTAGGGTCAGTCTGCAAGGCTCCGTCATTAATATAATCCAAATAGGGTCCATCCAAATTTGCACGGATCGCTGTGGCGACTACTGCGCCGTAAGGGCTGTAACAGGAGGGCTCGCGAGGTGATTCAATGGGTGTCGATACCCCAATGTCTTCCTCGCAGCGCCGCTGCCGCCTTCGCTAAAGCGTCAGACTGAATTCTCCATTCGGGGACGATTTGATCTTAACCGATACAAACTTCTTTAATAAATCTGACTCTCATAAGATATAGAATCATTTTCTCACTTTCGGGCCCTCTAATATCTTCAACTGTCTCACCACCAATGAGTTCTACGGACTCTACCGATCGACCAAAGGAATGAGCGAGATTGATGGCCTCGCTATTACGGGTCTCGCTGTCGATATGGAACCCAAACCCGAGCGCACACTCAACGTCTATACCCTCCGGTGAGGTCGATTGAAACCGCCCACTTCCTTGCATTCGAGAAGCTCCATCCACGTAGAGCCTATACTGTGGAGGTCGCCCACTGCGGGCCTGTGCTCCCATCGGGCGAACTCCATGACGAAATCCTGCCAGACTGGCCCTTTATGGCCGTTTTCGCTTCTGTAACGAATGCCTAATTCGCCACCTCTATGGGCCCATTTCATCAACCTCCCAGAGACCTCTGGTTTATGTAACACCTCGCTTCATAGGTATCAACGACTTCTACAGCGAGCCCTAATAAGGACGGCCCCGAGTCATGGCCACCAGAGCTAGTATTAATTTTTCCATTTGATAATTTCCTCACTCTCCCTCGTGGCTTCGACCGCAAAGAATAGACATGGCCGTGACTCCGCTCTTGTTCGACGAGCATCAAGGCTAGTTGAAAAATTTGATAACGCCAAATATGCCAATGTGAGGATTTCTCCTTCACGGCTTACTAGAATGGGTGGCGAGCCTGGCACGCTTTCAAGGTTACAAACGCTTTCTTCACATTTCTCATCCCATTGAAAGGCTTTCAAAACTCGGGAAGAAAGGTCAAGTATTTGTCACTTGCTCCCGACACGACCGACTTAGAGCCGCGATCCTCCTCGCGGTCGTTGTACTTCCTTTACCCCGGATGGTGATGGCATGTCTAGTAATGCTTTTATTTTATCCGGATTTGCTTCAATTCCCCGCTGCGGGTTGACACTATGGCTCAGAAATTTTCCCCAATGACACACCGAAGGCGATACTTCTCACGGATTCAAATTTTCATGTTATAACCCGGATCCGGGAACGTCCCTGAGAGGCGAGCGAGGTGGAGACCGCCGTAGCCGGATTTTACCGCGATGTCGTCTCCATGTATACCTCCATCGCCAGGCCTATCCTGCTTCTCAAACATCTGGCTCACTTAACCTCCGGTAGGTCGCCCTCGCACCCGAGCCCAAACGGCATTACCCGATAACAAAGAGGGTCCCCCGCGCTGATGGTCGACGCCTCTCCCGGGTCATCAGTCCATGCTTATCCGGTTATAACCGAGAACGTGATCCATGAAGCCAAGGAGCCTATGGCTCCACGGGCATCTACGAGAAGGTCGACCTCGGGCAGTGGGGAAGCCGTCCTCGAGCATGCTTTGTTTATATCATGAAATCAATACAGAGCCGCCATTTGCCATTTGCTTTCGACGAAAGCATTAACATTGGCCAACCACTCCGGCATTCTACCTCCCGACACCCCCCGTCGAGGAGCTTGCCGACCTTCGTTTGATGGCCTGTCTCTCCGTGCGAAACTCGTGTTTTTGCTTTTGGAAACGGCTCTTGAGAGGATGGGGCTGGTATTTAGCTGCTTGGCGAGTGATGACTGCGGGTCGGAGGCCACCATGTCACCGCTCGCGGCATGTCCCCGCCTGCCTAGAACTCAGGTGAGGGGGCCTTTCGAGGCCTTCTCGCTAATTTGGAGCCGATATAGTAAGACGCCTCCGTCGTCAGCCCAATGTTACCGGTCTAAATCTCCGAGGGCTCGCCGAGCGGGGACTCGCTTTCATCACGCATATCAAGCTCACCCATGCCATTGTCGACCGCTTTTTGTTTCCATAGAGGCGATAGCATTCCTCGTGCCACTCACCGATCCCCTCGAACCGTCCTAACGCATCACTGGAATTTGATTACTGTGTGGTATGCCGAGGGGACGGCTTTTATCAAGGCTGAGAGGGCTCGCCAAAGAAAGATGTTATAGCCGATCGGCGTCCACTATGAGAAACCTTGTCAGCCGCCGTTGTCGCAAGGGGCTCCCCAAGGTTAGGCACTGGGCCTGATCGATCCCAACGGTAACACCTTTCCCGAGAACCCCCGCAGACGGTGCTGACAGTTCTAAATTTTCTCTCTTCCACCCCATTTCCTATTTAAGGCCGATGCAAAATGATGTCGGCTTCAGCCCCTGTCTACCAGACCATGGACCGCTAGACGGCCACAATCACATGGATCACCAATGGGTCGCCATGGGGTGCCGACACCCTTCCAACCAATCGTGAGAATGTGATAGTAGTGTCGATCATGCATTTTAGATAACGACCAGACTCTCCCATGTCTCCGCGATCTTATGCTGCGCAAGTACTGAGTCGAACTAGATTCTCCTCCTCCAAAGAAATCCTCCCGAGATCACGTGTGGGATTTCCCAGGTTGTCGATGGCTCGCCGGCCCGACGAGGGGTGGCGCGAGCCGGGCCCGATTCCCGTTCCGTCCGGCCTCGAGCTTGGTTCCTCAAGATATAAAACGCCAGAGATACCCGCGCTGTATCGTGACATTTCATTCTTCAATCAGATACATTGTCCGTGGCGATGTCCATAGTCCCCGTGGAACTCGCAGCATTTGAGTTATCTCAGAAGTGGATTTGATTTCATCTCGCTACCGCCATCTTAGGAATTGCTCGCCCGCATCATGCAGAACTCGCGTATATCGAGGCCGTTAAGGGAGTGAAGTGCCGAGGTGAATGCGCGCCGCCGCCTTTCGTTGTGACGGCCCAGCGATCCCTAAGATTCCTCGTCTCAGTGGGATCGCTCCCGCTTCTCGCCCCGAGATTTTCTCCGCCCCGCTTCGCTCCGTCCCGCTGCCTGGCTGGTTTTTTGCCCTGCTAGCGGAAGAACTTTCCTCTTCGATAGGAGGGCTCTCTCCGTTTATGTATTTTTCATTGCAAGAACCCTCACACGCAACTCGAGGGTTCTTTGAGATAGAGAATATAAGGCTTCCGATCGCATCCCAACCCCGCTTATGAAGGCCGCGGATACGAACTTTTCGCTGGCACATCTATCTTCAAGGACTCGGCATTAAACCGTTGCACGTATGACTTCAAATCTCTCTGTAGAGCCCCGGGCCGATGGTTACCGCATGGTAACTCGGCTTCCTGTATGTCCTAGCCCCGATGAAGTGGGAGACGAACGCGATTGATAACTCTCTGAACGAGGAAATCGTTGAAGAGGGGATTCTGTTGAACCGTGCCAGCTCTGCCTTTTAAGGTGGTGGCGACGCCCCGCACCACCGTGGTCCGATACCCATGCAACTCCATCCGATTCTTAGGTATTGAGATGGCTCATCGGATCTTTGACGCCATCGAACGCCTACTCGAGGCATCCTCGACCTGGCCGGAGCGGGCAAATTTAGCACCTGTGGCGAAGGTGATTCTGCTTCTCACGCACCAAGGTATCCATGGTGTCCGGGTGCGCCTTTAACTACCTCCTTAGCATGGCTTGCCTTGTCGAGGTCCCCAACCTTGCCCCATGTCCCGCTTCCTCGATCGTAAGTGATGTTGCGTAGCTCCAATGCTCGCCATCGCCCCTCTCGTGTAACGTCGGGCTTTCTCTCCCCTACCGGCTAGTTGTGAGCCGTGCCCCTGGTCGACTAGATTCGCCCCTCGCTTCCGGCATTTCTGGAACGCGATAAATGGGCTGTTCTCGCGCGGAGGAATATCAGGACTTCCGCAGTCTCAGCCTTCTCTGGGGTGTTGTATTTGTTCCGAAGTTGTTCTATCTCCTTACCAAGCGCCGGCTGACAAGGCGAGCGCTTCCACTTCGCTTCAGGTTAGCCTGACGCTTCCGCCGCCCCGTGGTCGCCGTCCGTATCTCTCCGGTGGATCCGCATCCTTGCAGGATTAGCGTGCTCCCGGCCGCGGTTCCTAGTTGATACCATCAAGAATCGAGAAATCATTATGTTTGTGTAAGAACAACTGCTCCTACGCACTGGCGCCTAACTCGGGATGATGCTTTTTTCAACCTAACTCGGGCCGGGAGGCGTGTGGGGGCCGCCGGGCCGGACCCCGATTGTTCAGGGGCCGGGAGCGCAGGCCTCCGGGATTGTCCGGTCGAGGCAGGGATTGCCGACTTTGATCCGTTGTGCCCTGAAGTACTTCTCCGCAAAACCAGAAAAAGTGGGGTCGGCGAGGTTTTGCCCGCAGCCGCCCGACGCCAAAGCCGATTCTCTCCTTGAGAAAGAGAGAATGCTTGTGAGTTACAGATTTATGATCCTAATCAAATAAGTATCTTTCACCGAAACGCCTCAGATTTATAAAAGCCTTACGATCGTCTACTACTCGTGGTCCTCCCATTGGAGGATACAAGTCACATCAAGCAATTTTAGATTTAGCAAACTGATTAGTCAAAGCGGAGTTTATTCTGGGATAATCCTCATTCTTTATCGGGAGGATTCCCACTCTGTCTGCCTTTCATTACTTTCTTTCTCGAACCCACGATATCAGGACTCCGATGGAATGGTGCTATTATCTTTGCGAATATTCTATCTTTTTGCTATCGCAAGGATTTTGGCCGATCGGGTCAATATGGCCTCCCTTTCTATTTTTCCAAAAACCCATGTTCGGGCCTAATGGTTCTAATTCTCCTACCGCTACAGTGACATGCAGTAGGCACGGCCCCATTGCTCTATCGGGCTAGCGAGTGGGATACTCGGTCCAATTTTATATCCCCATCAAGTTTAATAATTTTAATAGGTAAATTTTAAACTTAAAAATTAAGTAAATTTATACTATAATTTCTTCAGCGCTTTTCTTTCAAATTATCATTATTATTATTTTGAAAAGATTCAAATTATTTTTGAGAAATAGACGTATTGATAAATTCTACTTATAAGAATGATATATAGCTTGACTTGAAGTTCATTGATATATTAAAAAGAATTACTTGTATGTAGAATGAAAGTTGAGTTAATTTTTTAATAAATTTAATTACTTTTTAATATAATATAATAAATTATTTCCATTGAAATCCGAATCTTTTCGCTTTTCGCTTTTATCATTTTAATGTTGAGGCTCTGTTAGGCTTTTGGACAAATTGAGTAAAGCTAAATTAGAAGAATTTTAGAAATTTGAAACATTATTATTTATTTATATTTTGCTTGGCTATCATAAGTCAATATTGAATTATGAACTAGAAATATGATCAGTTTGTCATAAATATGATGAGTAGGATTGAAATAAAATATATTTGAATAAAAAAAATCATCTGAAATCCCACAACTATCGTTCCAACTTTCAACACGTGTAAAATTAGTTGCCCTAATGTTGAAGTTTAAGGTTCAAAGGTGGTGAGAATAGACCTCTCTGTTTTACTTCACATAGTTTTATCAATATCATCCTGCGGCGGCGGCGGCACGTTTAACAGTAATAATGTCGTCTCTGGCTGGCCGTCTCCGCCGTATCTTCACCGCACCTCTGCCGCCCGCCACTAAAACTCCAACTAAAACCACCCCACCTCCGCCGGGCACCACTAAAACTCCAGCTAAAACCACCGCATCTCTGACGGCGACCTCTGAAACTCCGGCTAAAACCACCGCACCTCTGCCGGCGACCTCTAAAGCTCCGGCTAAAACCATCAAGCGTTGGTCTTTCAACTACTCTACACCTACAGAAATGGTCGAGCAGTTCAAGAAATTCTCAGACTCCAACCGATTCCGGTCCCGCGCCAAGTTATACGAGAAAGCGGTCCTCGCATTAGCCATTGCCGAAAAATTCTCATCCATCGAAGAAATCCTGGAGCACCAAAAACAGTACAAGGAGATCTCCACCGAAACCTTCGCAGTCCGGCTCATTACCCTGTATGGAAAAGCGGGTATGTTCGAACATGCCCACAAACTGTTCGATGAAATGCCGAAGCTGAACTGCGAGCGCACCGTCATGTCTTTCAATGCTCTTTTGTCAGCGTGTGTTAATTCGAAGAAGTTTGATAAGATTTCTGGGTTTTTTCAAGAGTTACCGGCCAGCTTGGGGATTGTCCCCAACGTTGTTTCACACAATATTATTGTCCATGCATTTTGTGAGATGGGATCATTGGATTCAGCACTTTCGGTGCTTGATGAGATGGAAAAGGTTGGCTTAGAGCCTGATTCGATTACGTTTAATACCCTTCTCTTCGCATTTTATCAGAAAGGTAGCTATGCTGATGGCGAGAAGATATGGGATTTAATGAAAAAAAAGAATGTTGCTCCTAACGTTAGAAGTTACAATGCCAAGTTGGGAGGACTGGTTTCAGAGAGTAGAATGTCAGAAGCCGTTGAATTGTTTGATGAGATGAAGACCAGTGGGATCAAACCTGATGTGTTCACTCTTCATTTTTTGATGAAAGGCTTTTGCAATGCTGGGAACCTTGAGGAATCTAAAAGGTGGCTTAAGAATTATGAAAATGGAAAGGTTTCCATTCGCTACGTACATGATAATCATCCCATTTCTTGTTGAAAATGGTGATTTTGAAATGGCCGCTGATCTTTGCAAGGTGGCCTTCAGGAGGCGCTGGCTTATTGAACCAGCTTTATTGCAGCAATTGGTGGAGGGGTTGGTTAAGGAGTCAAAAATTGAAGAAGCAACTGAGCTTGAGGAATTAGCAAAGTTGAAGAGGAAGTTTCAAATTACGCTGGAACTACCTTCTTCAGATAAAAAATAGTATATCTCTTTGTTGAATTTTTGCAGTGGTTAACACCACAAGTTTCTGGTTTTGGCTCATGGTAGCTTCTGTTTACTTTTTATCCAGTGTGTTAAATATGTTCAGAGACTTCACCAAACTGAAACGGAATATGGAAGAAGAAAGATGTTTTCTGTTATTCATCTATGCCGAATATTACAAGAAGTGTAAATATATACCAAGTAAGAATCCAAAAGAGCCAAAACCGTCTAACTTAGCTTAAATGATAATAACCCAGGAGTCTAGTAAGCTACATGCTGACTAAGTTGCTGAACTACTACTACATACATGATATCCGGGCGTGTCATGGTAACGTAAAGAAGTCTATGATAGCGATCGGGATTCGGGAGGAGAGGAGATTCATAAGAAAATTTGTGATCCTTAGGCATTGGAGTAGAAGCCATCTTAGCATCCAACATCCCAGTATCCTTGAGAATGTCCATTACATATTTGCGTTGATGGACATACATACCTTCAGAACCTTGGGCGATTTCCAATCCAAGAAAATACTAGGCATATCCAAGATCTTTGATAGTAAAAACTGAATCAAGAAATTGTTTGACTTGAATAATATCTGCCTCATCAGTTCCCGTAATAAGACATCATCAACATAAACTAAAAGGGCAAAAAATGAATGAGTAGTCCTCTTAATGAATAAACAATGGTCATGAGTAGATTGAGTGAAGCCAAATTGTGTAAGTTTGGAGCGTAATTCAAGATTTCATTGCCTAAAAGCCTTCTTTAAACCATAGAGAGAACAATGTAGCTTGCAAACCTAACCAGGTGCAGCCTTACTGTAGCCTTCAGGAGGAAGCATATATACCTCTTCATTGAGAAATCCATGGAGGGAATGCATTGTTAAGATGTAGTTGATGTATTGGCCAAACCTTTGATGTACAAATGGTTAAAAACAAACCAAACTGTGATCAGTTTGGCCACAGGAGAGCATTGGTCATTGTAATTTGTTCCCTCAATTTGATGGTAGCATTTGACCACCAGGCGTGCTTTAAATTTGTCCAAGGGGCCATCAGGATGAAACTTAGTTTTATAGGCCCATTTTGAGCCGATTGGGGTCTTACCAGGGGGTAGGTTAATAAGATCCCAAGTGTAATTGTTGTCTAAGGTCATAAGTTTACAATCCATGGCCTGCACCCAATGGGGATCTTTGCAGGCTTGTTTGTAGGATGTAGGCTCAGAGAAAGTAGAAATGTTAGCTGACAATGAT
Organism: Tetrastigma voinierianum; assembly: GCA_016808115.1. Lineage (NCBI taxonomy): Eukaryota > Viridiplantae > Streptophyta > Magnoliopsida > Vitales > Vitaceae > Tetrastigma > Tetrastigma voinierianum. The sequence continues at coordinate 395,075 of JAEQBH010001029.1, forward strand.
AGAAAAGGGGCAAACATTGTATTAGAGGGAAGAGAAACAACACCCTCAGACTGAGTAGTAGTGGCAGAGGCAAAATAAACTACAAAGTCAAAGAGCCAAAAAGGTGTTTTGTGCAGATGCATGGTTGTTGCGTCCGGGCACCACAGGTGGGGGAATGATGGGAGGTGAGGGGGCATGAAGGGATGATCAGGAAGGAGAGGAAGGAGGGATAGAGGAAGTAATTATAGGGGATGGAGGGGTGGGAGGGGGAGGTGTAGGAATTGAAAGATTGGTGTCATCCATGGAAAGTGCTGGTAAGGACAGAGACATGGAGGGGGAAGGAAGAGATTGGAATGGAAAAATGTGTTCGTGAAAGATGATATCTTGGGAGACAAAAATGTGTTTAGAAGAAACATCATAGAGTTTGTATGCTTTCAGACCAGGAGAGAGGCCAAGAAATACACATTTAATGGCACGAGGAGCAAACTTATCTTTGTGAGGATGTGTATTGGTGGCAAAACAAAGATAGCCAAGAACTCGTAGAAGAGTGTAATCAAGGGCCTTATGATGAAGCAGCTCAAAAGGAAGAGAAGAAGGTAACCGATTGATTATAGAAGTGACCATAAGAATGACATCACCCCAAAAGGAAGGAGGAAGACAAGCTTGAAACATCAGTGAGTGACACATCTAGGAGGTGGCAATGCTTGCGTTCCACAACACTGTTTTGCTGATGAGGATTATAAGGGCAACTTCGTTGATGAAGGATTCCTTGGAATGAAGGAGAGATTGAAGGCGAGAGCTTAGAAACTCACCACCATTATCAGTACGTACAGTTTTGATATGAGAGTGGAACTATGTGGCAACCATTCTAATGAAAACTGAGAAGATATGAAAAACATCAAATTTGTGGTGTATTAGAAAAGTCAAAGTAGCCCTACTAAAATTATCAACAAAAGTGAGGAAAAACCGAGCCCCAATAAGAGATGGAACCTTGTACGGTCCCCAAACATCCATGTGTAGCAGTTCAAAACACATGTAGTAGAATGGATTTTACTAACTGGAAAAGGCAGTCGTGACTGCCTAGCAAGTGGGCAAACATGGCATGTAAATGAGGGTAAAGAGAGATGCTTACAAACATGTAAATGTTTGAGAGTGCTGGAAATGTTTGAGAGTGCTGGACGAAGCATGTCTTAGACGTTGGTGCCAAAGTAGGGAGGCAATATCCAATTTTACTTCTCAGTATCCTTTATGTGGAATGCTATGTTTCTTACATTTTCTTAGTGTGATAACCCCAAATATTTCACACTTTCTTTCAACTCTCCGTGGGTTGAAAGCTAATTGCTGCCTCACAGCTCTGATCCATAGGAATTGTCACCTCTCGAGCCTGTTCTGCTACTATTACTTGAATGCCTAGACAAAATGTTGAAGTTGGAGAAAGAATCCAACTGGCGTAAATTACTGCAGCTTCTATTGGTTGAAAAATGTGTGATGGTGAAAAAATACACTTTTTTGCCAACACTTAATAGGAATTAGCAATGGGAGAAAAATTTTCTCCAGATGAAATGGCTGCTGTTGCAGCAACAATGAATGGGGCTGGACCCCACAATTTGCAATGAAAGATTCTGTAAAGCTACTTAACAATCAAGTAGAGCTTCAATCAAGTTGAGCTTTTGGATGATCTGAAAGCTGCATTAATTGGTTATGATAGAAAGGGAAAAAAAAAAGAAAGTTTTCCTAATCTGGGCCTGAGTATGGACTAGGTGTTGGATAGTTTGTTTATTTATTTATTTTAATTAAAAAGTCACCTATAGTTATCTATTAAAAGGTACCTATTAGTTATACAGTTATCTATTAAAAAGGTACCTACAGTTATCTGTTAAAAGTTACGTATGTTAATCCCTTAAAAGGTGGTTTACAGTTTTTTTTTTCTTTTTTAAAAAAGTATTAATAGATGCCAACGCTTCCCTAAGAGTCATATGAAGTCTATAAATAAAGTAAGAGTATTATGACGTAATAATTGTATCAAGAAACTAATTTCTCTTAGGCTTTGTTGTATCTCGAGGGTGTGTATTGCCATTCAAACCCTATTTTGCAAAGTTAAGTGGGGCAATTAACTCCTAAAAGAAAGTGTTAATCACGCCTCAAAAGCCATATCCCTATTTTCTACGTTCTTCTTCTCGCTCTGTTCCCTATTTTCTAGTAGGGTTTTGGTCTTTCCTCGCTCAAATAATTTTAGGAGTTAATCATGACAACAACAGAAAATCACCCCGACATCTGCTACAAAGTCATGGAATCAAGACTTGTAAAACTGACGCTCAATGGAACAAATTATTCTCACTGAAAGACAAGATGATTTTTCCTGATCAGCTCAAGATTGTCTATGTGCTTGATCCTAATCACAGAATTTCACTCGCTACTCCCCGATGATTCCGACTGCTAAAGCCGAGACGGGCGGAAGAAGATGAATTGCTCTCAGAGAGGACACATTCGCAATTTTTTAGACCACTTGCGCGGGACTTTATTTGTTTCATCAAGTCCCCAAGAGAGATTCCTGAATGCTTTGAGTTCCAATACAATAATCGAAAACAAGGAGGAGAAATTTCTTGCAATTTAAATATTTTGAATTTAAATGGTTGATTATGGTCGTTCTTGATCAAGTGCATGAGTTACAAATTTTTAGCTTCAAAATTAAAGTGGACTTGAGGTTGAAATTCTTAGTTTATTAAAAGTAGCAAGTAATCATTGCAAAATCGCTTCTCGTTTGAATGATTATAGGAACAAGTTGATGCATTCCTCCCCAAAGTTTCACATTGACTGGGCCATGTTGTCTACGACCAGAAGAGGAAACTCGAATTCGAGATGGAAGAGGGAAGCAGATTGTTTCTGGTTATAATCCAAAAGTGAATTATATTGATTCAATAAGGCCTGATGGGGGAGGAAAGAAAAGAAAATATACTAAGTCTGTTTCTAATACTAACAAAGATTCCAATTCAAAGAAAAACAAGACTTGTTTTCACTGTAAAAAGAAAGGTCATTTTAAGAAAGAATGGTGTTTCAAAATAGGCAGATGAAGAAGGACCTATGCAAGTTCTAGTAACAAAGCACTGTCAATAAGAGGAAATAAAGAACTTGTGGCTATGGTTTTAGATGCAAATTAGCATGGTTACCGAAGTGCATATGGCTGTTATTATCAATCAGCAAGAGTCAGGTTTTATCTCTAAAAAAGTAACCGTCCATATTTGCAAATGAAAAGAATATGTTCAAAGATTATGAAGTTGCTAGTGCTGACATGGGGCGCTGATGGGAAACTCAAATGCTGCCACGTCTGCGGAAAGAAACTATAGAGATCTTCTTCACTTCCGGAAAGAACACTTAATCACTGTACCATGTTCCCGAAATAAGGAAAATTTAGTTTCCGCAAATTTGCTATGTAAAAGGGGATTAAAGTCAGAGAATCGATGTTTATCCTCTCTAAGAATGGGGGTCTTTGTCGTAAAAGGTATGCTTGTGGATGGAATGTTCAACTTTCTCTGTGAAACATTTTCATTAATACAATAAAGATGTTGTTTCGCTTATGCTATTGATTCCTCTATTTTCTTGCATGCGCACGTTTAGCACATGTAAACTATAGATCATTAAAATTTATGGCCAAACATGGTTATATTAATTAATAAGATGCCGAATATGATAAGTGTGAAACATGTGTATCCAAGCAAAATGACTAGTTGCCTTTTCCAAAGTCGATAGACATAATCGAATTGTCGCACTAATTCATTCTAATGTGTGAGTTGAATGGCATTTTAACTAGAGGATGAGCCAGGTACCTTGTTACTTTATAGACGATCATTCAAGATATACATATGTGTATCTTATGAAGAATAAAATGAGGTCTCTTTGATAAGTTTGGCATTACAAATCCTTATGAAAACTGGAAGGAAAGAAAATTTTTAGCTCTTATGATAGAGGTGAGAATACTTTCTACCGAATTTTGTTTCTTTTTGTGAACAACATGGAATTCATATACATGAAACAAGTGCCCTTACATAATTCCCAACAAATGAAGCTTAAGAAATAATCTAAAAATAGAGTCATTAGTTGATATGTGAATCTATGATTCTAAGTGCTAAGTTACCAAATTAATTTATAGGGTGAAGCACTAAGTGCTTGCTGTATACATAATCGAATTCCTTCTAGGAAAGCCAAAGTGGTCCCCATATGAATTGGGGAATGGTCGAAACCAAATTTAAATTATATTAAAGTATGGGATGTCTAGCATTTTATAGAGTCAAGGCATCCACAAAGAACCAAATTATAGGGATTTAGGCTCTTAAAAGTGTGCTCAGAGGGTTGCGTTAAAATCCAAAGCTTACAGACTATTGGATTTAGATTCTAATGTTATAGTAGAATCAAGAGATGTTCATTTCATTGAAAATAAGTTTCGTCATGATTCTACTTATGAGTTAGGAACTTGCACAAACACAAATTAGAGATAATCTAGGAATGAACTCTTAGTTCTAACTTAGGCTTGTCATTAAATTCAAATGTTGCCTAACTAGTATAGATAAATCAAGTCAAACTCAAGAACAAGTTGACTTAAGAAGAAGTCAAAGGTTCAAAAGAAAAGAATTAGATTCCATTTTATTTCTTCAAGCTATTGTCTTCCTTTGTTGAAGGTGATAGGAAAAATGTTACAAATAAAACTCTATAGTGTTATCTATAGATGATCCAAGTCTTTCTCTTTAAAGCTATGACTTCAAGAGAGATGTTACATTCTCGGGAAAGAGGCAATAAATAATTAAATGGATTCATTAATATCTAATAATACTTGATATTAGTAGATTTGCCTCAAGGATCAAAAAAAACCTGCAGTTGTAAGTGGGTGTTTAAAGAAAATATACACCGATGGATCCATTCAAACTTTTAAGGCTAGATTAGTAGCAAGGATTTAACAAAAGGAAGGTGGATTATTTTGACAATTTATGCACCAAGCAAGATTTCACTGACATTAGAGTCTTGTTAGCTCTGTGCATCCAGATATAACTTATGTGTTCATCGATGATATAAAACATCATTTTAAAATTAAATTTGATGAAGAAGTTTATATGAACAAACTCAGGGTTTCACATTTAAATGAAAAGTGGTAAACTAATTAAGTCTGCATGACTTCTAAGCAAGTACCAAAACAATGGCATGAAAAGTCGGATTCTCAGAATCTTAGAATTTGGTTTTTGGAGTACAACACTGCCTGGCTAAATGCATTTATTCTAAATTCGCGTAAAATTATGGGAGTTATTATTTGTCTCATGCCGGATGATATGCTTGGTTATTTTGGCACAAACATGTTAGGTGTAAATGACACTAAAAAAGTATCTATCTTCAAGGTTCCAAATGAAAGATTTAAATGAAGTAGGTACAATCTTGGGTGTTAAAGTTAAGAGACATAGTGGGGGGTTTTTCTCTTTGTCAATCTCATTACATTGAAAAGGTTTTATCAAAATTCAGTCATTTAAATATTAAAGAGGCAAACAACCCATATGATGTCTCATCTAAGTTGACCAAAAATAATGGTTGAGAAGTTGCTCAAATTGAGTATGCTAGTGCAATAGAAGTTTGATGGCGCTATGCATTGTAATTAGACCATGATAGTATTAGTATCAGATAAACTTTCAAGATTTATGCTAGTCCAGTGTTGGAGTATTAAGTTTATAGCAAGAGTTTTTGGTTATCTCTAAAAGAATCCAAGAATTTAGGACTATTCTATAATAATTTTCCTCAGATGGAAGGATACATCATAATGTTAGCTGGATTTTTACATTATAAGTTAATGACAATAAGTCAACTTTGATGGTTTTTACATTGGCAGGTGGTGCTGTTTCGTGGGCATCAAAGAAACAAACATGTATAACTCATTCTACAATGGAGTCCGAATTTGTTGCCTTAGCTGCAGCAAGCAAGGAGGCAGAATGGTTGAGAAATCTTTTGCTTGACATAGAGTTGTGGTTGGCCAACGGATGCCACCTATTTCTCAGGACCGCGATTGCTGCGACAACATCTAAAGCACTTAATAAAATATATAAATGGAAAGTCTAGACATATAAGTTTAAGGCATGAATTTGTAAGACAATTGATTTCTGAAGGCATTATTACTATTGTCTATGTGAGATCATGTAAGAATCTAGCAGATCCTTTTACAAAAGCGCTTTCAAGAGATTTAATAAGGAGTACATCTGCTGGAATGGGCTTGAAACCATTCACATGAAATTTATCATTGATGGGAACCCAATCTCTAATTAGAATTACTTTACCAATAAAGAGATTTAATGGGTAAAAAACAAATTGATGATAAATAGTTTGAGTACTTAGGTCTATAAAAAAGTACGATGATCATCAAAAGGATGAGTGTGATAGCTTAGGCACTCTTAATGGAGCTATTTTTAAATGGAGTTTCACCTATATGAACATGAGAAGTGGTGCCGCTTCTGACAAAGTTGAATAACTTTGTAAATGTTCAAGAAGTCGACGGAGCATACGACCATAATAGCCGCTTATATCATTAAAAGAATATTTCTTCTAAGCTTTTCATAATAACATGTGTATAGCATTTCCTGCTCTACGGATAAAATCACAGTTTAAAACTTGGGTTACTACCGATTTTATTGTAATCTAATTGCTTATACTAATTGAAGGTTTGAAATGAGAGTTACCTTTTGTATGCGTGTTATTATTAAAAAACTTGTCTTCTTGCTAAACAAACTAAGTAGGATCATTGGATAGCTTGTTATTTATTTATTTTAATTAAAAGGCACCTATAGTTATCTATTAAAAGGTAAATTCTATTAGTTATACAACTATTCATTAAAAGGTAATTTAAGTAGTTATCTGTTAAAAGTTATGTATATTAACTTTTAAAAAGGTGCCTACAGTTTTTTTTTCTTTTTTTAAAAAAAAAAATTATTAATAGATGCCAACAGTTTCCCAAGAGTCACATGAAGTGTATAAATAAGAAGAGTATTATGACAGAGAATAATTAGATTGCAAACTAATTTCTATTAGACTTTGTTGTATCTTGAGGGTGGATTGCCATTCAACCCTATTTTGCAAAGTTAAGTGGGGGGCAATTAACTCCTAAAAGAAAGTGTTAATCACGCCTCAAAGCCATCCCTATTTTCTACGTTTTCTTCTTCTGCCTAAACTCCCCATTTTCTAGGTTTTGTCTTTCTGCCTCAACACTAGGGGCTGCGGCGCAATGTTTAACAGTAATATTGTCTTCTCTGGCTGGCCGTCCCCGCCGTGTCTTCATCGCACCTCCGCCGGCCACCACTAAAACTCCATCTAAAGCCTCCGCACCTCTAAAACTCCGGCTAAAACCGTCAAGCGATTGTCTTTCAATAAGTATAAACTTAAAGAAATGGTCAAGCATTTCAAGGAATCCTCAGACTCCGAGCAATTCCGGTCCCGCTCCAAGTTATACAAGAAAGAGGTCCTCAAATTAGCCTCTGCCGAAAAATTCTCATTCATCGAAGACATCCTGGAGCACCAAAAACAGTACAAGGAGATCTCCACTGAAGTCTTCGCAGTTCGACTCATTACCCTGTATGGGAAAGCGGGTATGTTTGAACGTGCCCACAAACTGTTCGATGAAATGCCGAAGCTGAACTGCGAGCGCACCTTCAGTTCTTTCAATGCTCTTTTGTCAGCGTGTGTTAATTCGAAGAAGTTTGATAAGATTGCTGGGTTTTTTCAAGAGTTACCGGCCAGCTTGGGGATTGTCCCCGACGTTGTTTCTCACAATATTATTGTTCATGCATTTTGTGAGATGGGGTATTTAAATTCAGCACTATCGGTGCTTGATGAGATGGAAAAGACTTGCTTGGAGCCTGATTCGATTACGTTTAATACCCTTCTCTACGCATTTTATCAGAAAGGTAGCTATGCTGATGGCGAGAAGATGTGGGATTCAATGGAAAAAAAGAATGTTGCTCGTAACGTTAGAACTTACAATGCCAAGTTGGGAGGACTGGTTTCAGACTGTAGATTGTCAGAAGCCGTTGAATTAATTGATGAGATGAAGACCTGTGGGATCAAACCTGATGTGATCACTCTTAATTTTGTGATGAAAGGCTTTTGCAAAGCTGGAAACCTCGAGGACGCTAAAAGGTGGTATGGTGAATTTGCGAAAAATGAGTTGCCTCCTATTCGGGCTACTTACACGATTAATAATCCCATTTCTTGTTGAAAAGGGTGATTTTGAAATGGCTGTTGAGCTTTGCAAGGAGGTCTCCAGCAGGCGCTGGCCTATTGGACTAGCTTTGTTGCAGCTGGTGGTGGAGGGGTTGGTTAAGTAGTCAAAAATTGAAGAAGCAACTGAGCTTGAGGAATTGGCAAAGTTGAAGGGGAAGTTTCGGATTACACTGGAACTACCTTCAGATAATAAAAAGTACATCTCTTTGTTGAATATTTTCAGTGATTTAACACGCAAGTTTCTGGTTTTGGCTCATGGTAGCTTCTGTTTTTCTGATCTTGCAATCTGATCAGTCGGAATTTTTAGTTTACTTTTATCCAATGTGTTAAATAAGTCTTTGATTCATAAACCAATCCCATGGCTTCCGAATCCTTCTATTCTTTCTCTCAATGTGGAAACTTGCTACCTTAGCTAGCTAGCTCTCTCAATATACATTGCGCTCATCAATGGCTTTTATAAATATATATATATTCTATATAGCACCTCACTTGCAGGAAAGTGCTTCAAAGAGATATGTTCCTCAAGGTGTGGAAGACTCTGGTTATCATCTTAACTGTACATCAAAGGAACCATCCTTGCAATTAAGGGAACCCTGCCTAAAAGAAGCTGAAAATGGTTGCTGTGAGAGGCATTCCTTGTTGAGGCGCTTCCATGAATCTGAAATCATATGGGTGTTCCTTCATATAGCACTCAATGTATATATGACCCATCAATCATGGCCGTTTTGATTCTCATCCTTCAATGAAATCAGGAATGGGTTACTGTTGAGGAACTAATTAAGGACTTTGAGGTATGAATAAACTGGTTTTGCATTATCTTGGCCCTTCCCAGGTCGTCCCAAAGTCGAAGAATGGCAGCTGTGGAAGTGATGATGCTGCTGGGGAAGCACTATTTCCAAGAGAAAGGAGTGACAAGCACTATATGTACCCTGAACTGATGATCCCATTCTTCAAGTACTTCGTGGCCCTTTTGCATATGTCCGGAGGCAAACCATTTGGCTTCTACCAGAAACGCATTGTACAAAACCTACCCACTGTGGCAATGGGTAGAAGCTGTCAATAATAGTGTTTTTAATTCTCTGTTGAAGGGTAGCTGTCAAGCATGGGATGTGGATTTGGGAAAAAAAGGTTCAGGGCAATAGGAGTTGATGGAACGTGGAAGGAGTTTTTGGCCATTTGTCTTTGGAGGATTTGGGGTTGGCGAAATGATTATATATTTAATAGTAAAGATTTCGAGCTGGATTCCTAGGTTTTTATTGTGTCTAAATATTTGTAAAAGGTGAATTCTGCTTTCTTGGTCTAAAATATTGTGAACAATGGAGCTGAGTGGTATACCACTCAATGGATTGGTTGGTCTCCTTCACCCTCAAGATGATTGCTATAAAAGTGATAGAAACTTAAGGAGTGTTTGTGAGATCAATTTGGTAATTGAATATGTGGTTTTTCAATTATGTTAGGCATTTGCTCAATAGTTGCACAGTGGAGCTTTGGGCCTTGATTCATGGTCTTCGTTTAGCATGGGAGGGGGTTCGTCTTCTTTTTTTTTTTTTAATCAGTTAGGAGGGTTTCGTCTTTGTGGGTTGAAATAGATTCTTTGCTTGCTTATCAATGGCTTATTGGACAAGATTTTCAGAATAACGAGTATTCCAATCTAATAACTGAACATCTTCATCTATTAAGACGAGATTGAAATGTCAACCTCACACATATCTAGAGAGAGAGACATCAAGTTGCGGACTTTTCGGCTAATGCCTCTATAACTGGAATTTGACAGTGAGGTCATCTCCTCCAAATGGCCTTGGACATATATTACAGCAGGATCATTTGATGGGCATACCATGGCCCCAGAAAAGTGAAATAATTTTTAAGTTCTCTTGGTTGTTGTGGGTATTCGCCCTAATGTTGAATCTATATTTATAAGGTTTAAAGGTGAGTCGGTCACACGAGCCATCAGATAGCGGCTGAGATAGGCAATATTTTACACTAAATAGTAAATACTCCGGTCTGACTCAGCATTTCCCCTTTTATTCCAATAGATCTCTGTTTTACTTCCCACAATTTTCTATCAATATCATTCTGCGGCTGCGGCGCAACGTTTAACAGTAATAATGTCTTCTCTGGCTGGCCGTCTCCGCCGTGTCTTCACCGCACCTCCACTGGCCACCACCAAAACCGCAGCTAAAGCCACCGCACCTCTGCCGGCGACCTCTGAAACTCCGGCTAAAACCATCAAGCGTTTGTCTTTCAACAACTCTACACTTAAAGAAATGGTCGAGCAGTTCAAAGAATCCTCAGACTCCAAGCGATTCCGGTCCCGCGCCAAGTTATACGAGAAAGCGGTCCTCAAATTAGCCACTGCCAAAAAATTCTCATTCATCGAAGACATCCTGGAGCACCAAAAACAGTACAAGGAGATCTCCACTGAGCTCTCGTGCCTCGACTCCCGCCACCCTTGCAGAAAAGCGGGTATGTTCGAACATGCCCACAAACTGTTCGATGAAATGCCGAAGCTGAACTGCGAGCGCACCGTCATGTCTTTCAATGCTCTTTTGTCAGCGTGTGTTAATTCGAAGAAGTTTGATAAGATTGCTGGGTTTTTTCAAGAGTTACCGGCAAGCTTGGGGATTGCCCCCGACGTTGTTTCGCACAATATTATTGTTCATGCATTTTGTGAGATGGGGTCATTGGATTCAGCACTTTCGGTGCTTGATGAGATGGAAAAGATTGGCATGGAGCCGGATTCGATTACGTTCAATACCCTTCTCTACGCATTTTATCAGAAAGGTAGCTATGCTGATGGCGAGAAGATATGGGATTTAATGAAAACAAAGAATGTTGCTCCTAACGTTAGAAGTTACAATGCCAAGTTGGGAGGACTGCTTTCAGAGAGTAGAATGTCAGAAGCAGTTGAATTAATTGATGAGATGATGACCAGTGGGATCAAACCTGATGTGTTCACTCTTAATTTTGTGATGAAAGGCTTTTGCAAAGCTGGAAACCTCGAGGAAGCTAAAAGGTGGTATGCTGAAATTGCGAAAAATGAGTTGCCTCCCATTCGGGCTACTTACATGATAATCATCCCATTTCTCGTTGAAAAGGGTGATTTTGAAATGGCCGCTGAGCTTTGCAAAGTGGTCTTCAGGAGGCGCTGGCTTATTGAACCAGCTTTATTGCAGCAGGTGGTGGAGGGGTTGGTTAAGGAGTCAAAAATTGAAGAAGCAACTGAGCTTGTGGAATTGGCAAAGTTGAAGGGGAAGTTTCAGATTACGCTGGAACTACCTTCAGATAAAAAATAGTATATTTCTTTGTTGATTTTTTGCAGTGATTTATCACCGCAAGTTTCTAGTTTTGGCTCATGGTAGCTTCTGTTTTTCTCATCTTACAATCTGATCAGTCTGATTTTTAGTTTACTTTTATCCAGTGTGTTAAATAAGTCTTTGATTCATAAACCAATCCCATCTCTTTGTTGAATTTTTGCAGTGATTTAATACCGCAAGTTTCTGGTTTTGGCTCATGGTAGCTTCTGATTTTCTGATCTTACGATCTGATCGGTCGGATTTTTAGTTTACTTTTATCCAGTGTGTTAAATAAGTCTTTGATTCATGAACCAATCCCATAGCTTCCGAATCCTTCTCTTCTTTCTCTTAATGTGGAAATTTACTACCCTAGCTAGCTAGCAAGTATGAAGAAACATTCCTGTACTCATACATTGCTTACATCAATCTTATATATTATTTTTTTGTATCTCTATAGCACCTCACTAGTAGGGAAATGCTTCAAAGAGAAGGGACTTCATATGTTCCTCAAGGTGTGGAAGACTCTGGGTATCATCATAACTGTACATCAAAGGAACCATCCTTGCAATGTTAAGGGAACCCTGCCTAAAAGAAGCTGAAAATGGTTGCTGAGAGAGGCATTCCTTGTTGAGGCGCTTCCATAAGTCTGAAATCATATGGGTCACGTTTTGTCGTGCATTTTCCATGGAAGAGCCCTGGTGTTCCTTCATATAGCACTCAATGTATGACCCATCATGGCCATTTTGATTCTCATCCTTAAATGAAATCAGGAATGAGTTAGTGTTAAGGAACTTATTAGAGACTTTAAGATGTGAATAAACTGGTTTTGCATTACCTTGGCGCTTCCCAAGTCGTCCCAAAGTCGAAGAATGGCAGCTGTGGAAGTGATGATGCTGGGAAAGTTATCGACCAGTTCCACATTTCTCCTGGTTATGCCATGGCCTAAGAGGAAGAAGGAGTGAACAAGCACTATATGTACCCCTGAACTGATGACCCCATTCTTCAAGTACTCGTGGGCCTTTGGAACATGTCCGGAGTCAAACCATTTGGCTTCTACCAGAAACGCATTGCATAAACTCACCCACTGTAGCAACAAAGAGGAGCTGTTTAACACCGGTGCTTTTTAATTCTCTTGAAAAATCAATATCCATACACATACGATATGCAAGCATATCTACTAACTACGATATCGTTCTCATTCGAAATTCAGCGACTTTTCGTTTTAACATTATCGCTACTTGGCTGGAAAGTAAGCTTCATATTTATATAATATCATAAGCTTTATCTCATATCTCGATGGCACATGCCAAACATACCGCCTTCGTGAGAATTCACTGGTTTCCAGCCGCAAGTTTTGTGGACCTTGTTGCTGATTTCATTTGTGATGTCATCTAGAATCTTGAAGCATATCTTCATGTAGTTTGGTAGCTTCTCGAAAGCAGCTATATCCCATCTGCAATCAAGGCAAAGATTAACGGGTCAATATGGTGGAACTTTGAAGCCGGTGAAGAATGGATTAATTTCATTGTTGATTCCTACTTATTGACAGCTTCTGTGAAGAGAGTGAGCTCATCAAGCGTCCCATAAACATCAAAAATGTCATCGATTATGTAGATCATAGAGATGGGTTTTGTGAGCTCTATCCTTTGATCAGACAAGCTTGGATCCGGGAGGATTGCCATGGGCCACATGTACCATTTTAGTGGTTGGTCTCTTGCAAGCTTCAACTCCTCAGCCAAACCTAGGTCCTTCCACCATCTAATCATATGATGGGTATTTACTATTAGAGAAGTCTCATAAATATATTAAAACAAATAATTTTCATAAAATATAATTAGGATAAAGAGATGGAGCAACAATTGAGGTCATAGATTAGCAAAAATGATTACCACCCACTTTAAAATTTGAAGTAATTCCCGCTGGTGTGTGGATTGAACCATATTGAAATCCGTTTTTGCAAGTTCTTGCAAGACAGTCATCCATCCATTTTGTCCCTGTAAGTCGTTGAGGAAGGTTTTGGCCATGAACCTGGCCAAGCTCTTATGATAGGGATGCTCCAATGTGTGCTCAACAAATGTAGCTTCCTGGTGATCAAGATGTTCCAACCCTGCTTTAAGCATTGAGCTGCTGAATCTTTCGGCTTCGTCAAGAATATCTTCTCCTTCTATTCTTAGTTGTGAAGCTTCATATAAACCCAGCAAACCCTTGATATCTTTTCTGAGATCTTGTTTAAACTTCCCCTCCTTGTTCTTGAACTTGTTAAACACATCTATCAATAAGCAATAGACAGTAAGTTTCCATTCCGAAAACAAATGTAGCTGAAGTCAAAAGAAATCCCACCTGCAGGCACATGAAAACCTTGTTGTCTTAATAGCCGAAATCGAAGAGCAACCTCGTAGAGATCCTGAATGCTCTCACCATGATTGCTGACATTCATATACTGTCTCTGTAAAATTGCTTCAATCTCCTCGTTGAAGTGGTAGTCAATGCCGAACCGTTGTACGGCATCAATCATCTTCAGGCCTTCCACCCCATTCTCTCCAGTTTCTCTGAATGCATTTCTAACTTCATCGAATCTTTGTGCGTGTTTGACGTAAAATTCATCCTGTAACAGCATCTCCAATCACACTCAATAAAATAGTTATTCAAAATATATTTAAATATTAAATTCACTATTTTGGCCAAGAACTTTTTGTAAAATAAGTTCACTCTTAACCACACTTCTATTTTACACCCAATTTTCACCAACTTCTCCAATCATTTAAAAAAAGAACATATATATATGCAGAAGAGATGTGGTGGCAAAAACGCAAAGAGAGAATTGTAGGAAATTCTCAAACGCTCACCACACTACGGAAACATTCGGCACAGAGAATGTAGACGGACAGAAATGGCCAAGAGACCATGGTTGACCAAATTAAACTGGGCTAAAAAGAAGTAAATAGAGAAATGGCCGAGATGCCAAAGAGATGAGTGTCAGCCATAAGAATTAAAAAAAAAAGAAGTAAAAAGAAAACGAAACCCGATCGAGATGCAAACTTAACAGTAAAGCTAAGATGTTGAACATGATGGGTGTGCTTTCTTAAGGGCTTATAAAGCGAGGTGCGATCCTGGGCGACACTCCATTTCTGAGAAGCAGGCCACAGAGGCACCACATTGTTGAATTTGGACTGCCCAAACTCTGTGATTTTGTTGGGACCACCTGATGGAATGGAGAAAGCATAAACGGCACCAGAGTATCCCATTGGGAGAGGGAGCGAGAAGGAAATCTAACTTTTCATAAAGAGAGAACAAAAGGATTAGAGTTTACGTTGTAGATACAGCACAGCATAGAGGACCAAATTTATAAAACCTCAAAAGAAGCCATATCTTTCACGTTCCAAAATTTAAGTCGTTTTTCACGAGTGTACGAGAAAAAATTGCTGTCAATTCAACGTAATGGTGTAAAGACGGAGGGCAAGGAACATAATATTGATAATTATGGATATATGAGTAATTAGATTTTACGGATATATCGATAAATATCTATGAATATTTTAATCTTTTAAAATTCGCTAGAAATATTTTGTTGGTATAAAAAGATATAAATAAGCGAATATCTTGTAAAGGCTAGAAATTGATTTCTGGAAAAATAAGCGAAAATCGTGATTTCGTTCTGAAATTGTTATTCATTAAAAATCAATTTATTCTCTAGATCTCGGATGTGAAGCAGGATTACGCAGATTAGAATCGTCTCGTAGAAATCTAAGCTATACGTAAAATTTCGTAGAATTCAAGGCAGTCGGGTTGGCGCGTTTTAAGGCGTCGCGGTTCGGGTCTTGAGTAAAGCGATTTCGATGCGACAAGTACGCATTATAACACGTCTTCGTAATCTTAGAGTGGTATGAGTAGAGGAAATGATGAAAATGGTGTAGAGATAGTCATAGAATATCAAATCTGGGAAATGAAGGGACTTAATGGGCATTTTGGGAATTGTTTAAGTCACTAAAGGACAAAAGAGCGTAGTGAAACTTGTCTTTAAGCAAAAGGAAAAACTGAGAGGGAGGGTGTTGTTTAGAAACTAGATCTCATTTTAGAGGAGTGTCTTCCTTCTCTCTGGGTTTTACGAGACGATCAGGCGGGTCGGCGGTCTTCGGAATGAGGAGGCTATCGCGGAGGAGGGGCACGCGTGGAGTCTTTGGGTTGGGAGTTTATCAAACTCCCGAAGGTAGGGGTTTTTCTCCTACTTGGGTTTTATTCTTTGTTTAAGTCTTATGTTAATGTTAGGTTGATTGAGGCATGAGCAGTAGTTTGTTCGAGTCATAAAGCCAGCCAGAGACCAGAGATTTATATGAATTTTGAAACCCAAGGTAGCGGTAGTAATTGCCCTGCATTTAGTTGGGGTGTCAAATTGTGCTTTGCATAATAAATCATGTATTGGTTTGTGTGAAATGGAAATGACCGTGAAACCGGGTTCACAGAGTGAGCCGATAAATTGATCTTTAGAAGGAATAGTAACCTAGAGTTTTCTTGTTCTAGAAGCAGGTGATCACAAAATATTTTTTGTGTGTGAGATATGTGTTTGGTCGGAGTGATTCAGAGATTGCTCGTGTATGATCATTAGCGAGGGAGAATTTAATTTTGATGTATGAATTGATTTATTACGCTAGCGTGATTGTGTGATTGGATATTATGTGGATATATGCATGTTTACGTATTTGCATGTGATTAAATTGTATTGGAATTAGCATACATGCATTCCATATGCCTTGAAACATCACAGGGTATAGGAGTTAGTTGATGAGATGAGTCACAGAAAGCAGTTTAGGGTAGTCTAAAATATTAATTATGGGAGGGTAGTCAAATGAAAAATATCAATCGTCGGACGGCCCAATTGATATTCATGGATGAATCCGCGAAAACCAGATAATATATCGATCGTCGGAGGCGGCCCAGTTGATATATATTCATCGGAGGGTTGTCCACAAACTAGCGAGCAATGATTCTCATACGGGGCTTAGGCGGAGTGTGGGGAGAATCGGTGAGGACTCGGCGTGATGCGGGTTGGTCGTGTAGACGTTGAATGGGATGTCTGATTGCTTGAATGTATGTTTATTTTTGGAACATTGCTTGCGCTTAGGTGGAGAGTAGGCCGATTAGGGCGATTCAGTCTTGACGTGCTTCCTTGTCGAGGATATGGTTCACAGTCACAGGGAGCGTGCGAGGGACAGCTGTTCCCTGAGGCAGAGAGTTGGAAGCCCGGGTTGTGGCTTTGATGTATACATGTATTAGAACTTTTTAAGTTTAATGTATGTATTGTGTAAGAGTAAAATATTTGAACTTTTAGAACTATTGGATATAGTTGGATTCATAGTTGATATGTTTTATGGATATTGTAGTATGGGTCCAAGAGGCCGTTTTTATCCATATTTGTATCATAGTGATTATATTGGGCTGGCAGGACGGGTTTAAATGCGGGTGTTATATTTGGGTAGAGCTCCGTCTGAAGGAGACTGCGCCGGGTTTTTAAAATGAAGTGTCGAGTTAGGTTAAGACGTAAAACTGCTGTTACGCGGGTTGACGAGGTGAGTCGACGGACCCAGAAAATGGGCGTCTCATATACACTTGTTGAAGATGATATTCATTTATAATTTATCGAAGTGCATGTAATAGTCTTTAAAACCAAAATGAGAAGACCGATGTGAGCAAGTCACGTTATTTGATGAAGGGATCCTATCTTGATAAAGACAATATTCATACCAAGATTTTCAAAATAGTGAGATAAATTATAAAGAAAAAATAATTTGAGAGTTAATGGAGCTTAGATGTGTATGAATGAGTTTGTAAAGAAATTGTATGATTTATGGGTATTTATAGAATTTTTTTTGTAGTCAAAATAGCCATTGGATTGTCAAAAAACCATTATGATTTAATTCTAACCGTTAGATTTGATTTTGGTTAAAATCTGACCGTTTGATCATCATATATCCGTTGGAGATCAATATAAACTGTTAGATCAAGTTTTAAATTTAAAATCAATCGTTGGATCATCATATATCCGTTGGAAATCAATCTAAATCTTTAAATCAAGTTTGAATTTAAAATCGGCCCATTGGATTGTATCTCGTATAGCCTTTGGATCTTTTAAATAGCGGATGAAATACGGACGGCTGGATGAAAGCATATGAATGAATGCGGGCCAGATTAGATTTATGGTCAAGAAGTCAAAGGTAGGCATGGTCGATATTTTCAAAATATCGCCTATATATTTGATATTTTATCGATATATCTCCTATATTTACTGATATTTTATCGATAATTTTTCAGAAATTTCAGCTCATACGCGTGTGAAATAATGCTCTTGATATTTCATCAAAATATCGGTGATTTTATCGATTTTTAGTTGATAAAATCGTATCAATATCGATCGATATTTGATATTAAATCGATTCGGAAAATCATGTCGGCATCTGCTGATATCCAATATTTCGATGGTATATATGTCGAAATATCATATTTTTTGTTCCTTGGAAGGCGGAGAATTATTCAAATGCTGTATCTTTGGACGGAAAGAAAAATGTAGGGACAAAGTCAGATAAAGCAAAAAGTGGGGTCATTTGTACACCTTTCTCTTCAAATGTTTGACTAGTCTTCATAGTATTTTCGTTAAATGAATTAAGTTTGTGAAAAATGTGATTATCAAAGGTAACAAAAGGGGTGGAAATGAAATGAAAATGGGAAGAATCTTGTTGCCGTTTGCAACCGAACAATTTTTGGCTACGAAAAGTTCTTTTTTATCTCTAACCTTTGTTTCAAAGTAAAACAAATTAAAATCAGTGATTATGATTTTATTATTTATATATTTCTTTTTCTTTTCATTTTCTATAAAAATCGAAATCCATGATTACGATTTTAACTTTTTGTTTACGAATCTTACTACGTTGTAGTTCTGATTTTTTTTCTTAGTTAAGATGTTTAATATCTTTATTCATATAAAACATTTATTTATATAAAGTAAAAAAAATTTTGTGGCCCTAGAGAAAGTTGGGTGGGGAAAAATGTCAAGGTCCTTTTTTCTTTTTTTTTTTTTGGTGAAAAAATATTATGAAGAAGTAAACTTACATATATGATTAAAAGATAAACCATAATAGTCTTCATAGCCCAATTTTATAAATTTTTTAGGAAAAATTGAGCACCAAATATGAGGATTAGAAACTGGTAGATCCTTGCTTTGATAGCTATCTTTTTGAATAATGATTGTGGGGAATGTGATGCTGTCTTTTTATGGTGGCCAAGCGCATTTGTTTGTGTTAATTTGATTTGAGTATCTTTAGAGTCGGCTCTGAAGAGATAGTGCTAATGATCAGGGTTTCCATATCTATGCACTTGTAAGTACCGGTGGAGTTAGGATTATAAGTTTGGAGCTAAAACCAAGGATCAAAATATCGGTAAACACGGATATATCGATAATTGGATTTTACGGAAATATCGGAAGCTTAACCACAAGATATGAGGTAAAATATCGGTGGATATTTTTTACAAAAATATCGGATTCGATTAAATTTTTTCATATTTTAATTATAGATGATGAGAAATAGTCCATATCTTAATTAAGGTAGATTAAATCAAATGGATTAGTAATTATTAAATTAAAATATATTTATATTAATATATTATTAGAGATATTATTATGTTAAAAGATATATTATTTATTTGTTTTGGTTATTATTATAAATATTATGTAGATAATGAGGAGATTTAAAATATTGTATATCATGATTTTAAATTTTTAAATGATATTATTTGATCTCTTTTTCTTTTCAAATTAATATTTGATTTAAAAATATTATAAGTTATAATGTAAAATAAAAATACAAATAAAATATTATAATTAGATTGAAGGAATTATGAATAAATAAATAATAAGATAATATAAAAAAGGTTTGGTATATAATAAGTGCAATTGTTGGCTTGGTAGCTAGAGGATGCCACTTCATGCATACTGGGTGGGTTCAAAACCCCCCAAAACCATTTTTTTTTCATAAATTTCGTCGGAAAATCGGGGAAATTTGGTATAATCGAATATCGGTGGAAATATCTTATCGATCTCCACCGATAATCGAAATTTCGTCGATATATCGGCTGAAATTTCGGAAAATTTGTTCCTTGGGTAAAACTTAAGGATCCATTTTTTGTTATTTGGAAAATGCTAATGAAAGAAAATAGAAAGAAAAAGTGGAAGAAAAGAAAATTAGAGGAAAATAGAAAGTATGTTTAAATTTAATAAATTAATAATGTCTATTCAAATCCATTTCATTGTTTTTAGTATATAGACTAAGAAATTTAAAATGTCCAAATTTTGAAGAATTTCGATTATATTTAATTTTCTTTTATATTTTTCATGATAAAATCAAATATGAAAAAATAATTTTCCTTAATATATATATATATTTTTCTTTTCCTATAAATTCTAAATGAAATCTCGCTAAGGAAAGAAAACATAGATGAAAATCGAGGGAAAAAGTAGAAAGAAAAAAAAAAAAAAAAGCAAGAAACTCATTTTATTCGTGTCTTTCTATTATTAAAGGAATAAGAAATTTAAAAATATATAAAATTTTGAGAAATTTTAATTATACTTTATTTTCTTTTTTATTTTCTAAGGTGAAATCAAATATGAGAAAATCATTTTTTTTTTATATTTTTTTCAATCCTTAGTAATTTTCGGTTATGTTTAGAACATGGAAAGAACAAAGAAAAAATAAAAATAAAAATAAAAAAATAGAAAAAATAGGAGGAAAGAAAACTTAAAGAAAATAAAAAATAAATTTAAATATAATAAATTAAATTTATATGTTTATTTAAAATTATTTATTTATTTCTCTCTATTAAATAATGACTAAGAAAATTAAAATATGTAAAATTTTGAGGAATATTGTTTATATATAGTTTTATTTGATATTTTTTCCAATGAAATTAAAAGAAAATCATTTTTTTTTAATTTTTTTTTTTTGATACTTTTCGAATTTCAAACAAAACCTTCAAAGTATTTTGCAAACATAGTGTAAGAAATTTTTTTGTAAAAGTTAATGATCAAAAACCTTAATACAATCGGTTAGCAATTATACATTTCAAGGGCACGATGCAAATGAAAAAACAAATTCAAAAAGCAAATGCACCGCCAGTGCTTCCAAGCAGAAGAGATACTGTTTTTACGGTTGTGTGTGACATGACATCAAATGAGTTAGGCCGTAATATTACGTTATTACTATGACATGACATCATATATATGCACTTGAAAATGTTGGGTCCTCACATGCTGTGGGGGATGTGATAGTTCATAGATGATACAAATTTATGGCCAAGCTTTTTTTTTTTTTTTTTTCTTTTTCTGAATAACTTTAGAATAGCCTCTAAAGGTACAGTGCTAAATGAGTTAACCAGTGATATCGCATTGTGGGAGGGGAACCCTCTCCCTGAAAAGGAAGTTGACGTGTTTGGTGACAGCAGCGCGTTCTGCGTTAATTAGCTGAGGCACATACGTCTGATTAGTTCTCCGCCCAGGTGGTTAGGCGCTTGGCGTCTAGCGGCTATATTTTATTTTAATTATTTTAATTTGGTCAACGAAAGAATTAACTTCGATACATTATACCAGTCGCATTTCTTTTATTTACGGATTACATTTCATGAAATGTGGTAGTAGTTTAGCTCTCTAAGTGCTTTTTACGCACTACTGTCTCTCTCTTTATATATATATTTTATTTTTTTTAAATTATTGGAAGTTAGTAAAAATTGGGTGTAAAATAGAGAATGTGGTTGGAGTGAATTTTAAAAAGTTGTTAGCTAAAATAGTGAATTTAATATTTAAATATATTTTGAGTAGTTAATTTGTTAAGTGTAATTGAAGATGCTCTTATATCTAATCTTCCTAAAACGAAATTTCTGGTCGGTGTCTGGTTCAAGCGAAAAAAAGCCACAAGGTATGAAGAACTCATGGGCCTCGTCTTGCATAGCTTGTCGCTTCAAAGAGGACTTCTTCATTTCTGTCAAAGGGACGATAAAAGCTTGTAAAGTCATCACTCAAGGTGTCTCACGTTGCTCGATATTTTTGAAATTTAAGCGCCATCTGTGTAGAGTATACTCTCGATATTTCGTGAGAATATCGATGATTTTATCGATTTTAATTAATAATCGTGTCGATCTCGACATATTCGATATTAAATTGGTTGAAAAAATTATGTCGGCATCGATCGATATCCGATATTTCGATAATATATCGATCGATATATCCGATTTTTTGCTCCTTGGACCGGAGAGAATTTGTCAAATGCTGTATCTTGGGAAGGAAAGAAATATGTAGGGACAAAGTCAGATAAAGCAAAAAGTGGGGTCATTTGTACACCTTTCTCTTCAAATGTTTGACTCGTCTTCATAGTATTTTCGTTAAATGAATTAGTTTGTGAAAAATGTGATTATCAAAGGTAACAAAAGAGGCGGAAATGAAATGAAGATGGGAAGAATCTTGTTGCCGTTTGCAACCGAACAATTTTTGGCTACGAAAAGTTCTTTTTATTCTCTAACCTTTGATTCAAAGTAAAACAAATTAAAATCAGTGATTATGATTTTATTATTTATATATTTCTTTTTCTTTTTTTCATTTTCTATAAAAATCGAAATCCATGATTACGATTTTTACTTGTGTTACGAATCTTACTACGTTGTAGTTCACGATTTTTTCTTAGTTAAGATGTTTAATATCTTTATTATAAAATATTTATTTATATTAAGTAAAAAATTTATTGTGGCCCTAGAGAAAGTTGGGTGGGGAAAAATGTCAAGGTCCTTTTTTCTTTTTTCTTTTTTCTTTTTTTGGTGAAAAATATTATGAAGAAGTAAACTTACATATATGATTAAAAGATAAACCATAATAGTTTTCATAGCCAAAATTTATAACTTTTTTAGGAAAAATTGAGCACCAAATATCAGGATTAGCAACTGGTAGATCCTTGCTTTGATAGCTATCTTTTTTAATAATGATTGTGGGGAATGTGATGCTGTCTTTTTATGGTGGCCAAGCGCATTTGTTTGTGTTAATTTGATTCGAGTATCTTTAGAGTCGATTCTGAAGGGACAGTGCCAATGATCAGGGTTTAAATATCTATCGCTTATGAAAGCACCGATGGAGTTAAGTTATAAGTTTGGAGGTAAAACCCGAGGATTAAAATATGATAAGCAACGGATATATGATAATTAGTTTTACGGAAATATAGATGTAGGAAGAAGGAAGGAAGGAAGAAGGAAGAAGGAAATATGGCAAAATATCGGGGTGGATATTTTTATAAAAATATCGGTTCGATTAAATTTTTTCATATTTTAATTATATAGATGATGAAAAATAATTCATATCTTAATTAAGGTAGATTAAAATCAAATGGATTAGTAATTATTAAATTAAATATGTTATATTTAAAATATTATTATGTTAAAGATATATTATTTATTTGTTTTCGTTATTATTATAAATATTATGTACATAATGAGGAGATTCAAAATATTGTATATCATAATTTTAAATTTTTAAATGATATTGTTTTATTTCTTTTCCTTTTCAAATTAATATTTGATTTAAAAATATTATAAGTTATATTATAAAATAAAAATAAAATAAAATATTATAATTAGATGGAAGGAATTATGAGCAATAAATAATAAAAGAATATAAAAAAAAGTTCATTATATATAATAAGTGCGATTGTTGGAGCAGTAGTTAGAGGGTGCAGCACATGCATCTTAGGTGGGTTCAAAATCCACACAAAGCGTTTTTTTCGGGTTTTTGCGGCCCAAGGGACAAAGGAGGAAAAAATCAGGGAAATTTGGTATAATCGAATATTGGTGGAGATATCTTATCGATCTCCACCGATAATCGAAATTTTGTTCCTTGGGTAAAACTTAAGGATCCATATTTTGTTATTTGGAAAATGCTAATGAAAGAAAATAGAAAGAAAAATGGAAGAAAAGAAAATTAGAGGAAAATAGAAAGCATGTTTAAACTTAATAAATTAATAATGTTTATTCAAACCCATTTCATTTCGGTGGAATATCTTATCGATCTCCGCGATGCTTGGTATGGACAAAATCGTTTGCAGTAGGTTACCGTGAAAATCGGTTTTGATGTCTTTGGAAAGATTTTCGGGTGGAAAAATCGGAAGTAACCCGATTTTTCCTGGAAAAAAATTCCCACGATTTTCCTGACTCAAAAATATGAAAAATTAATACGAAGGGTTTGAGCATGAAAATGCCTGGAAGTGTCACCCATTTAACGACAATCAGGTGATTGCCTTGTATATATAATCTGAAACTTTTTTATATTCTCTTATTGTTATTTGTTCATAATCCCTTTATAATATTTTATTTATTTTTTATTTCTGTTATAGCTTTATAATATTTTAAATCAAATATTAATTTGAAAAGGAGAAAATAAATAAAATAATATCAATTAAAATTTTAAAATTATAATATATAATATTTTGAATTTCCTCATTATCTACATAATATTTATAATAACAAAAAAACAAATAAATAATATATCTTTAACATAATAATATCTTAATAATATATTAAATATAACATGTTAATTTAATAATTACTAATCCATTTGATTTTTTAATCTACCTTAATTCGAGATAAGAATCATTTCTCATAATTTATATAATTAAAATATGAAAAATTTTAATACTTGGAATATTTTTGTAAGAAATATCCGTCGATATTTACCGATATTTCGATATTTCAGTAAAATCCAGATTCTGGAGTATATCCGTGTTTACCGATATTTTGATCCTTGCAGATAACTGAAATTTCGCCTATATATCGGTTGAAATTTCGGAAATTTTGTTCCTTGGGTAAAACTTAAGGATCCATTTTTTGTTATTTGGAAAATGCTAATGAAAGAAAATAAAAAGAAAAAATGGAAGAAAAGAAAATTAGAGGAAAATAGAAAGTATGATTAAACTTAATAAATTAATAATGTTTATTCAAACCCATTTCATTTGTTTTTTTTTATTATATAAAGACTAAGAAATTTAAAAATATCTAAAATTTTGAAGAATTTTGATTATATTTAATTTTCTTTTATATTTTTCACGATAAAATCAAATATGAAAAAATAATTTTCCTTAATATATATATTTTTCTTTTCCTAGTAATTCTAAATGAAATCTTGCCAAGGAAAGAAAACATAAATGAAAATCGAGAGGAAAAGTATAAAGAAAAAAACAAAAACAAGAAACTCATTTTATTCGTGTCTTTCTATTATTAAAGGAATAAGAAATTTAAAAATATATAAAATTTTGAGAAATTTTAATTATACTTTATTTTCTTTTCTATATTCTAAGATGAAACCAAATATGAGAAAATAATTTTTTTATATTTTTTTCAATCCTTAGTAATTTTAGTTATATTTTAGAGACATGGAAATACTAAAGAAAAAAAATAAAAATAAAAATAAAAATGAAAAATAGGAGGAAAGAAAACTTAAAAAAAAAAATAAAAAATAAATTTAAATATAATAAATTAATTTTATATGTTTATTTAAAATTATTTATTTATTTCTCTCTATTAAATAATGACTAAGAAAATTAAAATATGTAAAAGTTTGAGAAATTTTGTTTATATATAGTTTTATTTGATATTTTTTCCAATAAAAATAAAAAAAAATTATTTTTTTAAATAATTTTTCTCATATTTTGATACTTTTCGAATTCTAAATAGAACCTTCCAGGTATTTTACAAACATAGTGTAAGAAATTTTTTTTCAAAAGTTAATGATTAGTAACCTTAATACAATCGGTTAGCAATTATACATTTCAAGGGCACGATGCAAATGAAGAAACAAATTCAAAAAGCAAATGCTCCGCCAGTGTGTGTGACATGACATCAAATGAGTTAGGCAGTAATATTACATTATTACTATGACATGACATCATATATATATATATATATATATATATGTATAATATTACATCATATATATGTTGGGTCCTCACATCCTGTGGGGGATGTGATAGTTCATGGTTGATACAAATTTATGGCCAAGCTTTTTTTTTTTTCTTTTTCTGAATAACTTTAGAATAGCCTCTAAAGGCACAGTGCTAAATAGGTTAACCAATTATCGCATTATTGGAGAGATCCTCTCTCTGAAAGAAGTTGAAAACGTGTTTGGTGATAGCTGCGCGTTCTGCGTTAATTGGCTGAGGCGCTTCCATACGTCTGATTGATTCTCCTTGGGCGGTTAGGCCTTATATCTAATCTTCCTAAAACGAAATTTCTGTCGGTGTCTGGTTGAAGCGAAAAAAGCCACAAGGTATGAAGAACTCATTGGCCTCGTCTTGCATAGCTTGTCGCTTCAAAGAGGACTATTTCATTTCTGTCCAAAGGGATAAAAGCTTGTAAAGTCATCCTCAAGGTGTCCCACATTATCAATATTTTTCCAGAAATTTCACCTCATACACGCATGAAATATACTCTCAATATTTTATTGAAATATCGACGATTTTACCGATTTTTGGTTGACAAAATCGTGTTGATACCGATCGATATTCGATATTAAATTGGTTGAGAAAATTATGTCGGCATCGATCGATATCTGATATTTCGATAATATATCGGTCAATATATCCGATTTTTTATTTATTGGACGGGGGAGATTTTGTCAAATGCTGTATTTGGGACGGAAAGAAAAATTTAGGGACAAAGTTAGATAAAGCAAAAAGTGGGATCATTTGTACACCTTTCTCTTCAAATGTTTGACTGGTCTTCATAGTATTTTCGTTAAATGAATTAGTTTGTGAAAAATGTGATTATCGAAGGTAACAAAAGAGGTGGAAATGAAATGAAGATGGGAAGAATCTTGTTGCCGTTTGCAACCGAACAATTTTTGGCTACGAAAAGTTCTTTTTGTTCTCTAACCTTTGATTCAAAGTAAAACAAATTAAAATCAGTGATTATGATTTTATTATTTATATATTTCTTTTTCTTTTTTTCATTTTCTATAAAAATCGAAATCCATGATTACGATTTTTACTTCTTGTTTACGAATCTTACTACGTTGTAGTTCTGATTTTTTTTCTTAGTTAAGATGTTTAATATCTTTATTCATATAAAATATTTATTTATATAAGGTAAAAAATTTATTGTGGCCCTAGAGAAAGTTGGGTGGGGAAAAATGTCAAGGTTGTTGTAAATCAAAAGAATTAGAGAGAGATAAGGAAGAGACAGAGAGAATTCAGAGGAAATTATGATGATTTAATTTCGTGTGATTAGGCTGTTTTATAGAACATGGTGAAAGTAGCGGCACTCACATCGTGATACGTTAATGAGGTGAGGGTAAGCCTTTTCTATCGTGAATGGCCGTGTAATCGATTATTAATCGTTATAGTGCAGATCAAAATCAGATATTTATCTGATATTTATAGCAGCTTACATGAATGACCATCACCAAGATTATTAGTCTTTGCCCTCATTAAAACCTTGCGGTAAAACCGATGGGATAAGAGCACAGACGAAGGAAAAAGAGTCTGATATACTAATATCTTTAACAATCTCCCATTAGTGACATGATACTTCATTCTGGAGATCTTTCAGTTGGCGCATCTGTCAGCCTAAGTTTCTTGAGCGTTACGTTAAGTAGATCGCTGTAGTAGTCTGGCCCAGATTATCATTGGGCGCTTATACATTGCGCATTGATCTTTACCATTTAACAGGGATTATTGAGTATAGAAGAATTTTTGGTGAAATATCGGCAGTTCGATCGCATACTAATATATACTCCTTTGACTTCGCATAATCATGTTTAATTCCATTCCAATGCCTTTTAGTTGGAGCTGAACTGTATCTTGCTAGTAAATTAACTAAAAAAGCAATGTACGAGTCGAGTATAATTTACAAGATACATTAGCCCGATTGCACTAAGATATGGTGGCAGGGACCGTAATTCCTTCATTTTCTTCTTTAGGCGGAACGGATCTTTGAGTCATAGTGACCCTAACAACAGCCATGAGGGAACTAAGGATGTGATTTATCCATATAAAAGCGAAACCGGGACTTTTACGTATATGTTGATTGATGGATTTAATACATGGCTAGACAATACTCGATCTACAGGTGAGACAATATTTTGTTTTTCCAAGATCTTTCATTTCAGAATTCCTTCTTTAAGTAGTCAGAAATTGTTTTTGATGAACTCTTAGAGTCCCAATTAAATTCAAAATCACATCCACATATCTGCAATAATTGCAAATTCAGTTACTCACTTTCTTGATAAGCATGGACAAAATTGAATTATTCATATCCTTCTTTGAGTAAATAATGGCTCAGCTTGATTATACCACATTCGACAGTATTTCAATCCATATAAAGATCGCTGTAACTTGATTGAATATATCTTTATTGTGGTTTTGAATTCATTATCGCGGGCAATTTAAGATCGGGGATTTTCATATATACATTAGTATCCTAGAGATCCATATAAATAGAAAATTTGTGACTACATCCATGACAGCATATCAAAGTCCTTAGTATAAATATATTAAATAGCGAAATGTAGTTTGCATCAATTCACGGAGAATGCTTATATTAATCGATTAAGTCTTTGTGAAACCTTGGGCCACAAGGCGTGCTTTATACTCCAGCTATTTTTATTTGCTCATTTTAGCTTTGAACAAAGACCCATCTATATCCAGTAGGTTTATGTCTTTAGGTGTTTTGAACCTACCCAAATTAAAAATACCTCTCGTTTAACCAAGGGGGCTTTAACTGCATTTGAGATTACTTTTTCATTTTAACCAATCATTTTAAACGTCGAAGCGTTTCATATATTTTGTGAACTTGATCTTCATCATTATTTATGATGTACTGTAGCCACTTGAGAAAGAAAAGCATCATCTATAAGGGTAGTATTTCGATTCCAGATTTTACCCTTATGTATATAATTGATAGAGATTTCTTCATTGTTATGTACCGGTACAAACTCATGAGATAACTGATCAATTGATGCCTCTGCAGGGGCTATTAGTTCATTATTTATATTTGTCAATCCTTTTTTCATTTGTATGCTCTTCAGGAGCGTCCTCTTCAGGAGTATTAAATTTAACATTTTTTCTTTTTCTAGGGTGTCTTTTGAGCCCAAGAAGTGCGCGCGTTTTAATTGTAGCTTAGGCTCATTAGCCATGCTATATTTCAATTTTTTCCATTGGAATTTCAATTCGTCTTTGGGATATTTGCGGAATTTGGTATATGTGATTTGTAACTTTTGTTGAATCGATAAATGCATCGGTCAATCGATTTGCAAGATCTTGTAAATGAATTATCTTTTGAACCTCTAGTTAGTTATGCTTTGTACAGGAGGGTCAAAATGAGATAAGATGATTCATTCCATGTAATTTTTAAGCATTCTTAAGGTGAAACATACTATTAGGCGGAAAACATTTTTCATTAAAATGACAATCACACCGTCGAAGCGATAAAACCTCACTGTGAGAGGCTCGACATAGGTGATAATAGATGAGGATTGAAAATAACATAAATACCAAGGCGGCGTTGAGGACCTGGATTTGCGTCGATGTGTGGGAGCAATAGGAACATAAACGAACAACCAAAACACGTAGATGTGAAATATTAGGTTGGTAACCTAAACAAGTTGGAATGGTGATAAATCCACGATTTCTTTTGTAGGTCGTAGGCGAGTGCTTAGCCGCAGATAATAGCATGCCACATTACCGATAAAGGCAATTTGGACTCAAAAGTAAGTCCCAGCAATTAAACTATGAGGCGTTTAATAAAGGATTGACCAACCATTACAGTATGAACACTTGAGCAATTGGGTATTGAACATCTATTCAGATGACATGCAATAATTAAGGAAAGGCTTGAGATGAGAATTCACCCGAAAAAGCATT
Source organism: Tetrastigma voinierianum (assembly GCA_016808115.1). NCBI lineage: Eukaryota > Viridiplantae > Streptophyta > Magnoliopsida > Vitales > Vitaceae > Tetrastigma > Tetrastigma voinierianum. The sequence goes on from JAEQBH010001029.1 coordinate 424,521, forward strand.
ATCAAGACGAATTGTGTCTTGATAGGGTGATCGAGGAAGTGGGCCCTTAGTCGAATTATTTGAGCTAGTAATCAGCAAGCGAGTCTGGTAGAAGAAGGCATACATAGGACCATCAGTGGACAGCATCAATTAAGACCATAAATGTGAAAGGGTCCAGGGTGGGTGAATAGGCCCACAAAATATCCTTGAATACGTTCTTAGAAACGAGGGAGTCGGACACAACTTTAGTAAAAGATGGTCTAACAATCAATTTGCCTTGAACAAAGCGACACAATTAAAATCATGGATGTTAAAATTTTATGCCTTGTTAATGAATGCCCATTAAATTTGTAACTATGCGCCGCATCATGGAGAATCCGGGATGTCAAGTCGTTCATGCCATAATATAAAAACTTTAGAGTCATTGAACTTACGGTTTATTATAGCATAGGTTAATGGAAGCCTTATAGTTGTTTGATATAACCCACATGATAAAGAAGCCATTTGTTCCAAGATTTGTTTTTGCCAAAAAATAATAGAAGTAATGAGTAAATACTCATTTCCATCACGATGCATAGTTTCAATGTGATATCCATTTCTGCGAATATCCTTGAAACTAAGTAAATTTCTATTAGATTTATTAAATAAATGGCATTATTAATTTGGAAAGTGGTACCACATTAGGCAAGACGATTGTAGCTCTTCCGGAGCCTTTAATTAGGTCAACAGGACCTGAGATAGTTTGGACATTAGATGAAATTAATGTTAAGTTTGAAAAATATTTCTTATTCCGTAGGATTGTGTGGGTTGTGGCACAGTCAACAAGACATTCATCTCCAGCAGATGATATATAATTGATCAAGTTGGAAGAGAAATCCATATATCTTCAAAGAAAAACAAAATGTAGATATAAAATCAAGTTTGCATTAGATAAATAACATAAAAGTAATATAATGATCTTATCGTCAATCACTAGCAAACATTACTTACCACCAAATCAAATGGTCTAGATTTTCACTTGGATCCTCAAAAGTAGAAATATCAAAATTAGTTAAAGGTAACGCACCCTCATCATCAAAGAATTTTGCATTATAAGTTTGCCATCTTCTTTGGGAGAGACTTGATGGTCATTGGAAGTCATAGCATCGAGTGGATTTAGGCATCCAGTCAAGATAAATAATTTTGCCGAAATGTCAAAGTGACCAAATTCAAGAAAAAACTTGGCAATGTTGGAAATTTCTCTGAAATAATTAATATATTAATAAAGTAAAAGAATATAAGAGAATTACAAGTTAAAATTTATTAATAAAGTAATTGAGCTCAAGTGATGGTAGCATTTTGAGATCAAAATTTTAGATCAAGGTTGAATCTCCTAAAATTTGATTATTATTTTATTCAAAGATAAAAGCGAGATTGTATATAACTATCCTTCTAAAAAGTTATAAAAATAATAATAATATTATTATTATGTATATATATATATATATTAAGATAAAATATCATAAATATTATTGTGTGTGTGTGTGTGTTCAAAGCTTCGACAGTGTAGGGACTTTTCTTTGTCTTGGAGAAACAGGGGCTTGAATATATATAAAATTTTTTTATTTTTATTTTTATTTTTATCTTCAAACCGGGCTTGAGTATTTGTTCTGATGTATGCTTCTTACTCAGTTTCGACAGTGGCTTAGTTTTTTTTTTTGTCTTCAAGCTTCAGGCTTGAATATTAGTTTCAGGCTACGAAGGAATAATATTGGATAGCTTCATGGAAGAGTGGTCTATTATCGGGCTATAAAATTTGTATTAATCTTAAAGATGGTTTAATGCTCAATGATGGTTTCATCATAGCTTGAGGCCTATGGAAGATTGATCAAAAATAAATAAATAAATAAAATAAAATAAAATTAAGAGAAATATACCTTTTACGGTTTTAACCTTTTAATACGAGCTTTCGTGCGATAACGTGTTGTAAAATCAAAGAATTAGAGAGATAAGGGAAGAGACGAGAGAGAATTCGAGGAGGAAATTAAGAATTGATTTCTATTTCATCTTGATTAGGCCTATTTATAGGCTTATAAAGTGAAGATCTGAAATACTAAAGATATTAATAAGTGAGGAAAATTGGCTTTCGCTAAATGAATGACATTGTAATCAGTGTGTCATTATGGTCATTCAAAATCCAATATTTATACAATATTTATAACAAAGGTCCTTTTTTCTTTTTTCTTTTTTTGGTGAAAAAATATTATGAAGTAAACTTACATATATGATTAAAAGATAAAGCATAATAGTCTTCATAGCCAAATTTTATAATTTTTTTAGGAAAAATTGAGCACCAAATATGAAGATTAGCAACTGGTAGATCCTTGCTTTGATAGCTATCTTTTTGAATAATGACTGTGAGGAATGTGATGCTGTATTTTTATGGTGGCCAAGTGCATTTGTTTGCGTTAATTTGATTCGAGTATCTTTAGAGTCGGCTCTGAAGGGACAATGCCAATGATCAGGGTTTCCATATCTATGCACTTGTAAGTACCGATGGAGTTAGGATTACAAGTTTGGAGGTAAAACCAAGGATCAAAATATCGATAAACACGGATATATTGGTAATTGGATTTTATGGAAATATCGGAAATATTGGAAATATCGGTAAAATATCGGTGGATATTTTTACAATAATATCAGTTCGATTAAATTTTTTCATATTTTAATTATATAGATGATGAGAAATAATTCATATCTTAATTAAGGTATATTAAAATCAAATGGATTAGTAATTATTAAATTAAATATGTTATATTTAAAATATTATTATGTTAAAGATATATTATTTATTTGTTTTCGTTATTATTATAAATATTATATAGATAATGACGAGATTCAAAATATTGTATATCATAATTTAAAATTTTTAAATGATATTGTTTTATTTCTTTTCCTTTTCAAATTAATATTTGATTTAAAAATATTATAAGTTATAATATAAAATAAAAATAAAATAAAATATTATAATTAGATGGAAGGAATTATGAACAAATAAATAATAAAAGAATATAAAAAAAGTTTCCACTATATATAATAAGTGCAATTGTTGGCTTGGTAGTTAGAGGGTGCCACTTCTATGCATATTGGGCGGGTTCAAAATCCCTCAAAAGCATTTTTTTTTAGATTTTGCGGTGATGATGCTTTTTCAGTGGAACTAGATTTGGGCGTGTGGGGTCGGTGAAATTTGGACCGGATTGTTCTTGAATTTGGGATCTGAGGCTCTTGGATTATGCAGGAATTTGGTAGGATCATTTTGCAACGATCTATGACCGATGGAAGTCTTTCTGCAAAAAGCCCAGGAAAAAGGGTCGGCGAGGCTTTGCCACGTGGCAGCTCCGATGCCAAAGTCGTTCTTCCTTGAGAGAAAGAGAATGCTTAACAGAATTAGTATTGGCATCGAGATAAAGCGTCCTTTCGCGGCGGGGGTGGCCACTGTATTTATAGTGTATATTATTCCCGATTTGAGAGTGTAAGGATTCTTTCCATTGGATGGGATATTTATTGCCTTTATCGGATTTTAGAAAGAGATATTGAAGGAATAGTTTAGTGAGAATTATCCTCCTTCCTTTTTAGTGAGATTTGATTGGATTTGCAGGATAATATATTATTGAGAATTATCATGTTTTCCTTAATGAGATTTAATTAAAGATTTAGTTAGATTCACAGGATAATAAGTTATAGGGGATTATTCTACTTTCATGATAGCGAAATTCGATCGATTTACGGGATATGGGCTTTCTCAATTATCCATAACCGGCCTTTGGGCCGAGTGGACTGGGCCTTCCTTTTGGGCCGACGCTAGGGGCTTGGGTGTTTTATAGGGCCTGCCTCTCCTTTGGGCCTAGTGAGTAGGCCTGCGCGCCTATTTTTCAAACCTCATCAGTTGCCCCCCAGCCCTTGTGCACGGTGTGCGTGGGCCAAGGAGCTATATGGGCGTCTTGTAGTCGGGTGTGATTTCACGTGTCGGCTCGAAATTTGGATTAGTTAGGGCTTTGTTGTGGATCTTATGTGGTGATAATGATGACCTTTAGGTTCTCGCGCTCATTTCTTGTAAATATCCTCTGGCCAGATTCGTCTTGCGTTCCCTTGAACCGAATGGCTAAATTGAGCGTCGAGGTTGAAATTAAGCTCGTCAAAGCGAGTGATCGCTAGGGCCGTGGAGCTAGCTTGTTCGAAATTTGGACCGATTCTAATTTTGTCTGACTTTTAGTGAGTCGCCGATCTGATTCTTGATCCTCCATCGGCTGACTTGTATGGTAGAGATTGATTCAGCAGAATTTGCATGACTGCTTTTTGGTGAGTCGTCAATGCAAGCTGTTGTTCTCCATCGGCTGAGTTGCCTGAGTTGAATTGATTCCTTAGGCTGCATGGCCTATGTTGAGTAGATGAACTCGTCCAAGTTATCTGTTGGGCTCCGTCGTCAGACTTTCTTTGGTCGATCCTGATTTTTAGTGCATGGCCGGTATAGAATGGTGACTGGAAACCAGTGTGAATGGTTGGCGGGGCTCGTCCATGACGAGGGGAAGAGCTCGTCAGTGAGCGGTTGGTGAGCTCGTCGAGTGAGCGATGGGAAGAGCTCGTCGGAGTAAACAATCGAGTAGAGCTCGTCCAAGTGAACTGATGGGAAGAGCTCGTTGGAGTGAACAGTTGAGTAGAGCTCGTTCAAGTAAACTGATGGGAAGGGCTCGTCATAGTGAACAATTGAGTAGAGCTGGTTCATGAGAATAAGAGCTCGCCCATGTTGAGTGATAGGAAGAGCTCGTATGAATGAATAATTGAGGAGGAGCTCGTCCATGTTGAGTGATGGGAAGGCTCGTCAAAATGAAATAATTGGCGGGGAGGCTCGTCGAAGTGTGTGATGGGAAGAGCTCGTTAGGATGAGTGGCGATTGAGCCAAGTGGCGGTGTAGCCAAGTGGCGATTGAGCCGAGTGTGTAGTGAGTGGCGATTGGTAGAAGTGGCGGTGCCAGCGGTGGTGATTGAGGCCGGTGGGCGTTGAGTGGCGGTGGGCGAGTGGCGGTGGGCCCAGAGTGGCGATTGGCCCAGAGTGATTGGGCCGAGTGGGCGTTGGCGGTGGCGATTGGCCCAGAGTGGCGTGTAGCCGAGTGGGCGATTGAAGCGGAGTGGCGATTGAGCCAGTGGCGGTGAGGCGAGTGGCGGTGGCCTAGGGAGCCATTGAGGCCCGTGGCGATTGGCGAGAGTGGGCGTTAGGCCAAGTGGCGATTGGCCGGTGGCCGTCATGGCCGAGTGGCGATTGAGGGTAGAAGTGGCGATTGAGCCCGGTGGCGATGTGGCCAGTGGCGATTGAGCCGGTGGCTTTAGCCCGGTGGGCGTGGCCGGTGGCGATGTAGCCGGGTGGGCGTTGGCCAGTGGCGATTGGGCGTGGCCCGATGGCCGGGTGAGCGATGCCAGAGTGGCGGTTTAGCCAGAGTGGCGATGTAGCCCGGTCGCGATTGGTAAGTGGCGATTGATGGCCCGATCGACTCCTCGGGTAGCGTGACTGCCTAGAGTGAGCGAACTTCGTCAAAGTGAGCAGGTTAATTAGAGGCTCGTCCATGTGTATTGATGGGAAGAGCTCTTGATCTGCGAACTTGGGAAGAGCTCGTTATTGAGGCTTGTTGAGTGAGGCTCATCGAGAGTCGTAGTAGGAGCTACCGCCCCATGTTGGGGCCCGTGGGGAAGGATTCGTCGATGGAAATGGTAGCGAGGCCGGGTGTGAAGGGCGGTGAAGGGCTCGTCGAATTTGGAGACGGTGGGAACTCGTCCATATCGAGGGAAGAGCTTCGTCAATAGGATTTGTAGGAGGGAGCCCGTCTATCCGATGTGCAGTGAAGGGCTCGTCAATAGGAGTTGTTTGGAGGAGCTCGTCAGGTAGAGCCATTGGGAAGGCTCGTCGAATTGAAGCGCTGTTGCGAGAGCTCGTCCATGTAAATAATAGGGGCTCGTCAGGTAGAGCCGTTTGGAAGGAGCTCGTCAGGTAAACTGTTGTAAGAGAAATTTAGCCATGTAAATAATGGGACACGTCGGATAAAATTTGTTGGGGGCTCGTCGGGTGGAAGCGTTGTAGGCTCATACGTGAATAATGGGAGCTCGTCGGATGGGGTACGTTGGGGGAGGGCTCGTCGGGTGGCGTTGTAGGCTCGCCTATGTAAATGGGGGCTCGTCCAGTGGAAATTTCATTTGGAGGAGCTACGTCGGTGGTTGTGTAGAGCTCGTCCGTGTAAATGGGAGCTCGTCGGATAGATTGTTGGGAGGAGCTCGTCGGGTAGGTTGTTGTAGAGCTCGTCCGTATAAAATAATAGGAGCTTGTCAAGTAGAAATTTCATTTGGAGGAGCTCGATCGGGTGAAATTGTTGTAAGAGCTTCGTCCATGTAAATAATAGGAGCTCGTCGAAAGATTTGTTGGGAGAAGCTCGTCGGATATCTTGTTGTAGGGAGCCACAGTCCGGCATAATGGGAGCTCGTTAGATGGAGGCTGTTGGAGGAATTTCGTCGGTGGAAATTTGTTGTAGAGCACAGCCCGTATAAATAATAGGAATTTCGTCGAGTAGAATTTGTTGGAGGAGCTCGTCGGAGTGAAGTTGTTCGTAGGCTCGTCCGTGTAAATAATAGGAGCTGGCCAGTAGAGGCTGTTGGGAAGGCTCGTCGGGTGAAGCGTTGTAGAGCTCGTCAGTGTGGATAATGGGAGCTCGTCGAGTAGAATTGTTGGGAAGGCTCGTCGGAAGGCTGTAGGCTCGTCGGGTGTGGATAATAGGAGCTCGTCAAGTAGAGCTGTTGGGAAGAGCTGCGTCGGGTGGAAATTGTTGTAGGCGCGATCCTGTAGATAATAGGAACAAATCAAGTAGAGTGTTAGGAAGAGCTCGTCGGGAATTAGGCTGTTGTAGAGCTCGTCCATGTACATAATAGGAGCTCGTGAGTAGAGCACATTGGGGGGCTCGTCGGAAATTTGTTGTAAGAGCTTCGCCCATGTAAATAAGATAGATCAAGTAGAGGCTGTTTGGGAGGGCTCGTCGGGTGTTATTTGTTAGCAGAGCTAGATCCGATATGAAATAATAGGGCTCGTCGGATAGAGTATTGGGAGGAGCTCTTCGGAATTGTTGTAGGCTCGTCCATGTGTAAATAATAGAGGGCTCGTCAAGTGAAATTTATTTGAGAACTCGTCGGAGTGAAATTTGTTGTAAGGCTAGATCCATGCTTAAATAATGGGGCTCGTCGAGGAGAATTTGTTGGGAGGCTGTGGATATCTTTGTTGTTGTAGGCGCTCGTCGTATACCTGATAGAACTCGTTAAGATCAGCATTGAAGACTCGTCGAGGGTGGTGACAGAGCTCGCCCATGTAAATAATAGAGACTCGTCAAGTGAAATTTGTTTAGGAGGGCGTCGGTGAAATTGTTGGCAGAGCTCGTCCGTATAAAATGGGAGCTCGTCGAGGAAGAACGTTGGGAGGCTGCGTCGGGTATCTTGTGTAAGAGCTCGTCCGTGTACATAATAGGGCTCGTTAGATAGAACACGTGGGAGGAGCTCATCGGGTAGGCTTGTTGTAAGAGCTACGCCCATGTAAATAATGAGACTCGTCAAGTAGATTTGTTTGGAGGGAGCTCGTCGAATTGAAATTTGTTGTAGGCTAGATCCATGTAAATAATAGGGCTCGTCAAAAGTAGTAGAATTTGTTGGGAAGAGCTCATCGGTGGAAATTTGTTGTAAGAGCTCGCCCATGTAAATAATAGGAATTTCGTCGGATAAGAACATTGGGAGCTATTGGTGGTGGTTGTTATAAGAGCTAGCCCGTGTAAATAGAACTCGTCAGTAGGTATTTGGAGGAGCTCGTCGGGTAAGATTTGTTGTAAGAGCTCGTCCATGTAAATAATAGGAACAGTCGGATAGAGGCTGTTAGGGAGGGCTCGTCGGGTGGGTACATTGTAAGAGCTCGTCCGTAGTAAATGTGGGGGCTCGTCAAGTAAGAGCTATTTGGAGGGGCTCGTCGGGTGAAGCGTTGTAGGCTCGTCCATGTAAATAATGGAGCTGCGTCAAAGAGAGTTGTTGGGAGGCTGAGTCGGATATCTTTCATTGTAGGCTAGTCCATGTACATAATAGGGCTCGTTTAGATAGAGGAATTTGTTGGGAGGAGGCTCGTCGGAGTGGAAGTATGGGGGCGCTCGTCAAGTAGAGAATTTGTTTGGAGGAGCTCGTCGGAGTGGGCGTTGTAAGGCTCAGTCCGTGTAAATAATAGGGCTCGTCAAGTAGATTTGTTAGGAGAGGCTCGTCGGGTGAAATTTGTTGTAGAGCTTCGTCCGTGTAGATAATAGGGCTCGTCAAGTAGAGCTGTTGGGAAGAGCTCGTCAGGAAGACTGTTGTAAGAGCTCGTCCAGGTGTAGATAATAGAGACTCGTCGAAGTAGAATTTGTTAGGAAGGCTCGTCGAGGGTGGAAATTTGTTGTAAGGCTAGATCCACATGTGATAATAGGGGCTCGTCAAGTAGAGGGTGGGAAGAGCTCGTCGGGTGAAATTTATTGTAGAGCTAGATCCATGTAAATAATAGAGACTCGTCTAGTAGAATTTGTTGGGAAGAGCTCGTCGGGGAAGGTATTGTTGTAAGAGCTCGCCCGTGTAAATAGAGACTCGTCAAAGTAGAAGAGCTGTTTGGAGGAGCTCGTCGGGTAGGTATTGTAAGAGCTTCCGTCCATGTAAATAATAGAGACTCGTCGGATAAATTTTGTTAGGAGGGCTCGTCGAGGATAGAATTTGTTGGGAGGGCTCGTCGGGTTATTGTTGTAAGAAGCTAGATCCATTATAAATAATAGGAGCTCGTCAGTAGAATTTGTTTGGAGGAGCTTGTCAGTGGCTTTGTTGTAAGGCTTCGTCCATGTAAATAATAGGAATGCTCGTCAAGGGGAGGTACATTGGGAGAGCTCGTCGAATTATCTTGTTGTAGGCCTCGTCAGTATACATAATTGATGAGCTTAAAAGTCATTATATCTTTAGTCCGATTTTCTGTTTTGATTTTGGGTTAAAATTGAATATTTAATACTCTGAAATTATGAAGAAACTGTGATTTGTCATTGACGGGAAGGAAGCAAGAAGATGGAAAATCACGACAATAAGTGGAATAAAAGTGCGGTGGCGACATAGCGAAGTAATGGCGGCGGAGTCAGCGTGCGGATTTTGAATCTGGATCTTTGGGTTCGAGTCGTGACCTCGGGAAGATTGAAGGGTAGAGGCATGTCGTGACGGGGAGCAACGGTATGGGCGAATTTGAAGAAGGAGCAGAAATTAAAGGAATGACGTCGCGACGAGCGGTCAGCGACATCATCGATAACCATTCTGACCTACGGCGAGAAGGTGATCGCGACGAGAAGATTGATCTTGCGACATCCGCGACTGCAGTTGTTACGACGGAGACTTAATCGCGAAGTCGTGACATCAGAGAAATCAAGCGAAACGAGCTATGAGGTTGAAGTCACGACATCGGGGGACACCGTTGAGGAAAGCGATTACGGGAGTGATGTCGCGACAAGAAAGGCGAGTCGCAACATCATGACAAGCGGTGAAAGGGTCGCGAGGAGACTTGAGCCCATGTCGCGACAACATCGATGTCGCGACGCCGAAAGGCTAACCATTGAAGGCGCAGGAACTAGAATGGATGTCCGCGGCGAGCCGTGATGTCGCGGCGCGTCTGGCGATCATCACGAGACCAGGCAAGGGTTATTTCGATGTCATTGACGCCGAGAGCGACGATGGAGACTGCGAGTCCGCGACATCAAAGACCCGGTTGAAATGCGCTAGAACGCTGACCGGATGTCGCGACAAAGATCGAAGCGGCGTCGGGGAGCGCGCCAGATTAAAGGCGCGAGTCATAAAGCAATGTCGCGACATCAAAGTAATGTCGCGTTATCGAGCTAACCGGTTAGAGCCTCTACTTAGGACCCTTGGTGAGTCACGACATCAAAAACCATCAAGAGTGAAATTTGCAAGCCATAAGTTGATGTCGCGACGTGAGGATCGAGTCGCGACGTCGAGAACGACAAGATCAAAGAGATCTGCAGGCAAAAGGGATGTGGCGACAAGACATTGATGTCGCGACAACAAGAGCGACTAGTTGGAAGCCCTCTGGTTCCTTAAGATGATGTCGCGATTGAGATTTGATGTCGCGACATCAGAAGACGATGGATTGAAGTGTAGATGACAGTGGTCGCGACAAGATATTGACGTCGCGACATCAGGAGAGAACAATTGAAACGTGCCAAGACGTGAGAAGATGTCGCGACAAGATGGTGATGTCGCGACACCAAGAAAGACTAAATCAAGGCTACATAGAGTACGCTGAAGTCGCGACGTGGGATCGAGGTCGCGACCTCGATGATGTCACGACAAGGAAACTGGGGTTGCGACTTGAACAGTGACTTGGGCCTGGATACTCAAAAATCCACAACAGGCTACATTGGGATTAGGGCCCAATTTAGGAACCTATAAATCTGCGACTATCAAGGCTCATTCAAGTAGCTTGGCGGCCACGGACGGAGTGCACGGATTCTTTGGCTTCATCTTTTTTTTTTCTTTTCTTTTCTTTTATTTTGTTATTTTATCTTGTTGTTTTAGTCGTTTAGAGCGATTATGTTTTATTTCATTTCGTTGTGATACTACGGTCTGGATGTTATCGTTTTTAGGCGAAGATTTGAATGCAGATTTCTATTTCTTTTTCAAATTACTGCAAGGAATGTTTGAAGTTCGAGACAATTTACGGAATCCGATTGTTTGATTTCAACTGCGATTATTCTTATGATCGGAGGAATCTTTGTATCGTGTAATTTAGTAATTGAGGAATCCGGCTTCCATTGAGTGAAGAGCGATTACAGTCAGGTATCGCTCTGTAAATCGTTCAGCGGCAGTGATAATTCAGTTAATGGTTACTTACGGTTTTTGGGTTTATTTTCTTGGGATGAATATCGGTTTCTTATGCAGTTAAGATTTGTCGTTGCTGATTTCCGAGGAGGTCTACGGAGTGACACAGGGAGGCGTTCACAAAGAGTAATGTACATTTCTTTGAAGGTATACCAACCTGCTATTAGGGATCTTTTGAGCTTTGTAAAGTTCACTTAGATAAATCCTCTTCTCACTTGAAATCAGAATAAAGTTGAATGAGTTATCTACTTAAACAACGAAAGAGTTACTCGGTCGGATAGTGAGGCGATCATGTTAGTGAGATACCAATCGAAGGTTGATCTATCCTAATTTCGAGGAGAACAATCTGGAAGTTGTATATCTTGCTTGACCAATAACTGGGAGCTAAGGTTTGAGTCCATAAAATGGGTATGAAGTATTGCGAAAATACCCGGATGAAGGAAGTCACTTTTAAAAATGTAGTTATCTAATTCCTGTATTCGAGAGGAATCGAGGTCATAAATTAGATAATGAAATGTGTAGTGTCAGAGAGATCAGTACTACAATTACCTTCGAATGATTTTGAAACTTGAATTAATCAAGAAATTCCTGTCGATTTAACTCTGAGAATTGATAGTTCCACTATAAGCTATTTTTATTGATGTGTCTTTAGAGATAATATTCGGTATTCTTTTCTTTATTAGAAATTCATTATTCTTCCTTGCTTTATCTCACAATTGTTGGTTATTTCGATTTATTTCCTTTTGTTCTTCAATTTTCAGCATACGAATCTTTGGACCCTAATATCATCTTTGTCGTCGAATAGTGGCAAAAATTCGAGTGATCAGTTAGTTGATGAAAAATTCTTGAGATCTACGTGGGATCGATATCGGACTTAAATCCATTTTATTACTTGTTGACACCACCTTTGCACTTGCGAGAATATCAAATCAAGACAAAGCTTTGAAAATGACTTATTTTAAGAGATTTACATTCTCACGTATTATAATTTCCTGTGAGTTTTTATAAGCGAAGGTTCTGGCGAGGGATTAATTAATAGTCCATGGAGTAACCGGTGTTGTAAATTTTGTCGCGTGTGTTTTGATTTTGTTCAACAAGTTTTTATGGGCGCCGTTCTTAGGGGATCGAAAGAATCTAACAAATCAATATTAGGATGAAAGAAGGAAATGCTAATTTGGACATTTAAAAAGAAAAAGAACAAAATAGTTTTTTGAAGCAGTGGTTCATTTGACGCGATCTTTAGCTAAACCAAATTGAAAATGTTTGATGATTTGACTAATCCTATTAATGGAAATTGTGTTTTGCTTTTCGAAGGAAAAACCTTGATGTAGGAAACGAGAACCGTCGATTCAGTGACACGAAATAGAAAGGGCTCGGAAGCTTGAGAAGAAAGACCAAGAGGCCGAAAATACAACCATGGAAGAAGAAGGCGAGGATCGGGGTTGAAATACATGCGAGGAGGAAGCTAGAGGCCTCAGTCAGCGTCTGATGGAGGATTTACGGGACGATTATCTGGGAGAGAATACTTCAGCGATCGGGCCGGCTGGTCGATGCTAATAATTTTGAGTTGAGCCGGCCAGCGATTACAATGATCCCAGGGCGGCATCGGAGTTCTTTAGTCATCCCCTTTGAAGATCAAGCAGGCACTGGGAAGATTCCTCGGGATGGCTAATCTTATTAAAAAATTGAATGGTGAGACGAGGAAGTCATAAAGCTGCACCTATTCCCATTCCTTGAGAGATCTGACTACATGGTATGAATCATTACATATGGTTGATGCCGGGAAGAGTTAGTTGAGGCCTACTTAGGTAGATTCTTTCCCCCAGCCTTAACCACAGAAAGAAGGAGAGAAATCATTGTGTTTCAGCAGGGGGAAGATGAAAGCCTGTATGTAGCTTGGGAAAGATTCAAACGGTTGCTGAGAAGATGTCCAATGCATGGGATCGATCTAAAGACTCAAATGGACATTGTATATCATGCCATGAATGATATATCAAAAGGGATCATCGTGCTTCATCTTTGTGGAGCATTCAAAAGAAAAGTCTTGAAGAACAGGGAGGCGTGAAGATGGCGAATGTAACATGAAAACTCCTTCGAGCTTTCAGAGGAAACAAGAGAAAGGAATCATGGGCTGAGCAAGATGACCCAGCCATGGAGGCCAAAATTTGGATGCCATTATGCACGAGGTTAGACAAACGAAAGAAAAGACACACCTTGCTCATGAAATAGGGGCGATTGAAGGGAGTTGATGACGGAAGTCTTTGAGAGGGATGGCGAAAAGAAGAATTCTATGAAACTACGAGGGTTAATTATATGGGTGAGCCAAGAGCTTATCATTTTAAAGCCCAATCCTAACCTTCGACACATTATACTTGACACTTTCGGGAACCATGAGAACTACTCATATGGTGGGAGGGGCTTCGCCGAGCGGCGGGACGGAGAATCCTCATCAAGGGTATCCATGACCACTGGGATTCCGGCTGACAACGTGACGGGGAAATGAGCACGGGAATGAATACCATGACGGAGAGGGCCCGGCTTTCGAGCCGAGATCTTTGCGGTTTATAGGGGACAATAAAAGATTTGTTGAACCACCATGAACAAAATTTGGAGAAGTGGAACGGTACATGCGATTCTCAAATTACCCGAGAACACTACGATGCATCCACTGAAGAACACATGGAGACACAAGTAGAGGCGGTGGCCCTAACCTGCAAAGCCGGAAGAAGATGCCTTCCCCCAGTGATACAAGGAAGAACCACAAGGCGTATGGGTACGTGCGGCTTAGGAGTGGGAAGGAGTTAGAAGGAGGAAAGGAAAAGATGGCGTGACAAAGTAGCAATGCGGAAGGGAAGAGATAGAGAATGATAAGGAATTAGAAAGAAAGACATCCAAGGATCAAAGCACACGGTCCATTTCCTGAAGCTGCGAGAAATCAAAGATGGAGGAAGCGGTTGCAAGGTTCTTGAGAACTTTCCAGAAGCTAGAGATCAGTATGCCTTTTACTGAAGTGGTGACTCAGATGCCACTTTATGCAAAATTTCTGAAGGACATACTGAGCAAAAAAAGAAAAATAGTAGAAGAAGGAATAGTGAATCTCTTTGCCCTTGCCGGTCTACGTGTCGAGGAACTACCGAGTGAGATGGAAAAGGACCGGGAAGTTTCACAATTCCTTGTATTGTTGGAGGATTGGAATTCCAGGAAGCTCTCTGTGACTCAGGAGCTAGTATCAATCTGATGCCTCTCTCTGTTGCCCAAAAATTAAGTTTGGGGGCCTCCCCTGGCTTGTTGCCTCTCTCCCCACAAATGGCGAACAGGATCAATGGTGAAACAGAGGGGTCGTAAGAAGACTATGTTGAATCAGGCCGGGAAGTTTGTATTTCAGTAGACTTCATCATTACGGACATGGAAGAGATTCACAAGTACCCCTACTATTAGGAAGACCATTCCTAGCTCTTTGGGCTATACGATTGACATACGAAAGGTTCTTATCTTGAGGGTTGGAGAAGGTATACATTTAGCTTGATCAAAGTATAGCAATATAGATAGGGACAAGGGAAGGTTACAATGTAATTTGGTGTTGTCTCTACTTCAACTTCTAATGTTATAAATGATTGTAACACTCCGATTTTATCAATGAAAAAGAAGATGAATTCCCGGTATCACGAAGATGTCTGATAGATTACCCATACGGCTGATTTCGTGCCGGCTGTGTGTTGAACAACGACGCATGAGAAAAGATAATGGGGAAAATAGTGAAAAGGAAAATCGACGGAGACCCGGTCTGAGGAAAGGGGCTAGTTTTGAAAGAGTTGCGGTCATTTAAAGTATGCCTACTTAGAGTACGAAAAAGACCGATTGATCATTTATTGGACTCGGTGGAAAGTGGGAACAGATTCTTGGAAATATTAAGGAAGCATAAGGAATCTTTAGCTTGGTCCATTGAAGAATTGAAGGGTATCAGTCTAACAGTTTGCATGCATAAGATTCTGCTTGAAGAGACTTCAAAACCATCACGTAGAACATCGAAAGGAAATGAATCCGATGATGAAGAAGTAGTCGAGAAAAATTACTCTGATTGTTGAATCTTGGCTTTATCGCTATTTGAGATAGTCCTTGGGTGAGCCAGTCCATGTGGTTCCCAAGAAGGGTTTCTTGTGATCGAAATGAAAGAAATGAATTGAGTTCAATGAGAATAAGTGACGGGATGGAGGTATGTATTGATTACAGGGAAGTTGAATACAACAACCCGGAAAGATCATTTTCTTTGCCTTTCATTGATCGGATGTTGGATAGAGTTGAGACACCCTCACTTTTGTTTTACGGATGGGTACTCGGGGTACGAATCAGATTGCTATTGCACGGAGGATCGAAGACCCGCGTTCACATGCCGCATGGTGCCTTTGCCTTAGGAAGAATGCCATTTGGGTTATGTAATGCTCGGCTACATTCCAGGTGCATGATGTCTGTTTTTTCTCAGTTGGTTGAAGAAGTGATGGAGATTTTCATGGATGATTTGCGTGTATGGATCCGGCTTTGATCGATGTCTAAACAATCAAGGCTTGATGCTTCAAAGATGCTGAGAATAAGCGATTGCTTGAATTGGGAAAAATGCCATTTATGGTAGCAGAGGTATTGTTCTTGGGCATAAAATTTCATTCTTTGGACTAAGTGACCAGGTCAAAGTATCCATTATCAAGACTCTTGCACCCCCTATCCACAGTAAAAGGAGTAAAGTTTCTTGGGGCATCTTTGGATTTTCTGAAGATTCATCAAAGACTTTTCAAAAATACTTGGACTTCACTATGCGAGATTCTTGGAAAGGATACAAGGTTCAATTTTGATGATTCCTGCAAGGATGCTTTCGATGAAATCAAAGTCCCGGATTGGAAATACAGGCACATAATGGCTGCACCAGAATGGAATCAGGGATTTGAAATAATGTGTGATGCCAGTGATTTTGCGATGGGAGCTGTGTTGGGGCAAAGAAAGGAGAAAGTATTCAGGGTCATATACTATGCTAGTAAGACCTTCAATGAAGCACAAGAGAACTACTCAACAACTGAAAAGGAGATGCTAGCTGTAGTATTTGCTTGTGAAAAATTTAGGCAATACATTTTGGGATCATTGAATTCACACGGATCATGCGTGTCGAATGCTTGATGTCGAAAAGGAAGCCAAGCCAAGATTGATAAGATGGGTGCTGCTGTTGCAAGAGTTTGATTTGGAAATAAAGGATAAAAAGGGATGTGACAATGTGATAGCCGACCACTGTCGGAGTAGAAAAGCGGTGATGAAGAAGGCGATGTACGGGTTAGCAGAGAACTTCCCAGATGAGCAATTGTTTAAGGTTTCCTTCCAACTTCCATGGTATGTTGATATTGTGAATTATCTGGCTTGTGGAGTAATGCCTTCAGAACTTCGGCTACCAGCAGAGAAGGAAACTCGAGGCGATAGCGAGATATTATTATATTTGGGATGACCGGTCTCATTGAGAAGTCTTGACATGATAATAAGAAGATGTGTGCGGAAGGTGAACAAGGCAACATTTTAAATGAATGCCATGCTTGCCTCCGTATGGGGACACTTTCGGGAAAGGCAGAATCTGAGATACTCGATCGGGGTTTTATTGGCCCTATTTTCAGGATTGTACGGAATGGGTGAAGAGTGTGTGATCATGCCAAAAGAATTGGAAATATCAGCGCGGGGAATGAAATGCCCCTAAAAGGTATTATGGTAATACAAATTTTGATGTTTGGGGAATAGTTGCTATTGGGACACCCATATCTTTGGAAGTATTTATATCTTTGTTAGCGTGATTATCTCAAAGATGGTGGAAAACGCAGTTTCTTGTCTGGAGGAATAGTGTATATAGTTGTGGGAAGTTTCTTTTGAGAGTTATTACTGAGGCGGGGTTTGAACGGGACATTATTAGTGATGGGAGACGGGCCTCTGACAAATCATTGCAGAAACTCATGGCTTGGATATGGGATCGAGCATATAATGAGTCCTAGCTTATCATCCTCGGACCAATGGACAAGCGAAATTTCCAGCCAGGAGATCAAAGAATACTTGAAAAGGCGCAGGCTCAAGCGGGGAAGGATTGGTCTTCCAAGCCGATGATGCACTTTGGGCCCTCTGGGGTATACAAAACCCCATTGGAATGTCCCATGTCTGAGTTGTTTTTAGTAAACCATGTCATCTACCTCTTGAATTAGAATACAAGGCAATGTGGGCCATCAAAAAGTTAAACTTCGATTTTAAAGTGCAAAGGAAGAAAAGAAGCACTCAAGCTATGCAGATGGAAGCGAGAAATGAAGCTTATGACAATGCTCGAATATACAAAGATAAGACAAAGAAATGGCATGATCGAGAGAATCTTGAGAAAGAGTTCGGAACGAGAGGAACGAGGTTGTTGTTTAACTCTAGTGAAATTATTCGAGAAATTAAAATCCAATTAGATTGGGCCATACACAATAGTAACCAAGTACTACATTTTAGACAATTAACACTTGAAGACTGCTGCGGTGAAGAATTCAAGGTCGATGAATGAGGTTAAAGCATTATCTCAACGAGGGGAGGAGGAAGTTGAAGAACTCAAGCTGGTTCTTAAGGAAAAAGAAGAAGTACCTAGCGACAAGTCCATTGTGACTCCAAAGCGGCGGCTAATGGGAGGCAACCCAGGAGGATTTCAATGCTGATTTTAAATTTTTGAATTATTTCTTTCTTTTAGTTGCTGATGAATTAAGTCGAATTTGTTTTCTAGAAGAATAGATTTTAAATTATTAGAATTTGATTGTGTTTTAACTAGAATCTTACGTATTGTGCGAGTGATCTTACGCAAGGAGTTCAAGACATGAATAACGGTGCAATTATAGGAGCGATTCGATAAGTGCGAGTCGCAACATGAGAAAAAGGGAGTAACCTTCTCTTTAACGAATCCTGCATGTATGATTGTGAACTAATTGTTAAATCGTTGCACGGAAATGTACTGGATCAATGTCTAAGTGTGTTAGAAACAAGAACAAAATTCAAAGTTTTGAAATCATTGAATTAAAGGCTTTGGTCTGAAGAGATTCATGTAGCGACATTAGCTAATGTCCATACATATGACAATGTCGTGACCGGTTTGAAAGGAAGCAGGTTAATTGGGTAGTAAGGAAAGGAGATTCATGTCGCGACATCAATGTGATGTCGCGACAGTGAATTAGGTTTCAAATTTGAGAAGGAATTGCGCCACATCGATAATTCACGAAAACGGACATGTCGCGACATCACAGTTATGTGTGACATAAAATCCGACACATGCCATACTCATTCCAAAAGCCCTAAATTTTTTATGATCTCTCAAATTAAAGAGGCGGAATTGGAAGTCGCGACCGTCATAAATGAAGCATTAATCAGCCCACAAACATTGATTTAATTGCAGGCGTTGGGAAACTATCTCATTCTCTCCAACCCATAACCACAAAGTCGCCTTCATCTTCCCTACGAATCTCAACCTCAGAAACCACTAGCGACCCCGACCCAGCGAGCTTTTCTTTGCTTCCAATGAATTTGAAATTCCCTGCCCAGTCCTAACCTAGATGAGATAATGAGGGAACACGAGCAATCGGAAAGAAGAAACTCATCAAGGAGAGCAGGTTAGATGAGAGTCGTCGGGAGAAGAACAAGCGGGAGAGACACCATCGGAATGCCTAGAAGTTCGGGGACTTCTCGAGAGAAGGCGAGAAAGAGGAAGGGAAAGGAGAGAGAAGAAGAAGAAGAAGATTTCGTCTACGATGGAAAGCTTATTCTCGATGGAAGAAATATTACGCTAACAAGGGGTTTGTCACGAGAGAGGAGATTCAAAAACCCTGTTACTCCTTTCAAGGAGATGATAGAGCAGAGAGGATGGGAGTCTGCGTGCACTTAGAAAGCGGGATATCACGACCTTTGGTGAGAGAGTTTTATTCCAACATGGTAGGAAGAAAGGATGGAGAATTTGTTTTTGTTAAGTCACACGGGTCTAAAAATGCAAGCAAGGGCCATGTGAAGCCTATGGCATGACAACGCACAAGCATGGCTCCCAGGTCGAAAATTTTGGAAAAGCCGAATTTTAAAAGATTAGCAGGGAAGCTCAGCGATGGAAGGGCGCGGAGTTGGACCGAAGATGGAAAGCCCGGGAACTACGAGGGAACGAGGGGAGCCTTGCGAAGAAGCAAAGGTATGGTTTTATTTCTTGGCGTCTGTTCTGGTTCCAACAAGACATGCAGGTGAGGGAGAACAAGAAGGTATCTTCTTGTATGCCATACTAAAGGATACAAGATCAATATGGGAGCGATCATAGAGCTCTATCATCTGAATATCATATGAAGAGAGAGGGAAACAAAAGAAGATCTGCTTCCTCACCAGCCCAACAATCACATTTCTTTGCTTGAAGGAGTTGGGAGTGAAAGGAGTTTGGGGAGACAGGAGAAGGAAGTCCCAGGCTTCACCCTCCTTGACGGGGGTTAGTAAGGGGACCCGAGGGAGTCGGAGGAAGAGTGCGGGGTAGAGAAACGGAGGGAGGCCCAAGGGCGGGAGGGAGACGAGGAAAGGGGAGACCCCGGAGGAACAACGTCGGGGAGTAGAGCACCTAGTGAGACTCACTGGCAGCAACGATCACATGTTACGGACAATGAAGGGCGAGTCTGGTAGGCTATAGATTTTCCATCCCCTTGGCCAGTTCTCCTCCTGTAAGAAACAGAAATTTCCAACAAGGGGAAAGCTCTAGAGGAGCACCAGAGAACAACTTGATACTGGAGACTCTAAATGCCATGCAGAATAGAATAGAAGAAAGAGAGAAGGAATGGAACTTCGCGAGGTGAGAGAAGCTATGTATGAAAAAGAACTGAAAAGGAGAGACCAACAGTGGGAAGAAGAGCTAAACAGAAAAGAAAGAGAGCACGAGGTGGAGATACAAAAAAGAGAACAACAGTGGAAGGAAGAGCTGAACAGAAAAGATGAACAGATGGGAGATAGGTTGAAGAAGCAAGGAGAAGAATTCAAGGAAGAAATGAAGGAAAGAGATCACGATCTGTTACTGAAACTTAAGTTAAGTCATGAAGCTTTCTATAACAAGCAGTTTGATCGTGATTCTCAACTACTAGCATTGTTGGAGAAAGAGATATAAGAGCATGACATCAGAATTTGGGAGCAAATCAAGGGTTTTAAGTTGCTATTGAATCTACGAGAGAGAGCGGAAAGCAATTGGAACGATAGAGATAAAAAGCAATGGGAGGCGAATCCTCTGAGGGGCGGAAAGTGGAATTTGGAAAATTTAGATTTGATTAACAACAATCTTTCCTAAATTCTTGGAAGTCATAGTGAAATGGAAGGACAATGAATGACTTGGGAAAGAGCGAAGTACTAAATAAGAAGGTTGATCTCTCTATTGAGATTGTCATTGAAGAGCGAGTGAGAGAAACCCGAGAAGAGAAAAGAAAGAAAGAGAAATGAAATTCCCTCCATTCAGAAACATTTGAACACTTTAGACCTGGATCCCCCTAACATTTTTGCCACCTCGTCCAAAAAGAAAAAATAGACCTTCTCTTTGCCTAACCTTCTCTATCAGCCTTATCAACTACTGTATATCCAACATTTGCAAATAAATCAGTAATAAAATATGAAATTTAAATTGAATGATTGTTGCTATCTTGCATTTGATTGTTCAATATTGTGTTGCTTTGTGGTTGCATGATTAGGAAATCAAGGTAGGAATTAGTTTCAAAATAAAAGCTAGAGGAGATTATTGGCTTGATTGTATGAAACGAGTTAAGAGTAGGAGTAAGTGAAATGAAGGAAAATTGAGAATAAGGACAAAATGCATATAGTTTAATTGAAATACAAGGTGCGGAATTTACTTATGCATAAGTCAACAGATAGAGATGTTATGAGAAGGAGCAAAGAAAGCGAGATTGAGTTTGTGATACGAGCAGTAAATCAAGGATCCTGTGAATATCAATTAACTTAACTCTGCGATAGTAGGTGAATACTCATATAGTTAGTCACCCGTTTGCTTTCGATCAGGTTAGAACTTGTTAGATTATTGATTGAGGCGAAATCCTAGGTGATCTGGTGACGAGAATGATATAGGCCAATTTCTTGGATAGTTTGAGACCATTCTAGCCATCCTTACTAATATGCTTTTGCATACACCTTGATCCACTGAATTTGGGCAGATATCCATTGTCTTTAAATAAGCGAAAGAAACTGACCCGTCGAGAAAAACTCAATCCTTCAGTAAAGAACCAATGATTACATGAATTCAAGGAGGAAGAAGAAAAGGAAGTTTGGGGGGAGTATAGATGTATATTCTTGAAGAACTCAAAAGGAAATGAGAAGAAAAAGGCAAAAAGCAGAAAATAAAACAGAAAAGAAGGCTTCTAGGGATAAGTTTTATCTTGTGGCCTAACTCTCTTGAACAATTAAGTTCTGAGGGGTGTTTCAACACCTAGTACCCTAATGCCATTTGGTATGGGAGCTACTAACCCAAAGTTAGCTAAGGGTGTTAGAAAGCCTAAAAGTTAAAACATATGTATCCACGAATATTAGCGAGCTAAGAGAATTCCCAGTAAAGAGTACAAGTGTGAAATGAGGAGGCATACGGTTAAATTGAAGAAATCAAAGAGATATCCCAAACATGAAGAAGTTTGGGAGTTTATTAAACTATAAGAAAGGGTAGAAAGAAGAGAAAATGATCGAGTATTCTTAACGAAAAAATTCCTTTCATCACCATTGCCTAAGCTGGCATTCTGACCCAAAAAGACTGATTGATCTTGAAGTGAAATCACCTACATTAGTGGAGATCAATATGAAAAACAAGCCTATGGAATTTGGAAGATTGGAAACAATCAAAATTGTGAAAGACTTTAGGGAGTTAAATGACTCAGTATGAAAATGAGAAGGGAAAACAATTCATTATTCAACCGGATCCAATGGGTATATTGTTTGTAAAACAATTTTAACATTAGTTTTCTTTGTATAGCAGAAAAGTGAGACCAACCTTGAATTGGACTAGAGAAGTTAAATGTATAGAAATTTTGCATACCTTGAATTGCAGTCAATTGGATACCTTGCTCGTAGAATAAAACAAGAGAAAATGTCCTTTTGTTTGAGAGACCAGACAAATCTTTCTTTTCGCTGCTTGAGACCAAGCAAAATTTTAAGTTAGGGGAGTTTGATGAGCTTAAAGTCATCTCTCTTTAGTCAATTTGTTTGATTTTCGGTTAAAATTGAATCATTAATATCACGAATTCTTGAAGAAACTCACCAATTTGTCATTAGCGGGAAGGAAGCGAAAGATGGAAAATACGTGATAAGAAATTGGAATAAAAAGTGCGAGTGAGGCTGGCCAGGCGAAATGACAAAAAAAATGGCGAGTGTGATGCAAATTTTAGATCTACAGTCAGTTCGAGTCGTGACCTCGGGAAGATTGAAGAAATTAGGCGTAATGATGACGGGAACGGTATGAAGCGGTGAAGGAAGCGAAATTAAAGGAATGGCCCGTCGCGACGGCGAAGATCGCGACATCATCAATAACCATGCCGATGTGAGGTGGTGTATGCAAAGAAGATTGATATCCGAACATCGAGAACCGCTGGTTATTACGATGAGACTTAATCTTGAGTACGTGGCGTGAGAGGGAAATCGGCGAAACTGAACTGGGGTTGGGAGTCACGACATCGGGGACACCCAGTTCAAGGCTTGATACCGGGAGCGTGTCGCGACAAGAGAAGGCGAAGTCGCGACATCGCGGTAAGCAGTGAAGAGTGCGGAGACTTGAGCCCGTGTCGCGACAACATCCTGATGTCGCGTTTAGCCAATTAGAATGGATCCGCAGTGGTAGTGATGTCGCGACATCACAGCGAATCATCACGGGCAGAGCAAGGAGTTCCCCATTTCGATGTCGTGACGCCGAGGACGAACCGTGGAGACTTGCGAAGTCACGACATCAAAAGACCAGTTGAAATCTGCTAGAGACATGACCCGGATCTTGCGACAAGATGAAGGCGAACATCGAACTGCATGGATGCATTGCGGTCAAACTGCAAGCAATGTCGCGACATCAGAGTAATCGCGACATCGAAGCCTTCGGTTGAACCTGCGGACCTCAAGAATTTGAGTCACGAAATCAAAACCATCAAAGTGAGGCGCAAATACATAGGTTGATGTCGCGGCCCCCCGTGAGATCGAAGTCGCGACACTCTGAGGCGGCCGGATCGAAGATGCGAGCCGTAAAGGGATGTCGCCGAGCCAGAGACCGTGATGTCGGCCGACCAGGCGACTAGTTGAAGCCTACAGGTTCCATAAGATGATGTCGGCGTGAGATTGATGTCGCGACATCAAAGGCATCGATTGAAGGCTTGTAGATGACAAGGCGAATTAGCGACAAGATATTGGCGTCGCGACATCGGAGAGAACAATTGAAGCGATGCGAGAGCGTGAAGATGTAGCGACAAGATGGTAATGTGTGACACGGAAAAAAGACAAATCAAGGCTACATAGAGTGCGGCGAAGTGCGGCGTGGGATCGGGTCGCGACCTGCGATGTCACGACAAAGGAGCTGGTGCGACTTGAGCGGTGACTTGGGCTGGATGCTCAAAATCCTGGCAGTACAGCATTGGGATTAGGGCCCGATTTAGGAACCTATAAATGCGCGGCTATCCGGCTCATTCAAGTAGCTTGGCGGCCCACGGGACGGAAGGTCTGGATTCTTGGCTCATCTTTTTTTTTTTTTTCTTTTCTTTTATTTTGTTGTTATTTTATCTTGTTGTTTTATTGTTTTAGAGCGGATTATGTTTCGTATTTTCATTTCGTTGTATTTTAAGATACGGATGTGTATGGGTTTTAGGCGAAGGCCCCGAATCATAAATTTTATTTCTTTTCAAATTACTACGGAATGTTTGAAGTTAGGACAAATTTAAGGTCGATTGTTTCGATTTCAACTTGATTATTCTTATGATCGGAGGAATCTTTGTATACGTGTAATTTAGTAATTGAGGAATCCGGCTTCGTGGTGAGCGATTACAGTCAAAATTTATCTTTCTGTGGTCATTCAGCGACATTAATTTCGATTAATGAATTTACTTACAGGTTTTGGGTTTATTTTCTTGGGATGCGAATATCGGTTTCTTATACAGTTAAGATTTACGTCGTTTACTACGGTTCGGGAGGTCCTGCGAGTGACACGGGAAGGCATTCACGAGGAGTAATGTACATTTCTTTGAAGGTATACCAACCCTGCTTATTAGGGATCTTTTTGAGCTGTAAGTTCACTTAGATAAATCCTCTTCTCACTTGAAATCAAGAATGAGTTGAATGAGTTATCTACTTAAACAAGCGAGAGTTCACCTCGGTCGGATAGTGAGGCCAATCCGTGTTAGTGAGATCTAATCGAGGAAGGTTGATCTATCCCTAATTTAGGGGAGGAGGCGTCACGGAAGTTGTATATCCTTGCTTGACCAGCCAACTTGGGAGCTAAGGTTTGGTCCATAAAATGGGTATGAAGTATTGAAAATACCCCGGATGAAGGAAGTCCTTTTAAATGTAGTTATCTAATTCCACTGTATTCGAGAGAATCGGGTCATCAGAATTAGATAATGGGAAATGTGGAGTGTGGAGAGATCGGTACTTTTCTAATTGCCTTGAATGAGATTTTGAAACTTGGTGTCAAGAAATTCTAGCAGTTAACTACAGGTGATAAGTTCACTATAGCTGTTTTTATTGATGTGTCTTTGAGGATAACTATTGATATTCTTTTCTTTATTAAATTCATTATTCTTTATTCTTTATCTCACAATTGTTGGATTATTTGGTTATTTCCTTTTGTTCTTCAATTTTCCGGCTTATCGAATCTTTGGACCACACAATATCATCTTTGTCGTCCAAATGAGTATGAAATTAGTGGTCAGGGTAGTTGATGAAAAATTCTTGAGATCTCTGTGGGATCGATATCACGGACTTAAATCCATTTATTACTTGTTGACTGTGCACTTCTGAATAGCAAATCAAAACAAAGCTTTGAAAATGACTTATTTTAAAGTTTACATTCTACATATTATAATTTCCACAAGTTTTATAGGGAGTTGCGAGGATTAATTAATAGTCCATGGGTAACCGGTGTTGTAAATTTTGTGCGATGTGTTTGTTTTGTTCAGCCGTAATAGGAGCTCGTTAGATAGAGGCACATTGGGAGGACTCGTCGGTGAAATTTGTTGTAGGCTTTCGCCCATGTAAATAATAGGAGCTCGTTAAGTAGAGCTGTTTGGAGGAGCTCGTCAGGAAGACTGTTGTAAGAGCTCGTCCATGTAAATAATAGGGCTCATTCGGAGGCGTTGGGAGAGCTCGTCGGGTATGCGTGTGGGGCTGGAGTCCATGTCACATAATAGAAGACTCGTTAGATAGATTTGTTGGGTGGAGCTAAATGGGTGGAAGGCATTGTAAGAGCTAAGTATGTGTAAATAATAGGGCTAGATCAGTGGAAATTTGTTTGGAGGAGCTCGTCGGGTGGGCGTTGTAGAGCTCGATCCGTGTAAATAATGGGCCTCGTCAGTAGAAATTTGTTGGGAAGAGCTCGTCGGATGGTATTGTAAGAGCTCTTAAGGTGTAGATAATAGAACTCGATCAAGTCTGCAATTTGTTGGGAAGAGCTCGTCGAGGAAATTTGTTATGGAAACTCGTCCGGAGTGTAGATAATAGGAGCTCGTCAGTAGAGTGTGGGAAGAATTTAGTCGGGAAGGCTTGTTGTAGAGCTCGTCAGTGTAGATAATGAGGCTCGTCAAGTAGAATTTTGTTGGGAGAGCTCGTCGGAGTGGGCGTAGGCTCGTCCACTGTAGATAATAGAGACTCGTCAAGTAGAATTTGTTGGGAAAGAACTCGTCCCGGTGTTGTTATGGGCTAGATCCACTGTAGATAATAGGGCTCGTCAGTAGAATTTGTTGGGAAGAGCTCGTCGGGTGAAACTGTTGTAGGCTAGATCCATGTAAATGTGGGAGCTCGTCAGGTAGAGCTGTTGGGAAGAGCTCGTCAGGAAGACTGTTGTAAGAGCTCGTCCATTTAAATAGTAGGGGCTCGTCCATCTGAGTTGAGGGATGAGCCTCGTGATATAGTGTAAGAAGGGCAGTTTGCTGGAGTCGTGAAGGGCTCGATCAATGTAAATGAGTAGGAGGGCCCGTCACGTTTTAAGGGAAGTCCAGTGAAGGGCTCGTCAATGTAAATAATGGGACTCGTCCATCTGAGTTGAGGGTTGAGCCGAGATCAATAATTGTAAAAAGGGCGATGCGTTTGGAGTGCGACGAAGAACAAATCGATGTAAATAATGGAGGGCAGTCTGTTTGAAGTCCAGTGAAGGGCTCGTCAATGTAAATAGTAGAAGGGAGCCCGTCTGTTTGAAGTCCAGTGAAGGGCTCGTTAAGTGAATAGTAGGGGCTCGTCATTCTGAGTTGAGGGACGAGCCTCGTCAATATGAATGGTAAGAAGGAGCCCATCTGTTTGGAGTTGCATTGAAGGGCGCCGATCAGCGCCAGATAGTAAGGGGCTCGTCATTCTGGAGTTGAGGGGCGAGCCTCGTCAATATGAATGTGAAGGGCAGATGCAATGCGGAGTGCGTGAATGGCTCGTCAACGTGATAGTAGGAATGCGTCATTCGATTTGAGGACCGAGGCCTCGTCAATATGAATGGTAAGAAGGAGCGTAATATGCGGGTGCGACGAGAGGGGGCTCGTCCTTTGTGAATGGTAGGGGCTCGTCATTCGAGGTTGAGGGCCAGGCCTCGTGTCTGAATTACTTGGCTCCACGGCGTTGTGGCCTTGGTGGCGTTCCGGTTGAGTGAGCGATGTAGAGTGGCGATTGAGCCGGAGTGGGCGATGTAAGTAGGAGTGGCGATTGGTAAGTGGCGATTGGGCGAGTGGCGTTGTGGCCCAGGGTGGCGTGTAAGCGAGTGGTGATGGCCCGGTGGCGATTGGGCGGTGGCGATGTAGCCAAGTGGCGGTGGTGAGTGGCGTTGTAGCCGGGTGGCCGATGTATCCAGAATGAGCCGATGTGGCCAGAGTGGCGTTGTAGTGGTGTGATGTAACTGGTGAAATTAAATCTTGAGGGCGTGGCACAGTGGAGTAGGTGAGGCTCGTCGAAGTGACGGCGTGGCTCAGGCGTGTGGCGAGGTGGCAATGTAGCTGGTTGGTCTAACTCTTGAGCGCGTGGCTGTGTGGGTAGGTGGCTCGTCAAAGTGAGCGGCGTGGCTCGGGCGTAGCGGGTGGCAATGTAGCCTAAGGCGGTCGACTCACGAGGGCGGCGTGGCGTGGGGTGGGTGAGGCTCGTCGAGGGTGGCGATGGCTCCCGGTGTTGGCGGCGAGTGGGCGATGTAACTGAGGGGCGGGTGCCTCCCGGGGGGCGGCGTGGCTGTGTGTGGAGTAGGTGGGCTCGTCAAGGTGGGCGGCGTGGCTCGGCGTGGCCCAGTGGCAATGTAGCTGGTAGTGCGACTCTGAGCGGCGTGGCTGTGGTGAGATGGGTGAGCTCGTCAAGGTGAGCGTGGCTCCGAGGTATTTGTGGCCCGAGTGGCAATGCTTTGGTGGTCGACTCACGGGGGTAGCGTGGCTGTGTGGGTAGGTGGGCTCGTCAAAGTGAGAGCGGCGTGGCTCGGGCGGCGGGACGAGTGAGCGTGTAGCTGGTGGTCGCTCACGAGGGCGGCGTGGCTGTGATGGAGTGGGTGAGCTCGTCAAAGTGAGCTGCTGCATGTGGCCATTCGACTTCTGACTTTTTGGAAAGGTGCGAGCGTCTTTAATGCTGATTGGCAGAGAATTTTGAAGCGTTTGCGCGAATTTCCGAGTGCTTTGGCCTTCTTATAGATGGCGGCTTCATTGCTATGGAGTTTATGCTTTGGATATTCTGCCTCTTACGGTGCGTAGCGAAATGCGAGATGAGCGTCGAAGTTTGTCGTCTTAATGAGGATCCACTGAAGATTCTGGTTCGGTTTTTGTTGGACCTACATTGTAGGGTTGTGTTGCCACTTCATGAGGAGGGGAAGTTGTGACCTTCAGACTCGTCGTGTCTCTATTGGGCGTTGCATGCACCTTTGAAGTGGGTTGTTCCTGAATTCTTCTATCAGGCGTCGGTCGGTGAGGCAGAGCGCCTCCACCTCGTTCGTGTTAGCTTGCCTTGTTTCTAATGTCTTAGGGTGGTAGAGGCATCTGCGCGTTGCTTAGTTGATCACACGCATCCTTGGCGGTTAGGCGTTGCTCTGCTTGTGTTCCTTGTTGATACCATCGATGGCGAGAAATCAATTATATTTGTCCGGGGCTGTCGTTCCCAGACGGCGCCAATTGATGATGCTTTTCAACTAGAACTAGAATTTGGGCGTGTGGGGGTGTTGGGTGGACTCGGATTGTTTGCGATTTGGGATCTGAGGCTCTTGGATTGTCTGGGCTGAGGTAGGATCATTGCGCTGTTGATCTGCAGGCCCGATGAAGTACTTCTCTGCAAAAGCCCAGGAAAAAGGGGGTCGGCGAGGGGGCTGCCCGTGACCATTGCCAAGTCAGTTCTTATTGAGAGAAAGAATGCTTAGAGAATTAGTATTGGCGTCTGAATGGCGTACCAACTCACCGTGGGGTGGCCCCGTATTTATAGTGTATATTATTCCCAATTTGAGGGTAGTAAGGATTCTTTCCCATTGGATGAGATATTTATTGCCTTTATCGGATTTTAGAAAGAGATATTGAAGGAATAGTTTATTGAGAATTATCCTCCTTCCTTTTTAGTGAGATTTGATTGGATTTGCAGGATAATATATTATTGAGAATTATCCTGTTTTCCTTAATGAGATTTAATTAAAGATTTAGTTAGATTCACAGGATAATAAGTTATAGGGGATTATTCTACTTTCCTTATTGGCGAAATTCAATCTGATTTGCAGGATATGGGCTTTCTCAATTATCCATAACTTAGGCCTTTGGTAAGTGTTGAGCCTTCCTTTGGGCGGCATTTGAGATGGCTTGGGTGTTTTATAGAGGGTGCGCCTCTCTTTTGGGTCTAGTGAGTAGGCTGTGTGGCACTTATTTTTTGAAACGCCGTCGCGTAGAGGAGCAAAGGAGGAAAAAAATCGGGAAATTTGAGGTATAATCGAGATATTGGTGGAGATATCTTATCGATCTCCACCGAAAATTTTGTTCCTTGGGTAAAACTTAAGGATCCATATTTTGTTATTTGGAAAATGCTAATGAAAGAAAATAGAAAGAAAAATGGAAGAAAAGAAAATTAGAGGAAAATAGAAAGCATGTTTAAACTTAATAAATTAATAATGTTTATTCAAACCCATTTCATTTTCAGTGGAGATATCTTATCGATCTCACCAGATAACCATAATAATAGACCAAAAAAAATCGTTTTTCGGTAGATTTTTGACGAAAAAATTGGTTTTAATTGGTCTTTGGGAAAAGATTTGGTGGAAAAATTGGAAGTAAAATCGGAGAAAAATCATGATTTTCAGAATTTTCTGGAAAAAAAAAATTTACGATTTTTAAAACAAAATATGAAAAATTACTTGTGGTTTTGAGCGTAGAAATCTTAGAAGTGACACCCTCTAACCACCAAGCAATTGATTTCACTTATTATATATAATGCAAACTTTTTTTATATTCTCTTATTATTTATTTGTTCATAATTCCTTTATAATATTTTATTTTATTTTTATTTTACAGTATAACCTCAATATTTTTAAATCAAATATTAATTTGAAAGAAAAGAAATAAAATAATATCATTTAAAAATTTTAAATTATAATATATAATATTTTGAATCTCCTCATTATCTACATAATATTTATAATAATAACAAAAACAAATAAATAATATCTCTTTAACATAATAATATCTTAATAATATATTAAATATAACATATTTAATTTAATAATTACTAATCCATTTGATTTTAATCTACCTTAATTCAGATAAGAATCATTTCTCATAATTTATATAATTAAAATATGAAAAATTTTAATAACCGATATTTTATAAAAATATCCACCCGATATTTACCGATATTTCCGATATTTCGTAAAATCCAATTAAATATATCGTGTTCTGGAAATATTTTGATCCTTGCGAATGCTTGAAATTTCGCCTATATCGGTTGAAATTTCAGGAGAATTTTATTCATAGGTAAAACTTAAGGATCCATTTTTTGTTATTTGGAAAATGCTAATGAAAGAAAATAAAAAGAAAAAATGGAAGAAAAGAAAATTAGAGGAAAATAGAAAGTATGTTTAAACTTAATAAATTAATAATGTTTATTCAAACCCATTTCATTTGTTTTTTTTTATTATATAAAGACTAAGAAATTTAAAAATATCTAAAATTTTAAAGAATTTTGATTATATTTAATTTTCTTTTATATTTTTCATGATAAAATCAAATATGAAAAAATAATTTTCCTTATATATATATTTTTCTTTTCCTAGTAATTCTAAATGAAATCTTGCCAAGGAAAGAAAACATAGATGAAAATCGAGAGGAAAAGTATAAAGAAAAAAACAAAAACAAGGAACTCATTTGATTCGTGTCTTTCTATTATTAAAGGAATAAAAAATTTAAAAATATATAAAATTTTGAGAAATTTTAATTATACTTTATTTTCTTTTCTATATTATAAGATGAAACCAAATATGAGAAAATAATTTTTTTTTTTATATTTTTTTCAATCCTTAGTAATTTTCGGTTATGTTTAGAACATGGAAAATACTAAAGAAAAAAATAAAATAAAAATAAAAATGAAAAATAGAGGAAAGAAAACTTAAAGAAAAATAAAAAATAAATTTAAATATAATAAATTAATTTTATGTTTATTTAAAAATTATTTATTTATTTCTCTTTATTAAATAATGACTAGAAAATTAAAATATGTAAAAATTTGAGAAATTTTGTTTATATATAGTTTTATTTGATATTTTTTCCAATGAAATTAATAAAAAATCATTTTTTAAAATTTTTTTCTGATATTTTGATATTTTTCGGATTCCAAACAGAACCTTCAAGGTATTTTGCAAACATAGTGTAAGAAATTTTTTCAAAGTTAATGATCAAAAACCTTAATACAATCGGTTAGCAATTATACATTTCAAGGGCACGATGCAAATGAAGAAACAAATTCAAAAAGCAAATGTCGCCAGTGCTTCAACCAGAAAGAGATATTGTTTGTACAGTTTATTAGTAACAGCATGACATCAAATGAGTTAGGCAGTAATATTACATTATTACTATGACATGACATCATATATATATATATATATATATATATATAATATTACATCATATATATGTTGGGTCCTCACATCCTGTGGGGGATGCGATAGTTCATGGTTGATACAAATTTATGGCCAAGCTTTTTTTTTTTTTTTTTTTTTCTGAATAACTTTAGAATAGCCTCTAAAGGCACAGTGCTAAATGAGTTAACCAGTGATATCGCATTATTGGAGGAATCCTCTCTCTGAAAGAAGTTGAAAACGTGTTTGGTGATAGCTGCGCGTTCTGCGTTAATTGGCTGAGGCGCTTCCATACGTCTGATTGATTCTCCTTGGGCGGTTAGGCCTTATATCTAATCTTCCTAAAACGAAATTTCTGTCGGTGTCTGGTTGAAGCGAAAAAAGGCCACAAGGTATGAAGAACTCATGGGCCTCGTCTTGCATAGCTTGTCGCTTCAAAGAGGACTATATCATTTCTGTCCAAAGGGATAAAAGCTTGTAAAGTCATCCTCAAGGTGTCCCACATTACCTGATAATGAAAGGTGAAAGTTTATGCATGATGATGCGCTTTTTTGATAAACAATTTGGAGGCGCGTAGGGGTCGCGGGACTGAGCCGGATTGTTGGAAGGTGGGATCTGGTGCACAGATTATCGGGTTGAGATAGGGTTGTGTGGTGTTGGTGTTGAGCTGGCAGCTCGGACGTTGCTCCTGCAGAGCAGGAAATAATAAGGGGGTCGAGTGTCTGCCGTGGCCATTTCCGATGCAAGTCAGTTTCCTCCTTAGAAAGAAATACCGAGAGCGTATGAGTTTTGCGTTTCGAGCTGGCATACACTTTCGCGATGGGTGGTCACTACGTATTTATAGTAGATGTTCAACGGTTGGATGGTAGTGGGAGTCCCTTCCCATTCAGACGGGATATTTCTTATTTGATCTTTCTTATTTCGGTCGGTCGAATTTAGTACGAGGGATCGGGATATAGAAGAATTTGTTGTTTGAGATAATCATAATATGTAGAGGATAGATCGGCGATGATATATTTATTATTTTCCTTCCTTATTGATAAGATTTGGTTGGATCGACGGGATAATATGTTGTTAGGGTTATTACATTTTACGTATGAGGCGATATCTGTCGATCTGCGGGATATGGGGCAATTCATTCGGGATTGTCCTTTGGACTGGCCCCATGGGGCCTTCGATTTGGGCCGTGCGGGGAGCTGGGTATTGCGTTGGGTAGCATCACCTCTTTGGTGCTTGATCGGTGGGGCTCTGTGCATTTTAAGCCTGTCGATTCTTGCCGGCCCTTGTACATGCGATTAGGCGTGGGGCGAGTGCAATAATTCTTCTTGTCGGTTGCGGTTTCTACGTGTGCATTGGTTGGGTCGGTTAAAGCCTTGTCGCGTAAGTCTTGTGATAATGATGGCCAAGCTTGGGTTTTAGCTCATTCTCGAATTTCATAAGATTTCCTTATGTTTCTTTTGTGGATATCTTTTGTCTTATGCCTTACGCCCGGGTCCCTTTCTTTTCCTGAAGCCTCCGTCTCGCCTTTTGCCTGACTTTTTCTTCATTGTATCTGCAGATTACATTGTGTCAAAACTCGTTTTGGTTTCTTTTTTTTTCGATTGATGCTGACGAAACACTAGGGTTTAGCAGGTTGGCTTTTATTTTCTTGTCGCTTGTCTCGTCATGGGTCGAATTAGCTCTTCTTCTTTGCGGATTGGTGGTGACTCCTCACTTGTTGTCGGCCTTTGTCTGCAGTGGAGATGCCTCAGGCCGTTAATTTATATCTGATCCAGGAGCAGTGGCGGCACCTCCTGCTACAGATGATGGGAGTAAAGAGAAAATAAACCCTGATACCGCATCCACTGGGGGGGTCGAGATCTGTAAATGTCTTAGTTCGACATCTTTGAATGTGGGACCCGATGGAGTCGAGCCGCCGACATAGGAGTACAGCTGTAATCGTTATCGACCTCCCACTTTGTATCTGAGTATGGACCAGATGTCGTAACCTTTTTATGCGACCTCAGTGCACAGGATGGTTTTGTTTTAAGGGTCGCCTTTGGCAGTGTGTGATTTCATACCTGTGCTTCGTGAAAATGGTGCTGCAGCATTTGACATTTGTCCCTCCAGCTCATCCCAACGGTTGGGCATTTTTAGTAGGGTTAGTGGCTTTTTAGGATAAAGGGCTCGGTGTCCCTAGCAGCCTTGTTTCTTCATCTCTTTAGCCCTGGCTTGAGACCACCGAGGCTTTCTTTATTTTTCAGGCGTTAGGGGCTCTGCGGTGATCTACGACCTCCATCTTCGCATGGTCTGGAAGGACGTTATTTCTTAATTAAGCGGTTTCAATTGGGGTACAATCCCGCCTGACAGGGGATGACACCACAGGTGTTCCCACGACTGGCGCTCAGTGTTTCATTCGTAGTATTTATCTGCATTTTGGTATGACTTGTGCGGAAGGTGGATTTGGTCTTGATTTGTACTATCTGTTTGTTTCGGAGGCTCGTTTTGAACTTAGCCATTTGAAGATAGCGTCATATACAAGCCGTTGGCAGGATATCCGGCTAGATCCTTCTGCGGAATTGATAAGGTCGGACATTCAGTCCATCTAATATGCAGTGCACGTTCCTGCTGTAGTGCACTTTGCTTCTTCTTTGCAGGATCACTCTCGTTGGGCTGCGCTAGCGCTCCTACGGGGAGGAGATTTTGGTTCATTGGGGCGGCGTCTTGGCCTCAGTGTGAAAAGGAAAAACCGGAGCTCAGTTGAGGAGGAGCGGCGGTTTCGACCAAAGTTAGTGGGGGCATCTCAGGGTGTCAGAGGCCGGAATGGACATGTCGTCTCAGCTAGGCGAGGCTCTTGTGATTGCAGGCTGACTTCTCCTGGCTTGACAGAAGGGGCTAAGGATCCTTTGAGTGCGGCCATCAAGCAGTCGTTGGTGGTCATGCCTATAGCCGTCTGGAATCCGCCATTGGAAAAAGTCAAATTGCCTCTCAGGCGACGGGCGAAGGAAAGAAGCAGAAAACAGAGTCTCGATGAAAGCGGGACTCTTTGCTCTCTAACAGGAACTGCGGCAGTGCGGTCTCCTCTCCATCCTCGGGGACTTTGACCTTGGGAGGGTCGAAGCGATGCTTGTTGTGAACTGGCCTTATCCCTTCAGGGGATTGCCTCGGTAAGTCTACGATCGTGCTTGCTTCCATGCTGCCTCAGTGTTGGGCGTTAACTTCATGTTTGATATGCAGGTAGCCACTCATCTGAAAGGCCTGGCCGAGAAGGCCAAACTAAACGAGCACGTAAGAATTGCCCGAATTTATAAAGTGAAGGTGGCTTCTCTCCTTTAGAAACGGCGAGGCTGCGGCGACGGTATATGTGGTAGAAGTGGAGCTACTTAAGTATGATTTAAAACATACGCCGTCGGCTGCTGGTGAGACGCCTTGGAAGGAGGAAGGTGAGGTCTAAGTAACTGACGACAGCCCAGAAGGCGACCGGGAGGTTCGAAGTGTGGGCTAAAATGGGTTGGCGAGGCAGAAGAAATTTGAAGTCGCGAGAATGTGAGCCGATGGTTAGGGAGAATATCACCTCGGGGGTAGTGCGTGATCTTGGCGGGTGCGTGCGATCGATAGCGTCTGAGATGATGAAAGCGCCTTCGGCGGCTCGTCGCGAAGCCAGGAGTCTGAGTCTTTCCCAGAGGCGCTCGTCGTGAATCTTCAGGCCATGGGGAGATTGGCGAGCAATTTGAGCAGTGTCGCGGATTGTGCGCAGATCTTCATCAGCGAGTTAGTTTAGCTACTCAGAGGGATGAGGTCATTAGGCAGCTGAGGGACCAGGCCAGTGCTCAGTGGGCTTCTGGATGGCTCGCCTTCCAACGGAAAGCTGTTAATGCCATGCCTTCGAATCTGGACTTAATTTTGACCTCGGCCGGCGAAGAGCGGAAGAATCTTTTTCTGAACTGTTCTCAGGCACAGATCACTCTGCCAGTGGCGATTCCCTCTCTTCGTCGTCCAGTTCCTCTGTGCGTGCGATCTTCTACGTACATGTTTGCTTGATGCTGGCTTTATTTGTTCATCTGCATATACGCTTTCTTTAGTAGGGCGAGGCTGAGACATATAGCCTTAAAGTATATTTATATATATATATATATATATATATATATATATATATATATATATATATATATATATATATATATATATATATAAATCGCCCGTTCTCATTATAGTATCATTGTTTTCTCCATGGTTGTATGAATTAGGATTGAGGATCGGAGGCGAGATGGGTCATTTTCATCCAAAGGGTAGTCATTGTGGCCTTGTAAGAGCGGCCTTGACTTGATTTAGTTAATCTATCGGAAGGGACTCGCTAATGTCGCCGGTTAAAGATTTGGGTTCGTCCATCTGTTTGAGGAAAGAGAGTTCTGCGTGTAAATTGTCGACAAGGCTTGTCCATGTGGTAGGAATGAGCTCGTCAAAATGAATAATTGTGTAGAGCTCGTCCATGTTGAGTGATGGGAAGAGCTCGTCAGAATGAATAGTTAGTGGAGCTCGTCCATGTTGAGTGATGGGAAGAGCTCGTCAGAATGAATAGCTGAGTAGAGCTCGTCCATGTTGAGTGATGGGAAGGCTTCGTCGAACAAATAGTTGAAGCGAAGCTGCGCCCGTGTTGGATGATGGGGAAGGCTCGTCGGAATGAATGGCGAAAGTAGGGCTCGTCCATGTTGGTGATTGGAAGGCTCGTCGGAATGAATGGTGAGTGGGCTCGTCGAAGCTGACGGGGGATGAGCTCGTCAAAATGAATGGTAGAGTGGAGCTCGTCCGTGACCCAGGGGAATGGGCTCGTCAGAAGTGAATGGTTGAGTGAGGCTCGTCCGTATTCAGGTTGAGGGAGCTCGTCAGAGTGAATTGTTGAGTAGGGCTCGTCCATGTTGAGTGATTGGAAGAGCTCGTCAGAACGAATAGTTAGGCGGGATCACCGCCACATGAGGCGGGGATGGGCTCGTCGAGTGAATAGGTGAGTAGAGCTCGTCCATGTTGAGTGATGGGAAGAGCTCGTCAGAACAAGAGTTGAGCAGGAGCTCGTCTATGTTGAGTGATGAGAGAGCTTGTCAGAACGAAGAGTTGAGCAGGAGCTCGCCCATTTTGAATGATGGGAAGAGCTCGTCAGAGTGAATAGTAGAGTGGAGCTCGTCCATGTTGAGTGATGGGAAGAGCTCGCCAGAACGAATAGTTGAGCAGGAGCTCGCCCATGTGAACTGAGGGATGAGCTTTTCAGAGTGAATAGTAGAGTGGAGCTCGTCCATGTTGAGTGATGGGAAGAGCTCGTCAGAACGAATAGTTGAGCAGGAGCTCGCCCATGTGAACTGAGGGATGAGCTTGTCAGAATGAATAGGTGAGTAGAGCTCGTCCATGTTGAGTGATGGGAAGAGCTCGTCAGAACGAAGAGTTGAGCAGGAGCTCGTCCATGTTGAGTAATGGGAGAGCTCGTCAGAATGAAGAGTTGAGCAGGAGCTCGCCCATGTTGAATGATGGGAAGAGCTAGTCAGAGTGAATAGTAGAGTGGAGCTCGTCAATGAAGCGGGAATAGGCTCGTCAAGTGGATAGTTGAGTAGAGCTCGTCCGTGTTGGCGAGGGAGGCTCAGTCGAGTGAGTGTTAGTAGGGCGCTCGTCCATGTGTTGGGTGATTGGAAGAGCTCATTCGGAGCGAATAGTTGAGTAGGGCTGCCCGTGAACGAGGAGGGATGAGCTCGTCAGAATGAATAGGTGAGTAGAGCTCGTCCATGTTGAGTGATGGGAAGAGCTCGTCAGAATGAATAGTAGAGTGGAGCTCGTCCATGTTGAGTGATGGGAAGAGCTCGTCAGAACGAAGAGTTGAGCAGGAGCTCGCCCATGTTGAGTGATGGGAAGAGCTCGTCAGAATGAATAGTAGAGTGGAGCTCGTCCATGTTGAGTGATTGGAAGAGCTCGTCAAAGTAAGCAGCGTGGCCGGTATTTGGGCCCAGAGTGAGCGTGTAGCTGGTGGTTTGACTCTGACGGCGTGGCTGTGCGAGATGGAGTGGGCGGCTCGTCAAAGTGGCGTGGCTCGGGCGTTGAGGCGAGTGGCAATGCCAGCTGGTGGTCGCGATGAGCGTGGCTGTCTTGGAGTAGGTGAGGCTCGTTAAAGTGAAGCGAGTGGCTCAGCGGCGGGTGGCGATGTAACTTTGTTTGGTCGACTCTGAGCGGCGTGGCTGTCGTGGATGGAAGTGAGGCTCGTCGAAGTGGCGTGGCTCGGGCGGCCAGAGTGGTGATGGCCCGAGCTGGTCGACTCCTAAGGCGTGGCACGTGCGGAGTAGGTGAGCTCGTCAAAGTGAAGCGTGGCTCCGGTGGCCCAAGGCCAGTGGCGATGTAGCTGGTACAGTCGACTCGTGAGGCAGCGTGGCCTGTGCGGAGTAGGTGAGCTCGTCAAAGTGAGCAGCGTGGCTCCGGGCGCTGACCTGCCCGTATTGATTTGAATCCTTAAGCTGCATAGCCTGTATGGGGTCGTTGAGCTTGTTAGTGTGGATGGTTTGGAGCTCAGCCATTGACTTACTGTTGTGTTGGCTCATCGGTATATCACACGTGCTAGGGTTGTTGAAAGAGTTTGATCACATTGGCAACCGTATTGCTGGTTAATTTTCGATTCTTGGAAGGCGGCGTTTTTAATGCGGACTTGGAAATTTGAAACGATTGCCCGAGTTTTCGGCGTTTGAAATTCTTGCCAAGTCACGGTTTTTCATTGCCATGAGATTTGTTCCTTGTATATTTTGCTTTCTCTGATGCACAACTGAAACTTGCGTGAGATGAAGAGTCGAAGTTTGTCGTCTTAAGCGAAATTCTTACGAAGATTTGGGACCGGCGCTCTTTGTTCTTCATGTGGGGTTGTGTTTCCTAGTCTCCCATCCTTAGAGTCATGTTATTCCTGGCATGCTAGGGAATCTCTGTCAGAGGCGGGCGCATCTCTTGCACTGCTCTCTCTGTTTTTTATTCTTCTTTTTTCTTCTCCTTTCTCCTTCTACTCCTCTCTTTTCTCAGCTCTCCTTCTTCCTTTCTTCTTCTCTCTTTCCTTTCTTTCTTTTCTCCTATCGCACCTTTTCTTAACCTCGACTTTTCATTATGTCTTTCTCCTTTGTCCCTTTCTTTTCGCTTTTTTCTATCACACCCTCTTTTTTTTTTTTTTTTTTTTTTTTTTTTGCGGTTTCGAGGGAACTGCTTGTACTGAATATTACTCAAGATGTAATCGAGGACACCACTGATTGTAACTGAATGTAATTCAATTGAAATAAAGAGACACTTTTGTTTTTATGTCTGTGCATCTTCTTATTTTGCCTTTTTCCGTATCTTACATATATGAACTGTTTGAGATGTCTAACCAAATGACCAATGAACGTTCCATCTATCACGTGAGATTCGATAAGGCATTATTGCTATTACAATGACCTTATTGGTAGAAGCGCTTAAGATGTTACGCATTCCATTATGTCGCGAATTTTCCCTTTATTACATTTTAAGTTCATAATTGCTGTTACGACGACTCGGAGAAATATGATGTATGGGCCTTCCGATTGGGGCCTAGTTTCCGTCTTGTAGGGTTCTTCCTCAACTGAGGGCTTTTTAAGACTAAGTCGCTGGCATGTAGCTTATAGGGTTGATTTTTTGTATTATAATACCTCGTTTCCTTTGATACTCCCTCAGTCGCCTTTGAACACACTCGCTTTTCATCTAAGAGCTCTAAGTTTAAACGAAGGGCCTCGTCATTACGCTCCTCTGATGCTAACTCGACTCTTGGAGATTTTATTTCGACCTCGACAGGGGCTACTGCTTATGTGCCAAAGGCTAGGGCAAATGGAGTTTCCCGGGTTGCTGACTTCTGTGTCGTCTTGTAAGCCCATAGTACCTCGGGGAGGTATTCTACAACTCAGAGATCTTCTAATTTGGTCTTCAAAGGCGCCTTGAGGGTTCCTAGTGTTACGCCGGCTGTCCATTTGGCTGAGGATGTCTTGAGGACGGTAATAATTTTTAGTGAGCTCGACACGAGAAATCCACGAATTTAAGCGTTGTCGAGGCTTGCACTGGATTGTCGATAAGGCTCTTGGAATGCCAAAGCGGCATATGATGGCTCGCCACACGAAGAGTACCTATCTTACGCTCGTAATTGTAGTAAAAGGCTCGAAACTACGCCCGCTGTGAAGTAATCCATTGCGCGATTATGAATTTGCACTTAGGCCTTGCGATAGGCGAGGCTGATATGTCAAACCCCACCGTTGGAAAGGCTAAGGACTCATGATTGATGTTAAGGGCTCTGACGGGAGGTGTGAGATCTTGGCGTGCTCCTGGCAGATCCTGCATTTCTTGACTAGGTCAGTCGCATCCTTGAGTATGGTTGGCCAGTAGTATCCTTGCCTTAAAACTTTCCCTGCTAATGCTCGAACGCCGATATGGTTCCCGCATACACCCTCGTGTACCTCTCTTAGCACGTACTCGGTGTCTTCTCTTGTGATGCATTTTAGGAAGGTGTGAAGAATCCTGCAGTAGAGGCTTCACGAGATAGTAAGCTACAGACTGACCTCGCACTTATCTTAATAGCTTCTTTTGAGTCGTGCAGTAGGGTTAGTTATTAATATAATCCCAAATGGGGTCCATCCAGCTTGGCTCGGACTCTCGAGGCAGCGAATCATGCTATAAGGATCGACAGAGGGTTCCGGTAAGTATTCAACGGGCGTCGACCTGTAGGGTCTTGTGAAATTGTGTTTGAATTTCGCGGGCGTGCTCGGGAATTCTACGTACGGGGACATGTTTGACAGACAAACACAAATTTCTTTGATAGATCGCGGACCTTTTGGAGGTATAGGATCATCGTTTCACTTTTTGGCCCGTAGGTTCTTCTATTTGCACGACCCTTTAGGTAGGAGTCCTTTGTATACTTCTAACTAGTCGGCTACAGTGAA
Organism: Tetrastigma voinierianum; assembly: GCA_016808115.1. Taxonomy (NCBI): domain Eukaryota; kingdom Viridiplantae; phylum Streptophyta; class Magnoliopsida; order Vitales; family Vitaceae; genus Tetrastigma; species Tetrastigma voinierianum. The sequence goes on from JAEQBH010001029.1 coordinate 464,642, forward strand.
TGGGGCGGGGAGTTGAGGAAGCTCTGTTTATCCACGGCCTCATACTCGGCCTCGTTGTTTGAAGCATGGAACCCAAATCTGAGTGCATATTCAATGTCTATTCCTTCTGGTGAGGTTAGAATTAGACCCGCTCCGCTTCCTTGTGCATTTGAGGCTCCATCTACAGAGAGCTTCCAAATTGGGAGGTCGTTTTTCGTGAGTGGCCTGAGCAAGTTCTGTCGGAGTGAATTCCATGACGAAGTCGGCTAGGACCTGTGCTTTTATGGTACATTTTATTTTGTACACGATGTCGAACTCACTTGGCTCTATGGCCCATTTCGCCCGGCCTCCCGGAGCCACAGGTTTGTCTTGATACTTGTTTAAATGGATATTCGTCGGGACTTCTATGGTGACAGGCACAGGAAATAGGAGACGGAGCTTAGGGCCGTGGTTACCAGCGCTAGTATTAATTTCTCCATCCTCGGGTACCTCTCTTCCGCTCCTCTCAGAGATGGACTGCAATAGTAGACTGGGTGTTGTACTCGCTCTTTGTCTCACGGCCAGTCTTTGTATTTGGTTCGAAATCGGATCTGACCAGTCTGAGTGAGGAGTTCTCCCTCGACAGGACTTACTAGAATGGGTGGAGAACTCAGATACGTTTTTAATGCATTAAATGCTTCTTCGCACTTCATATCCCATTGGAAGGCCTTCTTCAGCACCTTGAAGAAGGGCTGACACTTGTCGCTTGCCCTGGATACAAATCAGCTTAGGGCCGCAATTCTTCCTGTGGAGTCCTCTGGACTTCGCACATTCTGATAGCGACGACATAGTACAGCCTTTATTTTATCTGGATTTGCCTCAATTCCCCTGTGATTGACTATAAAGCCTAGGAATTTTCCATTGACATGAAGGCGCATTTAATTTTGAGTTGACTTCATGTTGTAGTTCCTTAGGATCTGGAGCAGCTTAGAGAGGTGAGGATGTGGAAGTTGGTTGTAGTAGATTTTACCGGCATAGGTCTACGTATACCTCCATAGTCGGTGCCCTATGCCTTACGGAACGTGGTTTACTAGCCTCTGGTAGGTTGCTCCTGCGTTCTTGAGCCCGAACGGCATCACACGATAACAATAAGTTCCTTGAGCTATGATGAAAGAGGTCTTTCACGGTCATCGGGATCCTATTGATCCCGATTGTGGCGGAAAATGTATAAAAGCGAGAAGTTCGTGGCCGTAGTGGTGTCCGCGATAGAGGTCGATCCTTGGCAAAGGAAAGGCGTCCTTCGGGCATGCCTTGGAACATGTCAATGAAGTCGATACAGAGTCGCCACTTGCCATTTGCTTTTTTGACGAGGACAACATTAGCCAACCACTCGGGATATTCTACCTCCTTGATTGCTCCTGCTTGGAGAAGCTTGCCGATTTCCTTGTTGATGGCACACTACGCCTTTCTGGCAAACTCTGCGTTTTGTTTGACCCGGTTTGAAGGATGGGTTGGTGTTGATACGAGTGATTATCATGGGATCGATTCCTCCATGTCACTTTGTTTCCATGAAATTGTCTTTATTCTGTCTTAAAAACTGAGTGAGGAGGCTTTTGAGGCCTCCCGTTAGTTTGGAGCCGATATAGGCGAGATGTTCCTGGTCGTCATCCAACGATACAGATTCTAGTTCCTCAGGGCTGAATTCGGGTGAGTATCTGTGCCCGCATCATCAAGCTCGTGCATTCCGTTGTCATTGCCGCTTTGTTTCATGGAGGCGGTGTAGCATTCCCTGGTCACTCGCTGATCTCCTCGGACCATTCCTACACCATGTGTGGTTGGGAATTTGATTTTCATGTGATACGTGGAGGGGATGGCTTTTATTGCGTTGAGGGAGGGTCTGCCCAGCAACATGTTATAAGCTGACGGGGCGTCTACTATAAGGAACCTTCTTTGTCGTCGGTAAACGGCAAGGGGGCTCTCGAGGTTGAGTACGATTGAATCGAGCATAATGGTAGTACTTTCTCTCTGAAAACCCCGCGGATGTGTGTTGAGCGGGATCTAGCTTTTCTCTCTGATACCCGTTTATCGGTGATGCGAATATGATGTCAGCTGAACTCCCGTTATCAATTAAAACCCGGTGAACTGTGGTGTTGGCCACAATTGCGCGAACCACCAATGGGTCGTCATGGGGATGCTGGCATCCCTCCAGATCTGAGTCAGAGAACGTGATGGTGGTGTCGAGTCGCGGCAACTTAGATACGGCTTGTATTTCTCCCATTCCTGTTGATCTGATGCTACGCAGGTGGGCCTTCCGAGCGGAACTAGATTCTCCTCCCCCTGCGAACCCTCTCGAGATCACATGGATTTCCCCGAGGGGTTGCGTGTTAGTCGTGGCTTCTTAGGCGGTTGTTGTTGGAGCAGGGGCTGGTTACGATTGCAGGCGACCTTGGAATTACGATTCTGGAGTTTGGTTCCGGATATATGAAGCGTCAGTATCCGCGTTGTATTAAGTATTCTATCTCTGCCCCGGTTGTATACAACATTGTCAGTGCGATGCTCGTAATCCACCTTTGGAACTCGAAATGCCAGGTGTTGTGTCTCTTGTGGGAGTCGATTTCATATGGTCGGCCTATCTTAGGAGCGCTAATTTTATTACTTCCATGCGGGACTGGGACACGGGAGTACATCGGGGTGAAAAGTTGAGGTGAGTAACACCGTTGTCTGTCCGATTACGGTAAACCCAGACGATCCCTGAGGTTCCCCCGCCTTTTAGGGGATCGTTCACGCTCTTTCCTTGGGGATTTCTCTTGGTCGCTCTATCTCTTGGGGCTCCGTCCTCGTCGTTTGTCTGTCGCACTTTTCTCTTTACGGGTGAAAGAACTCTCTTTCTTTGATATGAGGGCCTCCTCTTGGTTATATATTTCTACTTGCTGGCGAGTACCTCGACCGTACTTGCTAACGGGTTCTTCGAGATGGAAAACATCAAAGTCACGATTGCACTCCTAATCACACGCAATGAATCTTTGTGATGGCGAATTTCTCATCGGGTATGTCTATTTTGAGGCTCAGCGTTGAACCTTTGCACGTACGACTTCGGGGCTTTCTGCGAGCCACTAGCGGCGGTCGACGGATGGTGGCCGAGCACTACATGCGTTCTGGCTCCGATGGAAGTGGGAGGCGAGCGCGTGGATAGTTCACTGGATGGCGGATGGACGAAGGGGAATTCTGTTGAACCGAGGCGGCTGAGTCCTTTTAAGCGTAGTGGCGAATGCCTGTATCACCGGGTCACGATGCCATGTAGCTCCATCGATTTTGTAAGTATTGAAGGGTGATCAGCGGGGTCTTTGACTCCGTCGAGATGTTTCTATTTGTGGCATTCGAGACTAGGAAGGGAAGTGGCACCTTAGGCATGAAGGAGTTAGGTTTGTTATACCAAGGTATCCATAATTAATGGGCGCATCCCTTAACCTCCTTCCTGCGGGTGAGCTCTGTTGAAGACTCGAGAGCTACGCTCCCATGTTTGCTCTCCTGCCTTACGGCTAGGGTGATGGTACTTAGTTCGCGACATGCCCCCCCAAACATTAGCCCGTTTTCCTCCTCAGCGAGGGAGCTGATTGGGAGTCCCGTGCCTCTTAGATCAATTTGGATTAACCCGACCCCGTCTCCTCGGGGAATGTCGTGGCCGCGTTGCTCCTCGTGGGGAGGAATGTCGTGGCCCCCCTGGGTCTGTCGTTCCTCCTGTGGATGCTGTAACTGCCTGGTAAGTTGTTCCAATTCTTCCATCAGTCGTTGATTGACGAGACGAAGTGCTTCCACTTCGTTTGTATTGGTTTGCATTGTTTCTCTTGTCAGGGAGGTCTACTATCGCGACTGCTGGTGGATCACGCATCACCGGTGGATTAATGATTACTCACCTTGTGTTCCTTATCGATACCATGATGTGAATCGATTATATTTATAAAGGCTACAATCGTTCCCAGGCGGCCTTGGCCAGTGATGCCTTTTTCAACGGGAACTAGTGACGCGTCGCCCAGGCTGGACCGAGGTTGTTGGCGGTAGGATCACGAATACACTGAATTATCTGGGTTGAGATAGGGTCGTGTGAAAACCAAAGCGTATGACCAAAGCGTATGAGTTTTGTGAAGTGTCTTGTGGCGCTCCGTCTGCAAGTCGGTTTCCTCCTTAGAGAAAGAAAGACCAAAGCGTGTATGAGTTTTACGTTTGAGCTGGCGTGCGCTTTCGATGGGTGGTCACTGTATTTATAGTAGATGTTAATGGTGGATGGTGATTAGAATTCGCCGGGTGGACGGGATATTCTTATTTCGGTCTTTTCTTATTTCGATCAGTCCGAATTTAATTACGAGGATAGCGGGGTATTTTGTTTGAGATAATCCTCGTGCCCATTGGGGATATATCCGTGCGATAATCTGTTATTATTTTCATTCCCTTATTGATAGATTTGGTTGGATCGACGGGATAATATATTGTTAGAGGTTGATACATTTTACGTATGGGCGATATCTGATCGGTCTGGGATATGGGAGCTGGTCGATTCGGGTTGTCCTTTGGACTGGCCCTGGGCGCGATTTAGGCCGGTGATGAGGGCCTTGGGTATTGCGTTGAGCGCATCGGCACTCTTTGGTCTTGATCGATTAGGCTCTGGCTTATTTTTGAATTTTATCGATGCGTAAGATTTGAACTCAAGACCACCGATGCCTCTTTTTTAAGGACGCGTACGTAAGCTCATCAAAGAAAAAAAATGGGACGAGTCGGTGGGAAGTCGGTCGTTATCTGGCCCAAGGAATTGCAGACTATATCACCCATGGCCTTGCCTTGCCTTGCCTTGGCCATTCCCAACTCCACCCCAAAGACAAAACACTTTTCTGAGGTAGCTAAAGTACTTGAAAGAATTGAAGTTGATGTTTCACTTTTCTGATGTTCTGTCATCTAAGCAATTCAGCCCTACTCTTAACCAGAAACTGATCATCGAAAAAGAGAAAGTTCTCTGAGAGATACGATATAAAGTACTGAAATTTATGTGGTTCATACGAGCTACGTATGGTTTATTGAATTTCATGGTGAAAGGACGTAGAACATGTTTCACATTTTTTAATTGTATGTTGCAATCAGGGGTGGTAATTCGTGTCGATGGATCGTGTTCGTATCGTTTTAATGTACGGATCGTGTGATATTCGTGTCAGCCGTCTGAATAATAGCGTGTCGGCGTTCGTTAGCGCGGAATTGGCCCGTTTATTATTAGGTGTTAGACGGTCCCAGCGCGAATATATTATTAAAATAATAAGAATTATAGTGTCGTTATTGTATATTTAACGCAAATAATCCCCATTAAATTTATGTTTATTAATTTTATTATTTAAATTAATAGGAATTATAATTAATAATCAAAGTATTTATTGCAAATAACTTATTAAATAGGTTAATTAATTATTATAATAATTAAACGGGTCGATTCCGTCCAATTCGTATTAATAGTCGTCTGAATATGAGTTCATTTATTAAGCGTGTTAGACGGTATACTTGAATATGGCCAGCAACGATTATCTTCCAGTAAAGCGCCAGCAAGTGTGGGTTCGTATCGAGTTCACGTGTCGTATCAAATTTTGTCAGCTCTAATTGCAATCGCTTCTTCACTCCTTTTCTTCCTTCGCCTTTATTATCCTTCAAGTGAAATTTCTCTATGCTGTATCACGTTTATGTGTGTGTCACGTTCATGTGCGAAGCAGCATAATTTGCGGTCATGCTTTAGCCTCAACCAACAACCCAACAAGGTGGCCCTACAACTTTTTGAAGTTCACATTAGGGAGCTTGATATCAAAATAGGTTATATTTATTAAAAATAAATAAAAATAACAAGTACACTTGTTTTCAAAACAATTATCAAGCTATAGCGTTCCACATGTTTTGAAAATCCTATTTATCAAATATGGTTTTAAAAATTAAGCCTAAAAACACATTACTAACTACTGTTTTAAAAAATTGACCTTAAGACTACAGCCTTCCCCTTACCCCCATCGAGCTCCATGGCACCATTTGCCCTCTTTCCTCCATACATATGTGAGCCACATACTACAACAAAAGTTATAAGTATATTTCTATAGTTGTAATTCCTTTCTAACTATGGTTCCTGCCAATTACTTTGTTTAAGACTTAATTAAGATGCACTTTAGGATTAATTTAATGATGGGGTTGGAGTGGAGTAGACCATAGAGCACTTGCCTTATGTGTGTGTGATCGGGGGATTCATTCAAACGACTCGACTTGACTCGAATCGAGTCACATAGGGAAGGGCCTCAGACAGTAACCTCAGTTTGGTAAGCTCGAGTAACTGGTAGGGTGAGTTTGGACACACGAGAAAATAAACCACTTCGGACAGGAGAGAAAGAAGAAAACGAGGAAGGTGTAACGGACCATAGGAGCACACATTATGAGGAAATTTATGGTAGAAGATTAATATGATAGTGAATGTATAACGTAAGGGAGTAAAGAGCCAATAAATGTCCCATTGGGTAGGCCCTAAGGAGACCTTCCCCTTACCCTTGCCCGATACAACCGGAGCATGAAGAGGTCGGATCTTGCGATCCTCCTTGATCGTTATTCCCCTTCTAAAGCATTGTTCCTCGGGAGACCCGCAGGCCGATCCAATGTGGGGGGACAAAGGGGTGTTGGAGAATTCCTTCGCTCGGGGGATAGCTTGGTTATTTATAGACACAAAGGGCATTCGGTTAGAGATTCAGAAGAGGATTCCCTAGGCCTCTTTTGCCTCTCCTAAGGGTTGCTACGAGGAGGAGGCAGGAGTGGGAAGTTGTCCCCAAGGCCATTTCTTCTGCTTGTTCGGACTCTCGAGCCTCGACAACAACTATAATTCGGGCAAGAAGGCAATTCAGAACACGCTCCTTGGCGCAAGCATTCCTTAGGCCTTCGAAATACAAACCGCAGACCGGATGAGATACAAAGTCCTGCCTGCAAACACCTCACGGATTATGGGTCACTGTGTATTAAGTCCCTCACGAGCTCCTAAGGCTAAGAACTTTGGCTAGGGCGTCAAATTGGGTGGCACTCAGATCGTCTACCAGCTTTCCTCGGCCTAAGATACCAACGTGCACATGGGTGGGTGTAAGGGAGTTGTTAAAAAAGAAAAATGAGGGAGCAAAAGGTAGAGTGAAGGGGGAAAATCCGATAAATAGACACAAGGCTTTGTTATCGACTTGCCACGGGATCAGGACAAATTGGGAACTCCCTAAGCATGGGGTCCCTAGCACATCCCCAGGCATCGAACAACAGTACATTGCCTTGAGGCTTGTTCTTGTTGGTGTTTGGCAGATTGGTCACCAGTTGGAGTGGCTAGGCATCAACAATGTGATAATATTTCCCGAGCTTGTGCCTCTTGAAGGAGTACACGTATAACACCTCATTCAAACCAAGATTGAGGTCATGCATCTTGTTTAATACGCTTACCCCGAGAAGAACTCGAATGATGTTCACGTGAATATAAATGGGGTAGATCCTAGTAAAGTGCAAGAATTGTTGGACCAGAGGAGGGAGGGGGAATCTCAACCCCTCGCTGATATGGATTTCTAGCCAGTAGATATAGTTCATCTAGCCTCGATCCATGTCCGTATAGGCCGCGAATTTAGGTCTTGATGAGGGGGAGGATACTTGGACTTGAGGAGGGAAGGAATACTTCCTCCAAATGGCATTTGCACGAGACTCCCCAATAGGCTTGAGCCAGGAGAGAACACCGTTAGCGTCCGCGCGTGAGAGCACTTCTTCGGACAGGGGCTAAGAAGGGGGTGATTATTCACTCACACGACCGTCCGTGTGATGTTTTCCATGGGCCATCTTATGAGTTCCTCGGTGTCATCATCGGAAAGGTGCTTGGGGGGACAAGCGAGGGGACCCATCAGGGCCAAACATGTAAAAAAAAAAAAAAAAAAACAACAACAACAAACAAACAAACAAAAACAAAAACAAAAACAAAAATAGAGAGAGAAAAGAAGGAATGTTCCTTTGAAACTTACAATGAAGGGTGTCATGTGAAAATCAGAGTCGAGAGCACGTAGTAGCTATGGAAGGAGAAGCCAAAAGCGTAAAGATAAAACCAGAGGAGAAGAAAGTGAAAGAAACCCTAGAAGCGTAAAGGTGAATTATATACCTATAAATTTGACGACGCGGGTAAAGAACCCAAGAAAATATTCATGCATCGGGACATGTGGGGAGACATGCCAAAACTGTGTTTAATCCTGGTCACACTGTGAGTAGCAAGTTGTAGTAATAACCACACCCGGTGCTCAAGGCATTGGAGCAAATGAGTTGACATTAGGCGGCGCGTGGGAAAAGCATAATTTTACTACCCTTCCGAACCCTAAGGATGAAATGACTCTACGAGGGCAAGTGGAGTGGAGTAGACCATAAAGTACGTGCCTTGCGTGTGTGTGATCAAGGGATCCATTTAGACTACCCATTTGGATCGAGCCGCACAAGGAAGGGCCCTGAACAGTAACCCCAACTCGGCAACCTTGGGCAACTGGTAGGGTGAGCTCGGACACACGAGAAGATAAACCATCTCGGCCAGGAGAGAAAGAAGCAAGCGAGGAAGGAATAATGGACCACATGAGCACACGTTATGAGGAAATTAATTGTAAAAGATTAATATGATAATGAATGTATAACATAAGGGAGTAAAGAGCCAATAAATAGGAGGATAACTAAAATTTTTGTTGCAATCTACTTTGTGGAAAGCCGAGATCATTACAAGGGTAGCTATTGTTTTTTTTTTCTTTTAGCTCTTATTCTCTAGTGTTGAATCATGATGTGGAAGGTTTAAAGACATTTCATTCAGAGGTCTAGGTCAATAGATCATGTTATTTTGAAGATGATTGTGAAGGGCGCCTTGTGTTGAATACTCCCTTGGGCACATCATGGAAGGAAGGAAAGAAGCTGATAGGGTTTGAAAAAATGGGCTCGCAGGCCCACTCGCTAGATCCAAAGAAGAGGCGCGCCTATCAAGTACTCATGCCTTAGACGCCAAATTCTTGCACGAGGCCTAATCCGCACGCACCTAAAGGCCGTTATGGATGATCGAAAGCCCACATCCTATAAATCAAACTAGATGCCATCGATAAAGGAAATAGAATAATCCCCGATGACGTATTATCTTGCAAATCAAACTAAATCCCATCAACATGGAAAATAAAATAATTCACGATATAACAACTCATCCTATGGATCAAGCCAGATCCCACCAATAAGGAAGAAGAATAATTCTAAATAAAGTGCTATATCAATCAAATTCGATACCGATAAAAGCAAGAAATCTCCCGTCTAATGGGAAAGAATCCTAATCACCATCCAACTGGGAAAACATATACTATAAATACTAGGCCACACTTATCTGAAAGGTACGCAGAACACATTCACCTCTGCGCCCATCTTTCTCTCAGAAAGAACTCGACGAAGGTCGGAGCTGCCACTTGGGCGGCCCTGCCGACCCTTCTTCTTGCTTTTGCGTAGAGTACCAAGTCCGTGAGCCCGCATCAGCACCGCAGCAATCCAACGAGTCTCAACGATCCGGAGCTCGCCTCCGCAGTCCGCCTAACGACTTCGAACCCAGCCCATCCGTTGGAAAAAGTACCAGTTACTCGTAAACGATAGCCTTTGATAACAAAGATCGATTTCACATCGATGGTATCAACCCTAACACAAGCAGAGCAACGCCAATCCGCTAAGGAGGCATCCGCCAAAGCGACGCGATGCCAGACCACCAAGCAGTTAGAAGAGATGCAAGCCAACATGAACGAGGTGAGGCACGCTCACCACCGGCCGGAGCAGGAGAGTTAGAGTAACTCACCAGGCAGATACAACGCCCATGGGAGACACGACAAACACAGGAAGGTCACAACTTTCCTCCTCATGGCGCGGGCAACACACCCGACATTCCCGAGGTGTCAAATGTAAGGTAGTCTAGCCGAGCCAGGGGGCACGACCACAATTGGCCCCTAGAGAGGAGGGCAACGAAGCAACACTCGGAGGGCATGTCGGGAACGAAGAACTACGCCACCCTCAGCAAGGAGCAGGAGAGCAATCGTGGGAGCAGAGGTTCAAGAGCCTCCAAACAGCTTCACCGGTAGCGAGGTAAGAGGACGCCTCCTAACACTATGAACACCTTTGGTACAACAAACTCGAGTCAAATTTTCACGCCGGCGTTTCACTTCCTTCCAGCAAAAATTCAAGATGCCACAAGCGGAAGTGCATTCGACTGTCGAGATCCACGATCATCTCAACACTTACAAAAACCAAATGGAGCCGCATGGGTATCAAGACCCCGTGCGATGCGCAGAGCTACATCACATTAAAAGGCCCACTTTGGCCTGGCTTAATAGGCTTCTCACATCAATCTCCTCATTCGTAGCTATCCATTACGTCTGCCTCTCACTTCAATGGGGCCAGGACGAGCAGAGCCAAGTTATCATTTGCTGACCATCAAGCAGAGCTCACAAGAAAGCCTGAGGTCCTATGTCCAGAGATTCAATGCCAGTCCCTGCGTAGATATACCCGACGAAGTTCGCTGACATCACGCATTCATTGCTGATTAGGGTTCACCGAAGACTTCGATGTTTTCTCCATCTCCAAAAATCCCTGGCAAGTACGGCCGAGGTGCTCGCGAAAGCAGAGAAGTATATTAATGGTGAAGAAGCCCTCATATCCAAGAAAGGGAGCTCCTCCACCCATAAAGAAAAAATCGGGACGTAAAAGCCGGATTTAGACCTGAGCCCCACCAGATAGCAACCGAAAGATCTCCAAAGAAAGACGGAGAACGGGGCCCCGAAAAGGTGCGGAACCTCGAGATCGTCCCGGGCCCACCGCAACTCAAAAGACGACAACGTTATTCGCCTCGGCGGTTCACCCCCACGTGGCCTCGCAGACGCGGTGTCCTCGCGTGGGCACGAAACCCACAGCCTCGAAAGGCCAACTCAAATGAAGTCAAACTCACACAAGAGACAACACTGATATCATGAAGTTCCATAGGGCCACGCGGGGGAATCGCACCCGATGATTGCATACGCCTTAAGAGGAAAATGTAGCATTTAATACGCACCTGCATTCGATGATTCATACCTTTGAAAAATAGGTCAGACCAGTCGCGACCCAAGCTCCGTCGCCGCCAGCTCACCACCACCAATTCCTCACAGCGACAACAACTCAAGACTAACAAATTTCTTAGAGAAATCCACGTGATATCGTATGATTTACAGGGGAGGAATCCAAACAATGAAGGCCCATCTCGCGCAAAGATCAAGTCGGTTAGAGATAGCTAAGTACAAGCAAATCCAAACTACCTCGCTCGACACATCCATAACTTTCTCCGACTCGACTGAGGATGCCACACCCCCATGATGACCCTTGGTAATTCGAAAGGGCCATGTCAACAAACGGTCCATCGGTCCTAGTTGACAACCGGAAGTTCACCGACATCATCTTTGCTTACCTTCGATAAGATGGGCATCAGCGGAGAGAATGGAACCCGCCAACACCCATCCAGATCCGCAAGGTATTACTCCTTGGGCTCAATACAACTAGTACTCACCTCGGGAGATCCCCCCATGCCAGTAAACGATGACAAAGAAGATTCCTCGCAGACGACCGCTTATAATATGTTGTTAGGAAACCTTAATGTGCAATAAAGCCATCTCCGCTTACCACATGATGATCAAGTTTCCTACCGTAAGCGGAATAGGAATGGTTCGAGGAGACCAATGAGTGGCCAGGGAATGCTACTCAGCATCCATGAAGCAAAAAACTGTCGAAAACATATCCCTAGATGAGCTCGAAATACGCGACGAAGTATTCACCCTACTTGAGCTCCCTGGTAGCCGAACCCGTACCGTTGATGATGACCCCGAACACTGGCCTACATCGGCCCCCACTGGGGCCAAGATCTCAGCCCTCTCACCCATTTTTGAGATAGAACAAAGACGTTCACAGTGGAAGGTGCGCATGGGAAGAATCGACCCTACGCAATTACCCATAGATCGAACGTTAGTCCGTCTTCAAGCCAAGAAACAAAAGAGGAGGAGTCGCTACCGACAGCAAAAGCGATCAACGAGGAGGTTCCAAACCCTCCAAGCGTGGAGCAATCGAGAGGTAAATATCCTAAATGGTCACAACGCCGTACTTGTCAAAAAGAAACGGCAAGCCGGCGACTGCATCGACTTCACCGACATCAACAGAGCTGGCGCCTAAAGATAGTTTCTCTCGCAAATGAATCGACTTTACTGTGATGCCAACGGCCGCCATGAACTCCCCGCGAGGAATGCCCGGCTACAATCGTATCGCACACCCGTGCACGATCAAGAAAAGACCTCATTCGTCACAGGGCATGGAACCTATTGTTATCATGTGATGCCTTTTGGACTCAAGAACGCAGGAGCTACCTACCAGAAGCTGGTGAACAGGATGTTCCAAGCAGAGATAGAACTAATTGCTGGAGGTGTATATAGATGACATGTTGGTAAAATCCACCACTCCGTCAGCCCACATAGGTCATCCGCTCGGTATGCCCTGCATCCCGGTGAAGCATAACATGAAACCGAATCCGCACCCAAGTGTGCCTTCGAGTATTAAAGCCGTAAAAATTCCTAGGTTTCATAGTCAACCACCGTGAATTGAGGAAAATCCGTATTAAAAATAAAAGGTCGTGTCGATATGTCGCCGCCTCGCATTAAAGAGGTCCAACGCCCGACAGAAGGATCGCTTCTTAAGCCATTCAGACCTGTATGCGATAAATGTCACTCCTTTCTTCCAAGCCGCTAAGGCCTTTCACCCGTGATACGGCGTTAAGAAGCGTTTCTCGCATTGAAAATATATTTGAGTCCCCCCATTTTGGTAAGCTCCCATCGAGGGAGCTCTCACTTCATACTTAGCGTATCATCATCAGCATCTCGCGAGACAAAGACCAGTGTAGCACTCCACATTCATTGCAATGTGTCCCGAGAGGAGCGAAGAGTGTACCCGAGGATGGAGAAATTAATCTTGGCACTAGTAACCGCAGCCGGAGCCCGCTTCTTACTTCTGTGCTTCACCATAGAAGTCTGTCAGTAATATCCGACGAAGCAAGTGTTACATAAACCGAGACCTAGGAAGGCCGATGAAGGACATAGAGCCGAAAGGAAAGTTCGACATCAGATATAAGCCGAAACTGCAATAAAAAGGTGTCTTAGCAGATTACGGAATTCACACTCTCAAGAGCCTACCGAGAACACCCAAGCACCGACTGACCTACCCATCCTGAAACCTTTCGTAGATCGGGCTGCAAACGCACAAGGAAGTGGAGCCGTTTAACGGACTCCTGCATGAATAGACACATTGAGTATGCGCCGACTGGACCCAAGCTCCAACAACGAGGCCGAATATGAGGCCATCATACAGCCCCCACCCGCCCCATTCACTAGAAATCACCAATCCCGAGGTCTACGTAGCCGACTCCCACCGCAGAAGACAAATAAGATACCACGAATAAAAGTGAAAGAATGATCCTATACCTCAAAAGGTAATGAGGATTTATTGAAAAAGTTCGTGGTCACAGTCAAACATATCCCTGCAGCGTAGAACCCCGAGCCGATGCTCAAGTAAAACTACCGACAAAATTTCACAGAAGACCTCACAGTCAACACCGTCAATACCTCGCAGAGCCTTCTCTATGTATCTCATATGTGGAAGTCACTTCAAATCGGTCCGAGCCGAGTTGGATGGACCCCATTTGGGATTACATATCAGACTATCGCCTACCCGACGCACCGGAAGAGCGCCTAAAATCGGACGAGGTCATCCGCATTTACTAATCATAAGGGAAGCTTGCATAAGCGAGGTTTCTTCACACCCATCCTGGGCGTATCAAGGAAAAGACATTGAATACATGCTGGCGGGGAAGTACACGAAGGTATATGCGGAAATCATATCGGAGCTCGGGAATTAGCAGGAAAGGTCTTAAGACAGGGATACTACTAGCCCACAATACTCGTAGACGCAAATCGACTAATGAGACGCAAGATCTCGCCAGAGCATGCCAAGATCTCACGCCTCCCATCGTGAGCTCCTTAACATCAATTACAAGCCCCGCCTTTCCAACAAGGCTTGGACATATTGGGACCTTTGCCCCTTGGGAAGGGCCAATGTAAATTCATCATCGCCGCAAAGACATTTCACCGCGCCGAGGTCGAACCTTTCGCCACAATTACAACGTAAGATACTAATTTTGTGTGGCGAGCCATCATATGCGTGCTTGTATCCCAAGAGCCTGGTACGATAATGGAAAGCAATTTGACAACGCCGTTCAGTGGATTGGTGTCGAGCTCGGAATTAAGAATTATTATTCGTCCCCAGCACACCCGCAGTCTAATGGTCAGACATAAGTCACCATCAGGACCCTTAAGGCCGCATTGGAAGATCTTAAAGGCAAATGGGCAGGAACTCCTCCCAAGGTAAGCAGGGCCTGCTGTGACTACGCAGTCAACAACCCGTGAAACCCCATTCGCCCTTAGCCTTTGGCACCGCGCAAATTGTCGAGGTCGGCTAAAGTCTCCAAGGATCAGTCACAGATAAATGAACACAAATGACGAGGCTCTCCGCCTAAACTGACCTTCTAGATGAAAAAGTGAGCAAGTTCCAAGGCGATGGAGATTAACAAAGAAGACGGCGAGACATAAACCAAAAGGTCAAACCTAGAGCTACATGCCAGACCTAGTTCAAGAAGCTCAAGAAGGAAGAATCCGTAACATGGAAAACTGTTCCAACCGGGAGGGCCCCTTACATCATATCCCGTGTCATCGATTCGGGCAATTACGAGCCTCTAGACAGAGGAGGAAAAATTTTACATCATGCTTGAATGCTGAACACCTAACGCGGACACAGACTCGGCTTGTAATCTTAAATGAAGCATTATCAATTTTAGATGACGATTGAAAGGCGTATCGGTATTGAAGTTGACGCCCAAATAAATTTGCATATAATGCTAAAAAAATTACATGCAATTGTAATGAGAAAGTTCATAGCC
This sequence comes from Tetrastigma voinierianum, assembly GCA_016808115.1. NCBI lineage: Eukaryota > Viridiplantae > Streptophyta > Magnoliopsida > Vitales > Vitaceae > Tetrastigma > Tetrastigma voinierianum. The sequence goes on from JAEQBH010001029.1 coordinate 479,670, forward strand.
ATAAAGAAAAAGTCTCTCTTTATTCCAATCGACACATTCAATTACAATCGCAGTGTCATCCCCTACATCTCGAAATACATACATGCGCCTCTAAAAAAAAAAAAAAAACCTCGAGAAGAAAAAGAGGAAAGGAAAACGAGATGAAAATAAGTGGAAGAAGGGCGTAAAGGTGGCAGGAGAAGAAGAAAAGGGATGGAATATTTGTGCGAAAGGAAAGAAGAAAAATAAGAAAGGAAGGAATAGAGAATGAAGGAGAAGTGGAGAAAGAAGGGAGAGGAAGAGAAAGAAGAATAGAAATAGAGAAAGCGGCACAAGAAATGTACCGCCTTTCTCCGACATTCCCAGCACGGTTAGGGAATAACATGAGACTCCCATAAAGGAGACTAGGAAAACACAACTCCTACAAGGTGAGGTCCAACGAACCGAACTGCATCTTCAAAGTGATCTCCGGCCAAGACGATCGCTCGACGCTTCATCTCGCATCTCGCCACGCACCGTGTAAGGGTAGAGTATCAAAAGTATAAACTCCATAGCAATGAAGCTGCCATTTATAAGAAGGCCAAAGCACTCGGAAATTCGCGCAATCGTTTCAAATTCTCCATAAATCATCATTAAAGACACTCGCATCTTTCCAAGAAAATCGGTCGCATCGGTCGTCGCAATGACTCACTTCGACGAGCTCGACTACACTGCACAGGCCACGCAACCTAAGAGTCGATAATTTCAAAGTTATATAGTAAACGGGGGCGCCTCACTACCGGAAGCCCAATAGCTCACTTTGACGAGCCTCGACTACTCCGCACAGCCACGCAACCCAAGAGTCGACGCAAATATAACACCAACAAGGCCTCAGCGCTCGGAGCCTAGTAACTCACTTTGACAAGCTTGACTACTTTGCACGTGCCGCACCAAGAGTCGATCGCCTAGGGCTATATAGCCGCCAACAAGGCTCCTGCTCAAGCCCAATAGCACACTTTGACGAGCTCGACTACTCGCACGTGCCACGCAGCCTCTAATAGTCGATCGCCAGTTATATCGCCAACAAGGCCTCGCCCCGAGCCCAAAAGAGCTCACTTTGGATCAGTTCACTACTATGTCGTGCCACGCAGCCTTAAGAGTCGATGCTCGTGCCATCGCCAACAAGGCTCAAGACTGAGCCCAAGAGGCTCACTCGACGAGCTCAACCACTGCGACAGCCACGCAGCCTAAGAGTCGATCAACTCGCCATATCGCCAAGGCCTCGCCAAGACTGAGCCCAAGAGGCTCACTTTGATGAGATCGACTACTCAGCACAGGCCACGCAACTTAAGAGTTAGATCAGCTCAAAGTTATATCACAACAAGGCCTCGCCTGAGCCCGCGAGCTCACTTCACGAGCCTCGACTACTCGCACGTGCAACGAGCCTAAGAGCAAGATCACCAGTTATATCGGGCCAACAAGGCCTTTAGCCCGAGCCTAATAGCTCACTTGACGAGCTCGACTACTCCGCACAGCCAATGCCACTTAAGAGTCAACCACTAGGCTATATCGCCAACAAGGCCTCGCACCGCCCCGCAAATTCACTGACGGTACTCGACCACTCCATGCATCACGCACCCTAAGAGTCGATCAACCAAGAGAGTCAGCCAACAAGGCCTTAGCGCCCGGAGCCTCGTAAGAGCTCACTTCGATGAGCCTGACCATCAAGATGCGCCATTAATAAACAAGAAATGATCGCTGCTTATATCACAATAAGTGCCTCACGGAGCCCGGGCAAGATTCATTTTGACGAGCGCCTCGACTACTCTCAGATAGTCACGCAGCTTAAGAGTCATAACTGCCAAAGAGTATCGCTAACAAAGCCTTAGCGCCCGGTTTCAAGAAATTTCACTGGACGAGCCTGATCTACTTCCTCGCACGTGCCACGCAGCCTCAAGAGTCGAGCAGCTTAGGCCATCGCCAACAAGGCCTTAGCGCTCGGAGCCTAGTAGCTCACTTTGACGAGCTCGACTACTCAGCACAGGCCACGCAGCCTAAGAGTCAGATCAACTTAGGCTATATCACCAACAAGGCCTCAGCGCCCGGAGCCCAATAGCTCACTTTGACGAGCTCGACTACTCAACACAAGCCACGCAGCCTAAGAGTCAGATCACCAAAGAGACACCAACAAGGCCTCAACGCCCGAGCCCGGGCGCAGAAACATTTGACCAGCCTGACCATCGATACAAAGGCGCAACAAGAGTCATCGGGCCAGTTATATCGCCAACAAGGCCTCAATACCAGAGCCCGTGAGTTCACTTTGACGAGCCCGACCACTCCGCACAGCCACGCAGCCTCTTAAGAGTCGATCAACAGTTATATCGCCACCATGGCCTCGCTCCGAGCCCGCAGGCCACTCGACGAGCTCGACTACTCAGCACAGCCACGCAGCCTAAGAGTCGTCACCAAAGACATCGCCAACAAGGAACTCAACGCCCGGAGCCCATTCACTTTGACGAGCTCGACTACTCCTCGTCAGCTATGCACAAGAGCCTGGATCACCAAAGATATCGCCAACAAGGCCTCACGCCCCGCAGCCCGTGCTCACCGACGACCGACCACTTACCAAAGCCATGCACTTAAAAATTCAGCTTCAGCCCAAAGCAGAAGGGTACCACGGCTCAACGGCCCAAAGCTCACCGTCGCCAACTCTACATCCCAAGAGCCGTTTCGACCTGCATAATGTGTACCAAGAAATCAATGGCCGCTTATGAAGAACAACGCGAATTGCAAAAATGTAGACAAAGTGGTAAAAAGATCGCTATTAAGGAAAAGGTCGCATATGTCCCGGGTCCCAGTTCAAGAAAAATAAGTAAAACAAAGATCAACATCAATATGCACAGATAATCAGGCATCAGAAGGAGGAGTAGAGGGTGAAGAATGGGAGCTGGCCTCAACGCTGGGGTGTCGTGCTCCTAATAGTCACAGATTCCTCGCCTTCCCGTCGCTTGGAATGTCAAAGTTGAAGTCCAAGCTGGGATAAGCATTAGCAGCTTTCCTCTGAAAGGCTAGCCACCTAGAAGCCCATTGAGTACAGGCCTCATCCCTCAATCTTCCTATAACTTCATCCCGCTGAGAAACCAGAGTTACTTGTTGATGAAGGTCCCCACGTAGCCCACGACACTCCTCATTCAGCGCTCGCCGAAGCTTGCAAATTTCGGAGGCCTCACGATGAGCCCCCGCCCGCAGCGCCGTTTCCATCGCTACAGGTCGCCTGACCGCACGCGCTTCTTCCTGGGGACTCCCGCTCACCTCGGGATGTGAGGTGCTTCATCCCTAACCATCCGCTCATATCGCGCATCAGAGTCTGGCCCCACTCTAGCAAGTCATTTTAGGCAGCCCGCAACTCATCCCGAACCTCCCGAAGCTCGCCTTCGCCGCTCTCGTCGTCACCCTGTCTTTCTACCCTCGGCCCGAGCACGTGCCGACGTGGTGTGCTTCAAATCAGATTTAAGCTTCACTACCTCCTCGGTCATACGTTGCACTCGACCCCGCAGCTCAGCCCGCTCAGATGTGAGGGAAGCCACCCTCGCCTTGTAAGCCCGGGTCGCTTTGGCATGACCTTCGTTTAGTTTAGCCTTTTTAACCAAACCCTTCAAATGAGTATCAACCTGCACATCCAACATAGAATCAATATCCAACGCAAGATCAACACTCAACTCAAAATGGAATCAGACACGACAAGGTATGGGAACTTTCAGAGGCAACCCCCTGGAGGGATAGAGCCAAAGCCTCATCAACGGCAAATGGCCGACCTCGAGATCGAACCTAAGAATGGATGAGACAACCGCCGCGAAGTTCGATTATTACTGGAGAAGCAGAGTCCCTCATCTCCGCCAATTTTGGAGTCCTGAATCTCTTCTCTCAATTCTTCCGCCTGAGAAGGTGACCAACACTCTTCGCCGCGACCGCATGGCATGACCGCCAACAAAATTTCCACCTGCGGGACCTTTTGTTTTTGCAGCACTTAACGGGGCCGCGAACTCAAGACTTTAGAGCCTCATTCGAGGCGATAATGCTCAAGCCCAAGCTGGACGGTAGACTGAGAAGAGTGAGACGCCTCAATTTTGGAACCTTGACCAAAGTTTTATTTCCACTTCTCTCAACGGAGTCCGTGGTCTTCCGTTTCACACTCGGGGCTTCCGAGACAATCGCGTTCCAACAGGCCGTAAGCTCTCCCTGGTGGGTTTGACAACGGAGGCCCACTGGGAGAAACTTTCATGGTGGAAGGAGGCGAAGGCCTCAAAGCAGCAGAGCAGGCCGACCTCGAGCTCGAAGGCCGAATGTCCGACGGACCAAACTGATAAATGCAGGAGGACACTCAGCCAACGCCAGCGCTATGACGTTATCTTCGGCGCTGAGATCGATTCGAGCGCCTGAGAGGCATGTAAACAAGGCAGAATTAGAAATACACAATAACCCTATAAAGGTTATACCGAAAAAAAAGCGAACACTTACGAAGATTCTCGGGGGTGGTCCATGCAACCGGAATGCCCAGGGCCGCCGCCCTATCAAGAGTGGTCATATTCCTACCATGTCACATTCGAAGAAATAGCATCCCTTCCAAAGCCTGTGGGAAAAGGGAAGATCAGAAATCACTAGAGGAGCGCCAGAACGTCGGGAAAAATAGAGGAAGCCCTCAGAGGTTTCCTTATCGCAAAAAAGATAAAGGAACAAAGCTATACTGGGAACACCAAGTCCCCTATCCCTAAAGAAAACCAATAGGCCAACCAAAATACTCCCCAACCATTGGGAGAGAGTCGTAGAAGGACAACATTGAAGTGTCGTGAAACCCCTTCATGAAGGGATGCAGGGAAAGCTAAGACCATTATCGAAGGTCACTGAAAGCACACCATCTTAGGCACAGAAACTACATAGGAGGTCAAAACGTCAAGGGACCACACTCGAACGCTAAAAGGAGGTAGATAACGAGTCTAGCAAAGGTGGCCCCATATGAGGGACCGACCATGCTAGGCCCCACAGTTAAAGCATGCTGAACGGCGGATTTCAGATATTCTGACCCTCCAGGATGTTTAATCAGTTTATTTCTCTCACTCCTCGTCTAAGGGAAAGTGGGCGCCTCGGGGACATCTCGTTCACCCCGGTCGAACGATCGAGGCGCCCGCCACCGCCCGTAACTAGCAACAAATAAGAGTCACCTCCACGGAGAGTAAGAAGAGCGACCCTGACCCATGATGAAAGCAAATAATGAAACAAAACTCAGCCAATCAACTAGCGCCGTCAGATCGGCAATGAAAAAGGTTCAAAGGGATAAAGTCGCAATAACCCGTGAATAAAAAAAAAGCTATCTCGTGAAAACGCCTGCAGCAAGCTGGAGCAAAGAAGAGGGTCAGATCGTGAGCACATAAGACAAAGAAAGTTTGCGAAAGAAACAGAAGGAAATTGAAAGAAGTGGGAAAGATGAGCGCGAAAACCAAAGAGTCATCATTATCGCAAGACGTATGATGGCGATCAAGCCTTAACTAACCCAAACTTCGGAGCGCATGTGGAAATTACATCCGCACGAGAACGCTATGCCCCCGCCACTGACACGTGGTATTACCAAGGGCCGGGGCAACCGATGTGGTTTGAAAACGGGCCCGCAGCCCACCTCGATCCAAAGAAGAGGCGCCCATCATGGCCCAGCCCAGACGCCAAACTCCTCGTAACGGCGCTCCATCCGCACCGCCAAAGGCCTGCTATGGATGATCGAAAGCCCAATATCCTATAAATTAAACTAGATCCCATCGATAAAGGAAATAATAATCCCCGATGACGATTATCTCGTAAATCAAACTAAATCCCATCAACATGGAAAAATAAAAAATTCACGATATAACAAATTTCATCCTACGATCAAGCTGATCCCACTAATAAGGGTGCTAAGGGCAATTCTAAATAAAGTGCTCTCATTAATCAAATCCATACCGGCAAAAGTAGTTAAATCTCTCCCGTCCAACGGTTAATCCCACCGCCATCCAATCGTAAAACATATACTATAAATACCAGCCACCCTATCTGAAAGGCACAAGAACACATTCGCCTCTCTGCATCCCATCTCTTTTTTTTCTCAGAAAGAACCCACTTAAAGACGGAGCTGGGCCACTCGGCGAAACCCCCGCCACCCCTCTTTCTTGAGCCTTCGCAGAGAAGACTAATGTCCGTGAGCTCTGCACTCAAAGACCTGGAAGAATCCAACTTCAGCCGCCCCGACGATCTAGAGCCCGCCTGTGTCCCCACCCAACGACCCCGAAAAGCTCCAAATTTCATCCGGCTTGAAAAAGCATCATCAGAAGCCTAAGCACTATCCCCATCCGAAACCTTTTGTTTTTTGCAAAATTATTTTAGTTCAGTTTTTACTCTATTGCAATTTATATATCCTCTTGTCGACAATACTAATGATAATTTCAAACAATAAGTGAAAGAATTTGCCTCATAGTAGTTCATTCATTCACCCGACCTTTTTATCTCCCCTGGACTCCTACGCCCTCAGGAAACACGACATACCGTTAATCGATATACGCACTGGAACCAACAATTGATTCCTATACTGCAATTTCTATGTTAACAGAAATTATTGGATTCTTATTGTCCACTTCCGTTTGACGGTTTATTGATGTAGATGCAAGGGATTAGGTCATGAATAGCAATAGACCGTACTAGTGTGCCTTGACTAAGTAGCTATATTAAAGTTCACTTGAAGCATGCTGATTCATGTCGCAATAGGGTATGCCGGAATCAACGAAATTTATAAACTTAATTTCCCTACCGCATATGATAGCTAATGCAAAGATAGTGGCCTAGGTCGAATACGTGGATGAGTTTTCTTCGCACAAATGATTTGCAATTAAGGCCAAAATGGTGAATTCGATTTGGATTTTGGGGTTTTTGGAAAAACAGTGGGTTGAATTATTTGGAAACTGAAAATTACATAAAATGTAAAAGAAGTCTCCTTAAAGTGTCAGTCCATTGGATTTGGGTTCTAAAGGTCACTGAAGGGTTCTCGGGTCTATTTTCGTCGCGTTGGGAAAGATGACCTATAGTAATTTCTCGAATCAAATCTTCATTTAGCTATAAAACCTAACCCTTTATAACTATCCTTTGAAAAATTGTATTCACTGAGCAACAGTGGTCACCAAGAGTGGAAAATAAGTCTCCTTGACTCACCTTCCAATGGATCATAGAAGGTAACTAATTAATCTCAATGGATCTAGCAATAAGGATTCACTGAACCCTAAAAGTTTACCAAATAATAACCATTCAAGGAGATTCGAAGGGATCAAAACCTAAAGTTAGAAAGGAAACACAAACTGCCAGTGAGTACCTATGTGAAGCAACATGGAAACCTCACCGTTTCGATCTCGCAGACCCAAGAATCCTCTTCTTCAAGGAGAAGAGGTTCTAGAAGCCACTCATCCTCCGGGAAGGTCATCCTCAAAGGGTGTTTGTCAGCCCATAAAGTGAGAGAAAAGGAGAGAAAATGAGAGAAGGGAAAGAGGCGGAGAGCCGAAGCTTCCCTAAGCAAAGTTTGGAAACTTTATTAATGGAGAAGATCCAAGTATGCTGTTTGTCGTCAAGGGCTTTATAGCCAACCTATAATACAAAAATACCAAAAAACCAAAAAGCAAGTTTTTGGCATAGAGGACAAAACGGGAAGAAAAACCAGCACCAGTTAAGCTTCAAAAAGTCAAAAGTGAAGAAATGACGGAATGGTCGAACTCGAATAAAGGCTCAGAAATGGCAGTACCAAGACTCGCAAAATTTCACAGGTGAAAATTTAGCAACTTATTGCAGCTCCCGCCAAAATTTTCTCGTGATTTCTTCATTTTCTCGTTTCTTCCGCTTCTTCTTTCCTTCCTACGGCATCCGCAATCTCGGAAGTTCGACTCACCCTTGTGCTTGGATCGACTCTAAACAATTTTGGCATAATTAGCTTGCAAAAACTACAGTTAGCCACAAATGCGATCAAGTGAATAGAAACCTCTATTTGGTTAATTTACGATTAGCATAATAAAGCTCAAACTCGTAAATAAATGCAGGCTCTTAGTACTTTTGGGCAGAATTAATCACTTCTAACCGATTACATCGCTAGTCCATTAGCAATGAAAGAAAGAAAGAGAGAGCATACAGAAAACAATATCAAAAAACCATATGTTCACAAAATGGAAATTTCAAAAAAGTATGTGAGCGTAGTAATGCCTAACCTCAGTAAAGAATCTCACCAAACCCCGCCCAATAACCATCTCGAGAAAGAATGCCAGCACCAAAGATCAAAAGAGTTTCCTTCTCTAGAGAATCCATCCCAGAATTTCCAACAAAATCTAAGTGTGTTATACATAGATTACTTTTCAACAATAAACCCACTAACCACACTCTCCCCCAACCAACCTACGCTACCACTAGATCAGACGCCCTAAAAATATTATTCCTAAAATTTTGTAATAAAATTATTATATATTCCGGTATAATGAGCCATTGGGTATTTTTCTAGAAATTGTTAGATGAATATTGATTAAACAGATTATTGAATCAATAAACCCCATGAAAGAGAAAGTGTAATATGAAATTAGAAACGGACCTAAGGGTCAATTGTAAGTAAGTTTATATGTCAAAGTGAAATTAGGAGAAATGAAATGAGCAGGGGAAAATAATAGGAGACTTAAATGAAGAATAATAGAGAAATGGAGGGACCTAAATATAAAAAGAAAGAGAAGAAAAAAAAATCAAGGAAAGGACATATGGCATGTAGGAAAGAGGGAGGAAGCTTCCTCCTTTTTAAAGTACGATTAAAAGTGATCTATAAAGAAAGGAAAACAAAGAAAAGGGAGAGTTAGAGAGAGAGGCTCCACCTTCTCTCTAGATTTTCCGACGATCGGACCATAGGTTTCCGGTGAAGCAAGAGGGAAAGTCCTTCATCGTGACAAGAGCCGCAAGCAGTAGACTGAATCGAGGAGTTTTGACAAAATCCAAGAGGTAGGTCTTCCACTGGTCATTTTCTGCCCTTAAGGGTTGTTGGGTAGTTATCTTGCCTTGTGGAGTGCTTTATTGTGCATTTCTTAAACTATGGGCTACACATTGTGGTGGTGCGAGCTATCCGAACCTTAGAGCCAGACGGTGGTACGGTGAAGGGAATTCGTAGTGAGTCCTTCTATTAATTGTAGCCACACTGCCACCGAAATCGATGTTAGGCTTTTGATTTTCACCTGACCTCCACAGACCAAGGTTATGGTCCTTTTACCGAGGTCAACCCAGCTAGATCCGGTCTGCCGGGCCATTCGCCTCGGTCAATCAAATTCTGAATCTGTGAACGGGTTCGTTAGATGAGAAGGAAATTTGGCAAAGTCCTCTGGTAAATTGTAGCCACATCAATGGAATCTGATGTTAGCTTGAATTTCACTGACCCTCAGATACCAAGTTATGTTCTTTTACTCGACAGTCAAATGGGCGAGAGGTCGCCCATGGGAAGCTCGCCCAAATAGAGGTCGCAGACCACGAAGAGAGGTCAACAAACCTCATGCAAGAGAGGCCTCGGCCAGACCTCATGCAACAACAGGAGGCTCAGGAGGCTCGGCAGGAGCCCATGCCAGAGGCTCGGCAGACCTCACAGCCAGAGGTCAGACCCCCACGCAACGTAGATCGGGGCAGGCTCGCCAGATCTCATCCTCAGCCACAGATCTCGCCCCAGAGCCTCCGCCGTCTGGGGCCCAGTCACTCGTCAGTGATTCGACAACGTATGACCCCTCCAACTTCTGAAGGTCATATCTCCTTCGTCGAACTCCGATTTGGTGTTTTGGACTATGGTCTATCGAGTCAAGAATACATTCACATGCCTGAGGAGTGGCTACTAGATGTCAGACCTCGAGTGCTATATCAAGCCTGTCCAGGTCAGGTCAGCCTGGTCGCCAGGTCGTACTGTCTCGGGTTGACTACGCATGAATCTCCCAACTTCTGGTTATCACATCTCCTTCGCTCAACTCCGACATTTGGGTGTTCTCGACCTATGGAAAGCCCATTGGAGTCAAGCATAAGAATACATTCATATGCCTGAGGGAGATACACGTCGTGATCGAGGTGTTATATTGCTCGTCCAGGTTGTCAGCTTCGTCGGGCTCAGTCAGCTCTGTCCGGGCTGACTACGCATGACTTCCAACTTCGGAAGGTCATATCTCCTTCTCGCTGAACTCCGATTCAGCGTTCTCTGGGACTCTGGAGTTTCATTGAATCAAGAATACATTCATATGCCTGAGGAGTATATTAGGATGTCAGGACCAAGGTGCATCGAGCTCGTCCAGGTCAGGTCAGCTCGTCGGCTCAAGTCACCGTTTGTTGACTAAGAGATGACCTCCAACTCGAAGGTCATATCTCCTTCGCTCGAACCCGATTGGTGTTCTGCACCTATGGAAAGCCCATTGAGTCAAGAATACATTCATATTTCTGAGGAGTATATTAGATGTCAGACCAAGGTGTTATATCAAGCTCGTCCAGGTCAGGTCAGCCTGTCGCCCAGCCGCCTCACCGGGCTGACTACGCATGACCTCCAACTTCGGAAGGCCTATATCTTCTCTTCGTCCGACCTGCTTCGGTGTTCTTGGACTCTGATGTAAAGAATATTGAGTCAAGAATATATTCATATGCCTGAGGAGTGATAGAAGATGAAGCGTTCTCGACCAAGGTGATAGACTGAGCTCATCCAGGTCAGGGTCAGCTCGTCGGCTTCCTCGGATTTGACTGGCGCATGACCTCCAACTCTGGTCATAACTCCTTCCGTCCGAACCCGCTTGAAAGTGTCTTCGACTCCCATGGAAGTTTCATTCAGTCAAGAATACATCTCATATGCCTGAGGGGGATAGGAAGATGTTTGACTGAGGTGATAGATCGAGCCTGTCCAGGTCAGCTCAGCCTGTCAGCCTCGAGACGGATCAAGGCATGGACCTCAACTTCTGGGCGTCGTAACTCCTTCGTCCGAACTTGGTGTTCTCGACTCTATGGTTTCCAACAGTCATAGAACCCATCTATATATAGCTTGTTTAAATTGGAACACATATTAAACTCCGAAATCAATCCTTAAATCAAAACTAATAGCACATTACCATAATATTGTTATTTAATGGTTTTGGGAATAGGGGACCTACTTAAGATAAAAGCCAACTGATCAGATTCCATGGATTGAATGTAAAGATATTCGGGGTCGTCCCACCAACTTATTCCTCGCTTCATGTTTTGCATGTCGTTCACTCTATTCTTATTTCAAGTATTTCCGGTAGTTACCAAGTAAATATGAACTAAGTACATGAATGAGTATATGAAACCCAGTACATAGATTGAGTATTATCTTTGAAAAGACGAGCACGAAAGTGAATATGGAATTGAAATGTGGTATTTGAAACCTAATGAATTGAATGATATATAGAATGAACCGCCACGGATGCACCACCCGCATCCGTCACGCATAGCACTCCTAAATTGTCCAATGTCCTACTGGCTTTATACTAATCGCGCATCCCGCCATGATGGCGTATGGAATAAATCGGATACCACATGTCGTGCGCACCAAACTAAGATCCCGTCGCGATCGAGTAATCGACCTGGTTAAATAAGCACATTACCGAATGATAATAAGGGCGGGATTCATCAAACGGAATCCGTCAGAAATGTGAATTGAAATTACCGAATGATAATAAGGGCGGGATTCATTAAACTGAACTGGGCTTTAAACGCGGAATTAAATAGTCATGAAATAAATCCAACATTGACGTGAAAATAAATGGATTTCTATGTATATGCTTAAATCTCATAAATTGAATTGTGAAATGAATTCGTTGCATTGAAATCAGATGTTGTGATTTGGTAAATGATTTAGAAATTGAAAGCATGCGAAAAATAAATAGCATGAGTATATGTTGAATTAATAGGCATGGTTTAATGTTAAATGCATGCTAAGCTACATTGAATATTGAAATAGAATCAGAGTAGGAACCACTAAGCATGAAAATGCTTAGCGTATAGTTTTATCTATGCGTAGGTTTCGAGTAGACAAGAAGGGAGACAAGATCGTGCAGCGTAGAGTCATAGAGAGAGCACGACGTATAAGTATATACTCCGTCATTTTCATATCATCTCTTTTGAACAAGTGGTATTTTGTAAACAAAAAGGGTTAAACCCTGAACCTTGATTTTTGTATATCATTTTGAAAGGGCATAGAATGTCTTTCTTTGTAAATGTATTTTTGTTAATGTTTATGGGCCTACCGAATCAAGCGAAATTTTGTAAATGATCAGGGGCTTGCCTAACCGAAACCGCCCCGCAACTAAACAAATTAATTAAACGCTTTAATAAGATAGCCAAAAATGCCTGAGTAAACCGCCCGTTCGATCTGCCATTCGGTCGGGTCGGATTCTGGGTCGCGACACTTTTGAAAAAGAAAACTTAATAAAATGTAAAATAAAAGAATTAAATGGGCGTCCCTGGGGTTTCGGTTCGGACTCGCCATTTGGATCAAACCGGGCTCGGGGGTCGCTACAAGGACACTAACCAACCTAAATAGATCAAGACCCGCTCTTATTCAACAATTATTTTTGTGTTGTAGGGGTGCAATGCTGAGGAATCGACCTCACCAAAGTCCATGTAATGGGGATCCACCTGTTGGGCATGGTGCCCAAAAAGCATGTAATTTGTACTGCTTCATGAAAACAATTTTCTATATTTGATTCTTTATACATGTGTTGTATAATTTAGTAAATATTAGAAAATCCCAAGTTTATTAATGTAACTATAATCTTGGGAAGGCACAATTATATATGAGATGATCAAGATTATGATAATAAACTAAACCGGGGTCCGTAGTAAATCAAAGTAGGATCTTTGATCTATAATACTACTAGTACTTTGGCCCACTCGAATTATTAAGAATGCAGTAATCTTCTATCCGATTATCGATGTAGTGACATTAAAATGGGAGGTGCTTTATGTAATTTGGATTACATAAGAGGAGACTGCATACGGATTAAACTCTTAAATAATATACCGTTATAATTAAGAGTTTAAACCATGTCACTAGATGATCATATGCAGATTGATCTTAATCTTGAGTAGCCATGGACTCCTGTCTATTTCAATGTGCCTGGATTATAGGTTACGGTCATTCCAAGATGTGCCTAATACTTATGTCTCGAGGCCCATCGAGATAGGTGGCCGAACATGTCCTACATATGGAATCCAAACCCTTCTTGAGGGAAGCATGATAATTGGTTCCCTTTAAGTGTTACCTGAACTCGAATCAGTTGAGTGCTCTAATTTATAATAGGTTTATAAATTAACTGTTCACTAGTGAATTAATGGAACTTAAGGATAAAGATATCACTAAAGGGGTAAAACGGTAATTTCACCTAGCTCTAATGATGGACCAATTTTGGAGAATTGAATTGTATGTAATGATCATATCAATGGATTGCTTAAGTATCACTACGTAAATTATTCAGTAATTACAAGAGTTCACTTTCAGATTTTTAGTGGAATAATACTGGAACTAATAAATTAGATTAATTGATTATAGAGTTTAATTAATTATCAAATTTATTGGAGCTTGGAATTACAGGTCCATAGGTTCCTAGTCGCCAGAAACACCGTACATGATTAAATTAACAAAGAAACCCTGAGGGCATAGTTGTAAAAGAAATTGTTTCATAGCAACTATGTAGTAATTATTGGATAATTAAATGTTAATTAATTAATTATTGAATTAATTAATTAATAGTAATTACTATATGGATGAAACGGTTAATTGGTGAGGGGTTAATAACATTGAATTAATACTGAATTAATTAATTAATAGTACTATTTATGGATGAAACGGTTAATTTGAGAAATTAATCCTCTTTAACTTTGGTCACTTAATTTGAATTAATTTTAATTCAATATTTAAATATGCCACTTGATCCAATGGTTGAGATCAATTCAAGACATATTATAAATAGAGGCAAAACCCTAGGCGACAAGAGGTGATAAAAAATTAGAGAAAAAAAAGAGAGAAAGAATTTAACTTTTTTTGCCTCCATCTAATCCTCTTGATCTCATGTGTTGAGAATATCAAGAGTTCTGGGGTAAACCTTTGTTAATCCCCAGATACCCACACGTGCACTCGGGAGCTAAGAGGAATCCATTTGGAAGATCGTGGAGAACAGAAAAAAAAAAAAAAAAAGGATCTTGAGTTGTCAACCCTACTTGACAGAAAAATCTCCTTAATTTGATTAAAGTAATTCTTCTTTATTGTTTGTTGATTAGTATGCATGTACCATATGATCGTAAAAAGAGTTTTTATTAATTTTTAAAATTTACTAGACCAAAATCTTCCACTACAAACTTTGTTTTGAACTTTAAAAACCTACAATTGGTATTAGAGCGGTCTATGTGTATATGCATATTAATGTGTATGTGGGCATTCTGCATTCTTTTGATAATCTTGTGGATGTATAATTGTTATATATTGATGAAATGTTTGAAATGTATGGAATTCTTTTAAAGGGTCAAGTAATTGTAAGGAAGTTTTCGGGTTAAGATTTGTTGATTTTTTAGATCTGCGGTAAGCCATAATGGGGCATAAGTTTTTTTGTAATTTATTTTTTTTTGTAAAAATATTTACACAAGAAGATCATCAAGATCTGAAATATCAATGTATTTGATCAGGTAGCTCACACCTCCTTCAACTTTCTATACCTTTAAAAAATCGGTCTTTATATAATATCTAGAGAGAAAGTTATGCCTAAAATACTAGCATTGCCTGCGAATACGGATGACGGAAACAACTCCTCTTCCCCCTATTCTTTTGGCTCTTCATTACTTAATTTTCTCGGGGTCTATATGGCTTGTTGACCACAAGGCGATCAAGTGAATCTAAGTCCAAAAGGCCTAAAAGCGCTTAGTATTCCCACGGAGAAAAAATCGGGCTCGGGGCCTTGCTAATAAAGAGTTATTGAATTTTACCCAAAAAGTTTCGTTGAATTAAGAGTCGTGGATCGGGCTTCGCACAAAGAGTCAAGGTATATGAAAGCATGTAACTCTCGTGCTCCTAACTTTGTAATTTATTTATTTTATTTACAAGGGTTGTAATTTTAGAAATACCTAAGACACCCTACTCGCTTTATTTATTTATTTTATTCTTTATTGTTATTGATATGATTGATGAATATGTCCATGCATTTAACATGTCATATATGAATGCCCACATTTAATGCTTTTTGCATACATATAGTTTTTCCTAGAACATGATACTTAGGATTGTCCTATGTGCTTATCTTGTCTTATTTGATGGAAAATTAGTCAAATAATGTGCTTAGTTTGAATTAGCTAAAACTTGGCAAATTTTACATTAA
This sequence comes from Tetrastigma voinierianum, assembly GCA_016808115.1. NCBI lineage: Eukaryota > Viridiplantae > Streptophyta > Magnoliopsida > Vitales > Vitaceae > Tetrastigma > Tetrastigma voinierianum. Next base: position 495,056 of record JAEQBH010001029.1, read on the forward strand.
TTTAATTTAGGGTTTTGCGTATCATCTTGAAAAAGCCCAGATTTTTCTAACGCTAATAAATAAAGATTCTATTGATTGGAAGGTAAAATTGACTTAGGCCTAAATCTTCATTTTATATACTAGGCTCTGCCTAATAGTTAGCCCACTCTTAATTTATGGATTGGATCGCCTAATTAACTTAGTACCAATAGGATTGACCTCATAATTTGATTAGAGTTCACATCTTAGTAATTAATTATATAGATATAATAATTGGCTAGGATTATAAGACATAAGGATGTTTTATAATAGAAAACACTTATTTCAAAATAGTGAGTAAGAATATTATATGACAATATACCCTACTAGTTTCCATTATTAGTGTAACACTCGTGAGATATAGATAGGTCAGCAATGCTTAGATTTTGTCTCTCCTTACTGGAGGGTTTCTATCTATATTAATATCACGCTGACTTCCCTTAGAGATATAGGATTGAGGATGTATTTCGTGATTGTCCTACCCTACGACGGTACTCTTGAGCAAGTCATTAAATCAAATAAAGGGTCGCACACTCACAAGGGGGTATGGTTAAGTCGCTCATCATACCTTAACCAAATTTTAACGTAGTTAATGTTAAAAGAAATATGAGATATTTTGATTTTTGCTTATTAATTTGAGATAGTCTCAAAGTTGATTTGAAATTGTACGATTTAATTCCACATCCATATTAATTGTCAATCAATTTATCTTGGATTAGTATAAGGTTTTATGTGTTTTATTTGTTGCACCATGCATCACATTTACTTTCCAAAGCTTGTGATATTTATTTTCATTTATAGTAATTGTTTGAGTTATTTAATTTCAGCAATCATGTCATCAAACAACCCATTATCACTTTACTTGCTAATGAAAAACTGAGTGGTGATAACTTCAATAAATGGAAGTCAAACATTAATATTAGGCTAATTTGTGAGAACCAAAAAGTCTGCTCAGGAATGTCCTCCATAGCCCCCTGCTATTGCTTCTCGTACTATACGAGAAAGATATGATAGTTGGATTCATTCCAACAACGGTTACCGTTACATGCTTGGTTATCATGAACGATGCGTTCTTAGGAAGCAAGATGAGGACAATGGAGACCGTGATATGAGATATGGGAATCTCTAGCCTTTTCGCAATACCTGACTAATGCCATGAAGCTACTCGTAGCTACATGAACGCTAAGATGAAGAAAGGAGTTTATGTCAGGGAACATGTTTTGAACATGATCAACCTGATGCACGAGGCGGAGATACATGGGGCCACCATTGATGAGCATACTCAAGTTAGTATTATCCTTATCCTCATTAATCGGCTTTCTGGGCAGTCATACTACTATATATGTTATGAACAAGTTGCGTGACAACATGACCTACTCCCGAATGAATTGTAGACTTTGAGGCCATGGTAAGACTAGGCCCAAAGAGGGCGGCTAAATGTCGCTGAAGCATGTTTACCTTCCTCTTCCGTACCAAGAATAAAAAGAGGAAGAACACACAAGTGGTCCGAGCACAACCCAAGAAAGGAACCAAAGGCAAGGAAAGAAGAATAACCCTAAGGACAAGAAGCCCAAAGGAAAGCAAGTCATTGAGGGGTTGGAAGGTCACCGAAGAGAAATTGTAACATATCTCTCCTCGAATTGAAGGACAAAAAGAAAGGTAAATATGATTGATCGGTTTCGTAAGCCCGCTTAGTGGGAAAGATGATTTGTCACCCTCGATAGTTGGATTCGCTATTTCTACTAACCAGCGTTTATTCTTCTTACAAATGCTTAGTTCTTCGAGGGAACTTTCCTGTACAAGGACGTTACTATGAGAGTTGGCAAAGGAGGTCGCCTGTAAAGGCGTGGGAGTCACTCTTTAAATTTTAGGAATAAATTGTTTTGAACAATGTATTTTTATTCTCGTTTTAGGTGAAATTTGATTTGCTTATGTCAGATGAACAATTATTTAGTATTTCTTTATTAATAATGAGATTGTTATTTCAAGAAATGGTTTAGATATTTGTCGCAAACCTCGAAATGGCCAGACGCCTTAAGGTTAACTAAGCAATCATTAAATAATTCGTAATTATTCAAAGTAGAACATCCTAAATCTAAACAAACGTCAAAAGTTTCCCATAGTGATAACATCGTATTCTTCGGGCATCTCAAAGTTAAACCATCGTTAACCCTAGAATAAAACCTATAGTAAAGGATGATCCTTTAAGAAAGGTAAATGCTGGCACTCTTCCCGTTTGTGAATCCCTCGCTTAGAAGGTAAAATGACTAGCAGGTCTTCTCAAAGAAAGGGCGAGGATTCGAAGAAGCTCTTCAACTTGTACATAGCGACATCTGCGGTCCAATAAGTGTACAAGCTAGAGGTGGTTATGAATATTTCGTCACCTTCATTGACGATTATTCAAGATACGGTTATGTTTACCTAATGTATAAGAAATCTGAGACTTTTGGAAAGTTTAAAGAATTCATGGCAGGAGTTGAAAAGAAGTTGTGTAAATCACTAAAAACTCTTCGACCGATCGAGGGAGGTGAATAATCTTGATACAGAGTTCAAGATCACTACTGGAGCACGGAACTCTATCCCAACTCATAAAGACCTTAACGCCAATAGAATGGTGTTGCAGAAATGGAGAAACATGACGCTACTAGATATGGCTAGATCAATGATGAGCTACCCTCGCTACTAACTTACTGGGGATATTCACTACATACTGCGGCCTACATTTTGAATGTAGTTCCATCTAAGTCAATAAAAAAGACACCCTTAGAGTTGTGGAATGGACATAAACCTAGTTTACATCACTTTCGCATATGGGGGTGTGTCCAAAGACATCGCGGCCGAAAGGAAAGACCGAAGTCGAACCCCGCACGTATGTGTATGTTTGTAGGCTATCCAAAAGGCACAAGGGGAGGTTTGTTCTATAGTCCTTTGGATAAGAAAGTATTTGTATCGACAAATGCGACTTTTCTCAAAGATGACTATATGAAAAACTTCAAACCTTGCAGTAAGGTTGTATTGGAGGAACTACGTTTTGATCAGATCAGAAAATCACCATCAACCACTGACGAATGACAAAGTCAAGAGACCACTATTCCTATTCAGAATATCCGACGTAGTGGGAGTGGTAGACTACCATCCCATTATCACGATGAAGGAGAAGTACAATTTCTAGTGTTAATCACTAACTAGGATGATCCATTGACATACCGCGGATGCCATGGATGATTCTCGAAAGTGAAAATGGCAAGGATGCTATGAAGAAGGAGTTTCAACTCCCTTCTCCAACCACATTAATAGCTGTTATGCAGAATGTGATTTCAACTGTTTAGAACTTGTGGTGATCCACCGAGGATGTCAGCCCATAGGATGTAAATGGATCTTCAAAAGAAAAAGAGGCATAGATGGGAAAGTGGAGACTTTCAAAGCTAAGCTAGTGGCAAAGGGTTATACCCAAAAAGAGGGAGTGGACTATGAAGAAACTGTCTCGCCAGTAGCTATGCTTAAGTCTATTTGCATTCTTTTATCCTTAGCCCCTTGTCTCGATTATGAGATATGGAAAATGGATGTCAAGACGACTTTTCTGAATGGCTATCTTGAGGAAAGCATCTACATGATGCAACCAAGGTTTTGTAGCCAGCTCAACAAAGAAAAGTCCGGGCAAGTCGCTTAGGTCCATTTATGGATCAAGCAAGCCTGTCTCGAATCTGCTTGATGAAACTATCAAAACATGCGTTTTGAGAAAACGTTGATGAATGATAGGCCGAAAGCGTGGTGTGTATATATGTACGCCTATGTTCGCAAGTGCACGTGTCTGCATTATAGTGTACCTACTGCATTTTATATCGATCCACGGGGATAAGTGTGTTGAATACAGAGATTGGCTTTTGAATATTATCTAGATATAAGCGTTGGGTGAAAGGTTACTAGTGTCTGAATTTAAACTAAACTAACCGATCTTAATGAATTACTGTATAAGGGAGACTAGGGCTATGTCTCCCCCTGCCACTTTCATGAATTGCTTCCTAAAGATGATACTCATTCATTTTATTTATAATTTATTGATGGCTAGGTGATCTTGCTTATGAAATACCCTCTCGAGGTGTATCCACTATCTCGCTAGTAGAGTTGGAGCGATCTCTACCCCAACTCGAGCATCCGAAATGCTTAATTGCTCTGTAACCCATCAAGCACCCCTCGTGGGATCTAATATGTCTATTTACCTAATCAACCGAAGGTCGCTCTATCAATCCCCCTCGGGTATCCTCATCTCTAATCTCGATATCCAAGATAATCACGCCACTGTTGGCGACATCACCATAAATGACTCACGATATAAAAGCAGTATGTTACAAATTATAAACAATCGAAGGCATTATAAATACCAATCTTAATCCATAATCGTGATGGTTCAACAACACCCTAGTATAAATTCGTAACATATCACATGAGAACACTCCAAGATAATTTATAAAACGTCAGCATTTCTATCCAAAAAGAAGAAAATACAAATGACGCTCTTCTCCAAGATCAAAGTCGCCAAGTGTTATGATTTTCGTGTCTCTAGTTCGTACACTATCCCCCGATCTCCGATCCCTGAATTCGTCCCCTTTTGCTTTTAATGATCGAAGGCAGAACTCGTCGACGCGACTTCGCAACGTCGCTGAAACAGACGTCACGACGCCGCATCGGCCGACGCCGCGCTGTTGACTCTCATATATGTTGACCCAATATCTCGACGCTAGGACATCACTTACATGGGGTTGCCGCGACGCTGCAACGCCGCGGACGCTCCATCCATCTTTATGCACAAGCACCGGCTCTGCATCAAGCCCAAAACCCGCTCTTTTGCCTGCATTCACACCAATTTCACAAATCAGATATCGGGCTACAAAAATACGTATTTAAATATAAAATAAAGCTAAAAACATAAGACAGACGCGGGTATGACCTGAGTATTTTAGACACTCATCAATGAACCTTGTGTATACAAGTACATCAAAGAAAAGAAGGTGGTCTTCTTAGTTCTTTACATAGATGATATTCTACTCATTGGGAATGATGTAGAAACATTATCGAATGTAAAGAAATGGCTAAATCGAGCAATTCTCAAATGAAAGATTTTAGAGAAGCAAACTATATTCTTGATCCAAATTATAAGAGATCGTAAGAATAAGCTGGCATTGTCTCAAGCATCTATATTGGGATAAGGAAGTTAGCCAGATTTTCAATGCAAGATTCCAAGAAAGGTCTATTACCGACCCGACATGGAATTATCCTTTCCAAGGAGCAGTGTCCTAAGACACCTCAAGAGGAAGAGGATATGAGACGGATTCCCTATGCCTCAACTGTAGGCAACCTCATGTATGCCATGTTGTGTATGAGGCCTGATATCTGTTATGTAGTAGGGATAGTTGGGGCGTTACCAACTAATCCCGAATGGGTCACCGGAGCAAAGGAAGCATATTCTCAAGTATCTTAGAAGAATGAGAGATTACATAAGCTTCGTGTGTACTGTGGAGACTGAACCTTTACTGATATACTGATTATGATTTTCAATCGTGATGATAGTCGAAAGTCGATATCCTGAGTCAATATTCACTTCCTTTGTACGGAGTCGTAGAGTCTGCAGAAGTATCAAACAATCTTAGTATTGAGGATTTAACCATGGAAGCCGAATACATAGCCGTCACATGCAAATGAAAAGACCTAGCTTGGCTCAAAAGTTCTACATTGATCCGAAGCGCTCCAAACATGGAAAAACCACTTGTTTTATATTGTGACAACAGTGGAGCAATGGCAAACTCCAAAGAACCAAGGAGTCATAAGGGAGGGAAGCATATAGAAAGGAAGTATCATTTGATACGAGAGATAGTACATAGAGGGGACGTAGCCGTTATGAAGATAGCGTTTTGGAACGTAGTAACCCGCGATCCGCTTTACCAAGACTTTACTGAAAGGGTGTTCACTGTGTTACTTGTAGGGACCAGTTTAAGAGACAAGTCTCAATTCGCTTAGTGGCAAGCTGGCGATTCTCGTGGAATGGTGCCCTAAAAGCATGTAATTTATACTGCTTCATGAAAACAATTTTCTATATTTGATTCTTTATACATGTGTTGTATAATTTAGTAAATATCATAAAATCCCAAGTTTATTAATGTAACTATAATCTTAGTATTATACGCTTATATGAGATGATCAAGATTAGGAGCACAAACAAACCATCCGTGAAGGGAAATCAAAGTAGGATCTTTGATCTATAATACTAATAGTACCTACCCGAATCAACATTAAGAATGAAAAAGAATTCATCCGGATTACTCGATGTAGTGACATTAAAATGGAAAGCTTTATGTAATTTTGATTTGCTGATAGATTGCATACGGATTAAACTCTTAAATAATATATCGCTACAATTAAGAGTTTAAACCATGTCACTAGATGATCATATGCGCATTGATCTTAATCCCGAGTAGCCATGGACTCCCTGCCTATTCTACGTAAGGCCTTTGATTCATAGGTTATGGTCTCCGCTCTAAGACAGGCCCAATACTTATGTCTGGGGAGGCCCATTGAGATAGCATTTTAACACGCCCTATGTATATAATCCAAACCCTTCGATGAAGCCTGATAATCGGGTTCCCTTAAGTGTTAATTCGAATCGGTTACAGTGCTCTAATTTATAACAGGTTTATAAATTAACTGTTCACTAGTGAATTAATGGAACTTAAGAATAAAGATATCACTAGACTGGTAAAACGGTAATTTCACTTAGCTCTAATGATGGACCAAATTTGGAGGATTGAATTGCATGTAATGACCATATCAATGGATCACAGTACTACGTAAATTATTCTCAGAATTACAAGCAGTTCGCTTTAGATTTTTAAAGTGGAATAATATCGAATAATAAATTAGATTACCTGATTAAAAAGAGTTTAATCACTATCAAATTTACTGGGAGCTTGGAATTACAGTCCATGTCCCCAGGTCGAATCAGAAACAACTTACGTGGATTAAATTAACAAAGAAATCCTCGAAGGCATAGTTGTAAAAGAAATTGTTTCATAGAGCAAATCTTCATGTAGTAATTATCGGATAATTAAATTATAATTACCACTATTGAATTAATTAATTAATAGTATCATTGGAGTATGGATGAACGCAAAGTTAATTTGAGAAATTAATAACATTTAATTTTTGTCATTTTTATTTTAATAGTGTCATTTGATCCAATGGTTGAGATCAATTCAAGACATATTATAAATGTAGAGAAAAACTCAGGGCATTAAGGGTGATAAAAATTGTAAAAAAAGTAGAATGAGTTTTTACTTTTTCGCTTCCATCTAACCCTCTTGATATCATGTGTCGAGAATATCAAGAGTTCTAAAAACAAACTTTCATTAATCAGACACCCACACATACCCCGTAGTGAAGAGGAACGTTTGGAAGATCGTGGAGAAATTAAAAAATAAAAGGGATCTTGAGTCAAGCCAACCCTACTTACAGAAAATTCTCCTTAATTTTATCAGGTAATTCTTCTTTATTGTTTGTTGATTAGTATGCATGTACCATAGGATCGTAAAAAGAGTTTTTATTAATTTTTAAAATTTATTGGACTAAAATCTTCCGTTGCAAACTTTGTTTTGAACTTTAAAAACCTACACCACCGATGACTCCCAACCAATTAAGGCTTAGGGCATCAAGTCAAAAGGATATTTCAACCACAAACTCTCAGTTTCATCCGACTCAATGACTTTCGAGACTCTAGCACCCTACAACTTCATAAACCTCATCCATCCACCCATGTAGCAGCACTAAAGCCCAAGTGGGCTCCTAACTAGTCGACTTAGGCACTGGCTTTAAAGACTTTCGCCATATACCCTCTTGACTATGCTCTCTGTTTCAAGGCAAAGCGTTGCACTTTTTTTCTTTTCTCTCTTCCTTGTTCTCTTTTTTATTTTGGAATACACATCGGGCCCTCTTTCACTGGGGGTCCTTAACTCTATTAAAGGTGGCCACGAAGCTAGGATGTGTCTGCAAGGTCTAGGGGAGGTTAGGCAGCTTCAACCTATCATGAAAAACCTGATGTGCATAGTGTGTGGTTAGCTAAAGGCGGAAAAAAAAGGTCGAAAACAATAAGAATTTTGCTGATCATCCCACTCAATTAGGCATAGAACCAATCTAACAGCAATAGCATTGGACAAAGTTTCAATTTTTCACACTGCAGGCTAGGCAAAACACAAAAAAATGGGGCACTTTTGAAAACTGAAAGTGTAAGCTGTATAGTATGTATATAAAAATAAATGGCTATATTTTCAACTTTTAAAAACAAACGCCAACAAATTTCACAAACAAGACAAATGAAGAAGCCAACGAATAACACAAAATGAGCTTGCTCAAAATAACAGTAAATCATAAATGTAAAAGTCACTTCCTTCACTAACTCTCCTCCCAACCAAATATCACATCGTCTCAAGAATTCGTACTGATTGGTGCCAGGAGAAGGAAGTGATACCTCCTTGATGAGATGTACCCGTTGTGGCACAGGAGACTTCACATGCTTTCCACCGAGACCTTATTCACTTCGATTGGGTTTTAAATGAATAAGTTGGAAGAAGAAAAGAGAGAAAACAAGTGACCAGTTGGACAATTTTGAAAATTTCAACTTTATCATAATTTCAAAAGTATTATTTTTGGCTATATTTAGATTCTAAACTCTCTAAGCTTTCCAACGGTACCAAAATTACCTAAAACGGAGTTCGGATGAAAAAGTTATGATAAAAACAAAATCAAGTTGTGCGAATTTTCGCAGGATGCGAAATTTTTATTTTTATTTTTTGAAATTTTTTAGAGACAATATATATATATATATATATATATATATATATATATATATATATGAGTATATATATATATATATATATATATATATATATATATATATATATATTGAAATAAATAAATCTAAAAACAAAATGCCATAAAGATTATGGTTGAGCATTTTCGTAGGTTGCGAAAATTTCGTAGGCTGCAAAAATTTTGCAAGCTACGAAAATTTTGCAGGCTGCGATAATTTTTGCTTTGCTCTTGTATCTTACATCATTTACTTCAAAAATTAAGCATAGTCTTGCAAAAATAAACACCGAAAAAATAAAAAAAATGCAGAAAAATGAAAAATAAACTAGAAACAAGGATTAAATTAAAATTAGAGGAAATCTAAAGAGAAAAACTAAATAAATCGAAATAAAATAAAATAAAACAAGAAAAATCAAAAACAAAAGCTGGAGATCGAGTCCACCCAACCAGCCAAGCCTTGGAGGTCAGTTGAACGGCGGAGCTTAGTAGAAATGTTGAGGTTCAGGTGTTTCACATCTGAACCAGCACCCAAACCATCCGATGTGCCATGCAGTATGAGCAGCTACCAAAGTCTTGATGTAGCTTAATACTGTGCTCTGAAACATGCACCACTAACTTTCGAGGTTTCTTCACAGGCGTGCGAGATGGGATGGCCTTTGGCAAAGAGGTGTGCTGAATGTGTGCTGCAGGTGTAGCTGTGATGTGCACCGGTTTAGAGAGGGTGTCACTGGGAGTGGGCTGGGTGGCTCGGGCAAAGTGGTACCAGGATCTCGATTTTACGGAACTGTCAAGGATAATCTTTTGGCTCTTCCTTGCTTCTTTTCCACCGCCTCCCCAATTCAGCATCGGGAGATTACTCTTCTTTCCCATGACGCACAGCCACAGCACCACATTTTAGATTCAAATAATAGCCGCCTGACACCGCTCCACCATGGTGTCACTTAGGCACTCTTCCTCTGAACTATCTTCCTCTTGATGAACATGCTGATTAGTGAGCCTTGAAATGGAATTATGCAGGATGTCAATTTTCTGATCAAGGTCACTTTGAAGCACATTTAATTTTTGGTTTAGAGAGCTTTCCATAGTATCAATTCTTTGTCTTAATTTATTTGATTGCCTTCTCGCTTCTTTCCACAAAGTCACCCACTAGCTTGGTGAGGTTCAGGATGGCTTGTTCAACTAGAGAGGTTGACTGTGGTGGTTGAGGCTAAGATGAAGAAGGGTACTGTGGAAGGGTACTAGGGTTGTAAACATTTCCATATGGTGCCGTTGTTGGAGGCACCATGCATGAGGGCACACTCATCCGTGGAGGGTTTCTATAGTCATTCATGGACCTATATGCATTAGGATTTCTCTCCATTGGGTACTGACCGTGTTGCTCTCCCTCTAGGTGTTCCATTTGGTTAAAGCTAATATTCAATTTAGAATTGGACTCTTGTAGAACACTGACTTTGATAAACTTGCCTTTAGAATTCCTTACCCATTGGAACATGTTCTCCTGCAATAAGAACAGGGCAGACACAAGACAACTAAGAAACAGTCCTACCTAAAGGGTTAGGGTTAGCAAAAAAAAAAAAAAAAAAAAACAAACTGTGAACTGAAACTAAGAAGACTAACAGTAAAATAAAAAAAAATGATAAAAGAAATTCACTAAGACTTGTGATGGGGATCACAAGTGTTCAACTGCTCATCAAATGCACTAAGGCACCATCATCGACAACGACGCCATTTGATTCGTTTGTAATAGGCCGAAATCAACGAAATTTATAAACCTAATTCCTCCCACTGCCGTAGCATAGCTACTGCAGTATAGTGACTCTAAGGTCGAACACAGGGATGAGTTTTCTTCGCACAAATAATTTGCAATTAAGGCCAAGATGGTGAATTCAATTTGAATTCTCAGTTTTGGTAAAACAAGGTTGGAATTGTTTGGAAACCGAAATTAAATAAAATGTAAAGAAGTTTCCTTTAAGTGTCGCCACTGGATTCGTTCAAAGGTTACCGAGGGTTCTTGCCCATTTTCACGGAAGACGACTCCATAGTCATTTCCCGAACCAGATCTTCATTTAGCTATAAAACCTAACCCTTAATAACTATCCTTTGAAAATTGTATTCGTTGAGCAACAGTGGTCACCGACAGTGGAAAATAAGTCTCCTTGACTCACCTTACAATGGATCATAGAAGGTAACTAATTAATCTCAGTGGATCTAGCAATAAACATCTACTGAACCCTAAAAGCTTACCAAATAATAACCATTCAAGGAGATCTAAGGATCAAACCTAAAGAAAGGAAAAACACAAACTCCGCTGAGTACTGCTGAAGAACATGGAACCCTCAGCTTGCCTTAGGATCCTGCACCTAGTAGCCCTCTTCTTCAAGGAGAAAGAGGTTCTAGCCACTCATCCTCCGAGTTGTCATCCTCGGAGGGTGTTTGACTGCCCAAAAAGTGAGAGAAAATGAGAGAAAAGGAAAAGAGGTGGGAGAGCTTAAAGCTTCCCGCCAAAAAGAAACTTTATTAATGGAGAAGATTATGTTACAGTGCTTGTCTGGGGCTTTTATAGCCAACCCATAATACAAAATACCAAAAAAACCAAAAGTAAAAGCTATTACAGGAGGACAAAATGGGAAGAAAACCAAAAAGTGACCAAAAGAAGTCAAAAAGTCAAAAGCAGGAAACATAAATAGTGGTCGGAAACTCGGAATGAAGGCCTAGAGCTGGAACCGCACCGTCGCAACCCGGCCAAAATTTTCTACATTTCTTCATTTTCCTTGCCTCTTCTGCTCTTCTTTCCTTTTGATTTATGATATGCAATGTTGAGTTCGACTCGAGTTCTTCGCGCTTGGATCAACTCAACAATTTTGGCATAAATAGCTTGCAAAAACTACAAGATTAGCCACAAAATGCGATCAGTAGAATAGTAGGGACCTTAATGTGCCAATTGGGTTAATTAAGCTGATTAGTACACAAAAAGTGCTCAAAACCTGCAATAAATAGGGCTCAAAATAACACTTTTTGGGCACTAATCACATGCCTTACTTCCCAAAAAGGCCAAAAACTATTCACATGTCTAGTTAAGTGGGAGAATGATCAAAGTTTAAAATGACATTCAGAGAAGGAAGGGGTTTAGATTTGAGTTCCAATGGAATGGATTTGAGTCACAAAGTATTTAGTTGTCAAAAAATAAATAAAAAAAGCCCCACTAAAACCTTTTTTAAAAAAAATTCCCCTTCACATCCTATCCTAGGGAATTCGAACTCAAATTCGGTTCACTCTTTTTCTTTAATCAAAAGGAGGGGGAAACTCATACTAAACAAAGATTAAGAATTACATCTCCCTTTCCTGGGCCATAGGATGCTCGTCAAATTCTGTTGTAACAAATGTCCAAGGCCATTATGAGGAGATGACCACATTGTTAAATCCCTGCTGTGCAAGTCTATAGAGACATTAGCCAAGAAGTCCGCAGCCTGATTACTCTCTTTGAAGATGTGCGTGATGTTGATAGTCCAATTACGTCGAAGAAGATAAAGACATTTAGTAATTAGAGTAGAATACTTATTATGTCGTAGATCCGGTCCACTAAGGCAATGATAAGCAAGCAACAAATCTATCTCATCCATAAGGAGATGAACCCCTCTATCCCATGCTAACCAAAGACCATGAATCAGGGCCTAGAGCTCTATGACAACTGTTGAGCAAGTACCCAACCTCACTAAATAACCACAAATCTAATTACCAAAGTGATCTTGCAAAACACCCCTTGTGCTAGTTCAGTGTCTATCACTTTTATAGCAGTCATTCGAATTCAAAGTAACTCAACTTGAGGGCGAGGGAGACTGTCATGATCAATGACATAATAAAGAAATACAAAATAAAAGAAAAAACACAAGATTTACTTAAAAATCGTTACAAGAAAAAACCACGAGCAAAGGAGAAAACTTCACTATCAATTTTGAGAGAGATTACAAAATATAGCGGAAATAAGGAATAAACCCTAATGTGTTTATATAACGAAAAAACCCGAGCAGAAAGAAACATTTCGCGGGGGCTTGACAAGAAAGCCGAATTCATTGCTCACAAATAAGTAGAGACAACATAAACCTTGGAATCCAGCGCAAAATCTTTACTATTAATTACATAATCATTTTGCCAACACCATGTCCATCGAAGACAAATGGCAAAAAACTCCTTCCACATCCTAAGTTTGCTTCACTTTGCCCCCACTTAAATCACTAATTATTGAAACTATCGGGCCACTACTCATGTTCAATATATCTTTCCAAAAACATACTTTACTTCTGATGTCCATTGACATTAAATTCTAATCAACGGTAAACATACGTTACTCATGTTCAAGATCACTAATGGTTTTGTCTTAGCATAGAACTAAGAAAAGAAAAAAAAAAAAATACTAAGAGGACATTTAATTTTTTTACTTAATGCCGAATAGAACTTTTATTTAGTTGAATACAGAATAAGGCTTAATAGTATTAAGTATTAAATCCTTTGTTTTTTTAATATTGTATTTCTAATAAGTATTAAGCTATTTGTTTTTTATATGCTTAAAATAAACATCTTAAATATATTAAAAAAATAATTTAAGTGAGTACTTATTTGTGAAATTATGATTTAACTTTGATTTTTTTTCAAAGAATATAAATATTTGGTTAAAATACCTTAAATAACCCAAAATTTGTAAAACTAATCATTTTCATGTTTTTTTTTCTTGAAGAATAACTTATAATAGACAAAAAATGATCTTTGTCATTTCATGTATTTACATATATCTTCGAAAAGAAATGACTATTTTTACAAGAAAACAATGAAGGTATTTTTGTCAAAATAAGGTAAAAAATTAATAAAGTACTAGATTTCATAAATTTAGTTTTTAAAAGGTTTTTTCATCCAATCACCTTTATTATTATGATAAAATAAAAAATATTTGTATAATCTATGTATAACATATTAACATATTTAAAAAAATTAAAATGATAAATAATTTATTATTATCATTCTTACACAAAAAAAGTAATTTATTTATTTATTTATTTTATATAACTAAAATAGAATATATAAAATTAATAATTTTAAAAATAATAGATTGATGAAAACAAAATTAAAAATATTTCGTGTTTTTAAAATATTTTGAAACATTCTATGTGGATTTTAAAAGATTAAAAGATATTTTGTATAGATCCTAAAGTATGACTTTTTCAGAATAGAAAAAGTAAAATATTTTTATTTTTTCTATTCAGAAGAAATTTTCAAATTTTCATAAATAAGTTATGAAAATGAAAAACAAACCGTTTAAGGTCGAAAGCAATTTGCTTTTAGAAATAAGTAAAAATCAACGCCTCAAAAAGTGGAAGAAATGAAATTTGGAAGAAGATAAAAATATGTCAAATTTAATAAATTAATTATATATGTTTATTAAAAATAAGGACTAATTTTTTTTTAAAATATGTAAAATATTGAGGAATTTTGCTTATGTTTTATTTTCTTTTATATTTTTCACAGTAAAATCAAACATGAGAATTTTTTTTTTAGTATTTTTTTCTTTTCCTAGTACTTTTTGAGTTTCAAATGGAGCTTAAAGAAAATGATTTGCTTATGTTTAATTGTCCGATGAAAAATTATTAAAAAACTTATACTTTATTCAATTATTTAATCTTTATAGAGATGATTTAAAATAAATAAAATAGATTTGAAGTAGTAAATTAAAATAATACATCTGATTTCACTTTATCATTTTTTTCCTTTATTTTTTTCTCTTTCATTTCCCTTCAAATTTTATGGAACCAAACATAACTCTGAAGCTCTCTAAGACAAATTTCATAAATGGAAATCAATGTGAGGAGAAGATGGACTGAAATTTATCATTTTGGGTTTCAATAATTAGAAACGTTTTTACGCACAGGGAGGTGGGAATACGTTGTCCGGAACAGACGAGTCTTGAATTCAAGTCTTCTATACATAAATAGACTTTACAAGCTTTTATTCTCAAGTGATGTGAGACACCATGAGAATGACTTTACAAGCTTTTATCCCTTGGACAGAAATGAAATACTCGTCTTTCAAAATGACCTTTGAAGTGACAAGGACCTGAAAGGTCGTTATATTTGGCCTATGGAGAAGCAATCAGACATTTGGAAGCTCCTCGGCTTGCAATCAGGTAGAACGCAGAACGGTTCTCACCAAACCCATGTTCTACTTCTTTTAGAGAGGGTTCCTCCAATAATGCAATATTTCTGGTTAACTTATTGTCATCAAGATTCAATTTTAGCTAAGCCGCTGATCCGCGCCCGAATGCCGACTTTCGCGTGTTAAAAACAAAAAAGAGACCGCATATAGTAAACGATCCAACCCCGCAGCCAACTGATTCTAGGCGGTATAGCTAGGGACGTCCCTGTGGTATAGATATTTATGTTCGGGTATTTTGGTAATATCAACATATTAGAGTTTTTTCTTTATTTCGATGTCACTACTAGGAAGAAAGCCTTTACCGCGCTATCGACCCTATTAAAAGTTAGAGATATAACAGAACTATAAATATACCATGATTTAAGATAACCATGGTATTTACTTAATTACAGCGGTGAAATCCTATAGATGCTCATTTTCTATAAACCGTGTGGCTATACGCCTTCCATTAAGTTTAATAATTTTAAGATACGAGGCTCATGCCATAACACAATTCACCATAGGTATATTGATGCCCATGCCAAGGACACCTTCGCCATAGGGATGGTTATAGTCTCGCTTTGGTCGACCATTATATGAGTTTTTAGTCATGCTGTGGTCAATTCCCTACCATAAGGTAGTTTATCGCCACTATTAATTAACCTCAACCATGTGATGTGTTTATACCTCATGCTTATATCGACCCCTGCACATGTGGATGATTTATAGCCGTGAAATTGTGGTTGACCTCATAAGTTTACAATAAGTTATATGTGGTATTCAAAACTTAATGCTTATAATTAATTTATCAAACATGCTTCAAGGTATTGATATCAAGACACCAAAATTCTTAGCAACAGCAACGTATGTTTAGGTCATGGAAATGCTGGCAAGGAGAGATAATAAGATAATAATTATTTAATGTAATCTGAAACCCTATATTCGAAGAGAGAGTCTCCAATCATAAGCATATACAATATCCCCACCATAAAAAGTTATGATTGGTGCTCTAGATGGTAATTATAGAAGAGATGAAGCAATATTCTGCTTCCTTTTTTAATATTGTCTAATGTATATATTTCTTTCACCTTTTCATTTTTTTCTGTGTCTTGAGCATTTCATCATGAGTAATGAGTAAAATTAGAGGGAGGGGCTTCATTAAGTGTCATTGTTGCCAGCTACATAGATTCTGAAATCCAAACAAGGAAATGTTACTTAAATAGAGTGGAATATTTTTCTACTACTTCCTAAAAGAAATTAATGAGAAAAATAATAAAAGGAAAGTTTTTTATTTTTGAAATTAAAAAAAAAAGGAAAATGTAAATTGTGCACTCTAGTCATGATTCTCTTAAATCCTCAATAATCAACCGGTTGGAGATAGTCCTCGGGGCTTTAGAGTGAAGTGCACTTCAAAGAGCAAATATGCCCATTTCTAACATGACCTCCAAAGACTTTGCGATCCTTTCAAATGTATTTTCTGGGTAAATCACCAAAAACAAGAGTAAGAAAAGAAAAAACTGACCTAAAAGGGTTAGAGAAGATGAAAATTAGAAAATTTTCCTAAGAAACTTACAAGGGTTGTTCTGGGTTTGGGTAGTAGTCCCAGCAAAATCAAAGCTCCCACTAGCTAGTCCTTTCTTCTGGAAATAGCTGTTAACAACATAATCACAATGACTCTTCATAGTGTTGGCATTATAACACGCCCCATTTTGAAGAGTTGCATAGCAGTCAGCTCCATGGTTCATGTCAACTATGAAATCACAGTCAGCCCTATTTTCAAGCATAATATATCTACAAAAAACTCAAAAACAAATGAATGAAACTTATCGCAAGATATCAACTACAATTACCGCTTATATCACTTGTTCCGTGAATCGAGAAAAAAAAAAAAAGAAAAGGAAATTGAGTTAGAATTAGTTTGTAATTTAATCAGTTTAGAAAAGCTAATCATAATTGCTCCTTAGGTAATGGAAGTGAAGGAAAATAATGTAAAACTAATATCTTGAACCTTAGATTTTTCTCAAGAGTTTATCAAAAAATTATGATACAATCACTTAAAAGCCTAAACTTAAAAAACTTACTAGTAATCATGCCCATTCACCAAAGCGGCTCCAACACATACCCATATCCTCCCCTACCTAGCAAAACACCAAAAACAACAAAAAATCCAATTAGGGCTAGTCAAAAACCCAGATTTTCCGAAGTCAGTATTTCCCAATTAGACTCACTAGAAGAAAGCATCCGTGAATGGAAATGGAACTGGTATTGGTAGGAGGTGATGCCACACAAACATGTATTTATACCATGTATTTGAAGCTTGCTTGGGTAATTCCCCCTCTCTTCATTCTCGACAAAGGCAGACAAGAACTTGCTCTACCTAGTAACCAAAGCATCCCTGTTTTAGTAACACTGCTAGACAACTGCTGCAGCTGTTGGCAACATGACAGTCTGTTTTAGTAATGAAGCAAAGAAGTCTCCTATACGTTCCAGTACATAATAGCATAAAAAGTTTGTCTAGCATGCAAGAAAAAATCTGAAACATAACCAAAATTGTCAGAAAACTCAATATGACGATCATCAATTGCCTTAGATTGGTCAAGGAGATCCATAAAATTACAAACATGAAAACAATTGCTTCCTTAGTATCCCTTCATATATCTCTCAAACAATTTTCATGATAGACTTTTATGGTAGCATTCAGTCTTCCAATTTTTAGGCTTTAAAATTGTGATGTCATCAGGTGAGTAGGCTACATTTAATATAGCTAGTACATTTATGTGATATTAATCTTAAAAGCAGATTTCACAAGCATATATTCTTTTAGGTTTTGGGGAGGAAGATAATGGGACAAGAAGTCCCCAAAACCAGAGATAAGATACAAGAAGAGGTTTTCACCATGTCAATTTGAAACCTATGCAGGATGAAAGCCTTGAGGAACTTATTATGTTTTAACTTTATGCTTGTAACTTCCCTAAGCTCATCACTTTACAGTTTAAGCAATCTTTCCTTCTAAATCTCCAATCAAGTTTCATATAATGCCATATCTAGCATCATCTTCTGTTTGGGCCAAAAACATTGATACACCAACTAATTAGGTGAATGGAAAAAGAGGTAAGGAGATACTAAAGAAGTTCCCCAAAACCAGAAGTACATGTAATATCACTGCCCAGCTAAAAAAAAAAAAAAAAAAACATATAGCTGAATATAGTTAACTGATGGAGGCAAGTTAGATTATCTGTTTGCCTTCTCTCAGCTATGTACATATACAACCCATGAATACAAGTCTGGTCAAATCCAAAAATGCCTCTCCATGAATATAACAATTTGCATATTAGGGCTGCAGTGCGAGAGAAGTAGTTAAATACAAGATATTTTGTAAGAACATAGGAAGACAAAAACAGAAGTTTAGCCAAAAGAGTTAATCAGATCCCATAATAGGAAGACAATCTGACAACATGATTTTATAAAACCAAAAATCATAATACACACTAATTTATTTTGAACAACCAAATCTTAATTCATAACACTGAAATCATCTCCAAAAAATATTGGCATTGGGGCAAAACACATGAGAAGAGAAAATGCTAGCCAGTTGTAAAACCTACCAAACATCACTTTTTCCTCGAGCAAAAATTGTGAAAACTAAACGAATTGCATCAAACCATCCATCCAAGGATTCCTGGGTGAATCAACAGTTAGAGAATCATGATGCAAAAATATCATTAATAAGAACCATTAAATAATAATAGTTCACAACAAATCCCATGCATTTCCATATCGGAAAGGGAAATAGTAATTCTCCAACCATCTTAACTTTTTTAAGAATACAATTTGATAAATATATTTGTTTTATTAAGAAAAGCAAGAAGTATGTGTCTTGTTTTATACGAACAACGGGCATCTAACATAAATGGATGGCTCCACTGTAGAGAAAAAAAGTGACAACTCGCACGCCTGGTTGTAGCAGTAATCAAAGGGATGCAAGTATCTTCAACTACCAAATAAGTAAATAGTAATTTATTTGTGTAGTGACTGCTAGTACCAAAATTCAGTATATTAGCAATGGTGTAAAATCACAAACAAGAATAAGATAAGAAAGAGATTACTGGAAAGAGGCATTTACAAGAAGAATTATTTATATGAATAGCTAGTCATTTTTCTGGTTATAGAATGAAGTTCTGCATTAACTTTGAAAATTCTTGTCCTGGTTATATAATTATTGCTTACATATTTTCATGACTATTAGTCACAAAGAATTTAACGCATCCAATCACATGGAACATCCAAGTGATCACAAGCAAATGCTCTTGGCATTTTGGATATTTTGGATGAAACTTTTAGAATGAAAGCTGAAATGAAACCAGAGCTACAAGATCAATCACAAACCCCTAGCTTTCAATACACAAATTAACAAAAAAATCCATCGAATCTAAAATATTCTTATTAGTTTTAAAATAATTTTAGACTGATTAAGCATAAAGAAATCGAATCAGAGATTTAGCTGAGAGAAGATCTAAAGAAACAGAGGTGTGGATAGGACCTTGGGTTGGAATTAGGGTTTGAGAGGAATGAGAATATGCAAGGAGAGGATGAAAGAAGGAATGAAGCGATTTTGTAAAACCCTAGAAGATCTGAATAAATTGAAGGGAAATAAAAAAGGGTAAAGAATTGAATCAATGGAAATGAAAAAAGATACAAAACTGAAGGTACCCTAAGGCAGAATTTGATCAGAGTAGATTAGGGATTTTGATCTCTAAAGAAGTCCACAAGAGAGCTCAAGCAACTTCATTTCATCTTACGGAAGGGAGAACGCCCCTCTGATGATCTCGCCTCTATGCTGAAAGCCGAGAGAAGAAGAGATGGAAGCCCCCGCACTAATCGCTTCAAGGCTGAGATAACAAAGAGGAGATAGCAAAAGAAATCAAGTTATATGCTATATAGTCATGGCCTAAAACTAATGTGTCTATTAATGGAGAAGATCCTGCATGCTATGTTTCATTAAGGGCTTTATAGCCAACCCATAATACAAAATACTTAAAAACTAAAAAGTAAAAGCTACAAGTATGACAAAACGGGAAGAAAACCAAAAAGTGACCAAAAGAAGTCAAAAAGTCAAAAGTAGGAAACATGAACAATGGCTGGAACTTGAACAGTGCCCGTGAATGGCAATTCGTGACCTGCGAAAAATTCTCAAGTAGTAGGTGAAAATTTAGCACCCTATTGCAGCCCCTCGCTAAAATTTTCTGTGATTATTTCTCCTTGCTCTTTTTCGCTTCTTTTCTTTCCTTTCCTCGATGAGTGATCCGCAACTAGTTCGACCACCTCAGGTTTGACGACCACCCCGGCACAAATAGCTGCAAAACTGCAAAGTTAGCCACAAATGCCATCGCTGAATAGTAGGAACCCCTATCAAGCACTACTGACAGGCACACAAAAAGTGCTCAAACCTCGCAATAGTCAGGCTCAAAAATAAGATTGGGGCATTAATCACTCCCTTAACTCGACATTGCTAGTCCATTGAAGCAATGAAAGAAAGAGAGCATACAAAACAATATCAAACCATGTTCACAAAAATGGAAATTTCAAAAAGTATGAGTGAGTAATGCCTAACCCTAGTAAGAATCACCAAAACCCGCCCAGTCAACCATCTTCGAGAGGAATGCCATACAAAATTCGAAGATCAAGAGTTTCCTTCTCTAGAGAATCAACCTAGAATTTCCAACAAAATCTAAGTGTTTATATGATTACTTTTCAACAATAAACTGCCAAACTACACTCTCCCCCCAACCAACCTACTGCCACCACCTAGGACTGTAACGCCCCAAAAATACCCTAAAATTTTTATAATAAAAATTATTATATATTCTGCATAATTGAGCTACTGTATTTTTCGTGAAATTGTTAGATGAATATCAGATTAAATGATTATTGAATCGTAACAAAACCCAAGTGAAAAAGAGAAAATATGGAAATTGTAAAATGGGGACCTAAGGGTCAATTGTAAGTAAGTTTATATGTCAAAGTGAAATTAGGAGAAATAAATGAGTAAGGGGAAAATAATAGGAGACTTAAATGAAGAATAATAGAGAAATGGAGGGACCTAAATATAAAAAGAAAGAGAAGAAAAAATCATGAAGGACATATAGACGAAAGAGAGTGTTCTTCCTCCTTTAAAGACGATTAAAAAGTGATCTATAAAGAAAAAAGGAAAACAAAGAAAGGGAGAGTTGGGAGAGAGGCTCCACCTTCTCTCTAGATTTTCCGACAACTGACCATAGGCTTCCTGGTGAAGCAAGAGGGAAAGTCCTTCATCGTGGATGGGCAAGAGTCAAGCAGAGACCTGAATCGAGGAGTTTTGACAAAATCCAAGAGGCAGGTCTTCTCCTCCTACTTGGGTCATTTTCACCCTGCATTGTTTAGCTTATCTCGCTCAGACGCTTGCTGCATTTTAAACCATGGAAGTCACATTGTAGGCGTGAGCTATCCGAACCTTAGAGCTGATTGGGCAATGGCGAAGGAATTTGGTAGAGTCCTTCTATTAAATTGTAGCCACATCAATGAAATCGATGTTGTGCTTTGATTTTTCATCTGACCCCATGTACTGTTATGGTCCTTTACCGAGGCCAACTCAGCTAGATCTCGGGTTTCGCCTTCGCTGGTCGGGCCGGCCAACTACAACTGACTTTAGAATGGGCTGCTGATATAAAGGAAATTTTACAGTAAGTCCTTCTTGGTAAATTGTACCACATCAATGAACTTGATGTTAGGGCTTTGAATTTCTAATTCAATCGTATACTGGGGGTTATGTTCTTTTACTCCGAACAGTCAAATGGGCTAGAGGTCAGCCCATAGAGGTCGGTCCACAGGTCAGACCTCATGCACAGAGGCCAACAAACTCCTCATGCAAGCAGAGGCCGCTGCACTTCATGCAACAGAGGCTCCAGAGGTCAACAGAATTCATGCGCAGAGGTCGGCATAGACCACGCACAGGCCGCCAGACCCTTACGCAATGTATGATCAAGAGAGAGGCCAGAACATCCTCGTAGAGTCACACCTCGCCCTCAGAGCCTACCGCCCAGCCTCAGCGCCGCCCGTCAGACTACAACGTATGACCTCCAACTTTGGAAGTGTCATATCTCCTTCTGCCTCGAACTCCTATTTGGTGTTGACTCATGGAAAGCCCATCAGCCAAGAATACATTCACATGCCCGAGGAGTATATACTAGATAGACCGAGGTGTTATATCAAGCCTCGTCCAGGTCAGGTCAGCTTCGTCACCAGTCACCTGTCCGGGTTGACTACGCATGACCTCCAACTCGAAGGTCATATCTCCTTCGCTCGAACTCCGATTGGTGTTCTCGACTCTATGGAAAGCCCATTGAGCTAAGAATACATTCATATGCCTGGAGGAGTATATTAGATGTCAGACCGAGGTGTTATATTGAGCCTGTCCAGGTCAGGTCAGGGGCCATCATTCAGGGTCAGCCTGTCCGGGTTGATCTACGCATGACCTCCAACTTTAAGGCCTAGCATTCCTTCGCTCGAACCCATTTGGGGTGTTCTCGACTCTATGGAAAGCCCATTGAATCAAGAATACATTCATATGCCTGAGGAGTATATTAGATGTCAGACTAAGGTGTTATATCGAGCCTGTCCAGGTCAGGTCAGCTCTGTCGCTCAAGCCGACTGCTTGCTGACTACGCATTGCACCTCCAACTTCGAAAGGTCATATCTCCTTCGTTCGAACTCCGATTTGGGTGTTCTTAGACTCTATGGAAAGCCCATTGAGTCAAGAATAAATTCATATTTATGAGGAGTATATTAGATGTCAGACCAAGGTGTTATATCAAGCTCGTCCAGGTCAGGTCAGCCTTCGTCGCCCAGGTCACCTTTGTCCGGCTGGGATCACGCATGACCTCCAACTTCGGAAGGTCATATCTTCTTCGTCCGAACTCCGTTTCGGGTGTTCTTGGACTCTATGTAAAGAATATTGAGTCAAGAATATATTCATATGCCTGAGGAGGATAGAAGATGTTTGACCAAGGTGATAGATTGAGCTCATCCAGGTCAGGTCAGCTCGTCAGTTCTGGATTTGACTGCGTATGACCTCCAACTTCGGAAGGTCATAACTCCTTCGTCCGAACTCCGTTTAGGGTGTTCTTGGACTCTATGGAAAGCCTATTGAGTCAAGAATACATTCATATGCCTGAGGGGGATAGAAGATGTTTGACCGAGGTGATAGATCGAGCTCGTCCAGCCAGCCTGGGCTCGTCGGGTCAGGATTTGATCAAGGTATGACCTCCAACTTCTAAGGTCAGAACTCCTTCGTCCGAACTTCTGCTTGGTGTTCTTGGACTCTATGGAAAGCCCATTGAGTCAAGAATCCATCTATATAGCTTGTTTAAATTAAACACATATTAAACCTGAAAATCATCCAACTAAACTACTAGTACACACGAATAATATTGTTATTTAATGGTTTCTGGGAATGGACTCCACTTATATAAAGCCAAACTCTACTGAGAGATTCCAAGGATCGAATAAAAGCGCAAAGATATCAGTTTGTTCTACCAACTTCTATTCCTCAAGCTATGTTTTTGCATGTTGTTCTCCGACTTATTCTTATTTCAAGTATTTCAGAAGGCCAAGTAAATATGAACTAACACGAATGAAGATATTAAACGAAGACATGGGGAGCTGAGTATATCTTTGAAAAGACGATACGAAAGTGAATATGGAATTGAAATGTGTGGTATTTGAAACCGAATGAATTGAATGATATATAGAATGAACCGCCTCACGGATGCGACCACCAAGATCCAATAAGGCACTCCCGAATCCACGTTCTACTATGGATGCACTAATTCCAAGATCCGTCATAATGGCGTATGGAATTTAATTGATACCATGTCGTGGTGCACCAAACGGTGATCCGTCATGATGGGAGACTAATTGTTAAATGTGTGCCACACACGAATGATATTAAGGGCGGGATTCATCAAACTTAATCCTATTTAAATGAATTGAAATTAATGAATGATTAAGTATGATTCATTAAATCGAATCCGGCCAGAACGTGAATTCCAAATAGTCAAGGTGAAATAACCAACATTGACGAAAAGTATAATGGGATTTCTATGTATATGTTAAATCTCATAAATTGAATTGTGAAATGAATCATGTATTGAAATTGTATGTTGTGATTTGGTAAATGATTTAGAAATTGAAAGCATAAATGGGGCCAGTATGAGTATATGTTGAATTTATTAGGTACGGTTTAATGTTAAATGCATGCTAAGTTACATCAATATTGAAATAATCAGAGGTTCTATCAAGACGCAAAATGCTTGGCCAGATAATGGTCTATGCGTAGGTTTCGAGTAGACAAGAAGGGAGACAAGATCGTGCAGCGTAGAGTCATAGAGAGAGCACGACGTATAAGTATATACTCCGTCATTTTCATATCATCTCTTTTGAACAAGTGGTATTTTGTAAACAAAAAGGGTTAAACCCCAACCTTGATTTGTATATCATTTTGAAAGGGCATAGAATGTCTTTTCTTTGTAAATGTATTTTGTTAATGTTTAAGGGCCTACCGACCGCTTTGAAATTTGTAAATGATCAAAGTGTCGCCTAAAATCAAAACCGTTTCCGCAACTAAACAAATTAATTAAACGCTTAATAAGATAAATAAAATGCCTGAGTAAACCGGCTCCTACTGATCTGCCGCCCGCTTCCGCCGGGATCCGGTCGCGACACTTTTTGAAAAGAAAACTTAATAAAATGTAAAATAAAAAGCACTTAAATGGGCGTCCCCGCTCTTTGCCTGACTACCATTTGGGTCAAACCGCTCTGGGTCGCTTAAGCAAGGACACTAACCAACCTGGGGCCACAGGATCAAGACCCGCCTATTCAACAATCTATTTTTGTGTTGTGTGGGTGCAATGGGCCGGTGAATCGACCTCACCAAAGTCCATGTAACGGGATCCACCGTCAGTATGGTGCCCTAAAAGCATGTAATTTGTACTGCTTCATGAAAACAATTTTCTATATTTGATTATTTATACATGTGTTGTATAATTTAGTAAATATTAGAAAATCCCAAGTTTATTAATGTAACTATAATCTTAAAGATATGGGCCAATTATATATATGAGATGATCAAGATTATGATATTAAACTAAACCAATCGTATAACTTCAAAGTAGGGATCTTTGATCTATAATGTCTACTAGTACTATCTAATTCGAACATTAAGAATGCAAGAATCTTCATCTGATTATCGATGTAAAGGACATTAAATGGAAGCGTGCTTTATGTAATTTGATTACATAAGATGACTGACATGGATTAAACTCTCTAAATAATATACTGCTACAAGAAGAGTTTAAACTACGTAGCTTCACTGTGATGGATCATAGCGCGATTGATCTTTGACCCGAGTAGCCATTTTTGACTCCCGCTTCATTTCAATGTAGCCTTTGATTTATGTGTTACTACCGTCCTAAGATGTGCCTAATACTTATGTCTCTGGAGGCCCATCGAGATAGGTGTCGGGAACATGTCCTACATATATGGAATCCAAACCTCTTCGAGTGTTCTGATAATTTGCTCCTTATACACTCGAACTGAACAGCTTGAGTGCTCTAATTTATAATAGTTTATAAATTAACTGCTCACTTAGTGAATTAATTTGTCCTAAGGATAAAGATATCACTAAAGGGTAAAACTATAATTTCACTCTGCACTAATGACACCAATTTAATCAATCGTATTGGAATTCCATCATATCAATGGATTAAAATACTACGTGAAATTATTCAAGAATTACAAGAGTTCACTTTCAGATTTTTAAAGGAATAATATCGAACTAATAAATTAGATTAATGGATTATAGAGTTTAATTAATTATCAAATTTATCGAGCTTGGAATTACAGTCCATAAAGTTCCAGCCGCCTCAGAAACACTGCATACGATTAAATTAACAAAGAAATCCCTGAGGGCATACTGTAAAAGAAATTGTTTACAGCAAATCTATGTAGTAATTATTGGATAATTAAATGTTACTAATTAATTATTGAATTAATTAATTAATAGTAATTACTATATGGATGAAATCTGCTAATTTGAGAAATAATAACATTAATTAATTATTGAATTAATTAATTAATAGTAATTACTCTATGGATGAAACGGTTAATTTGAGAAATTAATCCTTCAACTTTGGTCACTTAATTTGAATTAATTTTAATTCAATATTTAAATATGCCACTTGGATCTCAATGGTTGAGATCAATTCAAGACATATTATAAATGTAGGCAAAACCTCAGCTATGCAAGAGGTGATAAAAAATTAGAGAAAAAAAGAGAGAAAGTAATTTAACTTTTTTGCCTCCATCTAATCCTTTGGATCTCATGTGTTGAGAATATCAAGAGTTCTAAACAAACCTTTGTTAATCTCAGATACCCACACGACTCTCAGAAATTAAGAGGAAACGCCTGAAGATCGTGGAGTGTTTAAAAAAAAAAAAGGATCTTGAGTTGTCAACCCTACTTGACGTAAAATCTCCTTAATTTGACAAAGTAATTCTTCTTATTGTTTGTTGATTAGTATGCATGTAACAAAGCATAAGGATCGTGAAAAGAGTTTTTATTAATTTTTAAAATTTACTGCATCAAAATCTTCCACTACAAACTTTGTTTCAACTCAAAAACCTACAATCGGGTATTAGAGCCATTTCCACGGTATATGCATATTAATGTGCATGTGGGGCATTCTTGCACTTTGATAATCTTGTGGATGAATTGTTATATATTGATGAATGTTTGAATGTATGGAATTTTGTATCTAATCTGTATGGTGTTTTCGTTAAGATTTGTTGATTTTTTTAGATCTGTGTGCTTCAGTACGGGGGTGGTAAGTTTTTTTGTATTTATTTTGTAAAAATATTTACATTAAGAAGATCGACAAGATCTGTAAAGCGATCAATGTATGGAACAGAAATGCACACCTCTCAACTTTCTATACCTTTAAAAATTGTCTTATGGACATCTGTAGCAGTAAAAGTTACGCCTAAAATACCGAAAGATGTCTGTGAATACGGATGACGGAAACAACTTCCTTTCCTATTCTTTTTGGCTCTTCATTACTTAATTTTCTGGGCTTATGGTTTGTTGACCATTGCTAGGATCAGGATCCAAGTCCAAAAATTTCTAAAAGTTATGTTTTATATCCCAAGGAGAAAAATCGTACTGTACTCACAAGAGTTTATTGAATTTTACCCAAAAAAGTTTCTTTGGGGTTATTGAATTAAGAGTCAGGGATCGCCTGCATTAAAAGAGTTGAAGGTATAAGGGAGTTATGTAACTGTGGTTTAACTTTGTAATTATTTATTTTATTTATGCGGTTGTAATTTTAGAAATACCCAAGACACCCTACCGCTTTTTTATTTATATTTATTTTATCTTTTATTGTTATTGATATGATTGATAACATGTCCATGCATTTAACATGCCTATATATGAATGCCCACATTTAATGCTTTTATTATTATAGTTTTTCCTAGAACATGATAATTAGGATTGTCCTAATGTGCTTATCTTGTTCATTATTTTTACGGAAAATTAATTAAATAATGTGCTGGGCTTAATTAGCTAAACTTGCAAATCTTGCATTAATTTAATTTAGGTTTGCGATCATCTTGAAAAGCCCAGATTTTTCTAACGCTAATAAAATAAAAAGATTCATTGATTAAAGGTAAATTTGACTTAGCCCAACTATTTTATATACTAGGCCTTGCCTCTAATAGTTAGGCCCCAATTTAATTTGCGTATTTAGATTGTCTAATTAACTTAGTACCAATAGGATTGGACTCATAATTTGATTAGAGTTCACATCTTAGTAATTAATTATATAGGATATAATAATTGGCTAGGATTATAAGACATATGATGTTTTATAAATAGAAAACACTTATTTCAAAATAGTGAGTGGGAGAAGGTTATATGACAATATACTCTACTGCCTCCATTATTAGTGTAACACCGTGAGATATAGATAGGGTGGTTTCAGCAATGCTTAGATTTTGTTCTCCCATGAGGGTTTCTATCTATATTAATATCACTGGCCGACTTCCTAGATGTGATTTAAAGTGATGTGGCTTCAGATCGTCTCTACCCTACGACTCGCAATTTTGAGTTGCTTCACAACTAAATAATGGGTCGTGACACTCACAAGGGTATGGTTAAGCTGCTTCATCATACCTTAACCAAATTTTCGACTCGTAGTTACTAAGTAAAAGAAATATGAGATATTTGATTTTTGCTTATTAATTTGAGATAGTCTCAAAGTTGATTTGAAATTGCATCTGACCCTACGATTCATATTAATTGTCGAATCAATTTTATCTTGGATTAGTATAAGGTTTATGTGTTTATTTGTCGTATTCATGCATCACATTTACTTTTCCAAAGCTCTGTGGATATTTATTTTCATTTATAGTAATTGTCTTCGAGTTATTTAATTTCAGCAATCATGTCATCAAACAACCCTATTATCACTTTACTTACAATGAAAACTAAGTGGGTGATAACTTCATTAAATGGAAGTCAAACATTAATATCAGAAGCACTTGTGAGAACCAAAAAGTTCGTTTCAACAGGAATGTCCTCCATACCTCACAAGTCTCTCTCATACTGTACGAGAAAGATATGATAGTTGATTCATTCCAAATAACGAAGTCGCTACATGCTTGCTATCATGAACGATGTTCTTAGAAGAAGCATGAGGACATGGAGGACCGCATATGAGATGGGAATCTCTCTAGCCTTGCAATACCCGACTACCGCCATGAAGCTACCAGAGCGCGCTGAACGCTAAGATGAAGAAAGGAGTTTCGGGCCAGTAACATGTTTCAACATGATCAACCTCGATGCACCCAGGCTGAGATACAGGGCTACCTATCGATGAGCATACTGCTAGTATTATCCTTGAGTCCCTCACACTGGCTTTCTCGCAGTTCACTACTATATATGTTATGAACAAGTTGCAAGACAACATGACTCAAATTCTCGAATGAATTGTAGACTTTCGAGGCCATATAAGACTAGCCCAAAGAGGGCGGCTAAATGTTACCGAAGCATAAGCCATCTTCCTCTTCTCGTACCAAGAATAAAAAGAGGGAAGAACACACGTGGACCGAGCACAAATCCCAAGAAAGGAACCAAAGGCAAGCGGAGTTAAGAAATAACCCTATGACAAGAAGCCCAAAGGAGTGTTTTACTGAGGGGTCAAGGTCACCGAAGAGAAATTGTAAAGGCATCTCTCCTAATCAAGGACAAAAAAGAAAGGAAAATATGATTTACCGGTTTCGCTCGCTAGTGGAAGATGATTTGTCACCCCGATAGTTGATTTCATTTAGCCACTAACCATGTTTATTCTTCTTACAAATGCTAGTTCTTCGAGGAACTTTCGGGAGGTTGACGTTACTATGAGAGTCGCAGCGGGGAGGTCAGCTCTGTAGCGCAGGAGTCGCCGTTTAAATTTTAGGAATAAATTTCTTGCTTTGAACAATGTATTTTTTATTCGTTTTAGGTGAAATTCTGATTTCTGCTTTCTACGTTGCATGAACAATTATTTAGTATTTCTTTATTAATATAATGAGATTTGTTATTTAAGAAATGGTTGATATTTGTCGTGGCAAACCAAATGGCCGTACGTCTTAAGGTTAACTAAGCAATCATTAAATAATTCAGAATTATTCAAAGTAGAACATCCTAAATCTAACAAACGTCAAAAAGTTTCCCATAGTGATAACACGTATCTTTGGCATCTCAGGTTAAACCACGTTAACCTTGATAGAATAAACCTAAGGCAAAGGATCCTTTAAGAAAGGGTAAATGCTGGCACTCTTCCCCGTTGTGAATCCCTAGAAGGTAAATGACTAAGAGACCTTTCTCAAGAAGGGCGAGAGATCTAAAGAAGCTTCAACTTGTACATACAATGACATCCGCGATCCAATAAGTGTACAAGCTAGAGGTATGAATATTTCGGCCACCTCTATCACGATTATTCAAGATACGGCTATGTTTACCTAATGTATAAGAAACTTAGACTTTGAAAGTTTAAAGAATTCATGGCGTTAAAAGCAGCTTAGGTAAATCACTAAAAACTCTTCGATCCGATCGAGGAGGTGAATACCTTGATACAGAGTTCAAAGATCACTTGCTGGAGCATGGAATCCTATCCCAACTCATAGCACCTAGAACGCCACAATAGAATGGTGTTGTAGAAAGGAGAAACATGACGTTACTAGATATGGTTAGAACAACATGAGCTAATTACTAACTTCATTTCCTGGGATATTCACTACATACAACGCGTCTACATTGAATGTAGCTCCATCTAAGTCAATAAAAGACACCCTTAGAGTTTGCGGAATGGACATAAACCTAGTTTACATCACTTTCAAGATAGGGTGTCCGCACACGCGCCGGTAAAGGAAAGACGGAAGCTGAACCCCGCATGTAAGGCGTATGCTCAGAGTTATCCAAAGGCACAAGGAGGTTTTGCTCTATACCCTTGATAAGAAAGTGGCTTCTGTACTGATTAAATGCGATTTCTTTTTCAAAGATGACTATTATATGAAAACTTCAAACCTCAAGAAGAAGGTTGTATCGAGGAACTACGCTTTGGATCGGGACAAACAATACCATCAACCACTCCACTAATGACAAAGTCAAGAGACCACTATTCCTATCTCGTATCATCCTGGTATTCCGACGTAGCTGGGAGTGGTAGTGAGACTACCATCCCATTACCACGACATGAAGGAGAAGTACAATTTCTAGTGTTAATCACTAACTAGATGATCCAGACACATACCGTGATGCCATGGGATGATTCCACAAGGAAAATGGCAAAGATGCTATGAACTAAGAAACATCCATGTACTCTAATTCCTTGCTTTTAGGAACTCAGATCCACCTGAGGATGTCAGCCCATAGGATGTAAATGATCTTCAAAAGAAAAAAGAGGCATGGGAAAGTGGAGACTTCTCAAAGCCAAGCTAGCCGCAAAGTTATACCCAAAAAAGCGTGGAGTGGACTATGAAGAAACTGGTCTCACAAGAGCTATGCTTTTCTAAGTCTATTTACTTTTATCCTAAATTTCTCGTCTCTGATTAGCGAGATATGGAAAATGGATGCCGCATTTGACTTTTCCGAATGGCTATCTTGAAAGCATCTATGATGCAACAAGAAGGTTTTCATACAAAGGCCAACAACAGAAGTCCGCAAGTCGCAGTCCATTTATGGATTGAAGCAAGCTTCAAGGTCTTGAATCTGCGTTTTGATGAAACTATCAAAACATATGGTTTTCAGAAAATGTTGGATGAATGATAGGCCGAAGCGTGTGTGTATATATGTACGCCTATGTTCGCAAGTGCACGTGTCGCCTAAGTATTATATAAAGAATCTACTTGCACTGATATCGATCCATCAGGATATGTGTTGTCACAGATTGATGAATATTATCTAGATATAAGCATTGGGTGAAAGGTTACTAGTGTCTGAATTTAAACTAAACTAACCGATCTTAATGAATTACTGTATAAGGGAGACTAGGGCTATGTCTCCCCCTGCCACTTTCGATGAATTATTTCCTAAAGATGATAATTATCTCACTTTATTTATAATTTATCGATGATAGGTGATCTTGCTTAGAAAGCCACCCTCTCTCGAGGTGTATCCGCCTCATCTCAGTAGAGCTGGAGCGTATCTCTACCCCAACTCATATTCCAAATGCTTAAATGTTCTTAACCTTAATCGCCACCTCAAACGGAATATGTCTTATTTAATCGAATCAACCGAAGGTCAAGCCATTCAAATCCCCTGCATCCTCATCTCTCGAATCCTGATATCCAAAGATAATCACGTTTAATGTCACGACATCACCATGTAAATGTGACTCATGGGAGTATAAAGCAGATGTTACAAATTATAAACAATCGAATAATATAAAAATAATCTTTAATCCATGTGCAATCGTGATGTGTTCAACAACACCCCAGGTATAAATCTAGAACATATCAATATGAGAACACCAAGATTTAATTTATAAAACGTCAAGATTTATCCAAAAAAGAAGAAAATACAAATGACTAAAGCCTTCTCCAGATTCAAAAGCCGCCGTTGTTATGATTTCGTGCCCTTAGTTCGTACTCATCCTCGATCTCCGATCCTCACTCGTCCCCGCTTTAATGATTGAGAGGC
The DNA here is from genome assembly GCA_016808115.1 of Tetrastigma voinierianum. NCBI lineage: Eukaryota > Viridiplantae > Streptophyta > Magnoliopsida > Vitales > Vitaceae > Tetrastigma > Tetrastigma voinierianum. Next base: position 527,382 of record JAEQBH010001029.1, read on the forward strand.
GAACTCGTGGCCGACGTCAGCGACGCTGCAACGCCGCTGGTTGAGATCACGACGCTGGAGACGCCGTGACGCTGCCGCCATGACTCTCTATATATGTCGACCCAACATCTCGGGGACAAGCAGACATCACGACACGGGGGCTGCCGCGACGCAACGTCGTGACGCTCCATCCATCTTTACGTGACCGCCACCCTCCGCTCTGCATCAAGCCTAAACCCGCCTGGTCGCATTCACCACACTTCACAACCTGATACTTCCAAGGCTACAAAAATACGATTTAAATATAAAATAAAGCTAAAAACAGCAAGACAGACATAAAAGGACTCCGAAAGTATTTTAGACACTCATCAATGAACCTTGTATACAAGTACATCAAAGAAAAGAAGGTGGTCTTCTAGTTCTTACATAGATGATATTCTACTCATCGGGAATGATGTACATTATCGAATGTAAAGAAATGGCTAACCGAGCAATTTCAATGAAAGATTTAGAGAAGCAACCATTCTCGGGATCCAAATTATAAGAGATCGTAAGAATAAGCTGGGCATCACCTCAAGCATCTATATTGATAAAGGTGCTAGCTAGATTTTTAAATGCAAGATTCCAAGAAAGGTCTATTACCGACCACATGGAAATTCATCCTTCCAAGGAGCAAAGTAGTCCTAAGACACCCCAAGAGGAAGAGGATACGAGACTGATTCCTATGCCTCAATCTAGAGGCTAACCTCATGTATGCTATGTCAGGTATGAGGCCTGACATCTGCTATGGGTAGTGGATAGTTATCGCGCTCAATCCAATCCCGAATGGGTCACTGATAGCAAAGTTGGAAGCATATTCTCGCTATCTAGAAGAACGAGATTACATGTCAGGTACTGTGTGAGACCTGAACCTTATCGATATACCGATTACAGATTAATCGCATAGATAGCCTAAAGTCAAGACCGAGTCAATATTCACTTTCGTGGTGAAATGTAGTCTAGAGAAGTATCAAAACAATCTAAGATTGAGGATTTAACCATGGAAGCCGAATACATAAATGGCCAGGATGCATGAAGAATCTGGGCTTGGCTCAAAAGTTCTACATTGATTCCTGAAGTAGTTCCAAACATGGAAAAACCACTTGTTTTATATCAGGACAATGCTGGAGCAATGGCAACCCAAAGAACCAAGGAGTCATAAGGAGGGAAGTATATAGAAAGGAAGCATCATTTGATGCTTAGAGATAAGTACATAGAGGGACGGAGCCATATGAAGATAGCGTTGGAACAACTCATGATCCGCTTACCAAGACTTTACTTGAAAGGGTGTCTGTGTTACTTGTGAGGGACCAGTTTAAGAGACATGTCTCACCTCGTTTGTGGCAAGTGGGCGATTCGAATGGTGCCGCCCTAAAAGCATGTAATTTATATCGCTTTCCATGAAAACAATTTTCTATATTCGATTCTTTATACATGCTATTGTGATAATTTAGTAAATATCATAAAATCAAGTTTATTAATGTAACTATAATCTTAGTATATAATGGGCTTTATATATGAGATGACTAGATTAGGAGGACAAACAAACCATCAGAAGAATAAAAGTAGGACTTTGATTTATACTACTATGACATCACTTAGCTATAGAATATGGCAATCTGATTATCGACGATTATTAATGGATTTACACACAGATAACTTATTACGATTGAAACCCGGTCACATTGCGATACAGAGTTTGAACTATGCAGATTATCGGTACATTGGTCTAACCCGAAAAATGCATCGTCATATCTTGATTTCGCATATAATCGCCCAAGATTGCTCACACTGATAGATTCTGAGTCACTAGAGCGTGATCGTAACCGCAGACATGGAACCAAAACTTCGATGAAGCCTGATAATCGTTCCCTTAAGTGTTAATTCGAACTCCAACATCGCCAGTGCTCTAATTATAACAAAGCCTATAAATTAACCATTCACTAGTGAATTAATGGAACTTAAGAATAAAGATATCACTAGAGTGCAAACTGCACTTCACCAATTTCAATGATAGACCAATTTTTGAGGATTGGGAATCAGATGTAAATGATCATATCAATGGACTCGTCGAGTATCACTACGTAAATTATTCGTAATTACAAGAGTTCAGCTTTAGATTTTTAAGTGGAATAATATCGAACTAATAAATTAGATTAATTGATTAAAGAGTTTAATTATCAAATTTATCGAGCTTGGAATTACAGTCCATAGTCCCCAATAATCAGAGCTCAACTTAATGTGGATTAAATTAACAAAGAAATCCCTTGGAAGGCATAGTTGTAAAGAAATTGTTTCATAGCAACTATGTAGTAATTATTGGATAATTAAATTATAATTAATTAATTATTGAATTAATTAATTAATAGTAATTACTATATGGATGAAACGGTTAATTTGAGAAATTAATAACATTTAATTTTGGTCACTTATTTTAATATGTCATTTGATCCAATGGTTGAGATCAATTCAAGACATATTATAAATAGAGGCAAAACCCTAGGCGTCAAGGGGTGATAAAAAATTAGAGAAAAAAAAAGAGAGAATGAGTTTTACTTTTTTTGCCTCCATCTAACCCTCTTGATATCATGTGCTGAGAATATCAAGAGTTCTAAAAACAAAACCTTTATTAATCTGTACACCCACACATACCCTGTAGTGAAGAGGAACGGTTTGGAAGATCGTGGAGAACAGAAAAAAATAAAAGGATCTTGAGTTGTCAACCCTACTTGCTAGAAAATTCTCCTTAATTTTATTGAGGTAATTCTTCTTTATTGTTTGTTGATTTAAGATGCATACCATGTGATCAAAAAGAGTTTTTTATTAATTTTTTTAAAATTATCGGATCTAAAATCTTCCGTTAAACTTGTTTCAACTTTAAAACCTACACCACCGATGACTCCCAAACTGGCTCATGCCTTGTGGCATCAAGTCAAAAGGATATTTCAACCACAAACTCTTCAAAGTTTCAATTCCCACCAATGACTTCAGACTCTAGCACCTACAACTTGCTAAACCTCAATCCATCCACTCCATGTGGCGAGCACTAAGCCCAAGGGCTCCCAACTAGTCGACTTAGGCACCCAGTTTTAAAGACTTTCTATATACCTCGACCGTGCCTCTGTTTCAAGGCAAAGGCAAATTTTTTTTTTTTTCTTTTTCTCTTCCTTGTTCTCTTTTTTTTATTTTGGAATACACATTGGCCCTCTTTTCATGGGGGTCCTTAACCTATTAAAGGTAGTCAATGAAGCTAGGATAGGTTTTGCAAGGTCTAGGAGGTTAGGCAGTTTTTCAACCTATCAAGAAACCCGATGCATAGTGTGGTTAGCTAAAGGAAAAGGCCGAAAACAATAAGAATTTTGTGAAGCCGATCATCCCACTCAATTAGGTACTAACCAATCTAACAGCAATAAAAGATTGACAAAGTTTCAATTTTTCACACCGTTGTGCTGTGCAAAACACAAAAAAATGGGGCACTTTGAAACTAGAAAGTGGTCAGATAGAGTGTATATAAAAATAAATACAGTATTTTCAACTTTTAAAAAACAACTAACAGCTTCACAAACAAGACAAACAAGCACGTTCACTCGAATAACACAAATGAGCTTCGTCAAAATAGTAACAAAAGTATAAATGTAAAAGCCACTTCCTTCTAACTCTCCTCTAATCAAATATCACGATTAACCGTAACGGGGTCGTGGATTAAGTTGGTAGCAGCGATAATTTCCTTGATGAGATGTGCCCACTGCGGGTACAGGAGACTTATGCTTTCTGACCGAGACCTGACCACTTCGATCGGGTTTTAAATGAAATAAGTCGGGAAGAAGAAAAGAGAGAAACAAGTGACCAGCTTGACAATTTTGAAAATTTCAACTTTATCATAATTTCAAAAGTATTATTTTTGGCTATATTTAGATTCTAAACTCTCTAAGCTTTCCAACGGTACCAAAATTACCTAAAACGGAGTTCGGATGAAAAAGTTATGATAAAAACAAAATCAAGTTGTGCGAATTTTCGCAGGATGCGAAATTTATTTTATTTTTGAAATTTTTAGAGACAATATATATATATATATATATATATATATATATATATATATATATATTGAAATAAAATAAACTAAAAACAAAATGCTACGTTATCATGGTTGAGCATTTTCGTAGTTGCGGCCTCGTAGCCGCAAAATTTTGCAAGCTACGGTGGGCTCTGTAGCTTGATAATTTTTGCTTTGCTCTTGTATCTTACATCATTTACTCAAAAATTTCAGCATCTTGCAAAATAAACAATCGAAAAATAAAAAATGCAAAAATGAAAAATAAACTAGAAAACAAGGATTAAATTAAAATTAGAGGAAATCCAAAGAGAAAAACTAAATAAATCGAAATAAAATAAAAATAAACAAGAAAATCAAAACAAAAGTGGGGAGACCGGTCCAATCTCGAACCAGCTTCTCAAGCCTCGAGGCCGTTGAACTGGGTGGAGAGCTAGTAGAAACAAGCCGAGGTTCAAACATCCTAACTGAAGACTCAAACCATCCCATGTGCCATGCGTAAAAGGAGGCAAATTTCTACCAAAGTCTTTTGATGTGTTGACACAGTTTGAACATAGATCACTAACTTCGAGGTTTCAGGCAAAAGTAAAGGTGTGATGGATGGCCTTTGCAAAGAGGTTGAATGTCAGCAGCGAAGGCAGATGCAATCGGTTTAGGAGAGGGTGTCACGGAGGGCTTTCGTATTCAAGGGTACTAGATTCGATTTTTATGGGAATCGTCAAGGATAATCTTTTCGCTCTTCCTCGCTTCTTTTCCACCGCCCTCCTCACTAGTACTGGGAGATTACTTCTTTCTTTTCCCATGGGATTACAAAGACTGGGCTATTTTAGATTCAAATAATAGCCGCGCTGACACGCCTCTCACCATGGTGTCACTTAGGCACTCTTCCTCTGAACTATCTTCCTCCTCTTGATGAATATGCCGACAGTGAGCCTTGAAATGGAACAGTGCAGATGTCAATTTTCCGATCAAGGTCACTTTAGCACATTTAATTTTGGTTTAGAGTTTCATAGTATCAATTCTTTGTCTTAATTTGGCATTGATTGCCTTCTCAGTTTTCCACAAAGTCACCTACTAGCTGTGTGATTCAGGATGTTTGCTCAATCAGAGAGGTTGACCAGGTTGAGGCTAAGATGAAGAAGGGTACTGTGGAAGGGTACTAGGGTTGTAAACATTTCCATATGGGAAAGCCGTTGTCGAGGCACTACGACAGGGCACACTCATCCGTGAGGGTTTCTATAGTCATTCATGGACCTATATGCATTAGATTTCTCTCCATCGGTACCGACCGTGTCAGTTTCCCAGGTGTCCCCATCATTCTGGTTAAAGCTAATATTCAATTTAGAATCGGACTCAGAGAATGACTTCGAGCAACTTGCCCTAGAATTCCCTACCCATTGGAACATGTTCTCCCGTATCAAGAACAGTAAGCATACAAGACAACTAAGAAACAGTCCTACCTAAAGGGTTAGGGTTAGCAAAAAAAAAAAAAAAAACAACCGTGAATCAAACTAAGAAGACTAACAAGAAATAAAAAAAATGATAAAAGTAGAAATTACTAAGTATTCTGTGATGGGGATCACAAGTGTTCAACTGCTCATCAAATGCACTAAGGCACCATCATCGACAACGACGCCATTTGATTCGTTTGTCATAGGCCGAAATCAACGAAATTTATAAACCTAATTCTCCCACTCGCCAGAAGATAAATACCAGTGATAAAGGACTCTAAGGCTCAACACGTGGATGAGTTTTCTTCGCACAAATAATTTGCAATTAAGGCCAAGATGGTGAATTCAATTTGAATTTTGGGTTTTTGGTAAAAACAGTGGGTTGAATTGTTTGGAAACTGAAAATTAAATAAAATGTAAAAGAAGTCTCCTTTATGTCGCCACCGGATTCGGGGTTCTAGTCAATGAGGGGCCTTTGCCCATTTTCTCGCTGGGGAAGATGAGACCTATAGTCATTTCCGAACCGTATCTTCATTTAGCTATAAAACCTAAACCCTTAATAACTATCCTTTGAAATTGTATTGGCTGAAAGCAACAAGATCACCACAAAGGAAAATAAGTCTCCTCGACTCACCTTACAATGGACTGTTAGAAGGTAACCACTCACCTCGATCTAGCACAAACATCTACCTAACCCCAAAGCCAACAAATAATAACCATTCAAGGAGAGATTCGAAGGATCAAAACCTAAAGTTAGAAAGGAAACACAAACCGCCAAAGGAGTACCTCATGAAGAACATGGAACCTCACTCGCTTCAGATCCCGCACCTAAGAGTCTCTCTTCTTCAAGGAGAAAGAGGTTCTAAGCCATCATCCGAGTCACATCCCCTGAGGGTGTTTGACCGCCCCAAAAGTGAGAGAAAATCAGAGAAGGAAAGAGGGCGGAGAGCTTTAAAGCCTCGCCAAAAAAGAAACTTTATTAATGGAGAAGATTATGTTACGCTGTTTGTCCCGGGGCTTTTATAGCCAACCCATAATACAAAATACCAAAAAAACCAAAAGTAAAAGCTATTACAGGAGGACAAAATGGGAAGAAAACCAAAAAGTGACCAAAAGAAGTCAAAAAGTCAAAAGCAGGAAACATAAATAGTGGCTGGAAACTTGAACAGTGCCTAGGAAATGGAAAACTCGCACCCTGCTTTCGCAACCTGCCAAAATTTTCTACATTTCTTCATTTTCCTTGCCTCTTCTGCTCTTCTTTCCTTTTGATTTATGATATGCAATGTTGAGTTCGACCACCTTCGCGCTTGATCACCAACAATTTTGCATAAATAGCTTCGCAAAAACTACAAGATTAGCCAAAAATGCGATCAAGAGGAATAGTAGTGGACCCACAGCTAATTGCTAATTAAGCCGATTAGTACACAAAAAGTGCTCAAACTCAATAAATAAAATTAAAATAACACTTTTTCGGGGCACTAATCACATGCCTTACTTCCTAAAGGCCAAAAACTATTCACATGTCTAGTTAAGGAGAATGATCAAAGTTTAAAAATGACATTCTGAGAAGGAAGGGGTTTAGATTTTGAGTTCCAATGGAATACTCCCGAGTCACAAAGCATTTAGTTGTCAAAAAATAAATAAAAAGCCCCACTAAACCTTTAAAAAATTCTTCACATCCTATCCTAGGGAATTCAACTCAAATCTCGCTCACTCTTTTCTTTAATCAAAGGAGGAAACTCATACTAAATAAAGATTAAGAATTGATCTCCTTTCCCGGGCCAGGATGCTCAAATTGCAAATAAATGTCCAAGGCCATTATGAGGAGATGACCACATTTGTTAAATCCCCGCTGTGCAAGTCTATAGACACAAGAAGTCCGCAGCCTGATTACTTCCTTCTTTGAAGATGCGCGTGATGTTGAGGTCCACCACTACGAAGAAGGAAGACATTTAGTAATTAGAGTAGAATACTTATTATGTCGTAGATCCGGTCCACTAAGGCAATGATAAGCAAGCAACAAATCTATCTCATCCATAAGGAGATGAACCCCTCTATCCCATGCTAACCAAAGACCATGAATCAGGGCCTAGAGCTCTATGACAACTGTTGAGCAAGTACCCAACCTCACTAAATAACCACAAATCTAATTACCAAAGCAGGATCTCTGGCAAACACCCCTCAGGCTAGTCTGCCCATCACTTTTATGCTAGCCATTCAATTCAAAGTAATCAACTGAGGGGCGAGGGAGACTGCCATGATCAATGACACAATAAAGAAATACCAAATAAAAGAAAAACACAAGATTTACTTAAAAATCGTTACAAAGAAAAAAACCAATACAAAGGAGAAAACTTCACTATCAATTTTGAGAGAGATTACAAAATATAGCGGAAATAAGGAATAAACCCTAATGTGTTTATATAACGAAAAAACCCGAGCAGAATGAAACATTTCGAGGGGGCTTGACAAGAAAGCCGAATCCATTGCTCACAAATAAGTAGAGACAACATAAACCTTGGAATCCAAATGGCAAATCTTATTTATTAATTACATAATCATTTTGCCAACACCATGTCCATCGAAGACAAATGGCAAAAAACTCCTTCCACATCCTAAGTTTGCTTCACTTTGCCCCCACTTAAATCACTAATTATTGAAACTATCGGGCCACTACTCATGTTCAATATATCTTTCCAAAACATTAATTACATAATCATTTTGCCAACACCATGTCCATCGAAGACAAATGGCAAAAAACTCCTTCCACATCCTAAGTTTGCTTCACTTTGCCCCCACTTAAATCACTAATTATTGAAACTATCGGGCCACTACTCATGTTCAATATATCTTTCCAAAACATACTTTACTTCTGATGTCCATTGACATTAAATTCTAATCAACGGTAAACATACGTTACTCATGTTCAAGATCACTAATGGTTTTGTCTTAGCATAGAACTAAGAAAAGAAAAAAAAAAAATACTAAGAGGACATTTAATTTTTTTACTTAATGCCGAATAGAACTTTTATTTAGTTGAATACAGAATAAGGCTTAATAGTATTAAGTATTAAATCCTTTGTTTTAGTATTGTATTATTTCTTTACTGGCATTAAGCTATTTGTTTTTGAGTATGCTTGAAAATAAACATCTTAAATATATTAAAAAAATAATTTATGAGTACTTATTTGTGAAATTATGATTTAACTTTGATTTTTTCAAAGAATATAAATATTTTGGTTAAAATACGAATAAAATCTAAAATTTGTAAAACTAATCATTTTCATGTTTTTTTTTTCTTGAAGAATAACTTATAATAGACAAAAATGATCTTGTCATTTCATGTATTTGCATTATCATCTTCGAAAAGAAATGACTATTTTTACAAAAAAAACAATGAAGGTATTTTTGTCAAAATAAGGTAAAAATTAATAAAGTACTAGATTTTCATAAATTTAGTTTTTAAAGGTTTTTTTCATCCAATCACCTTATTATTATTATGATATTAAAATAAAAATATATTTGTATACCTATGTATAACATATTAACATATTTAAAAAAATTAAAATGATAATAATTTATTATTATCATTCTTACACAAAAAGTATTTATTTATTTATTTATTTTATATAACTAAAATAGAATATATAAAATTAATAATTTTAAAAATAATAGATTGATGAAACAAAATAAAAATATTTCGTGTTTTTAAAATATTTTGAAACATTCTATGGGATTTAAAAGATTAAAAGATATTTTTGTATGGTCCTAAAGATTTATTTCTTTTCGTAATGTAAGAAATATTTTTATTTTTCTATTCGTAAGTTAAATTTCAAATTTTCATAAATAAGTTATGAAAAATGAAAAAACAAACGGTTTAAGGTCAGAAAGCAATTTGCTTTTAGAAATAAGTAAAAAAACCAACGCCCTCAAAAAGTGGAAGAAAATGAAATTTGGAAGAAGATAAAAATATGTTTAAATTTAATAAATTAATTATATATGTTTATTAAAAATAAGGACTAATTTTTTTTTAAAATATGTAAAATATTGAGGAATTTTGCTTATGTTTTATTTTCTTTTATATTTTCATTATAAAATCACATTTATGAGAATTTTTTTTTAGTATTTTTCTTTTTCCTAGTAATTTTTGAGTTTCAAATTTGTGCTTAAAGAAAATGATTTGCTTATGTTTAATTGTCCGATGAAAATTATTAAAAACTTATACTTTATTCAATTATTTAATCTTTATAGAGATGATTAAATAAATAAAATAGATTTGAAGTAGTAAATAGCAATACATCTGATTTCACTTTATCATTTTTTTTCCTTTATTTTTTTCTCTTTCATTTCCCTTCAAATTTTATGGAACCAAACATAACTCTGAAGCTCTCTAAGACAAATTTCATAAATGGAAATCAATGTGAGGAGAAGATGGACTGAAATTTATCATTTTGGGTTTCAATAATTAGAAACGTTTTTACGCACAGGGCGTGGCTGCTGTCCTGGAACAGACGAGTCTTGAATTCAAGTCTTCTATACATAAATAGATTCTTACAGTTTTTATTATTCTCAGGTGATGTGGAGACACCATAGAAATGACTTTACAAGCTTTTATCCCTTGGACAGAAATGAAATAATTGTCTTTCAAACAGACCTTGAAGATGTATAGACCTGAGTCGTTATATTTGGCCTATGGAGAAGCAATCAGACATTTGGAAGCTCCTCGGCTTGCAATCAGGTAGAACGCAGAACGGTTCTCACCAAACCCATGTTCTACTTCTTTTAGAGAGGGTTCCTCCAATAATGCAATATTTCTGGTTAACTTATTTGTTGATTCGCGACCGAATTTTGGGCTTTTGATGCTTCGCTTCCGATCTGAAGGCCCGTAATGCTGACTTTCAAGCAAGTAGTGAAGTTTCGCAAAAAAGCAGACCTGCATGTAAATGATCCAACCCCGCAGCTGCCAACTCCATTCTGTAAGGGGTATAGCTAGTGGGATTGTCCCAGCAGATAAGTATATTTATGTTCGGGGTATTTTCGCAATATCAACATATTGTAGCTTTTTTCTTTATTTCGACGTCAATTACTGTGAAGAAATTTCACTCGCGCCATCGACCTGCAGCCAAAACAAGATATAAATTTAACCATAAAATATACCGCTGACAAGACAACCGGGCTAGCAGACACGCACCGCGCTGCGCGAGAATCCTATGACGCGGCCACTAGCAAAACGCTATAAGCCTTCCATTATTTAATAATTCAAGACAATATAAACATATTACACATCTCCGACCATGTATATTATACCGCACAAGGATCAATTCTCGCCATAGTGGATGGTTATAATATGCTCTTGGTTGACCCCGCCATATGGTAGCTTTAGTCACATTTAGGTTAACTCTACATAAGGTGTGTTTATTGCCACGGCTTGTAATTAACCCCAACCATAGGGAGGGTTTATAGTCACACAGGGCCGAATTCCTACCATAGTAGGATGATTTATAGTCATGAATTGTGGTTGACTCGACAAGTCAGCAATAAGTTATGTGGCATTCAAAACTTAATGTTTATAATTAATTTATCAAACATGCTTCAAGGTATTGATACCAAGACACCAAATCTTAGTAACAGCGCACGTATGTTTAGGGTCAGAAATGCCATGGCAAGTAGAGATAATATATATTAATAATTATTTAATGTAATCTGAAACCTCTATGGCTCTAAGAGAGTTCCAATCATAAGCATATACAATATCCTAATTACATGGAAAAATATGATTGGAAGTCGAGATGGTAATTATAGAAGAGATGAAGCACATTCGTCTTTTAATATTGCTCAATGTATAAGGTATTTCTTTCACTTTTCTATTTTTTTCTCGTGTCTTGAGCATTTTAATGCATAGTGAATGAGTAAAATTAGAGGAGGGGCTTCATTAAGTGTCATTGCCAGCTACATAGATTCCGAAATCCAAACAAGGAATGTTACTAGTGTTAGAGTAATATTTTTCTACTACTTTCCTAAAAGAAAATTAATGAAAAATAATAAAAGGAAAGCTTTATTTTTTGAAACAAGTAAAAAAAAAGGAAAATGTAAATTCATAGCACTCTAGTCATGATTCTTTAGTCCCTCAATAATCAATCCGGGTCAGAGATATCCTCGCTTTAGAGTGAAGTACCAAAGACAAATTTTCATGCCCATTTCTAATATGATTCCCTCCACTTCAAGGATCCTTCCACCCATTTTCTCTGCAAATCACCAAAAACAAGAGAAGAAAAGAAAAATCAGAATTCCAAAAGTTAGAGAAGATGAAAATTAGGTGCCCTTCCAAGAAACTTACAAGTGGCCGTTTCGGTTCGTAGCACCTGAAGAAACCAAAAGCTCCCACTACTAAATTTTCTTTCCTGAATACCGTTAACAACATAATCACAATGACTCTTCATGTGTCGGGCATTATAACACGCCCCATTTTTGAGTATTGCATAGCACTTCTCTCCATGGTTCATGTCAACTGGTGAAATCACAACACTCTAGTTTTGAAGCATAATATATCTAAAAACTTCAAACAAATGAAATGAAACTCACTTGAAGATATCAACTATGCACTACCGCTTATCACTTGTTCCCTGTAAGAATCAGAGAAAAAAAAAAAAAGAAAAGTGGAAAATTGATAGAATTTAGTTTGTAATCTCCTAATTGCTCTAGAAAAGTTAATCATAATTGCTCCCTTGTAATGGAAGTGAAGGAAAATAACGTAAACTAACATTTGAACCTTAGATTTTCTGCAGTTTATCAAAATTATGATACAATCACTTAAAAGCCTAAACTAAAAACTTACTAGTAATCATGCCCATTCACCAAAGCGTGCTCCAACATACCCATATCCTCCCTACCAGCAAAATTAAAAACAACAAAAAATCCAATTAGGCTAGTCAAAAACCCAGATTTTCCGAAGTCAGTATTTCCCAATTAGACTCACTAGAAGAAGCATCCATGAATGGAAATGGAACTGGTATTGGTAGTGGAGGTGACGCCATTAACAAACATGTATTTATACCATGTATTTGAAGCTTGCTTGGGTAATTCCCCCTCTCTTCATTCTCGACAAAGGCAGACAAGAACTTGCTTTACCTAAACTAAAGCATCCCTGTTTTAGTAATTTTGGCTGCTAGACAACTGCTGCAGCTGTTGGCAACATGACAGTCTGTTTTAGTAATGAAGCAAAGAAGTCTCCTATACGTTCCAGTACATAATAGCATAAAAAGTTTGTCTAGCATGCAAGAAAAAATCTGAAACATAACCAAAATTGTCAGAAACTCATGATTTGATCATCAATTGCCTTAGGATTAAGTCACGAGACTATAAAATTACAAACATGAAAACAATTGCTTCCTAGTATCCCTCATGGGTATCTCTCTCAAACAATTTTCATGATATCTTTATATATAGTATCTGAAGCCTTCCAATTTCAGGCTTTAAAATTGTGGATGTCATCAGTGAGAAGCCACATTTAATATAGCTAGTGCTACATTTATGATATTAATCTTAAAGCAGAGTGGATTTCACAAGCATATATTCTTTTTAGGTTTTAAATTTAGAGGAAGATAATGGGACAAGAAGTCCCCAAAAACCAGAGATAAGATACAAGGTAAGAGGTTTTCACTCATGTCAATTTTGAAACCTCATAGTGTGATAAAACTATGAGGAACTTATTATGTTTTTTTAACTTTGATAACTTCTAAGCTCATCACTTTAAGCAGTTTAAGCAATCTTTCCTCTCTAAACTCAATCAAGTTTCATATAATGCCATATCTAGTATCATCTTCTGTTTGGGCCAAAAACATTGATACACCAAACTAATTAGTAGAATGAAAAAGAGGTAAGAGCTAAAGAAACTTCAAAACCAGAAGTACATGTAATATCACTGCTGAAGCAAAAAAAAAAATGTCATATAGTTGAAGAGAAGCTAACTGATGGGCGCACAGATTGATCTCTGTTTGCCTTCTCAGCTATGTATGAATATACAACCCATGAATACAAGTCTGGTCAAATCCAAAAATGTTTCCATGAATATAACAATTTGCATATTAGCTGCAGTGCGAGTAGAAGTGGCGTTAAATATGATATATTTTGTAAGAACATAGAAGACAAAACAGAAGTTTAGCCAAAAGAGTTAATCAGATCCCATAATAGAAGACACCTGACAACATGATTTTATAAAACCAAAATCATAATACACACTAATAATTTATTTTGAACAACCAAATTTAATTCATAACACTGAAATCATCTCCCTAAAAATATTGGCATTGGGGCAAAACACATGAGAAGAGAAAATGCTAGCCAGTTGTAAAACCTAAAACAATCACTTTTCCTCGAGCAAAAACAGAAAAACTAAACGAATTGCATCAAACTATCCATCCAAGGATCATGGTGAATCAACAATAGAGGAATCATGATGCAAAATATCATTAATAAGAACCATTAAATAATAATATTCACAACAACCTATGCATTTCATATCGAAAAAGGAAATAGTAATTCTCCAAACCATCTTAACTTTTAAGAATATTACCTAGATAAATATATTTGCTTTATTAAGAAAAGCAAGAAGTATATGCCTTAGTTACCCCTATACGAACAACTGGCATCTAGTCATAAATGTGGATGGCTCCACTCCTCGTAGAGAAAAAGTGACAACTCGCACGCCTTGGTTGTAGCAGTAATCAAAGGGAGCACCTTCGCCAACCACCAATAAGCATAGTACCTATTTGTGTAGTGACTGCTAGTACCAAAATTAGCAAGGTGATAGTTAGCAATGGTGTAAAATCACAAACTAAGAATAAGATGTTAGAGTCATTGGAAAGAGGCATTTATAAGAAGAATTATTTATATGAATAGCTAGTCATTTTTCTGGTTATAGAATGAAGGTTCTGTATCTCTTTGAAAATTCTTGTCCTATATAATTAGTTGTTGTATATTCAAGGATCATTGGGGTCAATAAAGAATTCTAACGCATCCAATCACATGGAACATCCAAGTGATCACAAGCAAATGCTCTTGGCATTTTGGATATTTTGGATGAAACTTTTAGAATGAAAGCTGAAATGAAACCAGAGCTACAAGATCAATCACAAACCCCTAGTTTCAATACACAAATTAACAAAAAAAAATCCATCGAAATTCAAATATTCTTATTAGTTTTAAAACAATTTTAGACTGGACACATAAAGAAATCGAATCGTAGATGAGCCGGGAGAAGATCTAAAGAACAAAGAGAGGTGTGGATAGGACCGGTTGAATTGGGGTTTGAGAGGAATGAGAATATGCAAGGAGAGGATGTGAAAGAAGGAATAAAGGATTTGTAAAACCCTAGAAGATCCGAATAAATTAAAGTGAATAGTGTAAAGAATTGAATCAATGGAAATGAAAAAGATACAAATCAAGGTACCTCTAAGGCGTGAATCGGAGCTCGTATAGATTAGGATTTTGATCTCTGGGGCAACACAAAAGAGAGCTCAACTTCATTTCATCTATGGAAGAGAACGCCGTGATGCCGGATCTCGCCGCAGCGTTGAAAGTCGAGAAGAAGAGATGGAAGCCCTACGTCTAATCAAGCTTCTCAAGGTTGATAACAAAGAGGGAGATAGCAAAAGAAATTGGTTATATGCTAAAGGTATAGTCGCGGGCCTAAAACTAATGTGTCTATTAATGGAGAAGATCCTGCATAAAGCATTGGCTCATGGCTTTATAGCCAACCCATAATACAAAATACCAAAAACCAAAAGTAAAAAAGCTATTGCTGTGGATGACAAACGGAAGAAAACCAAAAAGTGACCAAAAGAAGTCAAAAAGTCAAAAGTAGGAAACATGAACAATGGCTGGAACTTGAACAGTGCCCAGGAAATGGCAAATTCGCACCTTGCGAAAATTTCGCAGGGTGTGAAAATTTAGCACCCTATTTTCGCAGCCTGCCAAAATTTTCTGCATTTCTTCATTTTCCTTGCCTTTTCTGCTCTTCTTTCCTTCTGATTTATGATCTGCAATCTTGAGTTCGACTCGAATTCTTTGTGCTTGGATCGACTCAACAATTTTGGCATAAATAGCTTGAAACCACAAAGAATACAAAATGCGATCAAGTAACAGTAGAACTCTATCAAGCACTACGCCGACAGTACACAAAAACAAAACCTCGCAATAACAGTGTCAAAATAGTACTTTTCGGGCATTAATCAATTCCCTAACCTAATATTATCATAGTCCATTAGCAATGAAAGAAAGAAAGTAGAGTATGGCAAACAATATCAAAGTTCATGTTCACAAAATGGAAATTTCAAAGTATGTGAGTGAGTAATGCCTAACCCTTAGTGTTAATCACTACAAAACCCGCCTAATAACCATCTTGGAGAGAGTGAATGCCATACAAAATTGGAAGATCAAAAGAGTTTCCTTCTGAGAATCAACCTAGAATTTCCAATCAAAATCTAAGTGTTTATATGATTACTTTCAACAATAAACCGGCCAAACTACACTCCCTCCCCCCAACCAACTCCATCACAATTACCTAGATCAGACCGCCTAAAATCTCTAAAATTTATAATAAAATTATTATATATTCGTATAATCGAGCAGCTTGGGTTTTTCTAGAAATTTGATGGTATTGATTAAATGATTATTAATCCTAAATAAACTCAAGTGAAAAGAAAATATGGAAATTGTAAATTGGGACCTAAGGGTCAATTGTAAGTAAGTTTATATGTCAAAGTGAAATTAGAGAAATAAATGAGTAAGGGGGAAATAATAGAGACTTAAATGAAGAATAACAACAATAATAGAGAAATGGAGGGACCTAAATATGTACTATACAGAAGAAAAACGAAAGCGATATACAGATGAGAAGAGGGAGGAAGCTTCCTCCTTTTTAAAGTACGATTAAAAGTGATCTATAAAGAAAGGAAAACAAAGAAAAGGGAGAGTTAGAGAGAGAGGCTCCACCTTCTCTCTAGATTTTCCGACGATCGGACCATAGGTTTCCTATGTGGAAGCAAGAGGGAAAGTCCTTCTTCATCGTGACAAAGAGCGCAAGTGTAGACCCAATCGAGAGTTTTTGACAAAAATCCAAGAGGTAGGTCTTCCTACTTGGGCATTCTACCCTAAGGGCCGCTGGTAGTTATCTTGCCTCGGGGAGTGCTCAGTTGCATTTTAAACCATGGGAAGTCGCACATTGTGGTAGCGAATGATCCGAACCTTAGAGCTGATTTTGGGTACGAAGGAAGGAATTCGGTAGAGTCCTTCTTATTGGGCCAAACACATCAATGAAATCGATGTTAGGCTTTTGATTTTCTCAATTTAATCTACAGACCGCTATGGTCCCTTTAATGCAGGTCAACTCAGCCAGATCCGGTCTGTCGTCATTCAGCCCGGTCAACTACACCGACCTTAGAACTAGTTTTCGGGTTAGATATAAAGGAAATTTGGCAGTAAGTCCTCTGGTAAATTGTAGCCACACCACGAACTTGATGTTGTATTTTTGAATTTCTCAATTCGGACCCCAGATAACGTCGTTAAGTTCTTTACTCAATAGGTTTGTAAATGGGCGAGAGGTCACCTATGTGAGGTCGTCCAGCCAGGTCACAGACCTCACAATAGAGGTCAACAAACCTCATGCAAGAGGCCGCAGGACCTCACGCAACAAGAGGCCTGCAGAGGCCAAGAGACCATGCAAAGCAGAGGTCAAGAGATCTCATGCAGCAGAGCAGGCCTCCTGCACCATGCACGTAGGAGACCCGGCAGAGGCCGTTGCACCTCATCCTCAGAACGCTGCACTCCTCCCGTAGAGCTCAAACTGGCCCGCCTCAGTCACCGTCAGATTTGACAACGTATGACCTCCAACTTTGGAAGGTCATATCTCCTTCGTTCGAACTCCGATTTGGGTGTTTTTGGACTCTATGGAAAGCCCATTGAGTCAAGAATACATTCACATGCCTGAGGAGTATACTAGATGTCAGACCGAGGTGTTATATCAAGCTCGTCCAGGTCAGGCTCAGCCTGTCAGCCCAGCTCGCCGTCTGCTGATCACGCATGACCCCACCTCAAGTCATATCTCTCTGTCAATTCCTACTCAGGTGTTCTCGACTTATGGAGCCCATTGAGTCAAGAATACATTCATATGCCTGGAGGAGTATATTAGATGTCAGGACTGAGGTGTTATATTGATTTCTGTCCCAGGTCAGTCGCTCGTCAATACCAGGCCGCCTGTTCCTGGTTGACTACGCATGACCTCCAACTGAAGGTCATATCCCCTTCGCTCGAACTCCGATTTGGGTGTTCTCGACTCTATGGAAAGCCCATTGAATCAAGAATACATTCACATGCCTGAGGAGTATATTAGATGTCAGAACAAGGTGCGCATCTAGATGAAGGTATGTTTCGTCCAGGTCAGGTCAGCTCACCGCCCAAGTCAGCTCGCTTGGGCTCACTACATTAACTCAACCCTAAAGGTCATATCTCCTTCGCTCAACTCCGATGGTGTTCTAGACTCTATGGAAAGCCCATTGAGTCAAGAATAAATTCATTTGAGGAGAGCTAGATGCCGCCAGACCAAGGTGCAAGTGGCATCGTCGTCCAGGTCGTATCACTCATAACAGGTCAGCTCGTCTGGGGTGACTACGCATGACCTCCAACTAAGGTCATATCTTCTTCGGGTCCGAACTCCGCTTCGGGTGTTCTCTGACTTATGTAAAGAATATTGAGTCAAGAATGGTATTCATATGCCTGGCAGGGATAGAAGATGTTTGACCAAGGTGATAGATTGAGCTCATCCAGGTCAGGTCAGCTCGTCGGGCCGGATTTGGATCAAGGTATGACCTCCAACTGAAGGTCAAACCCTCTCGTCGAACTCCGTCAGTGGTGTCTCTCGACTCTATGAAAGCCTATTGAGTCAAGTAATGCATCTACCCATATGCCTGAGGGATGGAAGATGTTTGACCGAGGTGACAGATCGAGCTCGTCCAGGTCAGGTCAGCTCGTCGGGTCAGGTCTGATTCGCGCGATGACCTCCAACTTTCTTTAAGGTCGTGAACCTTCTCGTCCGAATCCTCTGCTTATGCCTTTGGACTCTATGGAAAGCCCATTGAGTCAAGAATCCATCTATATATAGCTTGTTTAAATTGGAACACATATTAACCTGAAAATCAATCCTAAATCAAAAACTACTAGTACAATACCTAATAATATTGTTATTTAATGGTTTTGGAATAGTGGACCCATTTAGGAGTGAAAAGCTAAATCGAGATCGAGATTCCAAGGATCGAATAAAGTGCAAAGATATTTGGGTTTGTTCTACCAACTGGTCTCGGTTTCATGTTTTTTGCATGTTGGTTCTCTCACTCTATTCTTATTTCAAGTATTTTGCAGGTAGTTACCATAAATAAGTATGAATGAGTATATGAAACTATACACATAGATTGAGTATATCTTGGAAAAGACGACACGGGAAGTGAATACAGGAATTGAAATGTGGTATTTGAAAACCAATGAATTGAATGATATATAGAATGAACTCGCCACGGATGCACCAATTCCATCCACGAAGGCACCTGGGTCCAATGTCCTACTTCAAGTGATGCACCAATCGGCATCCGCCGGCATGGCGTATGGAATTTAATTGATACCACATGTCGGGGTGCACCAAACGACATCCGTCATGATGGGAGACCGAATTGTTAAATGTGTAAGCACATTACCGAATGATAATAAGGGCAGGATTCATCAAACAGAATCCGTCAGAAATGTGAATTGAAATTACCGAATGATAATAAGTATGATTCATTAAACTAATCCGTTTAAACGCGACTGGGGCTAGTCAAGGTGAAAGCAATCCAACATTGACGCAGTATAAATGGGATTTCTTGGTGTATATGCTTAAATCTCATAAATTGAATTGTAAATGAATTGTTGCATTGAAATTGTATGTTGTGATTTGGTAAATGATTTAGAAATTGAAAGCATATAAATAAATAGCATGAAAGTATATGTTGAATTAATAGTATGGTTTAATGTTAAATGCATAAGCTACACTGAATATTGAAATAGAATCAGATAGAACCACTACATGAAAATGCTTAGCGTATAGTTTTATCTATGCGTAGGTTTCGAGTAGACAAGAAGGAGACAAGATCGTATAAAATAGAGTCATAGAGAGAGCACGACGTGATAAGTATATATTCAGCCATTTTCATATCATCTCTCAACAAGTGGTATTTTGAAACAAAAAGGGTTAAACCCTCGAACCTTGATTTTGTATATCATTTTGAAAGGGCATAGAATGTCTTTTCTTTGTAAACGTATTTTGTTAATGTTTATGTGGCCTACCGAATTGCTTTGAAATTTGTAAATGATTGTGGCTTGCCTTAAATCAAAACCGCTTCGCAACTAAACAAATTAATTAAACGCTTAATAAGATAAATAAAATGCTCCGAGTAAACCGGCCCGCTCGACCGCCATTCGGTCGGGCCGGGATTCGGTCAGCGACACTTTGAAAAAAAAAGAAAACTTAATAAATGTAAAATAAAAGAATTAAATGGGCTGCCCCCGGGTTTCGTCGACTCGCCATTGGTCAAACCGCTCTGGGGTCGCCAAGAAGGACACTAACCAACCTAAATAGATCAAGACCCGCTCTTATTCAACAATTACTTTTTGTGTTGTAGGGGGTGCACGCCGAGAATCGACCTCACCAAAGTCCATGCGGTGGGGATCCACCTCATTGGGCATGGTGCCCAAAAAGCATGTAATTTGTACTGCTTCATGAAAACAATTTTCTATATTTGATTCTTTATACATGTGTTGTATAATTTAGTAAATATTAGAAAATCCCAAGTTTATTAATGTAACTATAATCTTAGTATATAATAATTATATATGAGATGATCAAGATTATAGATAATAAATCTAAACCGAGTCGTAGTAAATCAAAGTGAGGATCTTTGATCTATATTACTACTAGTGCGGTCCCTTTGAACATTAAGAATCTGTTAATCTTCATGCGGATTCACGGTGTAGTGACATTAAAATGGAGGTGCTTTATGTAATTTGATTACATAAGATAGGACCAGACATGGATTAAACTCTTAAATAATATACCGTTACAATTAAGAGTTTAAACCATGTCACTAGATGATCATATGCGGATTGATCTTAATCTTGAGTAGCCATGGACTCCTGTCTATTTCAATAGGGCCTTTTGATTTATAGGTTACGGTCTGTCCTAAGATAGGCCTAATACTTATGTCTTGGAGGCCGTTGAGATGGGTGGCCCAGGAACATGTCTACGTATATGGAATCAGGCCCTTCTTGAGAGCGGGATGGTGGTTACTTAAGTGTTGGTCCCAGGCCCGAGCAGGTTTGGTGCTCTAATTTATAATAGGTTTATAATTAGCGTTCACTAGTGAATTAATGGAACTTAAGGATAAAAGATATCACTAAAGGGTAAAGCGGTAGAATTTCACCTAGCTCACAATGATGGACGATTTTGGAGAATTGGGTGTATGTGATATATCAATGGATTGCTTAAGTATCGCTCGTAAATTGACCGATGTTTACAAGAGTTCGCTTCCGGATTTTTAGTGGAATATCTGGAACTAATAAATTAGATTAATTGATTATAGAGTTTAATTAATTATCAAATTTGTGGAGCTTGGAATTACGGTCCATAGAGTTCCTAGGCCGCCTACATAAAAACCTTGTACATGATTAAATTAACAAAGAAATCCCTTGGGGCATAGTTGTAAAAAGTGACACATGCATTATGTAATATTGGATACCATTAAATGTATTGTTAATTGTAAAATTATTAATTAATAATAATTACTATATGGATGAAAGCGGTTAATTTGAGAAATTAATAACATTAATTAATTATTGAATTAATTAATTAATAGTAATTACTCTATGGATGAAACGGTTAATTTGAGAAATTAATCCTCTTTAATTTTGGTCACTTAATTTGAATTAATTTTAATTCAATATTTAAATATGCCACTTGATCCAATGGTTGAGATCAATTCAAGACATATTATAAATAGAGGAGGCAAAACCATAGCGACAAAGTGATAAAAATTAGAGAAAAAAAAGAGAAAGGAATTGCTTTTTGCCTCCATCTAATCCTCTTGATCTCATGTGTTGAGAATATCAAGAGTTCTAAAAACAAAACCTTTGTTAATCTGTATACCCACACGTACCCTGTAGTGAAGAGGAACGGTTTGGAAGATCGTGGAGAACAGAAAAAAAAAAAAAAGGATCTTGAGTTGTCAACCCTACTTGACAGAAAAATCTCCTTAATTTGATTAAAGTAATTCTTCTTTATTGTTTGTTGATTAGTATGCATGTAGTACCATATGATCGTAAAAAGAGTTTTTATTAATTTTTAAAATTTACTAGACCAAAATCTTCCACTACAAACTTTGTTTTGAACTTTAAAAACCTACAATTGGTATTAGAGCGGTCTATGTGTATATGCATATTAATGTGTATGTGGGCATTCTTGCATTCTTTGATAATCTTGTGGATGTATAATTGTTATATATTGATGAATGTTTGAATGTATGGAATTTTTAAAGGGTCGTTAATTGTATGGTGTTTTAGGTTAAGATTTGTTGATTTTTTTAGATCTTGTGTAAGCCATAATGGGGCATAAGTTTTTTTTGTAATTTATTTTTGTAAAAATATTTACACAAGAAGATCAGATCAAGATCTAGAAAGTGATCAATAGATGGATTGTAGCCACACCTCTCAACTTTCTATACCTTTAAAAATTGTCTTATATGGACATCTCAGAAAGATTATGCTAAAATACGGAAAGATGTTCGAATCACAGGGATGACGGGGAAACAACTTCCTTTCCTATTCTTTAATTTGTCATTCTTAATTTTAGGCCACATATTGTTGGACCCATGATGGTAGTGGCCCGATCAAAGGCCTAAAAGTATTTAAGATACCATGGAGAAAAATTGGGCTTGGGCCTTGTTAATAAAGAGTTATTGAATTTTACCCAAAAGTTTTGGGTTGTGGGATAGAGTTGGTGGATCGGGCTTGCGAAAGAGGTTGACAGGATAAAGGGAGTTATGTAACCCAGGCTAGCTTTTGTGTTGTTATTTTATTTACAAGGGTTAATTTAGAAATACCAAGACACGACCAGCTTTTTTATTTATTTATTTTATTCTTTATTGTTATTGATATGATTGATAACATGTCCATGCATTTAACATGTCATATATGAATGCCCACATTTAATGCTTTTGCATACATATAGTTTTTCCTAGAACATGATAATTAGGATTGTCCTATGTGCTTATCTTGTTCATTTTTGATGGAAAAATTAATTAAATAATGTGCTTAGTTTAATTAGCTAAACTTGGTAAAATTCACATTAATTTAATTTAGGGTTTTGCGTATCATCTTGAAAAGCCCAGATTTTTCTAACGCTAATAAAATAAAGATTCTATTGATTAAAGGTAAATTTGACTTAGGCCCAACTATTTTATATACTAGGTTTGCCTAATAGTTAGGCCCACTTAATTTATGGATTAGATTGTCTAATTAACTTAGTACCAATAGGATTGGACTCATAATTTGATTAGAGTTCATCTTAGTAGGTATTATATAGAGGATATAATAATTGGCTAGGATTATAAGACATATGATGTTTTATAAATAGAAAACACTTATTTCAAAATAGTGAGTGGGAGAAGGTTATATGACAATATACCCTACGGTCTCCATTATTAGTGTAACACTGTGAGATATAGATAGGGCCTAGCAATGCTTAGATTTTGTCCTCCTTACGGAGGGTTTCTATCTATATTAATATCACGGTTGACTTCCTTAGAATGGATTAGTGATGTATTTGAGATTGTCTGCCTACGGCAATTTTGAGTTAAGTCATTAAATACGAAATAATGGTCAGCACACTCCACGAGGGGTATGGTTAAAATTGTTCATCATACCTTAACCAAATTTTTGACAATTAGTTAATAAGTAAAGAAATGAATATTTTGATTTTTGCTTATTAATTTGAGATAGTCTCAAAGTTGATTTGAAGTGGTATGACGAGGACCCTCGATCCATATTAATTGTTGAATCAATTTATCTTGGATTAGTATAAGGTTTTATGTGTTTTATTTCTTGCATTCGCCATCACATTTACTTTTCAAAGCTTGATATTATTTTCATTTCATAGTATTGTTGAGTTATTTAATTCCGTGATCATGTCATCGAGCAACCTATTATCAGCACTTTGCTAATGAAAACTAAGTGGTGATAACTTCATTAAAGTCAAACATTAATATTGTGCTAATTTGTGAGAACAGTTCGTTCTCAACGAGAATGTCCTCCATAGCCATATAGCCCTTTATATCTTATGCGAAAGATATGATAGTTGGATTCATTCGACCAAAGCCGAAGCTCATTGTTACATGCTTGCTATCATGAGTTCTTAGGAAGAAGCATGGGGACATGGAGGCGCATGGCGGATATGGGAGTCTCTCACAGGCCTTTTTTGGGCAACAATGTCCGTACGTCATGAAGCTACCGTGCTTCATGAGCATTAAGATGAAGAAAGAGGTTTCGATCGGGGAACATGTTTTGAACATGATCAACGTGCACGAGCGAGGAGATACATGGGGCCACCATTGATGGGCATACTTTCGAGTTAGTATTATCCTTGAGTCCCTCGCGCGGCTCTCGCGGAGTTCACTACCTATATATGTTATGAACGAGTTGCGTACAACATGACTTCGACTCTGAATAGATTGTAGACTTTTGAGGCCATAAGTAAGACTAGGCCCAAGAGCGAAGCAAATGTTGCTGAGCATAAGCCGATCTTCCTCTTAGGGTACCCAAGAATAAAGAGGAAGAACACAATTAGATGCAGGGCACAGACCAAAAAGGAACCCGAGCGAGGAAAGAAGAATAACCCCAGGTGGCCCAGGAAAGTGTTTCCATTGAGGGGTTGAAAGTCCTTTGGGAAGAGAAATTGTAACAAGTATCTCTCGAGATTGAATAAAAGAAAGGTAAATATGATTTCTTTTGGTTTTGAGCTTTGCTTAGTGGAAGATGATTTGTCACCCTGGATAGTTGATTCAAGAGCCACTAACCATGTTTATTCTTCTTTACAAATGCTTAGTTCTTCGAGGGAACTTTCTGATAAGGACGTTACTATATGAGAGTTGCGGTGGGGAGTCGATCTACGTAAAGAAGGCGATTAAGTGCACATTTAAATTTTAAGGAATAAATTTCTTGTTTTTTGAACAATGTATTTTTTATTCTTGGTTTTAGGTGAAATTTGATTTCTGTTTCTATGTTGCATGAACAATTATTTAGTATTTCTTTTATTAATAATGAGATTGTTATTTCAAGAAATGGTTTAGATATTTGTCGTGCAAAACCTGAAAATGGGCTGTACGTCTTAAGGTTAACTAAGCAATCATTAAATAATTCAGAATTATTCAAAGTAGAACATCCTAAATCTAACAAACGTCAAAAAGTTTCCCATAGTGATAACACGTATCTTTGGCATCTCAGGTTAAACCACGTTAACCTTGATAGAATAAACCGGTTAGTAAAGGATGATCCTTTAAGAAAGGTAAATGTTGGCACTCTTCCTGTTTGTGAATCCTGTTTAGAAGGTAAAATGACTAAGAGACCTTTCTCAGCAAAGGGCGAGAAATGCAAAAGCTCTTATTGTATAAGCGACATGCAACGGTCAGTAAGTGTACAAGCTAGAGGTGGCTATGAATATTTCGTCACCTTCGTTGGCGATTATTGAATACGGTTATGTTTACCTAATGTATAAGAAATGCGAGGACTTTTGGAAAGTTTAAAGATTCATGGCGGAAGTTGAAAAGAAGTTGGTAAATCACTAAAAACTCTTCGATCGGATCGGAGGTGAATACCTTAAATCTGAGAGTTCAAGATCCTTGCTTTGGGCATGAATCCTATCTGACTCTTAGCACTAGAACGCCGCGATAGAATGGTGTTAGAAGAAACATGAGCGTTACTAGATATGGTTAGATCAATGATGAGCTACTCCTCGTTACCAATCTCATTTTGGGGATATTCACTACATACTGCGGCCTACATTTTGAATGTAGTTCCATCTAAGTCAATAAAAAAGACACCCTTAGAGTTGTGGAATGGACATAAACCTAGTTTACATCACTTTCGCATATGGGGGGTATCGGCCTACGTCTTTGTGAAAAGGAAAGGCTAGGGAAGTTGGAACCACCGCACCCAGTGTGTATGTTTGTAGGCTATCAAAAAGGCACAAGGGGAGGTTTGTTACATAGTCCTTTGGATAAGAAGAATATTTGTATCGCCAGTGCGACTTTTCTCAGATGACTATGAAACTCCAGGCCTTGCGATAAGGTTGTATTGGAGGAACTACGTTTTGATCAGATCAGAAAATCACCATCAACCACTGACGAATGACAAAGTCAAGAGACCACTATTCCTATTCAGAATATCCTGGTACCTCGACGTAGTGGGAGGGTAGTGGACACCATATCCATTACGGGACCATGAAGGAAATTACGAATTTCTAGTGTTAATCACTAACTAGGATGATCCATTGACATACCGTGATGCCATGGATGATTCTGACAAGGAAAAATGGCAAGATGCTATGAACTAAGAAATGCGATCCATGTACTCTAATACGTACAGGAGCTTGTAGATCCACTGAGGATGTCGAATAGGATGTAAATGGATCTTGAAAAGAGGCATAGATGGGAAAGTGGAGACTTTCAAAGCTAAGCTAGTGACGGAGTTATACCAAGGGAGTGGACTATGAAGAAGCGTCTCGCCGAGTAGCTATGCTTAAACCTGTTGCATTCTTTATCCTTAGCCTTGTCTCGATTATGAGATATGGAAAATGGATGTCAGCGACTTTTACGAATGGCTATCTTGAGAAAGCATCTACATGATACAACGGAAGGTTTGTAGCTAAAGGCTATGGCCAGAGAAAGTACGCAAGTTGCTTAGGTCCATTTATGGATTGAAGCAAGCTTCAAGGTCTTGGAATCAGCGTTTTGATGAAACTATCAAAACATATGGTTTTGAGAAAAATGTTGATGAATGATAGGCCGAAAGCGTGGTGTGTATATATGTACGCCTATGTTCGCAAGTGCACGTGTCGCCCCAAGTAATATAGTGTACCTACGGTACGGATATCGATCCACGGGGATAAGTGTGTTGAATACAGAGATTGGCTTTTGAATATTATCTAGATATAAGCGTTGGGTGAAAGGTTACTAGTGTGCGATTTAGAACTAAACTAGCAGATGTAATGAATTCTTGTATAAGGGAGACTAGGGCTATGTCTCCCCTGCCACTTTTCGATGAATTATTTCCCTAAAGATGATACTATTCGATTTATTTATAATTTATTTGATGGCTAGGTGATCTTAACCCCATGAAATACCCTCTCTCTCGGTGTATCAGCCTATCTCGCTAGTAGGAGTTGGAGTGTATCTCTACTGACTCGATACTCAGAAATGCTTAAATATTTAACCTTAATTGCCACCCACCGGGATCGAATATGTCATTTGACGAATCAATCGAAGAAATTGCTCTACTCAAATCCACAGGTATCCTCATCTCTCGAATCTCGGATATCGGTATAATCAACGCTAATGTTGGCGGACATCACCATGTAAATGACTCCACCGGATATAAGCGGATGTTACAAATTATAAACAACTGAATAATATAAAATACCAATCTTTAATCCATGCAATCGTGACAGGGTTCAAATGGGGATTCAACCTCCGCTGTGGCTGCCTAACAGCCTTAGACTCTTCTTTCAGGTAAATGTGATGAGTGCAGATTGTTGGGTTTATGCCTTTTAGATCGAAATTTTCCCACCCCCGATACTTGCTTGTTCCTTTGAGAGCTCAGCGAATTCGGTCTCTTGTGAAGTGGTCGAAGCGAGGATGAAACCTGGCTTGGGGCACTACTCATTTTCTTCGAGAATGCATACTTCAACTCAAGCGGGAGTAGTTTGAGCTCTATTAGTTGGGGTTCCTTTGGTTAGATCACTTAGGTCGATAGAGGTAGGATTTCCATTCTTCTCCTCCGAGTACCACCTGCACTGCTAAACTCATGCCTTGGGATTCTTGTTGCTCTCTAGGCACTTAGATAACTACGGGGTTAATAAATCTTGCACTTCTTTGTTCATTAGCTGTTCTTCCAAAATTGCATATATTATACGAGACCTCTTCACCGGTCATCTTCCTCAGGAGTGCATATGCCTTTTACTCGAATGAAAAATATTGTAGTTACAGGTCATATTCACAAATGTGAATGCATAACCCGTTCAGGTTGTTTTATTATGGCATTTGAAGTAGCGAATGGCCTTCCCGATATGATGGGCACATGATTTGGCTCCCCACTTTACTGTGACTCTGCGTGTCGAAATACGACAAAGTCTCTGGGTAGTAAAATCTGTCCAGTTTTATTAAAACATCCTCAATGGTCCCCTTGGTATCTTAATAGATCTGTCCCGGTAGTGACGGTGAGTGAAGTGGGTTTGACTCTCGAGCCTGGTTGCATGTACATGGAATATCTGTGAGTTCACGCTAAGCTCCAAAGTCTAATAGTGCTTTGCCACATATGTACCTCCCATTAACCGATATTGTTGGACACCACTGGATCTTTATATTTCACAGGGTCTTGCGCACCGATGATGGCACTCACTGTTCGGTCGAAAAAGGCCTTTTGTTCCGTGAACCTCTTTTCTGATACGCCAGTCCTTCAAAAATTTTGCATAGGAGGGGACTTGTTTGATCATGTCAGGAGAGGAATGTTAACTTTTACTTGTAGTAAAACATCTAGTATTCTTGGATTTGGTTAGCGGAACTTTTTCTTTCGGAGGCTTTGTGGGAATGGAGGGGGTACTCTAATCTTCACCTGCTACCCTAGTTCTTTGGCTTGTTCTTCTTGTGGGGAGTCGGCCTGTGAGGCGACTTGGTCGATGGGGCTAGTGAGACTCGATTCCTTACCACTTCTTAGAGTCACCCCTGCCTTGGCTTCATCAATTCTTACATTTTGGATCATTGATCGAGCCCGTTTCATACGCCTCACGATGTTCTTTGTGGTAGGAGAGAACCCTCCTCTTTACGAACCTAACAACATTGGTTGGACAACTTTGAAATCTCGGCGTGCATCTTTATCGAGTTTCTGTTGAGTGAGCTTCGACTATTTCAATTTTTCGATTAGTTTGAACATTCAACACCTTACATTCTTCTCTGAAATGTGCTATTCACTTTACTTAAATTCGGGATCGCTTGCTCAGCGGGGAGAAGAAAGTGGGCGGCTGTTGTTTTGTCTTCGAAGAGAAGACGAGCGCTGTTGTGCTCTGGAGGGACATATGCGGGGGGTTTTGGCTTCCATAGTTTGGTTTTGGATGGTTTTCTCTAGTGGGGTTGTAGGTGTTTCCATATGGAGCATTTATGGGTGGTTTATTTTGATTCAGGACATGGGCATGCTCTTGACAGTGCTACCCAGGTGACTATTTGACTAAAAATTGAAGAAAAAAGGTTGGGATGCAGATAACTCATTTACTACTTGCATTTCATACTGATTTCTCATTTCCAGTTCTTCAAATCTTAGATTAAAGTGGTCGGTTTTCTTTTACCTCTACGTGTCTTCGGAAGGTGCGCTGTGCCTCCTACGATGGTTTAAAGGCCTTAATCTCTACGCATCCTTGGACTCGGTTCATCCCATGCCTTAGGAGTTCGGCTACAGTTCAAAAAAGTCCATGGCCTCATGCGGGTGTTTGTAAAGTCACCCCCACACATTGTTTCCAACAATTGTTTCATGGGTGGAACATACCATCGTAAAATGATTCACTTGCGTCGGGTATCAAAGCCATGATGAGGGCATGCATTGATAGTCTCCATGAATCTTTCCCAACAACGATAGAACTTTTCTTTATCATAGGCCGAGTAGGTGTAGATCTGTCTCTTCAAATTGTTGGTCTTGGTTTATGCTGAAGAACTTCTTTAAAGGCTTCGGCAGTTCGAGCCCCGATTTCTAATTGTCCTTGGCCTCGATAGATTAGTATATCTTGGCCTTATCTTTCGGTGTCAATGGGAATGCCTTCGGCTTGAGTGAGTCCATGTAGGTCACTCTGTAAAGTAATGCAAACTTCCTCCAAAATCCACTAATGAGTGTATGGGTTTCATTTCCCTGCCATGAGTAATAGTAGGGAGTAGGGCGCAGTGGGGCCTGTTGCTACATCCTCGCGGGAGGTATGATGCGAGAGGGGGCCTTAACTTCTAGGAGGGTGTATGTGGTCCCTCATTGACTGTATGGCGTTTGATTCAGGGTACTGGGCCGACCCCTGGCTGTTCCTCGGGAGGATCCATTTGTCACTTGTGCTGCGATTTCACGACCTTGTTCCAGTGGTGCACTCCTTTGCTTTGCAATCTACGATATCTCTGTGCAGTCTTTATAACACAGTGCAACGAGAATAAGACACAGAGAACCTGAAACAAACTTGCAAAAGGGGTAATGTTAGTCAAATAAAGTGGCGCTATGAAAAACAAAAAGCGGTGCGTGGCGCCGTGTGAAAACTTGCGATTCTGACAGTGAAGAAAAAGGGTCTAAGGTCACCTACACTTGTAATGGGGATTACAAGTACATGACTCATCAAGCGTGGTTTGGCACCATCCCGGCAACGGCGCCATTTGATTCGTGCCACGGTAGGGTGAGCGGAATCAACGAAATTTGTTTCCTATGTTCCTCCTCTTTGCCGTGATCAAGCCTCACTGCGTTAGTCGGCATGCTGCTGACATGGCGGTGGTCGGGTACAGGGGATGGGTTTTCATCCTATGAATGACTTGCATAGTGTTTGAAAATGGTGAGAGCTTTTGTTTGGATTTGTGGTTGTTTCAGCGGTGGGGTTGTTTAGTTCTTGACTAAGCGTAATGGCTTAAATGAAAGTGTGAAATGGTATGCTTGAAGGTTTAAGTCACTAGCTTGATAGCATGGGGTTATACGGTGTCCTCGGTTATATCCTCGTCTTTATGGCAAGTGACATATAGTCGAAGCCATAGGGATCTTTGTTTAACTATAAAACCTAGCCACTAGAGCCACTCTGTTGAGTCGACAAAGGTAACATGCATTCACGGCCCTTTCGAGTTTAAAACCTGGCTGCTGACCTCGTTTAATTGGCTCGTAAAGGCCATCTAAAGGCTCTGTGAGTGCATCCCAACAATAGTAATACCTTTATTATACTAAGCATGGCAAGTATTGGCTTTGAAATGTGACATTAAATGGCATTAAACCCTAGTTTAATTTGGGAGCCATAAATACAATACCTGTAGCATTTAAAACATGAGGACCACTATGGCCCCTTGAAAACCAAGCTAGCTAGCCACCTTATCTTCAGAAATTTATAAGACTTAGCCAAGCATCCCTTGAGTTGTCATCCTAAAGGGGTGTTTGGCGACTAGAAAAATGAAGAAAGAGGAGAGAGAAGAGAAAAGCAAACCACTAAAATGAAAATTTGGAAATCTTCTTGAAATCAAAAGTTGCTTAGGGTTACAAAATCATGGGGGCTTATAGGCCACCCGAAATTAATGAAAATACAAGAATGCCTAAAACATTGCAAGGTGATACAAAGACGAGGTGGTAATACGCAGCGTGGTCGTTTAGGAACAAATACAAAATTAGCAGGGGCGGGAATTTCGCTGTGCGGGAGGTGGCTAGGATAACGAAAATTTATTCAGCCTAGCGAAATTCGTAACCAAGCGAGTACATAGAGATAGCGGGGGTGAAATTTCACTATCTACGATTGATTCGCTAGCTATAGAGGCCCAAAGCTAGCCTGCAAAATAAGAGATAAGCGGGGTGGTTAATTAAATGACACAGTGAATTTAATGAATGGCAATTTCGCTAGCCTAAGCGAAATTTCAATTTCGCTAGGATTACAAATTTCCCGTATGGTTGCGAAATTTTCGCAATCTCGACGAATTTTACATATCATGCGAAATTTCTGGGTTGCTGTTTTACTTCTTGCACCATACTTCTTCTCGCATCCCTTTTTCATCCTTTGCTTTGCATTTCTTCCTTGAATCTTGATATTTTGATGGGCGAAAATAGTTTCAATCTTCATGGTTCGGCACATATCTTGATATCGAACTTGAACTTAGTAGCGAGGCGTACGAAACTTGCAAAATAACCAAAAATAACCTGTGATTGCATAAGTGATCTTAAGTGGGCTGAACCTTATCAATTGGCTTAATTGATATGATTAGTGCGCAAAAAGCACCCAAAACCTATCTCGAATAGGGCTCAAAATAGCACTTTTTGAGCACTAATCAATCACTCCTCATTATGATGCGCTTGTACTTACTATGTGTATTAACAATTTTGATGTGCACAGAGTTCTTGTTGATCCTGGCAACGTAGTTGATTTGTTGCATCTTCCAGCCTTAAGCGGATGAAAGTCGAAGCTTGGCTAGATCTTAGTTGGTTGGCGAGTTTTGTCTGGGTTCAGCAGGTACCACAGCGACGGTGGATGATATTGTTCTTTCCGTCAAGGTAGGGCCGGTAACATAACAAGTATTGTTTTCAGTGGTTGGGGACCTGGGACCGTACAATGCTATTGTGGGTCGAGCCTGGTTACATGCTATGAAAGTAATCCTCTCAACCTATTACCAAAGCCTCCAGTTATCGACTCCATCCAAGGCGGGTTGGCCCCTCGGGGTAGCTAATTAGCTACTTGTCGGTGTTACGGTTTGTCGGTGCGGAGCGTGAAAAGATGAAACCTCCTAGCGGCTCTTCGAAATTCAACCTCGGAATAGCGATCACGGATCATTTGCCGGGCATTGTGGAAGACAGGGACCAGTTGGCAGTAAATCCTCTGGAGTCCATACTCATTGACGGGCCCGGTAAGTACACCTACGTTAGTTCCCTCCTGACATAAGAGGAGAGGGCACAATTACAGCAAATACTACAAGCTAACGCTGACATATTCGCCTGGACCCATTCGGATATGACAGGAATAAGTCTTATGCATGCTTATCACAAGTTAAATGTTGTCTCATCCGCCAGACCTGTCAGGCAAAGAGTAAGGCGCTCCCACCCGGACCGCCATCAAGTCATCCAGGTCGAGGTGGATAATCTTCTAAAAGTTGGGTTTATCAAAGAAGTCAAATTCCTGGAATGGCTTGCTAACGTGGTGGTGGTTCCTAAGAAAGGGGGTAAATGGAGAGTATGAGTAGATTATACGGATCTTAATGACGCGTGTTCTAAGGACAATTTTCCTTTACCCCACATAGATCAGATCGTTGACGCCTCAACATGGCATGGCATGTTGTCCTTCCTCGATGCATTTTCATGGTATCATCAGATCCTTATGCACCTGCCTGATGTAGAGAAAACATCTTTTATCACCCCCCACGGGCTCTTTTACTACAACGTAATGCCATTCGGGTTAAAGAATGCCGAAGCCACCTATTAGAGGCGTACTTAAGATGTTTCGTAAATTGCTTGGAAAAACTCAAAATGTATATTGATATGTTAATGAAGTTGAGGCACCGGATCTGCTACGCATACATGTGAGCATTTGAGCTTCTCGAGCATATGGCATAGAAACTTGACCCTCTGAAAGTGTGCATTTAGAGATTGAGTGTAGGCGGTTCTAAGTTCATGATGACTCAGAGAAATGAGGCCAACCTACTTAGCTGAAGCTATTTTAGAATCTCGACTCCCCAGCTCGAGAGAAAGGGGTCTGATAGTGGCCAGGTGCAATTGGGCCACAGGCGATTTATTTCCCGATTCTGAGCCGCTTAAAGCGGATTTTGGAGTCCTTAGGGAAGCCCGGTAAAGTAGAATGGAATGAAGAATGTGATCGGGCTTTCACCTAGATCAATTAGTACTTGCCCAAGCCACGATTCTTCTTAGATGCGGACCAGTGAGACACTTTTTGTATATTTAGCGGGTCTCGGAGGTAGTAGTATAGTCTTGCCTTGTTCAAAGAAAATAGAGGCAAAGGCGAGAAGCCGGTGTTCTCGTCAGTAAATCCTGTGGGTCTAAACTGGTATAGTCACCTTGAGCAAGCAGCCTTAGCCCTCCAGGAATACTTGACTAAACTCAGCCCCCTTTTCCTAGGCACATCCCATTGTGGTACTAACCGACCTTCCTCTCTGAAGCACACTCCATAAGCCTGACTTCTCTGGTAGAATGGCCCGTTGGGTGATCGAACTAAGCAAGTATGGCATCCAGTACAAACCAAGGCTATCAAAAAAGGGGTAAGTGTTAGCCGACTTCATAGCTGAAATCCCCTGGTCCAAAACACACCTCGAGAACTCAAATTAGTGGACACTTAATGTAGACGGGCGTCGAGGCGGGCCAGGCGGGGTAGTGCAGGTTGAAATCACCCCGACGAAGAATCGAACAAAATGTCCGGTTAGAGTTAGCGCCTCCAATGATGGTCAGGAATATGAAGCCCTCTTATTCGGAATTGAACTAGGCTCTTGCATTTGTATCGTAAACGAGCCGATTGAGTGACTCTGATTAGTCGTCGGGGAAGTCAACGAATAATTCAAATCCCGAGACCCTCAAATGGCAAAATATGTCGGAGTAAAGCAATGCTTGGCGGAGTTTTGATCTGGAAAGCTGAGTTTATGTACATCGGAATTTGCAATGATAAAAGAAGATGCCTTGGCGAGTGGTTGCCTCTACGCGATAGTGCGAAGCGATATTCCTACCCATCTACTACTAGCGTTTCCTCTGCTCTGTCCCTCCCAGTAAGCGGTGGGAGGTGTCCTAATGGATGAACCCGTAATACCTTTACATCGACACGGGGAGTCCACTAGTGAGAAGGATAAGGCCATGGGTCTGATCCGGTCGGCCCAGTTTTCCTTGATCGATGGGTGGTGTTCAGATCCTTGGGCGTCGTATGCGAAATGTAGCCTTGCGTCTGGGGTCGTATGTGTTGGCTGAACTGCATGAGGGAATATGTGGAAACCATCCAGGTGGTAGAACTTTGGTACACAGGGCTCACACTCAAGGGTACTATTGGCCGACCATGAAAGTCGACGCTACGGTATACGAAATGTGTGGTACTTGGCCAGTGGCTCCCATCCACGAAATCACGAGTGCAAAAATCGATCTCCATCTGACCCTTGGCCCGCGCGATGGGGAGTGATATAGTCGGGTCCTTGCGCCCGAGCTGAAGAAATTATTGTTGGTGGCAATTGACTATTTTAGTAAATGGGTAGAAACCGAGGCCTTCTCATCTATCAAGGACAGGGATGTTACTCAGTTTATCTGGAAAAATATTGTTTGTCGTTTCGGCATCCTTAGATCAATAGTATCCGATAATGGCCCCCAATTCAACAGTCAGGTCTATCAAAACTTTTGCTAGGAATTGAAAATAAAATACGTACTCCTTTGGTATCCATAAAGCGATGGACTAGCGAAGCCTCCCAATAAAACCTGTTGAGTTGCCTTGAAAAAAGCAGTTGGATTATTCTAAAGGCAAATAGGTGGGTGGAGCTTCCCAGAAGTGCTTTGGGCTTCTGAATATGTTTCGCGAGATCTGGGGTATATCCTTTGCGATTACCTATAAGATGAAAGCTATAATCCCTATTGAAAATAGCATGCCTATAATCCAGAGTGATTTGCCGGAAGCGAAAAATGCGAGTTGGTAATCGAGGACACGGGCCGCGGTCGATGGAATTTGCGAGGAGTCGACCTTGATCAGTATAGCTTCCTACCAACGCCACCTAGCAAATTCTCACAACAAACAGGTGGAGCCTCAGATGTTCCAACTAGGAGACTTAGTCCAAAGAAAGGTATTCAAAAATACTACTGACCTTGTGGCTGGAAAGTTCCAACCCAACTAGGAGGGACCATATCTCGTAACACGAGCCGACGAATCCGGATCTTACGCTTTAGATAAGCTTGACGGAACCCTTGTACCTAAAATGTGGAATGCCATACATCTTAAAAGGTATTATCAATAAAGGATAATTGAATATTTACACATATTTTTGTCCATTTTTCTCATTGTACAGGGTAAACTTAAAAAATTCGAATGGCCTTGATAGAAAGTGGCGTATTCGGCCCATTATAGATAACATCTAAGCTGGTGCTTAAGCCGGATGTGCGATAAATGACCTATCAGGCTGATTATAGAGAACGCTCCCAATTGGTTCGACTTTAAAGCCGAATGAAGTAGTAAAATGACCTATCCGGCTAGTATAGATAACATCTAAGCGAGTCGACTTAGCTCGGATGGCGCGATGAAGTGACTATCGGCCCGATATAGATAACATCTAGCCCGAATTCGACTTAAAAGCTTAGGATGGCGCGAGTAAATGATCCTATCACGACTAAGTATAGATAAAATTCTTGGTCGACTTAAAAGTCCCCGGATGGCGTAGTAAATCGGATGGTGCGATGAATGACCCTATCATTGATATAAGGGAATATCTATTGGTAAACTTAAAAGCCGGGATGGTGCGTGAATGACTATCAGGCGGTATAGAGAACATCTAACTAGTCAAGGCGAAAAGCCGGATAGTGCGATAAATGACCTGTCGGCCCGAGTGTAGATAACATCTAAGCCCGGGTGACTTAAAGCTTTGGATGGGCGGCGCGAGTTAATGACCTACTCAGGCCTAGTATAAGGAGCATCAATTGAAGATTCGACTTAAAAGCCCAGGATGGCGAGTAGATGACTTATCTAGCCCGATTATAGAGAACATCCTAAGCGGGTGACTTAAAAGCTTTGGATGGTGCAGTAAATGACATATTCGGCCCAATGTAGATAACATCTAACTAGTCCACTTGAAAGCTCAGATGGCACAATAAATGACTTGTCCGGCCTAAAGCCT
The DNA here is from genome assembly GCA_016808115.1 of Tetrastigma voinierianum. Taxonomy (NCBI): domain Eukaryota; kingdom Viridiplantae; phylum Streptophyta; class Magnoliopsida; order Vitales; family Vitaceae; genus Tetrastigma; species Tetrastigma voinierianum. Next base: position 563,804 of record JAEQBH010001029.1, read on the forward strand.
AGTTGGCCAACCATCTAAGCCATTTGGCTAAAAGAGAAGAAACTATTTCATCCACAACCAAATTCGGCACATTTTGTGAAAACGAAAATTCAGTGGTATTGCAGAATGTCAAGGTATAACACAGGAAATAAGATAAAAAGGCTCGATCGGCAAGCGCAAAGTTTAAACCCTAGCCATCAGTTGCAACGTCGGATTAGCCATCCGTTCGGCAGGCTGGCGACATATCCCATCCTGCTTGGTTAAGGACTGCGGGAGGTTCCTTCCTAATAGTTGTGGTAGCCGGAGGGTCGGAGGAAGCACTTGGGGGGCATCGAGGGTTGATAAAAAACTCTGGAGGTAGCGGCTCTGACGTATCGGGCATCTTGGTTGGGATCATGAGTTTGCTCCCGCATATATCGTGCGCAAAAGCGCAGCAATCGTAGCCATAATTAAAGATCACATCACTGCTCGCATCAAATTCTTCCTCTATCGCTTTCCTTTTCGCAGTTGCCTTTGCCTGGAAAGCTGCGAGTTCCTCCTTACCAGCCCCGAGGTCCATGATTAGAGATAGTCGCTCATCCATTAGCTGACAAATCTCCTCCTCCATACGGCGAGGCCTCCCTCGCGGCAGCAGGCTTGTTAGGCAGTAAAACTCGGACTCCACCTTGGTAGGACACCTTTTGAAGTAGTTAAGGCACATTTGGACGGTCAGAGCTCAGTTCCATTTGTGCGGGCATTACCTAGCGTTGGTCTCCAGACTACGCCATCAACGCTCATCGGGCGGCATCCTCTACGCCTCATTTCGAGCCATCGCATCCACCCGAGCTTCTTTAACTCACAGCTCCAGTCTTGGGCATTCAATTGAGCCTCCTTCAAAAGAGGCATTCAAGTATTAATTCGAGCCCAGCGAACATACAGTAAGGCTTCTTTAACGTCCTCGACGGGTTAGATTCATAATGCTTAAGGGGCCATATTCGGATGGCGGTGGTGCACTTTCTGCGAAAAGCATATTACAGAATACGACAGGATATGGCGTCGACACTTTTATGAGTATTACTACTTTGCCGACTCGTTGATTGGGCGTAGTTCTGTTCTTGAATTACATCCGTCCTTGACTATATGCTGAAGATCCTCTTTTCTAGTACCAGCAGGAACAACAACGAAATACTCTTCGCGATCCCATGGCTTCGAGGAATTGGATTCCTGGCATCTGTAGCGTTCTGGGGAATAAGTCGTCTGACGAAGATCAAGCTATCGTCGCCCCGGTTAAAAGGCTTCTAGTGGTGGATGATATGCTTGATGTCTTGGGCGAGATCTGGCCATTTCCTCCATCGGGAGGCCGGGCTGCGGGAGATAGAGTGATGGTATCCGATCTGGCGGTAACGGCTTCTTGCGCTCGGCTCTCGCAAGCTTGGTTGTGTTCGGACTACTTCCCGTGATCGAGGTGGATCACACATCAGTCTTGGGCGGGATCGGAAGTGACCCTCCCGCCAGCTCCCTTAGGGTGACACCTCTGGACCGGTTGGTCATTGAGGCCCCATCGCGGCGAAGCACGGAATGGCGATCGCTGCGTCTCAGAAGCCCATCCGTGGTGGAGCGATTTGATCCTTCGGCTGATCGGCCTCCCTCGGCACTCTCTGCACTTCCATTTCACAGTAAGCGTAGCGGTCAGCGACCCAATCATCTCTTCCTCCTCCTCTTCTTCTTCCAAATTAGAGGGCCGGCTAGGTCAGGACGAACCCAAGGAACAAAATCTTTCACTTGGGCCCTAGGAGCATTCTTTCCCCGATTTGTCCCTCTCTTTTTAATCTTCAATACTCGAGGGTAGAGGCGGTCCCTTTCTTGGTAAGGGTCCCTTAGGCGGCTACCTTCGCCTCGGCGAGGTGCGGGTTGGCGGTAGGAATCCTGTAGTAAAGGCGGATGGTGCAGGTGGGGTTCGGGATAGTGCCACTGCTTGATGTTTCGGCTTCCCGGATCACTGGTGGTGGCCTTAACGCCTACGATTAAATTTAGCGGGTGGCGATGAGTACACCTAGATCCACAATTTCTAAAGGCAGCGGGCGTGGGATAATCGGAATACTGTAGGGAGTCGGGCTCCATCTCATCATCTAGGTTCTTTAGAGTGAGAAGAACCTCGTAATGGCGCTCCTGTTCAGAAATCTCCAACAGCCGACGGATCTTCTCAAGGCTAGCCTTCTCCACCCAGTGTACCAACCTATCCCTCCGGTTTTTCCCTGCACCAATAATCCAAGATCAGTTACGCATAAAGTGGCATGTGTACACATACATGGTTAAACTCAACCTGCCTCTTACACACACTTGGGAAAGATTGTGACCGATTAACATCAAATGGAAGCCCAAGGGAACCCGGGGTCTCATCCCAAGGCCCCTTTACCAGTATCACACCCTTCGCCTCCATCTTAGGTGAATCAGGGAGTCGTTAAACAAAGCTACGTGAGAGATCACGGGCCAGACATGGATCAGTTACCTTGTGCTACCTTCAAGGAATAAGCGAAGCAAATCTCAACCAATGAAAGGTCGAGTTGGTATAAGAGGTTCAACACACTACATCCGGTTAGAATCCGAATGGTGTTGGGATAGAAATGAGACAGCATACAGTGAGAAGTCTGAAATTGTTTGACAAAGGGTAGACGTAGAAGCGAAGCCGGCCATGAGGTGCTCTTAGGTAAAAAACACTGCATTGTGTTCTCCACCCAGAGTGAACTCATCTGGCTCCTACATCAATTTGAGGTCGATGTTATCAGGGACATCATAATAAATATAACTCCTTATTCGTTAGGGATGAGATGATCTTTGCTTGCGAGAGAGAGGCGTCCACTGGTGGAGTCTTCACTTATGACCTGCTTTGATAGTGGAGTCAAGCTACGACCTCTCACCATTCTATCAGCAAACCAAAGGAGGAGAAAAATAGAAGTCGACCCCAGCTATATACTTGGTAAGAAGGCCAAAGTCACGAGCTGAGCAAGGTTCACGGACATAAAGTTCCTAAATGCCACCCTCTCCCGGGAGCTTCCTCGACGGAGCGGCGCTAACTAAGATTGACACGTGAGGAAAGCGGGATTGCACGTAAAATGAAAGATGAGCAAGCGTCACGGGCCGGCTCGTGAAAATCGAATCGCGCAGTATACTGCGAACCGCAGACGAGGAAAGCTAGTAGACCTGAATGCGGGAGTGGGAGAGGCCTGGCTTCAGTGATGGATCCTTATATACGAAGCTGGCCTGTGAGCGCGTGTACCATGACTAATCACATCCACAAACAGTTTGAATTATGGTGACGATTCGCCTATTAGGGCATAGTAAACAAACGTGGAGCCCCGAGCTAGAGTGAGCTTTTGTATCATCTTAAGCGGGCGAGCCAACTATGTCATCCCCGAGCTCGTACATTTCGGTGAAGCATGCCAAATACCATAGCCTTCGGCCATGAGAGTCAGTCATTGTCACTAGCCAGCAAATGAGGAAGGCATGGAGACATTATATGCAAGTATGTAGAAATTTTAAGAAATATGAATTCATTAATCACGTCAAAAGACGTTCGTAATTACACGACATCGTTTTTTTTTTTACAAAGTGATCGTACTATGACTACATGATCCATTCGGATCAAATACAAAGCTCAAACAAAAGCAATTATGGGCGCGTGGGGCGAAGCCGGAAAAAGCAAAAGGCCGAAGAAGGCCCATGGAGTGTCTGGAGAAAGGCAGCGAATACATTGTTGTGAGAGGGTGTCCTTGGATGCAAAGTTCCATTCGAGGTTTAGAACCACCCCGAACCGGCTAGAGCAGAGGACATTCAATTCCAGCCCCATTAAATCCTTGTAATCTTGATCTACGGTTCATGCTTAGGAAATCCGCGTTGACGATCTACTCGTGATCATCCTTCATTCAGCAATCCTTCAAGTTTGACTCTTGGCAACGTCTAACCGACCTTCTCCTCTGAAAGACCAGGGGTTACCAGTTGCATAAAGGAATCCGCCACCCTCCAAACCTTTTATAGAGACCCCCAACCTCAAGGGTATCCCAAGCGACCACAGCAAATGCGAATATAAAAAGTTAGAAAATTCGCGTTGGAACATACCAACATTGATTGTCCGCTGATTTGATGAGTGCAAAACTCATCTATGTTTTGAGTTCATTTCACATGTTATTTTGTGCATTTTATATCCATATTCATGTAAAACTCATAAAATTTCCTCTAAACTTGATTTTGTAGGATTATTGATCAGCAAGTGATTTGGCAAGAAATGAGCAATATATTTCAAAGAAAGTCAGCAGAGTCTCGCGGCGTGCTGGGAAGATTAATTTTTACGTACCATCTGGAACATCAAATGGTTCAAATTCCCTCATGGCTGCATTCTACATTCAAAGAGCTCCAGCAGTACTCACACGCCCAAAATCGGGGTTCGCAGAAGAAGTTATGGCTGGAGCAAGTTAGAGAAGAGAAAAACCGGTTCTGTCCCGGAAAATTTGTCGCGGCGAGGAGAGTATGTCGCGACCCGGGAAGAAGTATGTCGTGACCGATGTCGCGGGTATCTTCGTGACCCGATGTCGCGGCAGAAATGGTGTCGCGGCGAAAACGCAATGTCGCGACGGAAATCTTCGCGAGAAACTTGAAAAAGTGTAGAAAATTGAGTTTTGACCCTAATTTGCAGAAGCCCATTTCACCACTAGGACCATATATACTCGTTTTTAGGTAAGGCGAGGGAAGATTGGAGAGCCTCTCTCTTGGGGTTTCTCTCTCTAGTTGCCCATTTTTCCAGTTTTACGTAGATTTTTATTAGTTTTAGATTTGAGGCTTAGGTTTAGAAGCTGATTTTGTTTTACATTGAAGAGATTTAGGTCTTTGTATAATGAGATTTAGATTTCACTAAGGTTGACGAGGATTGAAGCGAAAAATGGATTTTCTCTCTCTCATGGGGTTTCTCTCATTGCTCATTTTCTTAGTTTTTCTTTGCATATTTTTATTTTTAATAGATCTTAGAATAGTTTTCGACGATTTTTATTTCTATTGAAGAGATTTTGGTCTTTGTGCTCGGATATTCAATTTATTTCTTGGTGAGGTGAAGATTTGAAAGCTCAAATGCAGGTTTTCTCTTCTTTCTCTTGATTTCTTTCTTCATTTTCTTACTTTTTGTTTGATTAGTGGTGATTGAAATCCGGTAATGGAACATTAAACACCCTCCCAGGGTTGGGGATTAGTGTTGAACATTGGTTGCGAGTTTCGGTTATTTTGTAGGTTTGAGGCGAATTTATATAGTGGTATAGTTCATATAATGGTGTTCGGGAATATTGGTAACATACCCGTAAAAGAGTTGTATCTTTGCTTTCGATTTCGGAGGCCCTCTGAGGTGACACGAGAGATGGAGATTCTGAGTAAAATGGTAGCAAGGTATGCTAGACTAATATCTTGGAACTAATGAACTCTGAAAAATTACTTTGATAGATCACTAATTTACTCATGGTGTGAGGATTAATTAGATGATGTATCAATTTAGTTGATCAGAGGTTTCTCCTTAGTCTGATGAACCACCAGCCATAATTAAAGGGGATTTTGAGTTTCTTTCCCCTCTTCAAAGTCTGAAAGAAAAAATCCTTGAGCTGAATGGTTATGAAGAGGAAGTACTTTTCAAGATGAATGGTGGTCAAATGGAAGCACTAGTACTTTTCCAATGAGTCTAAATGGACTACAAAAAGCGGGCTGAAGCTTCTTGGGAGGCAACCTAAGCTAGGTAATAAGGATTCTATCCATTCTCTTTTCTTTTCTATTTTTAGTTATTTTATTTGTTGTTGTTTTTTCTTCTTGGGATGAAAATTCCAGCGTGTTTCTTTGTTGTTAGTGTTTCGAGAATAAGATAAGTTTGAAGCTCAATATTTGTCATGACTAGTTTGCGAGAGCGAAGGCAAGAAGTTGGAAAGCGGTTGATGTAATTATAGTGCTTGAAGTGTGAAAAAAAAATGGAGTGGAGATGTTAAATCAAATTTAAGGTTTTGAGATGAAAAGAACCAAATTGAAGGCGAAATATAAAGTTGGAAGGTTCCTTGATCATGCTTGAGGAGAATTGATGACAAGAGATGAGTTTAAGCATGAATGAAAGCATTAAGGGTTGCTATTGGAGGAATTTTGAGAGAGAATATATAAGCATGAAGGACTTTTGAAGGATAGAAATTGATATGAGCAAGGAAGAGACAAGGAGAACCTAAGAGTCGAAATCATCATAACTGATTGACATTAGACATTCTGATTTTCTGTATTGATTGAGGCTCCAAATGGTTCACCTCAATATGAGGAAATTCTACATTGAAGAGCTTTCCAACGAGTCCATACACTTCAATTCAGGCTAAAATGAAGGAGATATAAGTATAACAAGTTGGATAAAAACGGGGTCTTGAGCGGAATTTCGACGTGACGGCCATACGATCGAAAAGCAGGAGACTTTGCTTGGCACAAAACCCATTTTCTTCTTCCTACTTTATATATCTTATACTCTTTCCCTCAACCCTTACCTTCCAACCACCAAATTCATTTCCCATCCACTCAAATCTAAATCACATTCTCATTAAATCTCAGAAAGCCATCTTGAGCTTTGGCTTGTCATGGCCCATGGCCTTCACGCTGTTGAGCACGATTTTCCATGCATCATTCAAGCATCAAGAGAGATTCTGATGGAAGAAAATTTTTGTGCTTGGATTATTTTGTTTTTGGAGTTCTTTGTGGATCATTGTTGATTGTGGAGTGATTTGCATGTATTGAAGGAGGTTTTGAAGAATCAAAACTCACTTTCGTTTGAGTGAGAAGGAAGTTGGTGCACACCCGAGTGTTTGAGAAAATGTCAAAGCCACTTTCCTTGGCTCGAAAACAAAAAGAGTATATCAAGGGTAGTACACCAATGTCCAATGTTTGAAAATCATCAAGGTTCTATTCAAAGTGGCGAAGACTACAAAGGGAGTTCACTTTTCCCAAACTCTCTTTATTACTCTTTTACTTTATTGCTTCATTTTGCTCATTGCTAGACATTTAGGACAATGTTCATCTCAAAGTTTGGGGGTGTTTATTTTTTATTAGTTTATCATGTCACACCCCACATGTTGAAAATGACAACTTTGAGCATGAAATTTTCTGGTGCTTTTATGGATAATGACTTTGTTTGATGCTTCCTAACTTACATCTTAGTTTGGTATATTTTTTTTTGGTTAGAGTTTATTGAGTTAATTGAGTTTTGCTTGAAGTTGTTGTGATGTCAATAAGGACCATAAATGAACCCTTGGCATATGGACAATATTAGAGATAATAGGACTTAATGCTTAATGAGTATCTCTTTAATAGGCTATTTAGTCATTGGTTTCTGAAAATCCATGCACGTGGTCACTAAGTACCCCTGAAAAGCAGTTTTTTGCTTGGGTTAGAGAAGGTTTATGAGAATCCATCTAATTTTGATCTCCTTAGGTTCTAGAACTTGTTCTATTATCGCTTGAGGCGAAATCCTAGAGCAACACAACAATTGAGAAATGATATAGGCCATTCTTGGAAGATTGTGCCTTCCAAGCTAACCTGATAATATGCATATGCATATTCCTCACAATGCAGATGTTGAGCCTTAAAAGAGCCAAAATTACGTTTATAAAAAAACCAAGTTTGAAGCCAATAACCTTCCTGCTCATCACTATCCCTCAATAAAGAACCAAACTCACCCATAGCATGAGGATTTGAGCATGGTGTGAGAAATGTGGTGAGGAGCGAGTTTGGGAGTTATTTTTCCATAGGAAAAATAACTCGAGTGGTTGAAATGAGTTAAGTTGAGAAAATCAAAGGGAAGTTGTCAAAAAAAAAAAAAAAAACAGAAAAATATCAGTGTAAAAGAAGCAAAAAAATACAATAAAAGTCAAGGAAGAGTGAGTCTAGCCTCGTAGCCTTCATTCACTAGAAACAAGTAAATCCTAAGGGGTGTCTCGACCACCTAATACCACTAAGGCGATTGGTTTGGGAGCTATTGATTTAAAGCTCGCTAAGGGTTGGTAGAAAGCTTAAGGGGGTTTTGACATTGCACTACTCTAATAGCCTTGTCTTAAAGAAAAAGGCTTCTTGATGTTTGTTGAAAGAATGCAGAATTTGTGCGAGAAAAGTGATATGAGGGTATGGAAGGATGCACCTAGCGGTTTTTGGGGTGTTTGAGAGTGTCACTATCTTTGATGGTAAGAATCGGGATGGAGTAGGAATTTGTGTGCGAAAAGTATGTATGTTTGGGTAAGTTTTAGCCTAAAATGACTACTCAACTACCCCTTACCCAAGCCTTACATTACAAGCTCATAAGACCTACTTGATCTTGAGAGTTATGTGTGCCTACATTAGTGGAGAGTGATAAGAACAACAAACCTATAGAACCTAAATAAATTATCTTAGGATATCTGCGTACTTATCTCAATTCTCATGACTCATCAAGCTGCAATTGTTTGGATAGGGAAGACCACACACTACACACACTAGTGAGAACCATGATCTAAATTTGTCTATTATGAGATTAATTCACTATTAAAATGACTAAATTATCTTGATCATATTTTCTATATTCCTTGTAAGGAGTAATTCTTGAAGTTACATATCACATACCCCTTGACAAGCTTGATTACTCAGTTTTGGTTAAATAAAAAGGGTGAAATGAACTCTTCTCTTCCATTGTGGGGACAAGCAACTTCTTTCTTTGCTGCGGGGACAAGCAAAAACTTCAAGTTTGGGGGTGTTTGGTGAGTGCAAAACTCATCTATGTTTGAGTTCATTTCACATGTTATTTTGTGCATTTATATCCATGATATTCATATAAAACTCATAAAATTTCCTCTAAACTTGGTTTTGTAGGATTATTGATGAAAAGCAAGTGATTTGTAAGAAATGAGGCAATATATTTCCAAAGAAGAGTCAATGAGAGTCTCACGTGCCTCTTTGGGAAGATTAATTTTCTGTGTACCATCTGGAACATCAAATGGTTCAAATTCCCTCATGGCTGCATTCTACATTCAAGAGCTTTCAAGCAGTACTCCTACGCCCCAGTAGAGTTAAAGCGAAGTTATGGCCCGAGCAAGTTAGGAAGAAAAACCGGTTTAATCCGGAAAATTTGTGCGACGAGGTATGTCGCGACCCGGGAGAGTATCCGTGACCGATGTCGCGCGGAGTATGTCGTGACCGATGTCGCGACAGGAAATGGTGTCGCGACCAGAAGAGCACGTGTCGCGACCCGAATGCTGCGAAACTTGAAAAAGGCCGAAAATTGAGTTTTTGACCTAATTTCAAGCCCATTTCACCCTAGGACCATATATATACTCGTTTTTTAGGTAAAGAGGCGAGGGGAAGATTGGAGAGCCTCTCTCTTGGGGTTTCTCTCTCTAGACTGCCCATTTTTCCAGTTTTTCTATATATTTTTATTTGTTTTAGATTTGAGAAGCGGTTTTAGAATGATTTTGTTTCTATTGAAGAGATTTCGAGTCTTTGTATAATAGAGATTGATTTCACTAAGGTTCGAGACGAGGATTGAAGCGAAAAATATGGATTTTCTCTTTCTCATGGGTTTTCTCTCTCTAAATTGCTCATTTTCTTAGTTTTTGCTGCATATTTTTATTTTAATAGATCTTAGAATAGTTTTCGAGCATATTTTTATTTCTATTGAAGAGATTTTGGTGTTGTACTCGGATATTAATTTATTCTTGTTGAGGTGAAGATTTAAGCTCAAATGCAGGTTTTTCTCTTTCTCTTGATTTCTTTCTTCATTTTCTTACTTTTGTTTGATTAGTGATGATTGAAATCATTAATGGAATATTAAACACCCTCTGGGGTTGGGGATTAATTGAACATTCGGATTTGCGATTTTTAGTTATTTTGTGGGTTTGAAAGCGAATTTATATAATTGGTATAGTTCATATAATGAATTGTTCGAATATTAGTAATATACCCCTGAAAAGGATTTATCTTTGCTGCGATTTCAGGAGGCCCTCCCGAGTGACCTGAGAGATGGAGATTCACGAGTAGAGCGGTAGCAGGGTATGCTAGACTAATATCTTGGAACTAATGAACTCACGAAGAATTACTTTGATAGATCACTAATTTACTCATGGTGTGAGGATTAATTAGATGATGTATATCAATTTAGTTGTCAGAGGTTTCTCATAGTCGATGAAAGGATCTTGATCCGTGTTAGCGAATCTAATCGGGGATATATAAATTTTTGTGAATTTGAAGGGCAGAGATACAATTACATTGAAGGCTTGCATTTTTCTGTCTTTAGGCGAAAGAATTCTTCAGTCTTGAGAAAATGGTTGTGAAGTATTGAAAAAGAAAAACAATCAAATCTTAAAAATTACTTAATTTACAAGTAGCTATTTAGACCCATTTGTCTGAAAGGAATATGGTGTGTTAGATAGTGAAATGTATGGTGTATGGAGAAATCCGAGCTATACTACATTGCTCTTGGACAAATCTAGCATTCAACTCACAAATGTTGTGCTTTCAAGGAAATGCAAACTGTTTTGTGAATAATTATCCCCATCCCTAGTGACTCTCTTCATACCTTCTAGAATTAAGTAGTTGTTTATTTGGTAGATTTTTAGGATTAGTTTTAAATCAGTTTTTGTTTCAATTAAATTGATTTTATTCCACATCCTATTTAATTGGCGCCTAAATAGTGAAGAGACCTTATGTCCCGGGGTGATCAAATTCCAATTAGAGAGAACTTCAATCCTCGTAGTGCGATGTCGGGACTCTAGAGTCACTTTGTGCACTGTATGGCCGGGTGCACTTGCGGAAGAGGGTTGAGGTAGTAATACTTTTCATTCGGTTTTGAGGTATACTTACTTTTGTTTCAAATCAGTTTTTGAGTATTTACCACATTCACTCCTGTGACCATATTTTCACATATACATCATTTGGTCTCCTTAACAAGTTTTTGGCGCCGTTGCCGGGGATTAGTTAATAGTCCTTTGGTAATAGTGTCATAAATTTGTACATGTGTTTTGGTCTCTCAAACATGATTCCCCATGCTAGGTTGGTCAAACACGTTTTCTTTTGCTTGTCGGGGATAACTGCCCTCCCTAGCAGGAAAAAGGAGGGCATTGTGGGTACCATGGGCTTAGGCTATTGCTCCGGCTAAGCGAATGCACGGCTAACCCAGGACCATAGGATGATGGCTAATCCTACGGGCCCATTTGTTTTCCTCTATCGAGTTAGGTCGAACATACATCATCCCGGGTAGGAGTATATACCTCTTAGACACCGTCCCTCCTTGCTGGATAACCTCTTTAAAAAGGCATCCGGATGACCTCTCCGAACTTAAATAAGTATAAGTCATGCTCATAACCACCATGAGGGTGGTCAAACATTTCTTGAGGCAGAAAGTGTGGACGGTTGGGCTATCTAAAAGGAAGAACATGTCATAATGCACGAGAAAAGTGCCACCTTCCCCTTCCGTTTCGGAAGGAAATCTTCTACTTTCCATGGAAAGAAGATCGCCTTCCTTCTGGACAAAAATCAGGAAAGAACGGAAGAAAAATGTACGAGATTCCAAACTAAAAAAAGGAGCGTTTTGACTATTCAGGCTAACAAATCTAACTTAAGCATTGGAGAGGCGGCGGGCACACCACTGCAGTTTTCTTGTTTGTTTTGTAGGTTTTCGCTAGCTGGTTCATGCTTCGACGATTTAGTGATTCAGAAAGTTCAGGAGACCGCAGTTCCAATAGCCTGAGTATTAGTCACTTCTTATTGCGGACTAGTTCATAAATCACTATAGTTTTTAGCATAAGCAATCATAACTAATTAAGGGGCTGTTAGCCAAATCATAAAAGCACACACAAAAATACAAATAAAAAATAAAACGCACAAGATTTTAACGTGTTTGGGAGATTGATGTGATTTCTACTTCAAAGGAGTACCAAAAAACCAAAACCAAAAGGAGTACAAGTATTAAATTCTCCCCCACTGACATTAAATCCTAGCCAAATGTACATTTTAACCGACTCATGTTCAATATATCTTTCCAAAACATATGTTACTTTCCCACAACTCATTTTTGCTTTAGTACTTTGAGATCTTTAATTCTTCACAACAAATTCCTCCAGACAAAACCCTTCCATTAAAAATAGTACTTTAAGTACATGCAAACATTCTCAAATATAATGATGTATAAATTTATCGTATTGATTATTAAATTCTAAATGATACTTCAGTTATCATTATATAAAACATACACATAGTACACATTAATTAAAAATGAAGATAAAAATTTCAAATAAACAAAAGGTTTAAAAAAAATTATGAAAACATAAAAAATAACTTAAAAATAATGATATGAACACTATAAGAAAATTGAGTAAAGCTGACCTCCTACATTTACATTGGTGGCGGACTTCAAACATCGCAAATTACTGTCCCATTTATTTTGTTGCAAATTAAATTTTTTGTCGATTATATATAACCATTTGCTAACAATTACAACATTAAATATCCATTGACAAAAATATTTTTTCGACAGATTTAAATAATTGCCAACGTTATTGTTTTTTTATAAATATAAAATATATTCATCGTAGTTTTATGATAAATATGATCTTAACTAGTGAAAAAGCATACATAATTATTTTTTTAGTTTCATATGTATTTATGAAAACTATTTTTTTTCTTATCAATTTAAAAAAAATAATGGTATACATGAAAATTTATTAATAATCATCAAATTATTAATAAAAATTATAGATAAATTATTTAAAAAATAATAGCAAAAATTTTAGAGTTGTTTTGTTTAAAATTTTTAAATATGCAAGATATAATTTTTGACATCCAATCATAATATTTAGTATTTAAAAGTATATATTATAGAAATTTATCTAATTTTAATAAAATATAAAAAAATTATGATAAATGTATAAATATACTTTATTTTAAATATTTACAATTTTATTCATAAAATTATATATATATAACATCTTTAATACTATTTTAATAAATTTATATATTGTGATTAATATTACAAAAAATTAAACTAATGTAGTGGCATAATTGCTTTGATTCCTTGGAATAACATAGATTTAAGTAATTATTCAAAAGTAGGAAAAATGTAGGAAAAGACTTAAGATTATTCTATCATTCAAGTTAAGGAAAACAAAACACCAATAATATAAGAAAATCGAGATTTGAAAATGGTTCAAAAAATTTTTTATTGAATTTTTATTATTTGTATTTCCGATTAATTAAATTTGTTGGTAATAGCGATGATCCAAATCCATCGAAGAGTTAGTTGCTAAAAATTCCTTACTAGCGACGAAAAATCTCCATCATGAGACTTTTAACGACACACATTTCCCTAACTACTTTGCATCGGAAATATGAAATATCCACCACTAAATGTTTTTTCCACTAGTAAATATCAGTTGACAAAAGTGATTTTTCTTGTAGAGGAAGAAAATCACTTTAATGCTTAGCTAACTTGTAAAAATTAATTTTTAGTTACTATTTAGAATCAAATAAACTTGGTCAATGTGGATATCTAAAAGAGGCCATGAAAAGTTAGAGCAAGAGAGAGCAAGGGTTGTCAGAGATAATTAGATGGGATATAAGAGAATCTCATCAAGGAGAAAGGGCATAACCAAAACCAAATTTTTGGATAACTACTTCTGAAATTTTCTATTGAATTATCCATATTTTCTCTGTTGGGTGTTAAGTTAGTCCTTACAAGTGGCTCCATCTAAGATATAACATCCTTTAAACTTGCATCTTTGCTGGTAGAGGATCCTTGAGCAGTCTTTAAGAGAGGCATGTCCTTCTCATTGAATATCGCATTTAAGCTCATTAAGAACCCTCCACTACTTGATTCAATGCACCACAAACGGTAACCCTTCATCCCTTTAGGATAGCCTAAGAAAATACATTTCTTGGTATGGGGTTAGAGCTTGTCTTGCCTAATGTGAGCATACGTTGCACATCCAAAGACCCAAAGCTGTTTATAAGAAGGGGTCTTACCATGCCATACCTCATAGGGTGTCTTGTATTCCAAAGTTGTTAAGGGATATAAATTGATCAAATAACAAGTTGTTCTAACAGCACGCCTAAAGACTCTAAAAACTGACCGGATGAAGAAACGCCATCTCACTCTCTATATGTTCGGCTAAGCGATTTGTTGTGGAGTATGCTTCAGCGTATAGTGTACGATTATTCCTTCATTTTGCAAATCAGTTCAAAATAGGAGGAACAAAATTCGATCCATTGTCACATTAACTTCTTAACTGCTTAGATGTTTGATTTTCAACAATGGTTTTCCAAGATTTGATTGAGGAGAATGTCTAATCCTTAGTCTTCAGAAATAACCTAGACCTTGCGTGAATAATCATCAATTATGGACATGAAGTACCTGATCCTCCCTTTGAATCCACCCTTACTGGCCTCCATAAATCATAATGTACATAGTCTAATATCCCACTAGACTTATGTGTGGAGTAGGTGAGTTTGACACAACTAGCTTTCCCAGGAGTACAAGTTTCACGAAACTCTATCTTAGAGATATGATCTCCTTCAAGAAACCTTGTTTGCTTAACTCATGAAGCCTTTTCTCACTAACATGGCCTAGCCTCATGTGCCATAGGAGTGTTTTATTTAATTCAGATCTAGTTGTAGTAGTTGTAGCATCATGAACCGTATTCCCCTTCAAAGTGTAAAGTCCATTACTCAAAATACCTTTCATGACGGTCATAGCTCCCTTGATTATTCTCATTTATCCATCAATGATTTTAATAATGCACCCAGATTTATCAAGAACCCCAATAGATAGTAAATTGCGTTTGAGTTTAGGAACATACCTTACATCCTCCAAGGTTCTAACATACTTTTCATACATGTTGATGAAGATTCTCCCTCTGCCCATAATTTTGCAAAGTTTGTTGTTACCAAGAGGATTGATCCTCCTTCCCCTTCTTTAAATTCTCTTAAACCAATCTTTGTAAGGACTCATATGGTATGAAATACCATAGTCCATTATTCATTGCTCATGAAAGATTGGAGAAACTCCGCAAAACGTCGGATGACTCATAGTTGCTCCGGGTGCCGATACATCTTGCCTTCTCCATGTTATTCCGCAACCCGACTTCCTTTTTCTCTTGAAGCAATCCCTCTTGAAATGCCCCCTCTTTATGGCAGTAAAAACATTTTATGGTGTTTTGGGACCTTGATCTTGTCTTACCCCTTTGCCCTTTCTCATATCTATTCGGATTTCTCCAACTAACAGTAAATCCTTTTCCCTCAAACTCTCCTTTCATCTTGACCTTTCTTTGGAAATCATTTGAGTTCAAGGCAGCCTTTACTTCCGCCATAGTCAAAGTTTGTTTGCCATACAACATAGTATCTAGAAAATGTTCATAAATCTTGAGCAAGCGGGGAGAATGATGGCTAGTCCTTTTCTTCAGTCTTGGATACAATGCTTGTTAAATATAGCATTATTTTGTTGAATTTGTCAAGATGCCTATAAAAGGTGATGAGAGAAAGAGCCAGAAGTGGGAGAAAATGGAGGGGAAAGAGAAAAAAAGTGAATAAGAGGCTAGTTCGACAATAAGGTTCAAAGCTAGATCAAATAACATAATTTTTATGTGGGTGAGACCATTTTGGCCGTAAACTCCACAATATGCCTTTTATTAGGTGTTTTTGATCACATGAAGGCTTGACTTTCCTATCATTATAATAATAATAGTGATACTTTAATTTTTGTTTTCGTTTTAATACATTTTTAGGTTTATGGTAGTAATTTGTCCAAATTGGAACCCTTTTCTATGCCATTTGCTTGTTTAAAACGATGAATAACATTTAGTCAGGTATGGAGACTTTGAAATTGAGTTTTTTTATATACCCTCAACATATAATTAAATATATGCTTCATTTTTTTTTATCTTTGGGTTCTTGACATTCATTCCCTCAACTTCCCCAACGGTGACATCAAGTAGCAAAAGGGCGAAGTCCATCAGGTGCATCCAATCCCACCAGCACAAACCTTAACTCAGTTCGTCGTCGATTGGCTGTAGGACTTTACCGAAGTGTCATGGGTCACATACTTACCTCCACGCTGCTCACGATCTCTCACTTCCCTTCTCTTTTTTCCTTAGGCTGAAAAATTCCCTGCCATTTTTTCGGTTGGTTGGTCGCCAGACTGTTTGGTTGTTGAGAAAATGAAGTGCTCTAATTACGCTAGAAAACCCTATATTAGGTGTAGAGAAATATTGGGTTTTGCTCATATGGATATTTGATGCTTGTCTGGGAAATAGGTTTTGCTCATATTGATATTTGATGATTGTTTGGGGAAGGAGAATTTTTAGCGAGAAGGGGAACTATTGGATGTCATGGTGGGAGAAAGAGAGAGGAGAGGATGTTTAGGTGTGGGGGGCATGGAATCACTACTCTCGCGGGATGGGGCGGGATGGGTTTGGGGTTTGGAGATTTTTTTTTTAGTCTCACCCTGCCCGCCCACCTTACTCACAGGTTTAGAAATTTTATATAATATTGGAACAAGGTTGGGATAAGGTCGACTCGTCCTGAACTTGCCCCGTTGTCATCTCTACCGCCTTGCAATTAGAAAGACTTCAGATTCTTTCCCTGATTATTTTTATCATTTCTCTAACATGCAAAGCTATAGAACCCCACATTTTTTGGATACAAGCTCGTATGTTATATAGTCACTATGGGGGATACATCTTGGACGGTTAGGAGGTGAGGCGATAATGAAGTGAAGTGCATTTATGGGTGGTCCCTGATTATTATATAGCAGCTTACGTTATGCAGCATTAGTGCTGGCATAATGCTTGTCGTGATGAATAACACAATGTGTCCCACTCACTTGTCTTTGGTGCCCAAGGTTGCTTGCTTAATTGCGCGCCCGCTCTCCCATGTGCTTCGATGCCTGAGGTGATTGAGATGGTGGCATGTCTAACCTTCATGAGTCACTTGCCCGACGACTCTCTGTCAAATTCAGGACATCCACGTGATTGTCACATGAGGTACGACTTATCCCATTCCACTAGCCCCTATAGCGTCGTTGCAAGCCATTAGGTGTTGGAATGATGCTAAACTCTTGGGTCTTCGTGTGCCACAAAAGAGGTCATTGCACTAACATCTCCATGATCCCGCTTTGTACAAGTGGCAGTTCTTGATATTATTGGCAATTGAAGTGTTCATCAATATGACTGACGCTTTTAATGCTGGTTTTGAATGTCCAGCCCATAGTGTTGATATCCTTGTGTTTAAATATCTCCTAAGTTCTCCTTTGGGGGTTTTCTAGCTTGTGCTATCAAATAAGTTTTCCATTGAGGTGCTCTTGTCTTGCACTGCTTCTGTATATTTTTGGTTTCTTTTCTATGCTGGTGTCTTGTGTGCTCTTAGAAATCTCTGTACAACGACCATTTTCGACGTAAAAATGATATGTAATCTAGAAAATCATATAGCTGTTAGCCTTTGGTGTCCTGAAATTTATTGTTTAGTGGTCTCTGCATCTGTGTTGTTGTTGTTTTTTTTTTTTTTCCTTTTGGTCTTCTCCCTTAAGGCCTCATGAGTTACCCTAGTGGATTTTCCAAGCTTCGTATCGTTGACGGAGGCACTCAGAGGATGGCCAGAGGGGAAGATAATGTGGGAAGCCATGTGGACAAGGATAAGCCTTCTACCTTGCCCGAGGAGGTTCTCTCACGAGCGGACACTACTAGAGTCATAACATGGCTCATGCCCGTTGGTTAGTCTAGGGCATATGTTTTTTTGGAAGAAATTTGCCTTTCCTCACAATGTCTGGGTCTCCTTTCCTTCCTTGGGACCTTAGTTTTCCAACTGTACAGAAGAGGATTGGGGTGGGATGAATTTCATCTACTCACCGAAAATTCACATTAGTGAGGGGTTGAGGTTTCCCCTCCCCCACCCTTAATACACCAGTTTTTTCATTTTACCTGAATCCATTATATCCACACCCACGTGAATATTATCTGCGTCTTGTTGGGGGTGTGTGTATTGAATAGGAAGTATGAAGTGCGTCTAGGTTTAGAAGAGGTCCTATATGCATACTCCTTGAAAAGCCATAACTTAGGGAGGTATTATCTCGTTGCGACAATAAGTCACTGTAATTAGTAACAACTTGCCCACCACCAGTAAGAACAAGCCATAGGGTAATGTGTTATTGTTCGACGCTTAGGGAAGGCGCCTGAGATCACGTGCCGAGAATTCGAGTGGTCGGATTCTCGATCTGGTGCGGCGTAGGAATTCGAAAGTCTTATTTATCCTGCCTTGGTTGTTTTTGGTTTGGTTGTTTTTGCAGTATTTGGTTAACTTGACCTTGAATCATTTGTTGTGGTGATCAGGAGCCTTGGGTCGGGGGAAGCTTGTCGACGATATAAGGATGGCCCAGTTTGACTTGTTGGTAAAGGTGGTGAGTTTTCCGAGCTTCGAGAGGGACTTTAGGCATCTTCTGACACCTTCAAGCCTTTAAGAGGTGTTCGATTAATGGAGGAGTTTGTGATATGGCAAAAGCGTGAGGTGTAAATTGTATAAATTGGGTAAAGTGCCTATGTGGGCAAGTGCACGCATCATATCAAGTAATATAGTGTACTTAAGTACGGATATCGATCCATAGGGAGAAGTGTGTTGAATACTGGAATTGGCTCTACGATATTATTTGGACTTAGACTTTTAATGAATTTCTAATTAATGTAGAGAACTAAAACTAAATCTAAATGATTTATAAAATTACTATTATGAAAACTAGGGTTTTGCCTCCCCCTGCCACATTTGATGGATTTTTACCTAGAGGAATTATTCGTTCAGTCTATTAATGAATTCTCATTGACGGGGTGATCGTGTCTACGAGATATCCTCTATCGAGGTATATCCGCCTATCTCGCAAGTAAGGTTGGGCGCATCTCTGCCCCAACCCTGGACTCCGAAATGCTTAAATGCTCACACCCTAATCGCCACACTCGGAACCGGGATATCTCTATTCACTGATTGACCAAGTGTCGCTCTACTCATATCCCTGGGAGTCCTTATATCTCGATCTTGGATACCCAGCAAGATCATGTCAATGTTGGTCAGACATTACTGTGAAAATAAACCACAAACATAGAGCAAGTCGATATAACTCATGAATAAACTGAACAAAATAGAATTAAACCCTAATCCATGCAACTATAGCAGAGTTCAACAAAACCCTAGAAATAAATCTAGAACATAATGAAAGTCAAGCATAAACTATCAGGCAAACAAATCATTGATAGTTCGAGAAGAGACATACAAAAAGACACGAGTTTTTTCGCGATCTCTGCTGCTCTTGGTTTGTGTTCCGGCCTCTCTGCATGTCGCCGGCGTCAAAATTTAGATTCTAATAGCGCTTTTATAATTATGCTGGCAGAATCGCTGAACGCCCAACGTCGTAGTCGCGACGCTTAGAACGTCAGACATTGAGCCGCTCGCTTTTCGACTTTGTTAACCAAACGCCGTGACGTGCTGGGTCTTCACTTCTTCTTCACCTCTCCAAAAAGCTTCCGAAAACCACCATATTCACCTATAATGCACAAAAGACCCAAAAATCATATATAAGGCAATAATGCACTTATTAATATATAAAATAAAACTAAAACGAAGTAAAAACGAGGGTGTGACATGAGTTTTTTAGACACATCCATTTGTACTCCTGAAAGTCCCGTTGTTGAAATTTGAGGGTTCAGGTGAGGCTCAAGCAAGAGAGTGGGTTCTAAGTCGTCTTCTTGCCCGAATCCAGGAAGCTTA
Organism: Tetrastigma voinierianum; assembly: GCA_016808115.1. Classification (NCBI taxonomy): domain Eukaryota; kingdom Viridiplantae; phylum Streptophyta; class Magnoliopsida; order Vitales; family Vitaceae; genus Tetrastigma; species Tetrastigma voinierianum. The sequence goes on from JAEQBH010001029.1 coordinate 583,571, forward strand.
TGAGGAGATGGTGGGAGGTGATTTGGTGATGCGTTTCAGCTCGTCCCTCATCCCCGTTGCTAGTCGTAGTCTCGACTGAAAAGGTCAAGGGAGTTGGAGGCGGACGACATGTTGGAGTTATGGCAGCGAGCGGCTCACCAAAGGCCTTTACCGGCTGGGGGGAGAGATTTTATTCCTCGTCTAAGGGATGCTACTTGACATCGCTCAAGGAGCTGCTTTTAAAGGACTAGGACTAGGAGGTTATCTCCTCGTTAGGATCTGTGTATGGGAAGGAGGTCACGAAGAAGGTGCAAAACCTCTTAAGGGACTCAACCCCCTTCCAAATGGCGGCCTCGGTAAGCATCTTTATTTATTTTCGTTGGTCGTTTCTACTTCTTGCTCTTGACATAGCAACTGTTGTAGATGAGTATTTTTGGCACCTATATGGTGAAGTATTGTGACGCATGAAAACACTAGCTAAGCCGTCTGTCCTATGTGAGGGATGGGGCTCGGGAGATGTACAACAGGGTATAGGCTTGAGCGATACTCGATATTAAACTCACTAAACTCAACGACCCACTTCAGGAGTTGCCCCGAAGCATCTGGTTTATAAAGGATGGCTATGATAGGATAGCTAGTGAGTACGACTATAGTGTGGGCTTGGAAGTATGGGTGTAACTTCTCTGCTGCCATTTTAAAGGCTAACGTGATTCGCTCAAAGTCGGTGTATCGAGTTTCAGCATTTGTTATCATTTTACTCACAAAGTAAACTGGTTTTATTTTCCATCTCCGTTCGACCTTACTAAAGCTGTGCTCACGGCCGTAGCCGAGGCAGCCAAATATAGGTAGAGCTCCTCGTTATCAACCGGTTGAGACAAAGATAAAGGGGAGGCAACGTAGTCCATGATAGAGTGGCCTTGTCACATTTTGGTCCCCATCCCATTGAGGAAGCTCCTTTTAGCGATGTGAAGAATGGTCGAAGACGATCTGAATATCTGGAGATGAATCTATTTAGTATTGCTAGCTTTAGTATGAGAGTTTGTATTTGTTTCTTTGTTGTAGGGGGTTGTGTTGGATAAAAAAAAGTGCGACATTTATATAGGGTTTTAATCCCCTTAGCTCATGTTTTGCTTTCATTTTGTGTAGAATAGGTGCTTTTGACATTTTCTACCATTTTTATGTGTGTGCAGGTTTTTCGATGTCCCGTGCACATTTTTGTAGCAGTTTGGTTCCAGAGAACAAACGTAGTTCATCGTTGTCGATTACAGACGCTATCAGGAGGCCCCGGGTAGTTCTAAAGTGAAGAGGGGTACTGGGGGCAAGTGGGTACCAGACCACACTAATCGGTAACGGCATCATTACAAGTGTGAGAAGTGGTACTGGGTATTAAAGATAGTGGTATCGGTACTAGTCGTTAGAGTACCAGCACTTTTGGTACCGTACTACCACGCGACCTATGTGGATTTGAGCCGGAATTTCAATCTTAGTGCAAGGGCACGCTGCCTGACATTACCACTTGGAGATCAATAATGAGGATTGTATTTAAGCCCACTTTAGGCAAAGTTAAGGAGTCTGATCGTAGGTTTCGCTCTAACCTTTGGGGTGTTTTCTCATATTTTTCTAGGTTTTTCATAGAGTAGAGTACTTAGTTTTCTTTTAATTCTGAGTTTTTAAGCATTTGTAATCTTTCAGTTGGTTTTATAACTTGGTGTTGATTGAGAGACTCTGTGTTTTTTATATCTCAACCTTGCCATTGAAGTGTTATTTTTCAATTCCCAATTACTAGTAGTGTTCTAGCAATTATGAATCAATTCTCAACTTTAATGGAGTTCTAAACCTTCATGATAGGATTCTATCAGGAAACTCACTCTTCAAGGTAACAACCTCAACTTCTTTTCAGGCTTCCAACGGGATTTGTACGATATTGAACACTTGTGAAAATTCTTCTAAAACCTTAGTTTGGCATCTTCTTGACAACGTGTGAATGAGAGATTCTTGGTACATGTTGTGCTTGATCTCAAATGCAAACTAAGAGTCTAAACAAATCGTCTGAAAGCAAGCGCTTGGATATCGCCTTCAATTATTCTTTGTCTGGCAAGCTTTGAAAGTTAAATTTCCATCGAAGACCATTCATCAATGGTTCCTGGGATGAGATCAGGCGAGAGCGGGTGTTACCTAGTTGGTGGTGAGCGGAAACCTAAGGATCCTATCATTCACCCTTCTAATTTTACAATAGTTTAAGTCAATTGGTTAATAAATCAATCAATCACAACCCCCCATATTTTACTTTAATCGCACATTCATTGGAAAACAATCCCTAAGGATCACCTAGGGAACCACTCCCTGTGGAAATGACCAGTGGACTCCCACAGTATTATAATGCTTGACGACATTAGTTACTATGCTTGGGAATAATTTCAGCACACGAAAAAGACGAAGCATATTGGTGCCATTGCCGGGGAGTGGCAAGTGCTCTAGTTGATCCGTAGAGTTGGTAATTTGTACCGCATTGCAAATCCCAGACATTCTCTACCTTTTCTTTTAATTCTTTTTGTAGATCATATAAGTGGATACCTGTCTAGTTGAGGTAATATTGGTGCATGTCGGTTTGGGCTCTTGACGAGCAATGCCGACTTGTAAGAGTTATACCTCAAAGACATTCTAAAGAGTCCATAGTAAGACGGTTGTTTTAAGAGAACCCTAAACCTCAGATGGAACATCCCGGGAATCAACAAACTCTTTCTAATCCAAATGACCAAGGGTTACCTGGTAACCCACAAAGACCATATGACCCTCCACGACAAGGAGATGGTGTGGCACCATCGGTCCCCGGGGGGTGGCGTGAGGGGAAATGCTAATTTCGGCAAAATCAATATCGACTCCCCTACCCCTTTACCCACGTGGAAAGTGAACCCTTCGAGAGATTCTACAACCTCAAAGAACCATAAAAACTCATGTATCTCGCCTACCCAAAGAGGTTAGAACTAATTCCTCATGAAGCCTGAGATGATCCATCTTCCCGTGTATCAAGGCCGATTCCGAGAACCCTTACTTATTCATGAGAGATTTGAGATGTTTGCAAAGTATTTCCTTTTCTGCTGTGATCACTCCTCCATGTAAATTTGTATGGTTTTATTCCCATTCTCCGAAGGAAAGGCCAAAAATATGGTTTCACTGCTCCCAATTCAATTTTTACTTGGGAAGACATGCGAAATGAATTAATAAATTTTTCCCTCCCACACGAACTAATGCAATCATGCGAGCAATCCAAAACTTTTTTGAAAAACCGGGTGAACTTTTTGCTATTGTATGGGAAAGATATAAGGACCTCCTCCACGCTCTCCCTCACCATGGTTTGGATGTTGGACAAATTGTTGCATATTTTCACCAAGGATTGTCCTTGAATAACAAACAATACATCCAAATGATGTTGCGGGGGAATTCTATGAGAAAAGTGATAGGGAGGTTGTGTAATTTTTTGATACAATAGTAGAAAATGCTCGAACTTGGGAGACTAATACCTCCCTAGATACTGCTAAAGTGCATAGTACACCTACAGGAGGAGGAATACATCACTTAAGAGAGAATGGTGACTTACAAGTGAAAATAGCCAATTTAACTAGGAAGTTAGAGGCCACCTAATTGGAAAAAGTGAATGAGGTGATCGTTGCATCTACAAGCACTCGCGATGCCCATGGATCTCGGAGTGGAGACTCATGATCATGTGCGATGACCCTACCTATTCAACCATTAACTGCCCTAACCTTCCTTAAGTCAAGGAGCAATCCGCATGCAGCGCAAAGTTAATGTCCTAATTACCAAAGGAAGCCCTTCAATTCTCAATACTCAATCAATCCGTGGTGGGGTAAGCACCCGAATTTTAGTTGGAGGAATGAGGGAGGCCAAAACCATTTGCCAAATAACCAAGGCCAGAACTTCCAAAACCAAGATTTTCCGAATCAAGCCCCTAAATTCCAAAATCAAGGTCCTCAAGGATTTCATGCGAATCCTAACCAAGGGTTTCACCCCTCTTCTCAAGGGAATCAAAACCAATAGCCTTACCAACCTCCACATAAGAGAAGTTTGGAGGACATTGTAACACAGTTTGTCTAGGCTCAACAATCTACTAACACTGAATTTCGAACTGCCTTAAATGATGTGAGATCCCAAATCACTAAGTTGACCTCTTCTATGGGCAGTTTCTAATAAGAAAAAGGGAAACTCCCTTCTCGAACCATCCAAAACCCCCAAGTTCAAAATAGTGTTGAAATCTTAAGTCTAAACGATGTAACCTTTGAACATTGCAAGGCTATCACCACTCTTCGAAGTGGAAAATCAATTGATAAAACCATTTAGCCCAACGAATTGTCTAAAGAAACAACAAAAGATGTGCAAAATGAACTACTAAGGGATGATGAGGTGTCTGACAAGCCTCATATTCCTAGAACAGATGTTGTTGATGTTGAGCCAGAAAAAGATAAAGCCTCCCATGTCCCTCCTGCTCCATACCCTCATAGGTTGAGAGTTCCTAAAAAAAGTGAATAATCACTCTGAAATCTATGAGTTTTTCAAACAGGTTAAGGTAAACATCCCCTTGTTGGATGCCATTAAGCAAATTCCTTCATATGCCAAGTTTTTGAAAGACTTGTGCACTATGAAAAGAAAGTTAGGTGTTAACAAGGACGCATTCATGACTGAACACCCGCCTCGACAGGGGGAACAACTTGCCCCAAAATACAAAGACTCCGTGAAGCCCCACTCATTTCCATAGGTAAGGGAAATTCAAAATTAGGACATGCTCTAGTGGACTTTGGGAGCGAAGTGTTAACTTGCTGGCCATACTCGCATATGTCAGAGCTAGGGTTAGGAGAGTTAGGAACCGACTATCATCAATTCTTCAAATGAATAGGACCGTAGTGTGAAAATTCCTAGAGGGATAGTGAAGAATGTATTGGTGCAAGTAGACAAGTTCTACTTTCTTTTGGACTTTGTTGTTCTTGACACTCAACCTGTGGTGAATCAAGGGACTTAGTTCCCAAAGGATTTCCAGGTGCCATTCTCGCCACTGCCAATGCCATCATACACTGTCAGGGAAGACTAATGACGTTATCTTTTGGTAACATGAATGTTAATTTGAATATCTTCAATGTTATCAAGGAGATAAGGGACGATGAGGACGTCTGTGAGGTAAATATTATATAACTGCTGTTAACCATGCATCATACCATATGAGGATCCTCTCAAGTCTTGTCTAGTAAGCCCAAGTTGTGTCGATGAGGTAACCACATCTGAATTGGAGATTCTGCACTCCATAATTAAGCACAGTGAGGTAATGGAAGCAAATGGGTGGGCACCCAGATTTGAAAAATTGCCACCAATAGAGGACAGAGTATTACCTTCGGAAGAGAAACCACCTAAGCTTGAGTTGAAACCCTTACCATTGCATCTCAAATATGCATTCCTAAGGGTAGAAGAAACTTTCGATAATCATATCTTCCTCTTTAGAGTTAGATTAAGAGAATAAACTTTTGGAGATATTGAGAACCCACAAAACTGCCATAGGATGGACAATTGCAGATATTAAGGGAATTAGCCCCTTGATTTGCACACACATGATTCACTTGGAAGAGGATGTCAAACCCTCTAAACAACCATAGCGGCGACTGAACCCAGTCATGAAAGAAGTTGTTAAGAAAGAGGTTTTAAAACTGCTGGATATAGGTGTTATTTACCCCATCGTAGATAGCAAGTGGGTCAGTCCAACCCAAGTAGTTCCTAAGAAATCTGGGGTCACTGTGGTAGCAAATGAACACAATGAGCTAATTCCCACCTCAGGCTACCACAAAGTTGAGGGTGTGCATAGACTATAGGAAACCTAATGCTTTTGTCTAGGAAAGATCATTTCCCCAGTACCTTTGTGGATCAATGTTGGAGAGAGTCATAGGCAAGTGAATTTCGTTAAGTTTTTGATGGGTACTGTGGATACAATCAAATTGAGATAGCCTTAGAAGATCAAGAGACAACCATGTTCACCTGCCCTTTTGGCACATTTGCCTTTAGGAAAATGCCCTTCGGATTATGTAATGCGCCAGGAACCTTCTAGCGGTGCATGGTGGGTATTTTTAGTGATATGATAGAACATATTTTGAAGATTTTCATGGATGATTCGTTGGGAGACTTATGGAGGATGTCAAGAATTTAAGGAGGGTACCGAGAGATGTCGAGAAAAGCTAGTGCGAATTGGGAGAAGTGTCACTTCATGGTGACACAAGGGATTGTGTTAGGACACAGTGCTCTAGAGAAGGAATAAGAGTTGGATAAAAAAAAAGTCTGAGGTTTGATTCAAACACTCACCCAAGTGCCTCTATGAGAAATATTATTTGTAATGATCATTGAATCATGGCACAAGATAGAGATTTGCGCGCTCGTAATCAAAATATTACAGCCTAAACTTTACTCGTAGCATAGCTATTGTAGCATAAAGGCCTGTGGTCGAACATGGATGGGTTTTCACAAATGATTAACAAGCTGGTCTAAAAATGGTGAATTTGGTTTGGATTTTAAGGTGGTGATAAAAACAGTGAGGGGTATTGTTTGGAAAACTGAAATTTAAATAAAATAGAATGTAAAAGAAGTCTCCTTGAAGTGTTAGGCTACTGGATTTGGGTTCTAAAGGTAATTGAGGTGTTCTCGGGTCCATTTCCTTGCGTTGGGGAGGGTGACCTATAGTTATTTCCTGAACCGGATCTTCATGTGGCTATAAAAACTGAACCCTAATAATTTTCCTTTTGAAACATAGCATTTATTGAGCATTAATGCTCCCGAACAATGAAAACGTGTCTCTCTGATCTACCTTATAGTAACATATAGAAGGTAACTAATGAATCTCAGTGGATCTAGCAATAAGCATCCATTGAACCTTAAAAGATTGCCAAGTAGTGGTCAATCAAGGCACATAAAAGGGGTTCTAACCTAGAGTGAGAAATAGGAACATAAATGCCAATAAAAACAGAGAACCAACAGTTACCTCAAACCCCTAGTCTAGCAGCCCTCCTCTTCAAGGAGAAAAGCGGTCTAGCCAACCATCCTCTGAGTTGTCATCCTCAAAGGGGTGTTTGGCATCCGAGAAAGTGGAAGAAAGGGAGAGAAAAATGAGAAAGAGCGAGAAGAGTTGAAAGCTTCCCTCCCAAAAGCTTTATTAATGAAGAAGAAGATCTTGTTACAGTGCTTGTCTGGGGCTTTTATAGCCAAACCCCCTTTACAAAATACCAAAAAAACCAAAACCAAAAGCTATTACAAGGGACAAAACGGGAAGAAAACCAAAAAGTGATAAAAAAAAGTCAAAAAGGAAGATGAATGTTAGTCGTAGGGGGAAAAGTGACAAAACCGGAGAGTAATTCAAGGTCGAGAAACCAATCCCGCTGTACTTCAATCGGCGGCCCCTTTTTCTTCTACTTTCTACTCCTCTTTCTTCTGGTTTCTGATTTGTAATACTGAGTTCAACTCGGATTCTTCATGATTTAGCCGACTCAATAATTTTGGCCTAATTATCTTGCAAAAACTATAAAAAAAAAGTCACAAAATGCGATCAGTAGTATAGCCGGGACCTTAATGTGCCAATTGGGTTAATTACGCTGATTAGTATATAAAAAGCGCTTGAAACCTGCAATAAACAGGGTTAAAAATAACACTTTTTGAGCACTAATCACACCCCCCAACCGAAACATTGCTAGTCCCTTAGCAATGAAAGAAAGAAAGAAAGAGCATGCAAAACAATATCAAAATTATGTGCACAAAAAAATGGTGTTTCAAAAAGGTTGTAGATGAGTAATGCTTAACCCTCAATAAGAATCACCGAAACCCTACCAAATAACCATCTCGAGAATGAATGCCATGCAGAATCTAGCATTAAAAGAGTTTCCTTCTTAAAGAATCGACCTGGAGCTTCCACCAAAACCTAATTGTTTATATGATCAGTTTTCAATAATAAGCTACCAAACTGCACTCTCCCCCCAACCAAGCTACTGCCTCCACCTAGGACACTAACCAACATAAATAGATCAGGACCCACTCTTATTCCACAACTTTTTTTGTGTTGTAGGGGTGCAATGCTGAGGAATCAACCTCACCAAAGTCCATGTAACGGGGATCTACCGATGACTCCCAACCAATTAAAGCTTAGGGCACCAAGTCATGAGGATCTTTTGACCACAAACTCTTCAGGTTTCACCCCGGACTTTGAACGATTTAGAGACTCCAGTACCTACAACGGGCTCAACCTCACCCATCCACCTAAGTAGCTAGCACTAAGTCGGTGGCTCCCAACCAGTCGGCTTAGGGCACCAAGATTTAAAGACTTTCGCCATATACCTCTCGGACCATGCTCGGGTTTCAAGGCAAAGCGTTGCAATTTTAATTTTTTTTTTCTCTTCTCTTTATTTTGGAAGATTCATTGGCCTTCTTTTCCTAGGGGTCCTTAACCTATTGAATGTTGTAAATGAAACTAGGATAGGATTTTGCAAGATTTAGGAGGTTAGGTAGTTTTTTAGCCTATTGTTGAAACTTGATGTGCACGTGCACAGTGTGTGGTTAGCTAAAGGCGGAAGAAAAAGGTCGAAAGTAACAAGAACTCTACTGATCATCCCACTCAATTAGGCATTGAACAATCTAACAACAATATCATTGGAAAAAGTTTCAAATTTTCACACCACATGCTAGGAAAAACACAAAAAAAAAAAAAAAAAAGGTGCAATTTTGAAAATTGGAAGTGGAAGCTGTATAGTATGTATATAAAAATAAATGGCTAAATTTTCAACTTTTCAAAAACAACTAACAACTTCACAAACAAGACAAACAGCAAGCCACTGAATAACACAAAATGGGCTTGCTCAAAATTGTAACAAAAGCATAAATGTAAAAGCCACTTTCTTCGCTAACTCTCCCCCCAACCAAATGTCACATTGTCCGCAATGGGGCTCGGATTGGAAAGTTAGAGAAGGAGGTGATACCTCCTTGATGAAATGTACCTGTTGTTGGATAGGAGACTTTTCAAGCTTTCCACCGAGACCTTATTCACTCCATTTGGGCTTCAAATGAACAAGTTAGAAGAAGAAAAGAAAGGAAAAAAGTGACCAGTTAGAGAATTTTGAAAATTACACCTTCATCATAATTTCAAAAGTGTTCTTTCTAGCTATATTTAGATTCTACACTCTCTAAGCTTTCGAACGATACCAAAATTACCCAAAACGGAGTTCGGGTGAAAAAGTTATGATCAAAACAAAATTGGGCTGCAAAAATGGAGGGAGTTGCGAAAAAAAATTGTAGGTTGCGAATTTTCGCAATTGTGCGAATTTTTTTTTGTTTTTGTTTTTGTTTTTTATTTTTAATTTTTTTTATTAGAGACAAAGAAAATTTTTTTTTGAAATATATTATTTTATATATATATATATAAACGAAAAGTTTTTTTTTTTACTAACACTGTTCCTGCTACAATGTTTCTATTTTGTCTTCTTTTGCTGGTTTGCTCCATAAGCCTGGGCTTTATAGTATGCTATAATGATCGGGCTTGTGAATTTTTGAGACCACGAATTTCGCAAGGTTGCTACCGGATTGTGCCTTCTGCTACATAAACTAAGCAAAAACCTGCAAAAATAAACACAGGAAAAATAAAAAAATACAGAAAAATGAAAAATAAGCTAAAATAAAAGATTAACTTAAAATTAAGGAAAACCTAAAGAGAAAAATTAAATAAAGCGAAATAAAATAAAACAAGAAAAATCAAAACAAAAAGTGGGGGAGATTGAGTCCCCCCCAAAACCAGTTTCTCAAGCCTTTGGAGGTTGTTGAAACCAGTGGAGCTTATAGAAATGCTGAGGTCCAGGTGCTCCACATCTGAACCAACACCCAAACCATCCGTTGTGCCATGCAGTATGAGCAGTTGCCAAAGTCTTTGATGTAGTGGCACAAGTTTGAACAGTGGCCACTAATGTCTTGAAGTTTTGTAGGGTAGGCAGTGTAGATGGGATGACCTTTGTAGTAGGTGTTTCAGGTGTTGAATGTGCCGCAGTGTAAGGTGATATATACTCGGGTCGCAAGAAGGGTAGGTGTAAACATGCTTTTGAGCTCTTCCACCGCATCCTCCACTACCCTCCCGCTAGCATCGGGAGGTTTTTTATTCACCCATGGGTGCACAACAAATACCTGGGTTGTTTAAGGATTCAAAATTTTCATCAGCCCTTCTTATAGCTAATTAGACACCAAGCCCTCCACCATGGTGTCACTTAGGCACTCTTCCTCAGCTCTCTTCTTGATGAACGTGTTGATCGGGTGAGCCTTGAGGTCAAGTTATGTAGGGAGCGTCAATTTTCGATCAAGGTCACTTTAGAAGCACATCAAATTTTTGGTTTAGAGAGCTTACGCATCACCCTTTGTCTTAATTTAGCATTGATTGTCTTCTCGCTCTTCCACAAAGTCACCCATCAGTTTAGTGAGGTTGTGATGGCTTGTTCAACTGAGAGGTTGGACTGTGGTGGCTTCGAGGCTAAGATGAAGTTACATACTATGGATGTGGAGAGGTTCCATTTGGCCCACATTTAAGATCATTGCTGCTTCTAGGTCCCTAGAGAGACTGGACTCGACCACTCCGCTTCCGTAATTCTTACCCACTGGAACATGTTCTCCTGCTGGAAAACAGGGCAACACCAAACAAAAAAGAAAAACAATTCTACCCAAAAGGGGTAGTGTTAGCTAAAAAGAAAAAACAAACTATGAAACAAAATTAACAAACTGACAGAAAAAAACTACACATAAAAAATAAAAGTAAATTCATCAGATCTTGTGATGAGGATCACAAGTGTTCATTAGGTCATCATTTGATCTTAGGCACCATCACCGACAACGATGTCATTTGATTCGCTAAAATCGTAGCATGCATAAGGTAGAGATTTGGTGCTCGGAATAAAAAATATTTTTAAACCTAAACCTTCATCGTCGTGGCATAAAGCACGCAGCATGGGCTCCTAGGGTCGAACACGTGGGATGGGTTTTCTTCGTGATAAATGATTAATACCGCTCAAATGGTGAATTTGGTTTGGATTTTCGTGTGGTGATAAAATGAGGGGTATTGTTTGGAAAACTGAAATTTAAATAAAATAGAATGTAAAAGAAGTCTCCTTGAAGTGTCAGGCTACTGGATTTGGGTTTTAAAGGTCATTGAGGGGTTCTCGGGTCCATTTCCTTGCGTTGGGGAGGGTGACCTATAGTCATTTCCCGAACCGAATCTTCATGTGGCTATAAAAACTGAACCCTAATAATTTTCCTTTTGAAACATAGCATTTATTGAGCATTAATGCTCTCGGAAAGTGAAAATGTGTCTCCTAAATCTACCTTATGGTAACATATAGAAGGTAACTAAAGAACCTCAATGGATCTAGCAATAAGCATCCACTGAACCCTACAAGATTGCCAAATATTAGTCAATCAAGGCACATAAAAGGGGTTCTAACCTAGATTGAGAAATAGGAACATAAATTGCAATAAAAACTTGCGTTAAAAACAGAGAACCAATAGTTACCTCAGAACCTTAGTCCAACAGCCCTCCTCTTCAAGAAGAAAAGCGGTCTAGCCAACTATCCTTTGAGTTGTCATCCTCAAAGGGGTGTTTGGTAGCCGAGAAAGTGGAAGAAAGGGAGAGAAAAATGAGAAAGAGCGGGAAGAGCTGAAAGCTTCCTGCCTAAAAGCTTTATTAATGAAGAAGAAGATCCTGTTACAGTGCTTGTTTGGGGCTTTTATAGCCAAACCCCCTTTACAAAATACCAAAAAAACCAAAACCAAAAGCTATTATTGGGGACAAAATGAGAAGAAAACCAAAAAGTGATAAAAAAGTCAAAAAGTAAAAAAGCAGCATGAACAGTGTCGCAAGGGGAAAAGTGACAAAAAAATGGAGAGCAATTTCGCAGGTTAGGTTGCAAAATTTCACAACCTACGAAATTTTGCAGGTTGTTAAAATTTCGCAATCCTGCCAAATTTCAACTGTGCCACTTTTTCTTCTACTTTATGCTCTTCCTTTGGTTTCTGATCTGCAATACTGAGTTCAACTCGGATTCTTCATGATTGAGCTGACTCAATAATTTTGGCTTGATTATCTTGTAAAAACTATAAAAAAAAGACACAAAATGTGATCAGTAGTATAGCCGGGACCTTAATGTGCCAATTAGGTTAATTACGCTGATTAGTACACAAAAAGTGCTCGAAACCTGTAATATATAGGGTTAAAAATAGCACTTTTTGAGCACTAATCAGTCATGCAAGATTTTAGGAGATTCATAAGAGATTTTAGTGCCATAGCCCGTCCTTTGTGTAATTTTCTTGCCAAGGATGTCACCTTTGAATGGTCATAAGCATGTGAGGCGGCCTTTGATAAATTGAAAATGATGTTAGTCTCACCTCCTATCATGCGATCTCCTAATTGGGACCTTCCTTTTGAGATCATGTGTGACGCTAGTTATTATGTCATAGGGGCTGTATTAGGGCAAAGAAAGATAAAAAAGCATTTGTGATCTATTATGCCAGCAAGACTTTAGATTTTGCTCAATCTAATTACACAACTACGGAAATAGAGTTCTTGGATGTAGTCTTTGCCCTAGAAAAGTTCAGGTCCTACATTGTGGGGTCTTCTATAACTATTTTCACTGATCATGCAGCGCTGAAGCACTTGCTCTCTAAGCAAGTTACTAAGCCTCGGTTGACTAGGTGGATCCTACTATGTCAAGAATTTAACCTGACCATTAAGGATAAGAAGGGAGTTGAGAATGTGGTAGTTGACCACCTGTCTCAGTTAGTTTCGGAAACAACTTCTAAAGGTCTACCCATAGACTACACTTTCCCTGATGATTAGTACCCAAATAGTGCAATATTGAGCCTTATTTATAGCAGGTTTTATGCGCTTTGATAGTATGTCGACTCAATAACTCGAATTGTCACATTGAGGTCTGGCTTTGATCACGATCACATTTGTAGCTATTTTAGTAGTTTGCGTTCGAATGCCTTCTATTCCTTCAATTTAACTCAAACACGATGTTTGAGCCGTGATGAAGATCGTGATGAATCGAGAGGAAATTGACAAATTTATTGAAGAAGGGAGGAGCAAACTAGTGAAATTTTAGGGGTTGCAAAATTTGGCGGCACGCAGAATTTCACAGTTCTTGAATTTGCTAAGGCTGAAATTCGCGAGGTTGTAATTTTCGCGACTGCGAAATTTCGCGGTTCTTGATTTCGCAACACAGAACCTTTCTTTCACACGTGCCTCGTCTGTGCCTGTTGACTGCTTTTTGACCCACCTTTTTGGTGGTTTTATACAAGTTTGCCCTCTTGTAAATTTGGTTCTTTTAAACATTATTGTAATTTCCTTGATACGAGCACTATATAAGCTCTGACCATGCTTATGTCAATCGGTGATCATTGATCAATCGGTCGAGTCGGCCTGAAAGCTTATCCCCTCTGTTGTCGGTGATTTTCTCTTCTTTTCCTTCGCTCTTGCACTCTTGGTAGCCCAAACACCCTTGATGATATGTAGATCAAGGGATGCTCGGCTAAAACCCCCTGATACTTGAAGGGGAAGGCCACTGGGTGTTGTTATTAGGCTTAGCTGCATGTTCTCATGCTCTTCATGTATGTATTTAAGGGTATTTGTGCCCCTGCTTCTCACCTTAGGTTAAAATCTCTTAAGCATGCTCTCACTAATGTATTTGGCAAGCTTTTGGGTTCGGTGGATCTTTCACTAGATCCGCTGTTTGATTAGTTGTCTCTATTAGTTATCGTAGGGTAGTGTTTTTGAGATGTGTTTTGCTGCTAGGGACATTTATACCTAATCAAATGCCATATTTCAAAGGAAAATCTTAGAGATCAGGTTTAAAAGTTTAAATAAAGTCCGGTTCGAAATGACTATATGTCATGCTCCCCCCAGCGAGATAAAGACCAGTATGTTGGTTAACCTAGAACCCTAAACTAGTGGCAGAGACTTAAGAGGTTTCTCTCTTAACTTTTACATCGGTTATTTCGAGTTTTTCAACCATTCACCTGTGTTTCCACACACCCCATGATGCTTGAGAAAAACCTGTTTTCAACGCCTTTGTAACTCTTCTCTCACAAGAAAACCCATCCACATGTTCGACCACTGAAACCCAGCATCTCACAGTAGCTTTGCTACGTCAGTGTAAGAATCTGGGTTATAAATTTTGTTGATTAAGAACACCTGACTTGGCAGAGCAGATAAAGGCGCCATTGCCGGGGGATGGTGTAGTGAGAAGAAAAGCAGATGAACTTTGGTCACATCTGAAGTTTGATTACAATCTGTTTCTTTTATTTTATCATTTTTCCTTGCGGTTCAACTGAAGTGAAAACTTCAACTGCGAGTTTGAAAACATCACTGTGCAGACTGTTACCCCCTGTTTTGATTTTAGTTAACCATAACCTTTTTGTTAGTTTTGTTTTGTTGGTCTCTTGCTTTTGGTGTGATCATAGCGACATACGAGTGGATGGCTGCTATGAGTAGATTGGAAAGGCTAGGTGCTCCAATTGAAGAGGGTTGTGAAGTTAGCCTGACACCAATCAGATGGAGACCCCACCTGAAGAGCAGAAGAGCCAACAAGGGGTTCATCGGGAACCCAATGCATACAGATCAATGAGGGATCACATTCACCCACCAAGGGTGAATGCACCCTCATGCATTATACTCCCTGTAGAGGATGTGGCAGTGAGACCTTATTTAGTTCCCCTGCTCCCGACTTTTCATGGTATGGAACGAATCCATACACATATTTGGGATTCAGGAGGTTTGCACTACTTTCAAGGAGGTGCATTTGATATGGACTTGCTCCAGTGAAAGCCTTCCTTTGACCCTCAAAAGATAAAGCCAAAATTTGACATTTACTAAGACGAGGACCATCGGGCGGGTGAGCTATGGCGAATTTTGAAGAAGTTCTTTAGTGCCCATAAGACCAACAATCTTAAGAGGAAGATCTACACCTTTGCAGCTCATGACAGTGAAAAATTTTATCAATGCTGGGAAAGGTATCTTGAAACCATCTGTGCATGCCCTCATCATGGCTTTGATACATGGATTCTAGTGAACCATTTCTACGATGGAATGTCCTCTTCTATGAAACAACTTTTGGAAACCATGTGTGGGGGGGACTTCCTCAACAAAAATCCTGATGAAGCCATGGACTTTCTGAACTACGTGGTTGAAACCTCCAAGGGATAGGATGAGTCGAACCCAAGGGAGGTAGAGAGAATGAAACCAGCGATAAACCCGAGGAGGCATTTATTCAACGGATGTGGAATTAAAGGCTAAGTTGTCCACCCTAAACAGAAGGATGGAAGAACTCGAGAAGAGAAATCACGGGTGCAGGCGTGGCGAGGCATCTATGCCTAGCTGACCATGTTTCGGTTGTCGATATACCCGATCATCGAGGGAGAGGAATTGTCAATTTCCCCTCGGTAAGAGGTTGATGGTTGAAAATGCAAATGTTATGGGCCAAATAAACCTGTGAGTCTTGATGTAACACTTATAATCCCAACTGGAAGAACACCCCAACCTGGCCTGGAAGCCTAAACATCCTATATATCATTCCCGAGGGCTTTGCTCCAGCCGACGGTATGGGTCGCTCTCGGCGGCTGACCACCAACCTGTCACACGTGGAGCAAAGATTTATCATGAATTTGAGTAAGGTGGTGGGAATTTTGTAGGAAGCGAAAACTATCAATGCTCGGATAAACCAAAGAATAGAAAGGTAGAAGCTCCATAGGCGAAAGTTGATGGGCTTAATAAAGCTAAATCAAAATTGATACCATGCGGAGTCATCCATCGTGCTGAACAATTAGCAACAAGTGCAGGAAAAAGGGAGATTCCCTTCCCAAACACTGCCCAATCCTAGGGGGGTGCATGAACTAAGCTTTCTCAGCGAGCCTGCACCAAAAATGGATGAAGTCCAGGCCATTATCACCTTAAGGAGTGGTAAGGAAATTGAGCAGCCAATGCCCAAATATGTGGGAAAAATAAGAGAGCAGGAGGAAGAGAGGTCACAGACACATAATCATCAAGAAGATTCGATGAAAGAAAGCATGCCCCCGATTTCCCCGAACGAGAGGCGAAAGAGGCTTCTAGCGAAGGCATCTGGAAGTGCTGAAAGCGGTGGAGTGAACATCCGGCTGCTTAGTATGATCAAAGCGAGGTTTCCAACCTATGCTAAATTTCTAAAGGACTTGTGCACCGTCAAAAAGGGGTTAGGCATTAATAAGAAGGCCTTCCTAACTGAACAAGTAAGCTCTATCATCGGTCTGAAACGTTGAAATCACAGATCCGGGATCCCTACCATCTCAGTCAACATTGGAGAGGGACTGCATGGAGCAAGGCATACTAGATTTAGGGCAGTGTCAACTGCGCCATACTCAATGTACAAGCAGTTAGGTTTGGGGGAGCTGAAGCCTACCAACACCACCCTATCCTTAACAGATCGATCAGTGAAAATACAAAGGGGATAGTTGAGGATGTCTTGGTGAAGGTAGATAATTTCTATTATCCGGTGGATTTTGTGGTTCTTGATACAGAGCCAATGGCAGAGAGCACTCATCAAGTGCCCATCATACCTAGGAGGCCATTTTTTGCCACAGCTAATGCTATAATCAACTTCCGGAATGGGGTTATGCAGCTCACCTTCGGCAACATGACTTTGGAGCTCAACATTTTTCACTTGAGTAACAAGGATAAGCAAGCTAAGGATAAGGAGCAGAAGTCAGAAGAAGTCTGCCTAAGTGGCACTGGTGGAGAAAAACACAGTGTTCAAGAATTGTGAAAAGAATTAATAGAGAACCCAGCGGTTGATGAAGGATGTTTGCATTGAATCCTCTTCTGTATTTGTCGTGCTACCGGCTGAGAGCATAAAGCAGCAATGCGGGAGGCGAGAAGTTGAGCTCAGCTGCATCACACCTCACTGCGAGAGCATGGAGGGCTTCTCCTCCTTGACCCCATGAGATCTCTTATCAGCATCACAGGGAGTGGTTCCTGCAGGAACTTGGAAACCACTCCAAATTTTAATTAGATTTTTGTTTTGTTTTATTTAAATTTTTAAATTAGGATTTCCATTAATGTCCTTTAATTTCCAAATTTTTGTAGAATTTTCTTATTTTCTAGCAGTGCCATAATTTTGGTTTGTATTGTTGCGGGTGTTCGGTGCGGGGAGGGCAAAAAATTGCTGAGAACCTCTCGAGGTTGAAATTTCGCAACCTGCGAGACTGCGAGGTCTTGTTCATCTTCTCCTCCTATGACTCTTTGTTTTCCTGCAACCCTCAGGTTTCAAACACGCAATTAAATTTTATAATCTTTGAGCCATTCAATTAATGGTCATTAAAAGCCATTAATTCCTCATATCTTCCGCTACCCCTCCCACTTCTATTTAAACCTTAGTTTACTTTCATTTTCATTTCCCTTCAACCATCTAGTTTCTGAAAAACCCATATCCTCTCAACTTTACTCTCCCTCAGATCCAAAAATGGTGAAGACAAGAGGAGCTCACTCTCTCAGGCCGCGGGTGCGCCAGGGCCCCACTCCACCTACCGCCGGCCCTTCTGCTGCCGTCGGCCCCTCTACCTCGGCAGCAGGCGCCAGCCCTAGCGTGCCTGCTGTGCGCCCCTCTGTTGCCGCTGCTTCCCTACCCATATGCTATCTGAAGCCTCGGCTGGCTGGTGATCTTTGAGGTTCCTCCTCTGTGGTCCACCTTCGGAGGAGATGTCATGCCGGGTTGGGCCCTCCACGGCTCCTTCACATCCCAGGCTAGCCTAGAGGGCCCCACCGCCCAAGAGGGCTCGGACTTCAGGCCCAGGGGAGTCATCCACATCTAGATCCAGGGCACCACCCTCTCCACCTTATCGAGGGGTGTTTTGGGCCCATGCTTATCTCGGCGTCCATCGTGGTGACCCCTTACTTCCCCTGCGACCCCATCCCGGGGAATGTTAGCTGTAGGGGGAGAGATTTCCATGGGGAGGTGTACTACGATCTTCCGGCATTTGCCGCAGGCCCGAGGCTCCGAGACTCCATGCTCCATGTGCAGCGATACCATTTGGAGTCGTTCATGGTGCCGCGTCAGTTCTATTATCCTCGGGTCGTCATCGAGTTCTATCATACGATGACATCCGAGGGCGAGCCAACCAGTGCTCTTCATTTTTATCGACGAGGCTAGGGATACGCCGGACTCACGATATCCGCAGTTGCTCTCCAGCCCGGTGGTCACCCGCCCGTGCGGCGATTATAGACAATGGCCCCATCGCCCGACCCGAGGAGATGGTTCGACTTTCTCTCTATGGGCGCTGCGGTGGTCGATATTCGGGAGGCACCTTTTGCGGCGTATCGCCGATGGGCACGTTTTGAGGTCTAATATGTTTCCACTTCAGCATATTGTACAGAGGAGAGGAGCTATTTTGGAGGTGTTATATCGCATTTCGGAGGGATACTGGTTCAGCCCAGCAGAGCTGATTATGATGTCCTTATTTCATTTCGAGGATAGAGTCCATCGCCGAAGTCTGCCCCGAGCTGAGTCCCTATCTCTTCTGTTTCCTCGACTTTTATGTCAGGTGCTTGAGCACATTGGGTTCCCGACCGAGCCTCGATTGGAGCGTCGTTGCGGCTGTGAGGCCACCCTTACTATTGATCGATGCTTCGAGGCCGGACCTCGAGCCTTCCATCACTTCCCTCAGGGATCGGGCGGGGATGATTAGTGCCCAAAGTGCTATTTGAACCACTATTTTAATGGGTTTTGAGCGCTTTGTGTACTAATTATGGTCTTAATTGACATGTTCGGGTCCTATTGCACTTCTAATTGCATTAAGGCTGTTTTTGTAGTTTTACGGGGTGGAAGCCCAGATTATCGTGTCAATCCAATCATAACAAAGTCGGGTTGATTTCCGTCAATTTCATATGAATTAACCCACATCGATTTAAACAAGTAGGAATGAAGAATTTCAAAGCATGAAGAAGTAGATAATACGGTGGGAATAGTAGCGAGAGACGATGGAGCAGTGGCCGCGGGAGAGAGCAGCCCGGGTTCGCTATGCCTTGTATTTTACATTATGCTAGTGAAATTCCTTGTGCATAAGCGAAATTTCTTCAACTCTTGTTTTTGTGTTTAAACGACTCCGTTTTGGTTTTTCTCCTTTCTACCCTCACTGTATTTTTGTTGTTTCATATTGTTTTTTAATTTCCTTTCTTCTGAGCATATATAAGCCTCAGTTTGTAACAAATGACAATCAATCACTTCACTGTAATAAATTTGGGGGGGAAGCTTGACTCCCCTGGTTCTGCTCTTCTCTGTTCCTTTTTCTTTCATTTTCTTGGCACTTTACGGGCAGCCGAAGCACCCTTGATGACAAATCAGGGATGCTCGCTAAAATCCCTTCCTCTTTGAAGCGAAGCTTACGGGTGTTAGATCTGAAAATTTGGAGGGGTTCCACTGTTCTTCACAGTACTCACTTGGCGAGTTTTGTGTTTCATTTCGCTTTAGGTTTTATCCTTGAATCTCCTTAAATGGCTATTATTTGGTAAGCTTTTAGGGTTCAGTGGATGCTTATTGCTAGATCGGCTGGGAATTCGATAGTTACCCTCTATGATCCATTGAAAGGAGTCCGGGGGCTCATTTTCACTTTATCGATGACCATGATGGCGATGGTTCATTTATCAAGGAAAATTATTAGGGTCGATTTATAGTTAAATGAAGAACCGATTTGGGAGATGACTATATGTCACCTCCTGTCTGAGAAAAGACCACAGAGAACCTCGGTTACCCTAGGATCCTAGAAGCCCGGTATCCACGATGCTTTAAGGAGACTTCTTTTACATTTTATTTTATTTAAATTTCGGTTTTCAACCATTACACCTTCTTTTCACAAAATCCCAAAATCCAAATTTAATTCACTATTTTTGACTTCACTTAAATCATTTATTACAAGAAAACCATCCGTGTTTGATCTAGACCACTATCTTTGCATTGTATTTACGGCCGAGCGGGAGAACAGGATAAATTTTGTTGATTAGGATCACCCCCTGCGTAGCAAGCACGAATCCCGGAGGACCGGCAGTTGATGATAGTCCTCGAGGGGCCTTTGTCCTATGGCCCCGAGCACGCTGGGAGCCTCCGACCAGTTAAACTAGTATCCCTTCTAGTCTCTTCAGCTCCTCCGACCACAGTACCAGTAGCTCCAGCATCAGTTCCTTAGACTTCGATGCCCTCTGCCCCTCCAAAGCCTTTGAGCCCCATGCCCACTGCTCGGTCAGATATATGGCGGGCGAGCACCTCCTCTGACCAGCGGTGTTACGCTTCTCTGCAGGGACTTCACGGCTCTCATGGAGGCAGTGCGCACATTCTCGATCGCAATGACTTCATTTGCGGCTTCACGGGCCACACTGCGGGGATGACGCATCGAGTGCTGCCGTAGCAGAGATCCGGGCCATTGTCGACTGAGGCCACTTTGGCCTCCTGGCTGTCTCTCGCATGCCCTGCTCGGGCTTTAGCTATCCACCACGAGGCGGGATCGACTCCTCCACCATCAGCCCACTGTTGCCTTGGATGTGGCGGCCTCTGACATCAACCACTTCACCGGCGGCACCTCGACGTGGTGAGGATGATCATTCTCGTGCCGCCACCGATTGAGGAGGTACCACTTCCTCACCTTCTTTCTCAACCGTCTTGGAGACATTTGTGTGAAGTGATATTCATACTGATTAGTTTTACTTGTACTACATTCTACGACAAAGCCCATTTTTTTGTTATATAGAGGAAACTGTTGTTCTTTGCTGTTTGCAAAAGTCGAAAATTTTGTAAACTCACCTTGATATATATAATACAAATCTATTTTTCTACACTTTTGCATCTCATTTTGGCCCTATATTGTTTTAACTATGCCTTTCCTGGAAATTGAAAAGTTGAAACACTGTATGATACCAAATGCTAGAATGGTTCCATGCTTGATTGAGTTTTTGGTCGGGTTGATGACCACAAGTAGTACCCTGTCTTCCACCGTTCTCTGCCACACACAGTTCACATTAGTTTTCATTAATAAGCGGCTGCCTCCCTTTTGCTTTAAAGCTGCCGCTAAGCAGATTTATTGCTCCATAATAGATTACGACTTTCCCGAAAGAAGGCTGAATGTGTCTTCTAAAGAAAAGAAAGAAGACAAAAGAAAAGAAAGGAAAGAGAGAAGTAAACCGTCTTAGCTTTGCCTTGAAACAGAGCATGGTCAGTGGGGTCTGTTTAAAGCCTTTAAAGCTGGTGCCTAAATATTGTTTGGGTCAACCGACTTAGTGCTCTTCACATAGGTGGGTGGTGGAGTGCGAGTTAGCCAGAGTCTTTGGATTCTAGAAATCATTAATCCGGGTGAGACACAATAGAGTTTATAGTCAAAGATCCTTTTAACTTGATGCCACTAGGCCTTAGTTGGGTTGGGAATTCGTCGGTGGATCCAGTTACGGACTTTGGTGAAGTTGAGTTTCGACCTGGCACCTACTGGTACAAAGAAGTGAGAAATAAGAATGGGGTGAATCTATTTAGGGTTGGTGACGGTCCCAGGCATTAGCAGTAGTTTGGTTGGGGGGGAGTAACGTTGCAGCTTATTAGTGCAAACTGATCACCTAAAAACACTTAGATTTTGGTGGAATTTAAGGTTGATTTCCTTGGAATAATTGCTGCCCTGAAACTTGCTCCTGTATGGCATTTGTTCTCCCAATTTGGATCATGCGAGAGTCGATTGGTCATACTAAAGGTTGGGCATTATTTGCACATACTTTTGAGCAATTGATCCATTTTTGCAAAACATATCTGCATGATCTTCCTTCTTTTATCATTGCTGGGGACTAGCAATATCTCCGGTTCAGGGGAGTGATTAGTACCCAAATAGTGCGGTATTGAGCCTTGTTTATAGCGGGTTTTATAAACTACGTGTACTGTCCTTCAATAACTCAATTGTTACATTGGGGTCCGGCACACTCTTGATCACATTTGTAGCTATTTTAGTGGTTTTTGCCCAGGTCGAATGCCTTCTATTCCCTTCAATTTAACTCAAACCTGATGAAAGCCGAGCCGTGAAGATGCATGATCCGTCGGAGAAATTCGGAGCAAATTTATTGAAGAAGGGAGGAGCAACTGTTACATTTTAAGGGGTTAATAAAATTTGGCAACTGCAAATTTAGCGAATTTACAAAATTGCAACCTATGAAATTTCGCCGGGTTAATTTTTCTCAACTGCTGCGAATTTTGCAGAAGTTGCCAATTTAGCGACTGCGAACCGCGCTCACATTGCCTCGTGCATTGCACGTGGTACTTTTTGACCCACCTTTTTGGTGGTTTTATGCAAGTTTGCCCTTTTGTAAATTTGGTTCTTTTAAACATTATTGTAATTTCCTTATTTTGGGCACCTATATAAGCTCAGCCATGCTTGTAATCAAATCAACTTATCATTCAATCAATCAGTCAGGTCGGCACGAAGCTTCCTCCCCTCTGCTGTTGGTGATTTTCTCTTTTTCCTCAGCCAACTCTTGGTAGCCAAACACCCATGATGATGACAAATCAGGGATGCTTTCGATCAACCCACATTGATCCTTGAAGGAGGCCATGGTTGTTGTTTTTGAAGCAGCTGCAATAATTCTCATGCTCTTCATGTATATGTATTTAAGGGTATTTATGCCTAGCTACTCACCTTAAGTTAAGTATTTTCAAGCATTGATGGGTATATGAAATACTCATTTACAAGCATAATCTTTCTTAGTAATGTTTTTATGTCAAATAAATTGCCTAATACTCTAAATGTTCACATTTATGATTAGAGAGTGATCTCCATTTGGCGAGGCGGTGCAATTTGGAATGGAGACACAGCAGAAAAATTGGAAAAATCACAAATGGAGCTACAACAGATTTACATAGTTTTTACGTATTAATGGAAATCAAATGGCTCCAAACTACCCAGAACTTCATTCTAGACTTTACAGCTTTCCAACAAGACCAAGATCACTCGGTCGAATCAGGATGAGGAGATGCAGCACTCGGGAAGTCAGACCTTAAAACAAGGCTTGAAACTGCAGAACCACGGCCCAATAACCAGGTTCTATTCTAGTGCCATTTTAAATTTATAAAATGACATCTGATGGAGCTGTTCTTGGTATGTATGGACCTGACTTTAAGATCTTTAAAGTAGAGTCTAAGAACGTGCAATTCGGAGTTCAAGATGAGAGAGTTATGGCCATTCAAAGACAAGAAGTGATAAGCAACCTGAGTCTGCCACATTTTGATGGATCCTACGCCCTAGCATTTGAAAGTGATTTATGGTGCTTTATGCACCAGCGTGGGATTTCCACTCACCAGCGTGGGCGACGAATATGAGCCCTATTTTTGTTTGTTCAGAAGGCCGTAGAGTTGAGTTGGGGGCTATAAATAGGACCTCGTGAGACATAATGAAGGGACTTTTGGAAGAGAAGGAGAAGAAGAGCGATTGGAGTGCAAGGCCGAGAAGATTGGATTCCGACATCTCATCGTTTTCTTCTACGACTTTTGAATTCTAAATCACATATTTTCTTCATCTCACTTAATGTTCTAAACACTAAGCTAGAGGCATCATGGATGAACTTTAATCTTTCAATTAATAAGCGTAATTCTTGCAATTGTTGGATTACCTTATTTCTAATTTGATTACATGTGATGTTGGCCATTATTTTATGTATTAGACTAGGAGCTTTGAGGTTGAAAGGCGAAACTCTAGAGGCAGATAAGGTATCATACAATCAATATAGGATAAGAATATAGCCAGTTTTTGTATGTAGTAAATAAGGGTTGTAGGTTAGATCATCTCGAGTTCTGGGATTGAAGCGAGTGCAGCCAAACCAGCTCTTGTGATAGGTGCTCAACACTCGAGAGAGGTTGATGCATAGAAAGATAACCTTACCATCAACATTGCATAAGTATGAAACGATATCCCATATTAGTTCATGAATGTATTCGGTAAAAATCATAAACCTAGTGCCTTACTAAGAGAGAAAGCGATCGTTAGTCAATTCCTTATTCGATTCTTAGTTTGATTTAAAGTAGTGACACGTACAACCATAGCCTAGATAACATTAGGGTAACTAAGTCGGTATTTGGCATCAAACTCCTTGTGGGATGACCTTGACTCACCCACATACTACCATTCCACAGCCGCGTACACTTGCTTGTGACGGGATTAATTCTAGTTTAACCTTACGAGGCGGTTTAGCGCGTCGAGTTTTGGCGCCGTTCTTGATGAATTTTGAAAGCAGTGTCAATATTTACAATGGTTGCTTAAATATTACTTTAGGCAATTTTACTTTTATTTATTTATTTATTTTTATTGTTATTTAGTTATATTGTTAATACATTTTATTTAGAAACAATTCTATTGGTGGATTGTAGTGTTTCATGGAGTTTAGGTCACTTGTATCGCGTAGGCAAGGCGGAGAATTGGTGACCTTTGACTCGGAAATCGAGCAGACAATCCCAGCAGTTACGTAAGAAAGAAGATTGTTAGCTACGCATAGCGCTACCTGCGAATATGGCCGAATCTACGGCGCCAATCCGAATTTAAGGGAGAGAATGGCGCCGGTGGAAATCGAAACAATATCGCCCGTCGATGATGGATCCCGACGATGACCTTGATATGCTATTGGAGGAATTTGCATTACCACCTACAGTCATACAGGTCGTGATACATAGAACCCCGATTCAAGCGAATAATTTTGAATTGAAGGCGCTGACACTACAAGCTACTCCAAGGTATTCAGTTTCACGGGTTACAGTGAAGATCCCAACACTCACTTGACAAGCTTCTTAGAAGTATGCGACAACGTGAAATATAATGGGGTAACAGAAGAGGCCATACGACTTAGACTATTTCCGTTATCCTTGGCTTGTGAGCTAGCGATGGCTAACTTCGAACCACCGGAAACTCCATCATAAGTTGGGCGGTTGGTCCAAAGTTTTTGACAAATGTTGCCCCCACCTTTAAGGCTAGCATGAAATGAGAATGAATCAAACGGCTTTGCCCCGAAAGGATGGTAAGCTTAGCGAAGCGGTGGGACGGATACAAGGAATTCTTTGAGAAGTGTCCCATCATGGGTTGACGGTGGATGCGGATCTACAATTTTATCTTGGCCTAAATGCCTATACAAAGCCCGAGATGATTGATACCTCGAGTGAGGTATTTTCTTGAAGGGCGAAACTATGAGCTTTCGACTTGTTGGATGGGATAGCGAAGCGAACGAGTTCTCAATGGTGGTAGAAGAATGGTAGGAAGCGGAAACAATGGAGTAAATCTTTTGATGTGTTTTCTAATTTACTTGGCACAGGTTTAGTTGCTCATAAGCGATTCTGAGTCAGCCAAGCCTCAGCCCATGCCATCCAGACTAGTTCAGTGCTATGTGAAATTTGCAATGGATCGCACCAGACAATGGAATGCCAGTCAGGAAAAATGACATTGGAACAAGCCCGATTATATAGCTAAAATTTACAATCAGCGTGGAATCCATATGTAGGCAACAATTTTGAGAATTCGAGGGATGGAGAAATAATCGAGAACTTTCCTTGGAAGAATACTCAAAACTTCGGGCAGCAATGCAAGCATAGTCGGCTAAAAGAAGAAGGTAGACCTAGAGGAAGCCTTAGCTCATATGTGAGTGACGTCTCATACGCTCATGGATGAGATGAAGGCGATTTCCAAAACCAAGCTCGTGTTTGCCAAAGCGATCAACGATTACGAGTCGAGGCCCATTTCGAAGCCTGAAGTCAGATGGGACGGATGGCCACAATGTTATCTTGAAAGACCTCAAGGTTCATTACCAAGCATGGTAAATCCCGGGGAGAGAGGAACTGCTCAAGGCAATTACTACGAGAAGTGGAAGGGAAGTAAGCGCACCGGGACCCCACCGGTGATAGTAGCGGAGCTAAGCGGTCGGACGGGGATGGAAGAAAAGGTGTCTGAGAGCGAGAAAGATGGGGGTTGTCCCAGCCAAGCGATTCGGTAGGAAGCTTGATCGAGAGGTAGAAGTGGATAAACCTGACCTCACAAGATCAGAACTCCATTCATCCCGTACCGACGAGATTGAGGAAGAGTAAACGTGACGATTCCACAAAATTTATGGAGTGTTTAAGCTGCTGAGATCAACATCCCCTTGCAGTCTTATTAGGCAATGCCAACCTATATTGGTTATGAAGGACATTTTATCGAAGAAAAGAAGGTTGGAGGAATATGAGACTATTGCTTACTGACAGAGGAATGCGGTCTTGTAATACGGAAAGTTGCCTCGAAATTAAAAGGATCCGGGAGCTTCACCATTCAATGCACAAAGTATCCCGAGTTTTCGAAAGCATTATGTGATCTTGGAGCTAGCATTAACAATGCCTCTTTCCATATTCGAAGATTAGGGCTCGGGAAGCTAAACTGACCAACCAGTCACCCTTCAATAACGGTCGATCATTGAAGCATCCGAGAGGAATTATTGAAGATGTACTAGTGAAGGTTGACAAGTTCATCTTCCCTGCAGACTTCATTGTCTTGGACATGGAGGAAGATAAGGAGATACCTATCATCCTGGGTAAGCCATGTTTAGCCATTGGAAGAGCTTTAATTGACGTGTAGAAAGGTGAGATAAGGTTGAGAGTACAGGATGAGGAAGTGGTCGGTGTGTTCGACGATAAGACACCAGTAGTGACTCTTGCTACCGTATTATTGAGAACATTGAGGCTATAAGTGTCTAACCATGGATACCAATGATCCTTGGAGACTAGCCTCCTACGAGTTGATCCTTTAGGGCAAACTGATGAAGCAAGCGTATATTCAATGGATGAATTCCTTTGAAGAGAACGTAGGAAATATTATGAGCCTCTGGAGAAAGTATGAATCAAAGTCAGTACACCATCTATTGAGAAGGCACCACGGCAGACAGAAGCATTCTGGCATTTGCGGTATGCCTATTTGGGGAACTCTTCTACATTACCAGTCATTATCTCAGCATCACTAAATGAAGCCCAAGAGGAAAAGTTGTTGAGGGTATTAAGGGATCATAAAGCTGCGATTGGATGGTCACTAGCCGATTTGAAAGGAATTAGACCTGCTATGTGCATGCACCGTATCTTGTTAGAAAACTGATTCTCAGCCGTCGATGGAAGCTCTGGCCGAATCCCACAATGAAAGAAGTCGTGAGAAAAGAAGTTCCGAAATGGTTAGATCTTGAGGGTAATCTACCACATATTCAAACTGACCCATGGGTAAGCTTAGAGTGCAAGTAGTTCCAAAGAATTGGTATGGTATTATAAGAGCGAAAATGATGTTTTGCTTCCTTCAGAGCGTGTTGGATGGAGGATGCGCATTGACTCTGAGAAGGCTAAATAAGGCCAAGTACGTGGGACCATTTCCTCTTCCCTTCTTGGACCAGATGCTGGATAGATTAGCTGGACATGATTATTATTGTTTCCTAGATGGATACTCAGGCTACAATCAGATAGCTATCGCACCCGAGGATCAAGATAAGACAACCTTCACTTGTCCCTATGGGACATTTGCATTTCGCAGGATGCCTTTCGGGCTATGTAATACCCTGGAAATTTTTACTTTTTCAATGATTATTATGATGGCAATATTCTCGAGATATGAATTGGAGAGGACAATTGAGGTATTCATGGATGATTTTTACATTTGTGGGATTATCATTTTGATGATTGCCTTGAAAACTTGAGAGGCATGCTAAGGAGATGTGAAGGAAACCAGCCTGTCTAGTGCTCCATGTTGGGATGCCTATGAATGCGAGAAGATTCTCGTTCTCGGTCACAAGATTTCAGCAAGGGGTATTGAAGTGGATATAGCGAAGGTAGAGGTGATTGAGAGGTTGCCACCACCTACTTTTGTGAAGGGAAGTCGGAGTTTTCTAGGACATGCGGGATTCTATAGGAGGTTCATAAAGACTTCTCGTAGCTAAGCCACTATCTAACCTTCTTATGCGGGGAAGTAGTGCGCTTTTGATGGCGGTCTGAGTAAACCTTTATGATACGAAAGGAAATTGATTCGGCCACGAATAGTAGTCACACAGTTGGGCATCGCCCTTTGAGCGATATTATTGATGCAGTGACCCGCGAGTGGGATGTATTGAATCGAGAGAAAGACAAAGTCTTCCAGAGCCATCTATTAATACTAGTAGGACCTTAAATGAGAGCAGTTAAACTATACCTAGCCAGAGAAGAACTCTTAGCTGTGTCTTTGCATTCGACAAATTTAGACCATGTAATAAGCAACAAAGTATTATGCATAAATCTTTCTGACCATCAAATATCTCGGATAAGAAAGAGCCTTAAAGCGAGAGGCTAATCGGATGGAACTGTCTGCTCGAGTTTGACCTGATTAGAAACCGAGGGAACATAGAATCTAGTTGCGGATCATCTATCAGGACTTGAAGGCTATTAATGGAAATCTGATTAATGACAACTTCCTAGATGAGCAAGCGTGTTTATTAATTAAGTCACATTGCCTTGGTTTCTGACTATGTGTATTTGATGTTAAGATGATTCCCCTAGAATTTACATATCAACGGAGAAGAGATTCTTCTACGAGTTGAAACATTATTATTGGGAAGAACCAATCCTCACATAGACAGCATGCGAGACCAATTGTTAATGAAGATGTATTGCCGAGGAAAAGAGATGGGTAGCATCTTAGCTCATTGTCGTCTGCGGAGTGTGGAGGACACTTTGGAAATAGGACAGCCGCAAGGTTCTCAATCGGGCTTTTATTGGCTTGACCACATTTAGAGATGCCCATTCTTACGTATCATCTGTGATGGAATTGTCGACAGATAGGTGAGTATATATAGGAAGATGAAGCACCATGAAGGTATTCTTGAAGTTGAATTGTTTGATGTATGGGGGATTGGTTCAACTGGGCCCATTCCATCTTCCTACAACAACAAGTACATTTTACTAACGTTGGATTATGTATCGAGTGGGTGGAAGCAATTGCTACTCAAACAAATGATGTGGGTGGTGCTTAAGTTCCTCAAAGAATATCTTCACAGTTAAGATACCTGAGCCTTAATAAGTGATGAGGTAGCCCTTTGTAATAAGTGGGTTGAAAAACATTGTTGAAGTATGGCGTCGGCACGGTGCCTAGCCTATCATCCCAAATAGTGGATGCGAGAGGTATCAATAGAGAGATAAAGAGCGATCATCGAGAGACGATGGAATTCTTCTCGAAAAGATTGGGCAAATAAAATCGATAATGCTTTTATGGGCATGCAGAAGCGGCTTTAAGACCCCAATAGGCATATCCTATAGGCTAGTTTTGGCAAAGCTTTTACCTTCGGTCAAACTTGAGCATAAGGCTTATTAGGCGACTCGGCAGGTTAGATATGGAAATGAAAGCGGCTGGAGAAAGAGGTTACTTGATTAAGTGAACTAGATGAATTCAATGAAGCTTATGAATGAGGATTTATAAGGCCAAAAATAAGAACAGTAGCATGATAAGCACATGGTAGGAAGCACTTTACACGGCTAACGGGGTTTTGTTGTTTAATTCAAGGCTTAAGCTATTCGGAAAGCTAAAGTCACGATGGTCAAGCCCGTTCATTTGCCTTTCGAGTGTTCCCATGTGGTACCATTGAAATACACACGGGACAGAGGCATTTAAAATTAAGCGGACAAGGGTGAAACCATGCTAGTGGGAATTCAAAATTGAAGCGATCTCTGTCATATTCGATGGAAACAAACATAAAGGAAGGTCGACCTTGTGGCGAGGTGTAGAGCTCATGGAGATGCGGGAAAATTAATTTGACGGCGTTCAAGTAGCTAGCAGGGAGCAACCCAAGCATAGGGAGTTTTTCTTTTATTATTTTATTTATTTCTTTTTATTATTAGTTTTATTATTATTATTATTTATTTATTTATTCCTATTATTTTCTTATTTTCTTGTTAACTTCATTTTCATTGTTGTGTCTATGTTAGGATTGAGTTTTGGTTTTGCTTTATTTTTTAAGTCATATTGATGAAGACTTGATAATAATTCATCTCATATGTTTGTAGGAAATTCAGTTCTTGAGCTTTAAACCGAGAAACCCTGTGATAACATACAAATTTATGCAACTGTGTGATATAACAAAACCAAGAACCAGATTTTGAAGCCTGGGCGCTCTGCGTGAATCACCTTGCTGTATCATCTGCCTTGACGTAAAACACCAGCAATATCGTGCAATTGAAAGAACCACCCTCGAACACTTAGGCGGCATCCGTGATCTATCTTTGGCGTGGGCTTTCCTCATTGCAGTTTATGCTTCAATTTATTGGACTTTCGACATGATCCAGCTATCATCACGCCCGCAATCCAGCATCACCCTGCGTAGCGAGCAAAAAGAGCGCGCAGCGTGCCCTACGATTGAAGCGACACAAAGTACGCAGCGGCGGCATGCGTGCTCCACGCCTGGCGGTGGGGATCCAGCATCTTTCTTTGTATAAATCAGAGCAATACATTTTTTTTTGTCTCTCACATTCAGTTTCTCATCCGGATGCAGTAGCTATCCCCTCCTCACAAACCCACCAAAAACTTATTTGTACCAAAAAAATTCTGCACACTCATCTTCCAAATATACATGCTTTTCTCACCACAGCTACCCCTTTCTTTGTCATTTTCCTCTTAACATTACCCCGAATACCAAACTCACCATTCTATTATACCCTTACCAGCTTGAAGGGCCTCCATCAACCATTGTTTCCAAACTTCCATGGAAGAAAAGGAGGACAAAATTTGCAAGTCATTTGGTGAAACTCCAGTTATCAGTATTGAAGTTGATTAGAGACATTGGAGAATTGATTGGTTGTATTTTGGGCAAACATATCAACTTAGTGATGTATTTTAACAAGCTCGACACAGTGACCACGAGTGTTTGATGAAATGCATCCAATGAGTTGGGAAGCTCATTTAGAAAGCTTGTTTGTTTGGGGGATGAAATACTCAACTTGAAGGCTTAATTGAGAAGTGATCTTGCATCAGATTGGCACCAAAAGAAAAGCAAAGTCCTCTAGTATTCGTGGTCATTCTACATCGTCTCCACGAAAGAAATTGAGAACAAGTTTGTCACATGTGTCTGCAATTTTCATCTTGCCATGAGCGAACAACTTTCATCTTGGAAAGAGGATTCCAAAGACCTCCTTCAGAATTCGCACAAGTAATTCAAAGTAGAGGGTGGGACACCTTTGTTAAGCCACCCCAACCAGCCATGGCCACAATAGTGAGAGAATTCTACGCGAACCTTCCCGAGCATAGGGATAGAAGTGTTTTGTAAAGAGTAAATGGGTCGTTTGAAGAGAGCGCCATTAACACTTTCTATGGACTACAAGATGTGGATAACTCAGCCTTCAATGTTCTCCGAGAAGTCGGATTATGATTCTATTATATCCTTCCTCAGATGGTAAGGGGACTTGGAAGATCGATACATAAATCAAGTAGTAAAGTTCCCTAATTCTATGTTGACATGGATGGCAAAACTATGGCATATTTTTATAGCACATAACCTCCATTCCTCTCGTAATATTTCTGAGGTAACAAAAGCTAAAGCTATTTGCTTATACGCCATAGTAAAGAACATTCACTTTGATGTTGGAAAATATTGAAGAACATTTTTGAGTAATATCCCGGTGCACGATGCACCGCGAAAACGCTGGGCACCAGGCGTTGATTCTTTGCCTTTGTGTCTGCAACTTCAAAGGTAATGGGATCAATGAAGAGAGAGGATACAACCCATGCTCCCATTGAGTGAGACGACATTGAGGGGAAAAAGACATCCAACAACTCTAGAAGGTGCTTATGACTCGGGACGTGCAGAGAGTTCCGATGAGGAGACGCCAGCTGAACCTTCATTCCCAAGAATATGTGATATAGGGGGCCCTTCTAGTGCACCTACTAGTGATGTGCATGAACAACTCCACAGCATTCTCCAGGAGCAACGCAAACAGGCTGAAATTCTTGATCGCATTTTAGTTGCGATGCGATACATTTGTGGGCCAAGCATTACTCGGCCATGGCCGAGTGTCATTTATTCGGAACATAGAGGAGCCTCAGCGCCTCTATCATTTCTTTATCTGCAGGTCAGGTCGCCACCGGATGTTTCTCTGAGGGTGCCCCATTCGGAAGTCTCCCAGTAGCGGGATCCCTCGTCCCTCGCCGCCTGATTACGGGAGTTTCCATACCACATGCTTTAACTTTTATATTTTTCCACACGTCATTGCGGGACGATGTCTAAGTTTACAGGTATGGATGTTATCCTAGTTGGTCTTAATTGTTTGTTTATCATGCATGTTACTTAGTTAGTCGTGCTAGTTGCTGGGTTGTTGTTTCATGTGATTTTCTTTCTTTCTTTTATTTGTTTTGTGCTTCATATGAGTGAGTTTGATGCTTTGCTGGCTAGTTGAAGGTCATTTTGAACACAAACAATTTTTTTTTTTTAAAAAAAAGGGCAATAGAAAGTGGATGGGACCCTTATTTTTTTTAATGATTTAGAATTGTGAGCTTACTTAGTATGGGTGACTTAGCATAGTCACCTCCCTTGTGCTTCAAGAAACTATTTCTCAAGTAATCTATCACACACACACACACTATTGGTCTCCTTTGTATACCTTGGCTCAAAACCCTTTTGTCTTTAATTCAACTAGCCTTGGAAGATTCTAACCACCTAGGTGATGGGACACCTTTGCAAAAGAGGATTGCCATTGAGCCCCAAATCACTTTCAATTATAAAAATAAAAAAAAAATAAAAAAAAAAAGAAAGAGAGAAAAAAAAACAAAAGAAAGAAAAATAGACAAGTTGCTTTGTGAATAGAATAAATTGGGATCATTCAATGGAATCCCGGGCAAAGTCCGGGGCCTTTCTAAAGCACAATGCCCTGACCCAGTGGCCGGGGTCATTGACTTCCTTTGCTTTCGCTACATAGAAGACGAAGATGGATCATTCCTGACCTAGGGCTGTGGTTTGGTTGAGTGTTTGGGGTGAAGTTTGAAGGGAATTGAATGCCCGGTGCCCTTAACCAACTGGTGGGGAGTCACCAATGGATCCCCGCTAGAGGAACACTCATCTAAAACTTTTGGCACTGCTTTTCTTTCATTTTTAGGTACTTAAGTAATCTTTAGATGCTTTAGGTCTATATAATAAGGGTGCGTTCCTATCCTTTCTTTAGCTTTTTCCAAACGGTGAGTTGAGCTTAGTTTGGGGGTGCTATGACCTTGCTATACACTCTCGAGATTACGATGTCACTTGCTTAGACTCCTTGGGAAGGTCATTGGGAGCTTTGGGGTTGGCTTTCTTTGTTCACCATACTTTGTTTGGTCATGTTCTCTAGAAAATTTAAAAATTTAAGGATCCCTAAATTTTGGTTGAAAGGTATCATATTGATAAATTGTGTTCATAAGCGAATCTTCCATTTTAGCATCTTGCTATCACACTTATCTCATTGTTAGTTAGTTCATGTTATTTTCAATTTTTTTTTTTGTTTAGTCGGTCTCTTGGCAGGGACAACGAGAATTTAAGTTGGGGTGTGATGAGTATGTAAATACTCACCTTACAAACCTAATCACTACCGTTTTAATGTGTTTTTATGTCCAAATAAGTACCTAATGCTCTAAATGTTCACATTTATGATTAGGTGATCCATTTATTGAGGCGGTCAAAATTTGGAGCGGAGGACACAGAAGAATTGGAGAAAATCAGCAAATGAACCTGACAGATTTTACCTTTCAGTTTTCTGTATTAATGGGGAAGTCAAACTATTCCCATTTTAGAACTATTCTAAGACTTTACGGCTTTCCAACAAGACAATATCACTCAATTCCGGAATCCGGGATGGGGAGATCTCTGCACTTTCAGGAGTCGGAGCAAAACAAAAGCGACACGAGGGCACGGCTTAACCAACCAGTTCTATTCTAGTGCATTTTAAATTTATAAAATGACATCTGATGGAGTTGTTCTTGGTATGTATGGATTCCTGACTTCAAGATCTTTCCGTAGAGTCTAAGAACGTGCAATTCGGAGTTTGGATGAGAGAGTTATGGCCATTCAAAGACAAGAAGTGATAAAGCAACACAGTCTGCCACGCCGCTGCGTGGATCCTACGCCCTAGCGTGCGGGGTGATTTTTGGTGCTTCCTTGCGCTCAGCGTGGGATTTCACGCACCAGCGTGAGGCGTGAATATGAGTCCTATTTTTTATTTCCGGGAAGGCCCATCCAAGGGATTTGGAGACAGGGCTATAATGGGACCTCATTGAGACATAATGAGAGGGACTTTTTGGAGAAAGAAGAGAAGAGGAAGAAGAGGCAATTGGAGTGCAAGGCTTGAGAAGATTGGATTCACGACATCTCATCCCGTTTTTCTTACTCTGACTTTGAATTCTAATCTCATTTTCTTCATCTCATAATAGTTCTAAGCCTAGCTAGGGTTTTATGATGTAACTGACTACACATCATGGATGAACTTTAATCTCAATTATATAGTGATTAACGTTGTTGGTTCCTTATTTCTAATTTGATTATGTTTGATCTTGACCATTATTTACATGTATTAGGCTAGAACTTTGAGGTTGAAAGGCGAGAAACTCTAGGGAATGAATAAGGTATCATCTGATCAACCATAGAGACCAGATATCATAGTTTTGTATGTGGTAAATGGGATGTAGGTTAGATCATCTCGGAGTTGGGATTAAATGAATCTGTCAGAACCCTTTCTTGATGATTGCTCAACGCTAAGAGGTTGATGCATAGAAAAGACAGCCTTACCATCGACATTCCACGTAAATTATAGTGATATCCCTTGTGGTTCATCATGGAATGTAGTCGGGTAAAATCATAAACCACAGTGCTTCACCTAGAGAAAGCGAGTGATTGATCAATTCCACTTAATTCGATTCTTAGTTTGATTTAGAGTAGTGACACATTAACCATAGCCTCGATATTAGGGTAACCTAAGTCGATTATTTAGCATCGAACTCCTTGTGGGACGACCCCTTGGCTCACCCCTATACTACCATTCCGCGGTAGCGTACTTTAGCGAGCGGGATAATTCTAGTTTAACATACAGTAGGTTTAGCGCCAGTCAGAGTTTTGCATACTCTCCCAATGTGTATTTGGCAAGCTTTTGGGTTCGTGGATGCTTTATTTGGATCACTTTGAGGCCCGGATTAGTTGTCTCCTATTAGTTATCGTAGGGTGAGTGTTTTTTGGGCAGTGTTTTCCTCTTGGGGACATTTATGTTTAATCAAATGCCATATTTCAAGGAAAACTCTTAGAGATTACAGGTTTAAAGTTAAATAAAGTCCAGGGTCGGGGAAATGACTATATGTCCATGCTCCCAATGCGATGATAAAGACAGTACATGTTGGTTAACACAGAACCATGGCCCGATGGCGAGACGAGGAGTTTTCTCTTAACTTTTTACATCGGTTATTTTAGGTTTCAACCATTCACACCTTTGTTTCCCACCCCATCGTCAACGAGAAGAAGCACCATTTCAGTACCTTGTAACTCTTCTCTCTGAAAGCCCATCCACAATGTTCGACCACAGAGCCCACTATCTTGTAGTAGCTTTGCTCGTGGAGTGAAGTAGGAATCTAGGTTATAAAATTTGTTGATTCGAACACTGCTTGGCAGAGCAGAATCACACGATGAGCAACTTTTGCTCTTGTCCTTATATAGTATGCGAGACATAGTAAACTATTTAGTGACATGACAAATTCCATCCCCATTGCCCTCTTAGCAGAAGAGGAAATTTTTGGACATTAAAAAATACTACTTTGATGATCCTACTTGTTTAATCACATCCTAATCAATTCTTTTGAGAAAGTGTGTATCCAATGATGATCAAATTAAGCCTCACCTTCTACCACTAAAAGCTTATGGAGGGCATTTCTCCCAAAAAAAAAATAATTGAGCCAATCTCTAATGGGTTTTATTGGCCCACTCTTTTTAAAGACTGTTTTGATTTTTGCAAAACTTGTGCTCGGTGCCAACAATTAGGAGGGGTCACAAAACCGAACATGATGCCTCTTACTTCTATTTTAATTATTGAGATCTTCGATTGCTGGGGTTTATACTTCATGGGGCCTTTTCCCCTTTCATGTGGGTACCTGTACATTTTATTGGCAGTTAATTATGTTTCTAAGTGGGTGGAAGTCATTCAACGAGAACTAATGATATAAGGTTGTTTGAAATTTTGAAAGAACATATTTTTTTCTGTTGGAATACTCGTCTGATCATTAGTGATGGTGGGCTCCATTTTTGTAATCAAGCCTTTGAAATTTTGTTAAAAAAGTGTGGAGTCACTCACAAAGTTTCCATGGCTTACCACCCACAAACCAATGGTCAAGCTGAATTAGCCAATAGGGATATTAAACACATTTTGGAAAACGGTTGCCGGATATCAAGTTGGTCAGCCGATATGCATAGCTCTTTAGGGCCTGGTACTGAATTTGGAACTATTGCTTGGTATGTCTCTCTATAGGCTAGTCTATGGCAAGGCATGTCATACTCCAGGTAGAAATGGAGCCTGAGCATATTGGGGTGGCTTAAAACTCTTAATTTTGATTTGGCTAAGGTAGGTAGCAAGTGCTGCGAGATGAGCGAGATTTGATGAATTGAGGCGTGAGTCGTATGAGAGCTCATGACTCTACAAAGAGGCTGAAGCTATTCCGCAACAAGAACATTTATAAGGAAGACCTTGACTCTCCACCAAAGAATGCTTCTTTGTGCAGCTCAGCTTACACATCTTTTCCAAGTAAAACTACAGTGATGGAATTTGAATCTTTCATGGAATTAAGGTAGTTCACCCGGATAGCCTGATAGAGATTGAGAATCAGAGAATGGAAAATCTTTAAAGTCAATGGTCAGTGCTTAAATCCATTTTTGGAGAACTTCGACTACTAGGAGAGTAGTGAGGAACTGGTAGATCCGCTCTACCGGGATGTTCCTTCAGCGTAATCTTTGTCCTACCCTTTTGTATATAGTTTTTCTTTTCCTTTTCTTGCATTTCTGTCCACTTTATTCATTTAGTCATTTTTGTTTTTAATAAAGGAGAGTCAACCCTTATGTAACCCATATTTTTGGCCCTCTCTTGTAGTTTATTGGAGTGTATTAGCCAGTGCATTGGCGAGTACCTGTTAAAGTGGTGGGGGTGGGCATACACTAGTTTGAGCCATTTAAGTGCATGCTATTGGGTTTAATTTAATGTTCTTAGGGGGTTAAGTGCATGCATTTTTTTTTATCTTCGGCTCTTTTGAGTATGGTACTTGACTTGTGATGTATGCAGCTTCATGACCTTATGTATGCACTCCATATAATTTCACTGCACTTACACAATAATAGGCACGCACAAAACTTTTTTTTCATATTTGGGACCATATTGACCCAAATTCTTTTCTATTCTCTAAAGTCAATCTTGACTGGTATCACTCTCATTCATAAACTACACAAGTCATTGATTTCCTGCTCTAAGCTCATTTTTGCTTGCTATTGCTTTAACTTGTGCATTGTTTTAGCATTCCTTGTCCACTACATGCATCTTATTCTTTGAGGAACATCCATACGTAGTTGAAAGATGATTTTAGGCCATAATACCTCTTTTAACTACAAATCATGCAGTCAACCCCTTTTCACCTTTGTCCAGCGAGTCAAATCCAGGTCGACCCGTTTAGCGAATCAAGACGAAGTCAGGGCGCGATATATCATACTATATATTGGGACTCTCATTGACCTGTTCTTTCTGGTACGTACTTGTACTGTGGGTATCACAAACAATTTTGTAATAACAAAAAAATCATTTTACATATACAAAAGAAGCTACCGAGATGGTGTCCGTCAAAATCTATCTGCATATCTGAGTCCATTTTACTTATACATGTACAATTTCTATTACAAAACATCGGAGATTGCGGAAGTAGTCTTGGTGAGCTTTTTATCTGCAAAATGGCGATCTTCTGCGTGTGAGATGTAGGTCGCCTGGCGCTCCTCTTGGTCACCTCTGCGGATTGAGCAAATCTTGAACTGCAGCAACGGGTGGGAACGTAAGCGTGGACCAATGCTGATGGTGACCGTCCGCGACTTATACATATGCATTTCCCTTATAACTATACATATTCATATAACTTTGATTACCATCGTCTTTCATTACTTGTGCATGTCGACCTTTCAGTTACGTACTATGCTTTTTAGCATATCTTTTTATCATACTTTTACGTATTCGTTTCTATCTTTGCGTATTACTGTCGTATCATGTGTTGTCTTCGCTTGTCATTTGTCTTTTAATTGTTATTTTAGTTTTCAAGTTACATATCATGTCTACAGTGCATGTGCTTTTTTAAATGCTACCGGTTCGCTGACTTATTGCGTTAAATGTCTTGTATTACGTATATCATTTGCTTATCACATTGCCTATATTGTGTCTCCTTATGTAGTGGCTGCAGCGTCTTTATCTTATTAAATTCTTGCATATTGTTTGTCATTATGCGTTAAATTTAAGTATACTGTTTTTCATGTTATCTTTCATTCTTTATTTTCATACTTAAACCTTTCCCTTTATGAGTGGCGGGCGTGCGTAAACTCATAATCAAGTGTTCTGCTCCCCAACATTGGCGCTCATGAAGCCGAAGAATTTTGTATTCTTCTTAAGCACTCTTATAAAATTTTCTTTTAAACTTATGATTTTTATAAAAAAATTTATTGGCATGCATTTGCGTATAGGGCGATAATAAAATCCTGTATCTGTCCAGATTTGTATATCAAAATATATGCTTAAGTATCTAAGCAGCATTCTCACAAAACTACTGCAATAAATAATATGTTAAATTTATCACGTATTAAGTATTTTCTTACTTAATAATGCTATATGGCCTTGTCTGTCTCCGAATAGCTTACTATTATCTTCAGATCTTGCGTCACCTTATGCACGCGGAAAATAGTTTTAAAATGGAAAATAATAAATTCATGAGCTGGAGTGAGTGTATGCTTTTATAAAACGTTTTTGCTTTTGGAAGCTTGTCCTGAAAATGTAAAACTACTCTTTTCTGATTATTTTAATAGCACTCTGCTTTTCAAGTTTCTAAAACTTTTAACAACTTTTAACTAACTTTTGTACTTGCTAACTTGCAAGTTTAAACCTTTCTTCAACTAACAACTTAACTAACAAAGAACATAAAACTCTATTGTTTCAACTGCTTGAAGTTTATAAAAACCTCAATTTCTTTAATTTCTTTCTTTCTCTTTGTTTGAAAAGTTTATTGCATTTTCCCATGGCAGCACCTACTTTAGAGTTTACCAGTTTTTAAGTAAAAGCGGGACTGCAGAGGCTGGCCGCGTTCTTTGAAAAATAAACGGGGCGCAGAACAGCCGTTTCTTTAAAAGCTACTCGGAAGCTTGGGCGGCCCAGGGAGCCGATGGTTGATTTTGAAACTGTATATTGTACTCCTCAAAACATCAATGGCTGGAGGCTGTTTTCTTCTTATGCTGATGAACCACGGGCTTCGGGCGGCAGTGAAGATTGGCATGTCGCGTGGCATTTAGATGAATATGGTGGAATTGTTTGGTGTAATGTAAAATTTAGTTCGATTTCATAACCTTATATCTCGCATGTCTTGCTGATCTCTATTTCGTCATGATGTGTCATAGTTTCTTGAAATGAGGTAAGCTAAAATGTGTGACAGGATCACCTTGGCCCGTGAATCTTGCTCTGGAATCTCCTCGACCAGTTTTCTTGCTTGGCGGGAAGGCTATTTCACCAAAGCATTCTTTCTTCAACTACTGCTATTTGAAATGGTTTCTAGTTTATGGCTCCATTTGACAACTGTAGAAAGGAAATGGTTTTAATTATTGGCAGTTTAACTATGGCGAAGATGGTTCTGATTTAAAAGCAGATTTCTTTACCCCAAAATGGTTTCTTAAGCCAGTTCTAGCAGCCTGGCGAAAATGGTTTTAATTATTGATTTCTTCTTGCCTTCTTGAAAGATGGTTTGAAGGCTGAAAGCGGCGGAAATCTTGAGTCTGAAAGCAGGTTTATAAATAATAATATCATCATTCCAGTATTATTTGGAAAATGAGTTTAAACATTCGCTCTTTCTTTGTAGCTTAGTGTGATTTAGTGACTTTTCAGCCTTCTTTCCTTTCTGCTTCGATGTATTAGATGTGTCGTCGTGCTGTAAAAATGATTTGAACTGGTCTTCTGATTAAAATTTTAGTATGTGGAAATTTTTGATAATTCAGGCGTATGGGTAGTTACAGGCCCAAAGGAGCTTTCAGTATAGTGCAAAAAAGCAATGAAAACATTTCCCGAAAGTGCATTAGGCCTTGTCACGAATAAAATCGCGAGGAATTTTAATACAGCTATCAAACAGTCGAAATTCATTTAGGACATTAGAAAATAATTAAAATTCATAAATTCGCAAAAGCTCAATTAAAATTTTGGTAAATTATGGCACTTTAGATAATCAAGTCGTTATATAGTCTTTGGCTCGAAAATAACAGTAGGAGAATTATACTCTTGGGTTAATGGCAAGATTTTGGTGTCAGCGTCATTTCTCTTACATGATAGAGTAAGCTTTATATATCTTCCAGTCAGAAAAGCTGTGATGGCTAGACAGTGTAGATGGGAAAAGCTAAAAATTTGGGTTTTAATATTCTTGCAGTCGGTGAATCTCAGTGTTTTAAATCTTCGTGCTTACTCGTCGCGTAAATGACTTTTCGTATTTATCAGATGAAATCAAATGATTGAATTCAATAAATCATTTTGAAAATAAAAACTAAAAAAAATCATAAACTCTCTGCATCTCTTCACGCCTCTGCCGTCTCTGCGCCTCCTTTTGTTTGTTTATCTTTTCTTTTTTTTATCAGAGTGGTTCACGTGTGCTTTGTCGACTTGATCAGTTTCGGTAAAAACGAGTGTTTTCAATGGGTTTTTTTTGATTTTGTTATCACAATTGAATATTACTTTAAGTGTTTCTTGGTGCCCCGAGATTTTAAAAATCTTAGTTTCGGGGTTCATTTCTAAGCTGGTGCAGATTGCGTCAAAATGTTAATGTGCAGGTCATGAAACTTTCTGAGTCATTGTAAATTCATGAAGACAGACCTTGTGTGATCCTTTTAGGTAAATCAGGATGCAGGGAATTTTAGAAACTTCTTGAAAAATTAAGGCGTTTATTAATATCTTTACTATTTAAAGCTTTAATTAATTATCTTTCAAATAGGCTTTGTGAATTATAGAATTTATCTTGACGTTTAAATGTTATGTAGTCGGAAGCTTTTACGAAATTGTATTGTGTGACTGTCTGCAGTGGTTTTATTCAAACA
The DNA here is from genome assembly GCA_016808115.1 of Tetrastigma voinierianum. Lineage (NCBI taxonomy): Eukaryota > Viridiplantae > Streptophyta > Magnoliopsida > Vitales > Vitaceae > Tetrastigma > Tetrastigma voinierianum. The sequence goes on from JAEQBH010001029.1 coordinate 624,951, forward strand.
ACCCAATGATAATTTAATGCTGCTTGGTTTATTACCACAAATTAGGGTTCATAAACTTTCATTTATACTTTGATCATAAATCTTCTGATGTGACACTTAGGTGTTAGTATCTGCGCCTGAGTTCCACTTGTGTATTTTTCTGGGGGCCAGGAGCGTTCTAGAAATCCTCTCCAGCCTGGGCAGTTCATTATTCTGAAACTGAATAAGCTGGCTAAAAGAAAAGAAGGAAGGAAAATCATCATGTGGAAAGTAAGTGAGTGCGGCAGTCCCAGGCGTCCCGGCTCGAGTAGCGGCCTCCTCTCCTATAGTTACTATGGGCTTTATAATGAGTGTTTTTGTACCAGTAACATTAAATGCGATCTGATCGCAGTTTCTATTCTTAAGTCAAATTCTCCTTCCTTCTGATGGTGCTCTCTTAGTACATGTGAAGGTCAGGGATGTATTTGTAAACAATGATACATGGAATGTATCCTTGAATGTGATATTACGGGATGCTTCAAGCATGGCTATTGACTTTGCTCTGTCTCATGGATCCGATCACCTGGACTAAGGCACCTCGTTTCCCCAATCTCATACGCACTGGGTGAAATATTTAAAGACTTGGTCACCTATCTCAGTGATCCTAAACGGTTGTCTGCGTAACTTTTAAATCTATCTCTTTAGCATCTTGAGTTATCGCGACGAACTTTCCTTCTAAAGTGAAGATCTATACTAGTTCGAGACTCACCAGTCTTCTCTTGCAACCTCATCCCGGCCTGATTAGGTTCTACATTTCGCAACGTATAGTCTTATCAGATAGATGCATATCATCAAGACGATAGTGTTATTTGTAAATGAACTCAATGCTAGTGCGAAGTAAATATCTGACTTCTTTGGATTAAAGATTATGACTCTCGGCCACATCATCTATCGCGTGAATGGTCTCTTTGTTTGGCTGATCAGTGGGGATGAAATCTTGATAACTAAGAAGAGTGTGAAAGCCCGAGTATCATATTTATTTTTTAAACTGAGCCCCGAAAACACGGATGTGAACTGGGGTGCCGATCGGCCGCTATGACGGACACAGTGAAGTCTTATCTCCTTCACATCTGATTTGTAGAAACACAAGAAACCTCAACGATGGCGGTACAGAAAATGAGCCCCAGGACTCCGTCAATCGATCGACTATCACCAATATAGCATGTGTTGTCTCGGGTAGTGGAAGACTATCAAATTATGACGGTCTTTCATTTCCATCTTGGATAAAGGTAGCTATCTTCCTCGCGGCCGCTGATGTTACCTTCCACTGGCGACGAGGTTAGGCACTAGAAATGAAAGTTCGATCTCTTTCTTCATCTCATTCCGCACGGTAATGTTCTTTTAAAGTCACATACATCTGTTGCGTCTTACACGGATGCATAGCGTGGAATGAATCGTGCTTCTTAATAATGTCTCTGGGTTGGCGTACTCACGGCACACATATTCTCGGCGCTTGTATCATGATCTCTCAGTTTTGACTCTTTGCTTTCTTTCCTTTTCTATCTCTTCTTGTAATCAATATGGATCTCTTGTTGCCTATTTAAGTCAACAGAGGGTCTGGCTTTTATAGCGGTGGCTAACAAGGCTCTGAATCATGATCACCGATATCACTAATGCTCTCGGATCCTGCGAGTGGAAGATAGCTTTGATCTCATGTGGACAAAGAACTCTGTTAAGCCTACTCAGGCATCTGCTCGACATTAGCTTTCTGGATGGTGCAGTAAATGGAGTCATTAGTCCTTAATCGACTCAAGCCATCTTCTTTGTCTGGGTTTGCTCTTTTTTGGGTGAAAATATATTGAGACTTTTGTGATCCTGTAGATACAAAGGAACACCCATATAAATAATGTCTCCATATATTTTAATTTACAAACCATTCTTTGCTAGCTCTAAGTGGGTGTGTAGAAGAGATAGTCTCCTGTGCTTCTTCAATTTGTCTGAGGCATATGCAATCCTGCCCATCTAATTACTGCACAATCAAACATGACAAGGCCTTGCACAGGCGTCGCTATAAACCACTGAACCATCTCTCCCATTGGGTGGGGCTAGGCTGGGTGAAGTCAATCTACTCTTCAACTCTTGAGCTCAAACAGACATCTACCCCCGATCATATTTCACATCTTTCCTTGTCTGAAACAGTGATTGAACATATCACAGTGAACCCTCGACAAACTTCCTATGGTACCACCTTTAAACCGAGCTCGACCTCGTACATTCTTTGGTGGTTTTGAATTCGTTGCCTATTTTCAGGGATCTACACTCACCATCAGTTTGAAATCACGACCTAGAATGCCACCTTGTCGGCCATGGCGCTTGCTCGACAGCATATATGTCTTTCCTTAAGTCTGTGATACAATCCTCGGGTGTGCGAATGTTCCTGAACTCACGAATACACTGGATATCATATTAAACTATGGCGAACACATCAAAGTCGATTGGAATACGGAATTCATCAAATCCATAATTTGTTTGGGGCATTAGTCAAACCAGGTAATGCCAGCTCATAATGCAGTAGCGTGTCTGAATGGAGTCTTGGGTACATCACTCCTGGCCCTCAAGCGGTATTACAGGCCATAGTCTATCTTGGAGTATCGCCAAGAGATCCTTGGAGTTGATTAAATAACTCATCGATTCTAGAGAGTGGATCTTGATTGTAGATGGTAACTCTTTGTTGAGTGCATAAATCAATACCTGACCGCAAACTCCGTCTTTCTTACTGAGAAGAGGCTGGGAGCTCCCATGGGGATATGCTCTACTAATAAATCCCTTACTCAACAATTTAACTCCGAGTCTTAAGCACCCTCAACTCGCAGAGCCATCCTATAAGGAGGAATGGAGTCGGCCTACCCCCGAATCAAATCAATGGTGAACTCCACTCTTTCGGAGGTAAACCCGCAATATCATCCGAACATCCGGGAATTCCTAACAACCGGAATCTCATCCAATATAGTCCTCCTTCCCCGGTTCCACCACATAAGCTAGATAACCCCCATCCTTTACGCAGCATTTTCTCAGAGTTGCCATGGCGATCATACCGTAAGATAACTCTACGAATCCTCGAACTTTACTCTCCAATTTCCCCGCCTATCTGGGCCTTTACTTCCTTTATAACAATCTAACGTGGGCTCTATGGCGAGATACCAATCCATACCGAGAACCACACTGTCCTCATATCTGTTACAAGATCCGCTGGGAACTCCTGTCCCCCAATCAGAACTCTCGCCTTATCTCCGACTACTCGCTCGCGAGCAATGGATTCCACCGGGAAGGGAAACCCCATACGAATCTCTCTAATGGTCGGGTCTCATCCGAAACGATCTTAAGAATGGCTTGATGAAATGAACGCCAGCTCCCGGGTCCACTAATGTGATATACCGCTGCTCAAGGATAGAATAATAACAAAGGATCACATCCGAGCCGATTCTGATTTTGGCCAGTCACAACATATACTCGGCCCGAGGCGGCTCAGTCAGATCCCTGCACCGTCATTTCTACCACTACCACCTCTACCTCAAGGTCGCACACTTTCTCCGCCTGGAAGCCTCTCCCCGCGACTTCTTGTGCCTATCTCGCATCGTAGCTAGACCGCCACCGATGTCCCGCAGACCAATCACCGACACTCCCAATAAATGGCCTTCTGGCCACAGCGGAAACACTCCCCCAGACCGAATCTCCCGCACTCCCCATGGTGTCGCTTCGGACACATATGACAAACGCGGAGGAATAATACTGGGTGCCATCATGAACCGGGGCCTCATCGATTCCTCGACTAGAGATAGCTCCTCGACCGCACTCTCGGCCTGTAACCTCCGCCCTTGTTCCCCTTCGCTATACCGTCCCGAGCTTTGCTGGGAAGTGCCCGGTGCACCTCTACTTTACTTTCCGCCTACTCCGACACATCAGCCAGAAGGTTTGTCTTCAACTCCCCGTGAGCGGTCCCTAACCAAGTCCCCAAATCTATATTCCGAGGAACTACCGACAATTGCACTCGATCCGGGTGTTGTAGTCCCGATAAAAACCTTTACACTTTAGAACTTCATCCGCTTGAATATAGGGAAACCAATCTAACTAGTTCCGAGAAGTCCCCTTTTCAATTTTTGAATCTTATGGCTCGAGGAAAGAACATATCAAGAACTCTGTCGGAATTGGTCCCATGATATGCCATCAGATACCTCCACGGCATACCACCAATCCTTAGCCCCGTCTTCCACTCAAACTAGAAAACAAGACTCTTCAAGCCATCCGTCGTACCTCCCATAACTCCATAAACTTTGCTTTACTCGGGGTCTAAATCCACAACCAGTTACTCGATCACCACTCCGCATTACATGGCTTTTACACCCGCTTTTGTACTCTATTGACTCCCTGTGCCCTTCCAGAACTCTAGGTTGTGGTGGAGGTCACACCGCCTACTGTCGCCACTATCCCAGCAACTGCGCCACCCGCTCCTCGTCAAATAATCCCCGCATTCAGCCCTCCGCGCCTCGGGATGGTCCAAATTTCGGACCTCATTGCCGGAGGCTGATTCATAGAGGCGTAGTGGAACCAACTACTTGCCTATCTCTCACAGTACCCAGGGACGCTTCGAAAACCGCTAGAATAACTCTCCTAGGACGACCTTTACGTCCTCTTCCTGACATAGTGCAGTAATTTCCAAAAATCAACTATTTAATACTTTGAATCACTACATATGTATGTACTCTAAGTTTGAACATGCATGGTTGCCAACACTTATGCTCTGATACCACCTTGACACACCCCCACCCCCTTCCCAGCTGGCGTGGCATGCCGCCACTCCACTGCAAATCCCCACCACCAACGACTAGAACTCCTTCGTGAAGCGGCCAGATGGCTTGCTAAAACCTCTATAAAAATTTTTCTTTTCTAAACTTATGATTTTATAAAATTTCGGGGCAAAAGATAATAACCTGCATATAGACATGTCCCAAACTCGTATACATCCAATTTACACTATATTCAAAATATGGCAAACTAAAGATACCAACATTCTCACAAACTACTCTATGTACATACATGTTCCATTATACATATTCAAAGTATTTCTACTTAAGATTTTTAATAATTAAAGACTTGTACAATGTCAAAGATTAAACCCTATTATGCTCCGGGGATCTTGCGTGACCAGACTGGAAAATAGTTTTTAAAATGGAAAATAATGAGCTAAACGAGTCTGAGGTATATTTATAAAAACGCTTTAGTTTTTCCTCTGAAACATCTCAAAATGTAAACTCTCTTTTACAATTATTTTCCATGTTTTTCTTTTTGCTTTTCAAGTTTCTAAAACTTTTCTTGCTTCTGCTTGCTTTTGTACTTCTGCTTGCTTTTAAAGCTTAAAACTTTTCTTTACTTGCTTGCTTGCTTGCTTTTCTTTAAAAGCTTATAAACTCCTATTGTTTGTTTGCTTAGCTTTATAAACTTCAAATTTCTTGTCATTTTCGATTCTTTGTTTGAAAGTTTCTAAAACCTTTCACAAACCTTTACTTTAAAAGTTTCTCAAAAGCTTTTCTATAAAAACAGAGCTCGGGCCAACCGCATTCTCTTGAAAATACAACTTGCTTCCGGCCCAACTGTTGCTTTTAAAACTCTCCTAAGCTTGGGCGACCGGGAACCAATGGTTGATTTTTCTCAAACTCGTATATTATGCTCATAAAACATCAACCACCGGAGGCCTATTTTTAAGCTGCATCAGACTCCTAGTGAACACGGAAGTCTCAATGAATGCGCCTGGAAGGACCTCAGGTCCAGATCACCTTTTCCGGCAATATATGGAATCAATTCGGTCGCCATCACCATAATTTAGCTAGAGCTCATAACCTTATATACTTCAGACGTACACGCCCTTTTAAATGCATGAGATGTATGTCCCACGCTTGTCGACTGTGCAAAACTAAAATGCAGCTTATGAGGATCCTAACACTGCACGCACTAATACCCCACCTAGCTTTAATAGAACTAGGGAAGGCATTCTATTTTTCACAAACATTCTTTTGCTTGCTTGTTATTTCTGAAATGTATTACAACTGTTCATTGGTTGAGCTGTTTGAAAATGGTTTAATTTTATTCAAAACCATTTACTTGCTTGCTTGAAAGAGATGGTTTACAATGAAACCATTTACTTATTTCTTCAAAATGGTTTAACTCAAACCATTTACTTGTTTGCTTGAAAAATGGTTTAATTATTCAAAAAACCATTACTTACTTGTTTGCTTGAAAGATGGTTTGAACTTCAAAACCATGAAATACCAAAGGCAAAATGCTTTTATAATAATAATAATACACTAGTATTGGGAAAATGAGTTTAGAACACTCACCTCTTTGCTTGGGCAAATCCTGAAAGACAGCTCATAACTTTCCGCTACTTTGCTTTTGAATTCCTACACACTCGATGTATTAGATCACACACGCCAAAGACAACTACAATTTGCACACTCGTGCTACAATTAAAATTTTCGTAGTAAATATGTGGGCCCCAAAATGCCATTCACAGCATATGAAGCATTCAGACTAAAAGGACTTTCCATATAGTCTAAAAACACCCGAAAACATCTCTGGTACTCTGTCCGACTGTCTAATAAAACTGTGAAATTTTAACCAAATCGTATAAAATGGGCCCCGAATTCAATGACCGTTCCAAATAGTCCCAAAATTTCTGTAATTCATAAACTCGCCTAAAATTTTTGGGACTAAAATTTATGGCCTTAGAATATCTCCAAGTCATTATATATACTAAACTTAAATAACACAAGAGGGAATTTCCTACTCTTCAGTTTGACGAAAAGCCAAGATTTTGGTGTCCACGCCAGAGTCTCTCGAGAGTAACTACCCACCGTCCAAAAGCCGCTGCACCACCAGAATAGTGTAGATCTCGAGAAAACTAAAAATTTGGGTTTTTTTCTACATATTTAATTGAATCTCTCATGAACCCTAGCTTAGTACTCACGCCGTAGCTCCTCACAGCAGAGTAGAGCACTTTTCGTGGTTTATCCCGATGAAATCCGACTATCCGATTTAGCAAATCCGAGAAAGAATACTTGAAAATAAAAAACTAAAAAAATCATAAACTCTCAGATCTCTTCTCGCCTCTGCCGTCTCTGCGCCTCCTTTTGTTTGTTTTATCTTTTTCTTTTTTTTTTTTTTTTTTATCCAAGTGGGACCCACGTGTCCCTTTATTCCACTTCTTAGTCCGTTTCAGCCCCGAAACAAATTATTTTGTCCCGGTTTCAATTTTATTTATCCTAATTGAATATTTCAAGTATTTACATTTTTCTAATTTTCTGCAAATCCCGCTTTCGTGTGTTCACTCTAAACTCGTCTCGCCAGAAATTCAGAAAATGATCTCGAGAATCTGCTTCGAATTAAACCAAAACTTTTCTAGTCACTGGGATTCTCGCGAGACGAACTTGAACTACAAGAGTCCTTTGGGCTATCCGATCTAGAGAATTTCAAACTTCCTCAGTACCCCCGACAATTTATTAAATATCTTTATCATTAAACTTCCATTAATTATACTTTCACTCCTCCACTTTCCTTCTTACTCCGTAAATTTATCTCAAGCATTTAAATATTATTGCAAATCCAACTTTTGAAATTGTATTGTGGCCCATCTCTACTTGATTATGATTTGATATCCTTTTGCTTAATGACCATTGTACCCTGTTTAATACCACAAATTCGGTTCCATAATCTTCATTTCTACTTTAGTTCCAAAATACTACAATGTGACACTCGTGTCTGGGGATACGCCCTATCAGCTCCATGTACCGTACACCTTCGGGACCATGCTACAATACTTGTACTATTCATATAATCCATATACATTTGTACGTTTCTATTCTAAGCCCATCATATACTTTGTGCTTTTGTATACTTTCTATACTTTTTCAGGTTTATATACTTATTTTCATATCGGGTTATATTGTTCTTCTTGTTCTTGTAACTGTCTATACTTTCATCGCATAGCAAGGCTTATTTCATATCATACTCATCATATACTTTTCATATACATTTCTTATGTATATTTTTCCTTTCTTTTATATTCATGCCTCTAAATACCTTTAGAAGCGGATTTAGAAATAACCGGGTGTACCCTAAGGTACTATCACCGCACGGCATGCAAAATGATCTCGCCCATTCAGAATTAAAGGTACTATCACCGTGACGAGACAAGGATTCTCGGTCTATTATGGTGACCCTTTCGGGGCCACCGTGATCCAAACGGGATCTATGTCATCGACCTAAACGGGGCCTCGATATCTGTCTATATGCTGCTAAGAATCGTGATCTCTCTCCCTATAGGCATGCCTATCTAACCTCTACCAAGTGCTCTAAGAGACAATCGCCTTTATTACGTTTTCTCGCATATCTCATAAGTACATAAATAACTATTGTTATCACATAATTGCTTATGCAATATATACTATCATTACTTTACTCCTCAGATTCATTCTCATATCCTAGAAGCTCTCATATTACAGCTTATCATATATCCTCTATAATACATATATTCATATCTTTTCATCATTTAGTTTTGTCTATCATATATCATGAATGCATCTATGCACTCTTGTATTCATATATTCATATATATATCATTATCTATTCATATCCCTTTATAATGCTTCTATCATGATTTAGCTTACATTGTACTTTCATATTCTATCATGTATGCTTTTACTCATTCATATATTCATATATGTACCTATCATTCGTGTACTTGTACTCATTACTGTGCTTTTTCATCTTTTACTTCTCTTTATATTTTTTAGCATTTACGCATTTCTATCATTTGTTCTTAGCATGTTCTATCTATTCATTTAGGTATGTCTATCATATATTCATATCATATAATCCTATATTCATATCATATTCATGTATTCTTATTTCTCTATGAATCTACTTTACTTAGAAATTGGAATCATTCCAATCGGATCATCCAAACTAAAGTTATGGCATTTCACAAACTAGTTTGACTCACCGATATTACAATTTGGGACAGTTTGTAATACTCATTTTCCAGTGTCTTGACTCATATTTGACACTTTTCTTTGTACTTTTAAAGCTTAAGGTGATAAGGGTTCTTCTCCAATTGGAATCACCTAAATCAGAAGAATCAAACTCGAAGTTGTATTCTAAAACAACTTGAACTACTCTATGATCAAATCGATGCAGGAATTGGTTTGCACATACTTACTTTGGAGTGAATTTCGGGGCCACTTAGAGTAAGAATTTGATTATGCCTATTTCTGGATGTTTGGTTTTCCTCAGTCTAGTTTAATTCAGCTGCTACTTGAATCACTCAAATCAATACAAATGAGCAAGTTATGGCTAAAATACAAACATCGGGTCAAAATAGGAGCAGGTGTACCGCACTCGTTTCGGCACCTGTACTCAAGATACAAAGTTCCTTCAGGTGAGACTGCACTTAAGATAAGTCCAAAGGTGTACCGGTACATGTTTCCAAAAATGCCCAAAATGTGTATTTTTATTCCATTTTTCCATATTTTGCTACCCAAATCAACTCTATACTTATCTTACACCAAAAACCTATCATGAATTCCTCCCAAAACAACTATAATATGGGTTATAACCCATACATAAACAAATTATAACTCAATTACAACTCAATTACTTGCTATTTAACCATGAATCCCTCCTCAAAAGGAGGATTCCATACTTTTCTTGTGCCTTTTAGAGTTTTACCAACCCTAATTTTAATACATCTTTGGTTAGGATGAAATCCTAACAAACCCTAGATTTGGGGCAAGATAATAACCATACAAAACCAAAGATCCATACTCATAGTCATAGTTCCATACCTTTTTGACCTTTCTTGAACTTCTCTCCTTCTTCCTCTCTTCTCTTCTTCTTCTCTTCCTCTTCCTCTTCTTCTCCCCTTCTCTTTTACGGTTTTTGGTCTCTAAAAAATGAGAGACCAATTGATATTATCCCCTTTTTGAGTTAAGGCCATGTTTGGCCTTCAAATAAAAACCCATTTTTGGGTTAAGTCTCTTTAATTGCCTTTTGGTCCCCCCATTTCTCTCTTATTTCTATTCCATCTTTTCTCTATTTGCCTTTAATCCCATAACTCCTTCTATTTACATTTCATTTTCAAGCATTTTAGACATTAACCCCTAATATTTCCTTTTATGACCACTAAACCTCGGTTGTAAATTACATATTTACCGGTCTTATTATTATTAATTTTTGCCCTTTATTTTACTTTTCGAAAATTACATTTAGCTTTTAATATACCCTAAACAAGTCCGAAAATCGCTATGGTATTTTCGTGTTAAGACCCTTCTTGAGCCTCGAGCCGCGCCATGTTCGAACTCAGGATTCTGATCACGTGAGTACCTGATGACTCCAAGGTGTTTACAAGGTGCCGAGAGAGTGTAGTACACAATTCGGGCCACTAATGTCGGCTTTGAAGGGGTGAAGCAAAGGAAAGAAGCGAGCATACAATGAAATCCAAAATGTAGAGAATTCCAGCCTCTTGTAAAGGCACCGCACCACTAAAATGTGTAATCGGTACTACATACGAAAAACAAGGTAAGAATAAAGGGTACTCAGCACCACACTTTACCGCACCGATACCAACTAAGAAAAAAGTGGCAGTAGCAAAGTGGTACTAGTACCACACTTATTGGTACCGGTACCAACCAAGAAAAATCGACAAAGATATCTCTTGGTAACCTGCATCGCACTCATCGGTAATCGGGTACCGCCGCGCGTGGAACGGGCTATTCGAGAGATTTTTCTCCCAATTTTGAATCCCTTCATATCCCCCCTAACTCCTATATAAGAGAAACCCTAACTTAACTTCTCCTCTCACCAAAGCAAACCCTAGGTCAAACAGTTTCCTCCAATGTCTTCATCACTCTAACTCGGGACATCCATAGTTCTTCTCACGCAGAGCCTAGAAGTGCTAGCCCGTGGTGGTAAGTGCTCCTCTTCTTCTTGAGAGCAATATGAATGATTTTTCACTATGTTAGTATGGGTTGTGTTGGGTGGCTTTGGATTGCGGTTCTATGCTCTTGGTTGGTTAGGGCATCCGCACGAAATGTATAGGAGAGGAAGGTTTCAATGATTTGGCGGTGAGTCCAATATTATTGAGATGGGTCAGTTGAGACTTCAGGTGCGTATAGACTATTTCGCAAAGATTTTCCATTTTTTCCATATCTATGGCAAGATTGAAGAACACTGGGAAAGGAAAGGCCACTAGCTCTTCTATGGAGCGAGCCGTAAAAAAAAAAAGGCCGATACTTTACAGATTGTGAAAAAGGGAAAAGGAAAGCGGAAAGGTTATTCATTAGAGATTAAGGAAGAAAGTGAGAGCGAAGACGAAGAAATTGAGGCTATGTTTGCCGGTCCACGTAATCCGAGCGAAAGGTGGGTTTAGTCGGCCTAAAAGTGTGGGTTCCACCGAGGGGCTGAATGAAAATTGAACGCTTTCGCTTTACTCACCCCATTCGTGGCGTTATTCAGATCAATGACCCAATTGGTTTAGGAGGAATAAAAGGTTGTCTGCCGTCCATTGTTAGGGAATGTTATTCCAACTTGAGACAGAATTTGAATGTGGATTCCCTTTTGGAGACTAGAATCTTGGGGAAGCAACTAATGGTCAGCCCTGACTCGATCACTAGATCGCTGCATTACGATCGCCTTGCCACACATGACAAGCTTTACCTACTCGTGGCTACGTAGCTCACATGCCGACTGCTCACAAATTATGTGCACCAAAACCGTACCTATGGGGGCTTCAGTAAGGAGTTCATCCCGAGGAAATTAAAGCTTGAGTATGCATTTCGATGAATAAGGCTTCATTCACATGATCAATAAGGGAAAGGAGAAGTTTATAAAGCAGTGGAAGAAACTAGCTTCAGATGAGGTAAGGGGAATGAGAAAATTATTGACTATGCTTTGGTAATATGGTGTATAATGAGGGACTTTCTGAGGTCCCCAACTGAAAACAAGCACATCTCCTTCCTGACCCTAGCTACAAATTTGGTGGAAGCTGCTCGGATAAGGGGTTTTGGTAGAGAAAAAAGAGTTCTTCCTAGGTCAGCTCCATCACAAACAAGACAAGCAAAAGCCGTCGCCTAATAAGGCCTCGCTAGCACATCACCCTTCGCTATTTCGGCCTCGTCGTCGGCTCTTGGTCCGATGAGTACATCTCCCTTAAAGAGGATGGAGCGTATAATCAAAGGATGGTTTAAATTCATCCTGGGGAAGCAGAAGCAATTGGATCATAGTTTCTCCAGGCTTAAGAGTCACATCCTACGAGGAGAGCCCGCTGTTGTAGATGGCCCTCCTCCAGATTTGAAAGGGGATTCTGACGAGCGGGATGATTGTGTAGATGAAGATGCATTCTCCTCGACTGGAGAGGAGGAGGACGAAGAGTAGTGGTATTTTGGGTTAGAATAGGGTGGTGTTGGCAATTGGGTAGAGACCTCAACCATGTCATACCAACACCCATTTTGTTTTTGTAAACCTTATTTCTGTAACCCATGGTCATTATGTTTCAAAAGACCTTTTTATTTTAGTTATGTAGGGTGTTCCTTATTGACTTCTATATTGGTTGCTTGGTCTCAGTTAAGGTAAATGTTTGCATAGCTCCAAAGAAGTTCATTCCAAGCTCGTGATTTAATGCAGCCTTATTTCATATCTGGCGATCCCTTAGGCGAGAATCTCCGTTTGTAATGGGCTTTTGTTATTTCCTTGTCCATTAACTCGGGACTGTGGTGTGTCTACGGTTCAGGTTGCATACTATGTCACAAGTTATAGCACTATGTTCATATTTGCTCTTTTGGGAATCTTGCAATGCCTAACTGCACCTTAGCGCACTTCACAACCCTCGTAGCCTGGGAGGGCGCATTGCCCAAATCTTGTTAGGGACTGTGTTATAGGTTGGGGTGTGTTAGATACATAAAAGTGTGACATTTATATAGGGTTTAAGCCTCACCATGTTTGCTTTTCATTTTGTGTAGAATAGGTGCTTTGACCTTTTCTACCATTTTTATGCATGTGTTTTTCGATATCCTCAGGCATTTTCGTAGCGGTTTGGTTCCGCAGAACAAACGAGATCATCGCTGTCGACATGCACGCCATCGAGAGTGTCCCGAAAGTAGGTCTAAAGTGAAGAGGGGCAGTTGTGCAGCGGTAATTAGTACCACACTAATTGGTACCGCTACCCACATGCAGTGGAGCAGTGGTATTGGTACCAAAGATAGTGGTACCGATACCCTAAGGCTGTTGGAGTACCAATGCACTTTTGGTACCAGTACCACTAACTGCATCTAATTCAACATGCGACTTTGGCAGATTTGAGCGATCTTGGCAAGGGCATGTCTGGCCTTTCAATCACCACTTTGAGGTCAAACACGATTGTATTTAAGTCCACTTTAGGTGTAGTTAAGGGAGTCTGGATTCTGTGGTTTCGCTCTAACCTTTGGAGTGTTTTCATAATTTTCTGTGGTTTTCATAGAGTAGAGTAATTTAGTTTTCTTCGATTATAGTTTTTAAGCATTTGTAATATTTCAGCTTTGGTTTTATAACTTGGTGTTTATTGAGAGACTTCGCTTTTGATATCTCAATCTCACATTGAAGTGTTATTTTTCAATTCCCACTACTAGTAGTGTTCCAAAGAATTATGAATCAATTCTCAGCTTTAATGGAGTTCTAAAACCCATGATAGTTCTAACTGTGGAAACTCACCCCTCTACAAAAATGCTCTCAATCCTCTTTGTGCTTCATCGGGGATTTGTACGATATTGAACACTTGTGAAAATTCTTTCTACAACCTTAGTCTGCATCTTCTGACAATGTGTAAACGAGAGATTCTTGGTACACGTTGTGCTTTATCTCAAATGCAAATTAAGAGTCCAAACAAATCGTCTGAGCAAGCTGCTTGATAATGCTCAATTATTCTTTGTCTTATAAAATATTTGAAAGTTAAATCCCATCAAGCACCATTCATCAATGGCCTTAGATGATTGTAAGTGAGAGGTTGGTGTTACCTAGTTGGTGGTGAGTGGAAACCTAAGGATCCTATCATTCGCCCTTCTAATTTTACAATAGTTTAAGTCAATTGGTTAATAAATCAATAAATCACAACCCCCAGATTTTACTTTAATAGAACATTCATTGGAAAGCAATTCCTAAGGATCACCTAGGGAACCACTCCCTGTGGAAATGACCTGTGGACTCCCACAGTATTATAATGCTTGACGACATTAGTTCCTTTGCTTGGGAATAATTTCAGCACGCGAAAAAGACAAAGCAGGTTGCATTTGTTTGATGGATCTGACTTAGTCGGGGGCCATTTCTATCCCTTGTTACCAGAACCTTAAGAGTCTTTAGATCCCGACTCGAACGCACAGTTCAAAAATGTGGGACATCATGCGCTAGTAGGTGGCTCCAACATTCTTTAGACCAAAAGGCATCACGTTGTAACAATACATCCCTGTTGGAGTTATGAATGTCGTGTTCACCGAATTGGGGGGATACATCGAGATCAGATTGTAGCCAGAGTATGCGTCGAGGACGGATAGAAGTTGGTGGCTAGCTATTGCATCCACTATCTGATTGATACGGGGTAGAAGAAATGTATATTTTAGACAAGCATCATTTAAATTAGAATCATCGAAGCACACGTGCCATTTGCCATTCTTCTTGGGGATGACCATAACGTTGGATAGCCATTCGGTGTATTGAATCTCTTTGATGAAACCGATTGCGAGGAGTTTGTCAACTTCATGTTTTATGACTTCTCGGCGACGCTGGGTGAAATCGTCTCAATTTCTAGTGTATTGGCTTGCATTCTTTCTAAAGGTTTAGGTAGTGTTGAGCCACGGTAGGAGAAATGTCGGGCATGTCGACGTGGGACCATGTAAAAATATCAAAGAACTTCTGCATAATTAATAAGAAGGAGTTAACCTCTTCTCGTAAGAGGGAGTGAAAGCAAGCTAACCTGCTCGGGCCTGTCTGGGCCAAACAACGAATGCAGCTATAGAGGCTCCGTGACATTGGAATCATCATGCTTGGCGAGGTGGGCCTTGAGCTGTTGTTGCTATTTGGTTAGCATGTCATCTTTCTTCTATTTGACCTCGTAGTAGGTCTTTTGTGCTTGTTAGTCTCCCCTTATGTTAATCTAGCCCCGTGGAGTCAAGAGACTCATTATTTGGTGGTACGAGGATGGCAGTGCCTTCATCATGTGGATCCAAGTACGCCCTAAAATTGCATTAAAGGATGAAGGCTCATCAATCATCTGTGAGTGGGACTAAGGTGGTGACAGGTCCAGCCAAGATCGGTAACACTATTTCTCCCAATAAATTGGTCTACGATCTATTAAAACTGATCAACAACCTTTCGGGATTGCTAAGATTGTCGGGCTTCTAGCCCATGAGAGCGGGTAGGTAGAGGTCGGCAAAGACTAATGAGGTCGTCTAAAATTCGCTTTTAATAGTGCTTCCGACTCCAATGCTTAATAAGTGCATCATAAAGGAGGCATGGATAGTTGTCTTTTGTGAGATTCAGATAGCTGTGAATGAGATCGTCAATTGGTCGAATATCACTGATGCAAAACTCAGCACTTACCATAAAGACACCCGGCATGATTGACCTCGTGCTGCGTCGCTGCATCAAAGAAGAATCAGATTCCAGTCAGTGGCAAGAGCTTGTTGATGGGAAGGGTTGAGAGTTGTTCGAGACAGCCTATTCAATGTAATCCCTTGACCAAGAAGTTTAGCAGCCTTCGGAGGCGATAACAATCATTGGTTCGATGCTCGACATCCCTGTGATACTCGCAATACCGAGACTTGTCTCTCCCCTCCAGATTTCCCCTTTGAGGCTTAGACTACTCGAACCCCTATAAAGACTAAATGATCATGAGGAGTTAAGAAGGTGGCACCGTGAACCTCATATGTTCGGTGCTGTTATCCTGCCCTGGATTCTTGATGGCTTGGTCGGCCGACCCCTTATCCTCATTGCGATGATTGCTTCGCCTTGACTCTCTGGAATCCTACTTCCCCTTCTGTCCTAGTTGTCTCGACCCCTTTTCCCTTTATGTCTGTCGTATTGTCTGGCATTTGATGTAGTGACGACAGTTCATTTGGTTGCGATGACTATGTTGTCTTCGAAGTACGCGCATTCAGTTTTCTCCGAACAACCTGGCCAATAGTCATGGATGGTGGGATAGTGAATAAAAAAATTGGGTATTAGGGTGAATAGCTTGTTTCACCTCATGTTAAGGTAATATCGGGGCTTAAGGTGTCGAGTTAGAGGATTGTGGCCCTAAAACGTTTCATAAAGTCCCTAATGGACTTAGATCTCCCCATCCAAAAGTGGAAAAGACTGGTGACATTCTGTTTTCTTCTGACTGTACACATGTATTGAGTGACTAACTTTTTAGACATGCAGCGGAAGGAGGAAGTTATCGATTTGATATCACCAGTGGAACTGGCTGACAAGGCGTGGCCCGCTGCCGAACGAAGACTTTACACAACAGAGCGTCGTTACCCATCTAAAGTGTCATTATTTGGTGGAAGTGCATAAGATGGTCAAATGGGTCCCCAACGCCATTGTACATTTGGAATTTTGGCAAGGCAAAGTGAGGTGGGGCCTCCTGGTTCAAGATGGTCGTTTCTGCTCATTTCTTGTCAGTTTCTACTGGTATAAAAGGTGTGGATTCAGTTGCTGCTCGTTTATTGTCATTTATGTATAGATTTTGGTGTTCATTTTGTGTAATATGTAGTCATTAAATCTTGATTTGTATGAACCATTTTTATTAATATATATGTGTTTATACTGTGAAGAGACCATTTAGAAATTGCAGTGTGCCTAAAACGTTAGTTGTAGAGGAACCAATGTTCTACTATAATGGAAATACCTCAAAGATGAATTATTTAGAATAAATGATGGATGTGATTACTTGAATGAATCACCATCAAATTCATTGTTTTAAATCTTGAGCAAGAGGAGGGTAGTCATGCAGTATGAGACCATGATGCTACCTTTGAATGGGAATGTTCTGTCGGTTTGATTTTGGGTACGAATCTCCTTGGCTTTTTGATATGGAATAGGCATTATTATAAAATTAAATCATTTTAAAGTAGACTGGTGGAACATCAATTCGGCTAATGATTTAACAATGATCAAGTTTTACTGAATTTGTTGCTTTATTTGAGACATCTCACTCTCCCTCTTTATCTATATGGAGTCAGAAGTAGAAAATCTTGTCTATTGAATTTGTTGATTAATCTTTAGTTTGTTGATTATACTGGTCTTCCTCGTATTGCCTTCCTCAAAGGAACTTGCTTTCCAAGAATCTACTCTGCTTGTTGCTTCACCATTCATTCGGCTAGCGCTTGAATAACATTGGTGGCCTAGATATGGCACTTTCCTTCTACCATGAGTGTGCAAATAATGCCAATGAGGCCCCCAAATTGTGGGACCATTTACATTATGCCTTGTCTCACCACAAGTTTGTCCTTGAAATAGAGAACACCATGACTGAGTTATGTGACTGAGAAGCTTTTTTATGCTCTTGACTCTAGCGTTGTTCCCATTTACTTTGGAGCTCCAAATGTCTTAGATTGTCCCTCCACGTTCAATAATAGATGGAACTAAGTTCAAGACCTTAGAGGAATTGGCTGCTTATGTGAAAGCCCTTACTAATGACCTAGTTGGGATGCTCAATAACTATGGAAAATCCCGTGCAGCAAGCCCGGACACCTTACCGTGCCAGTTGTGTGAAAGTGTGAGCAGGTGCTGTGGGAGAAAAGCAAGAGCCTTGTGACCTTGGGGTTTTGTTTCATGACAAGATTTTGGTCATTAAGTTGTCAGATTTATTGTAGCTATAGTACATGGAAGAATGACATGGCTTACTTTATCTAAGTGTCTTTATTTCATCTTCTATTACAAAAATGACCCTTCTTGATAGGGAAGGCATGGAGTGTGCCCATATCTAGGCCTAAACGAGATAGGAAGCCCAAGTCCAATGATGAATTTTAATACTATTAGTTATTTTTTTAATTGTATTTTTGGATTTATCCGTTAATACTTTTTGGATTTATCTATTAGGATTTTTGGATTTATCCGTTATGATTTTTGGGATTATCCATTAGGATGTTTGTTTGTGCTTATAAATAGCACCTTATGTTATTGTTTTTGGTAGACTTGATTAATATTGAAAAATTGAGAATTTTGTTCCTTTTCTTTTATTCGCTTACTTTTTTTATTTTATTATTCTTCGTAGCCGAGCTACATCAATTTGGTATTAGAGCATAACTTCGATCCAAGATCAAGTTATTATTCTTGTCCCATTTCTTTCAAATTGTTTGCTGCCTTCATTCACGAAAATCAAGATCCCGAGCCTTCCTTCAATTGTTTCACTCGTCGTACTGCACCCAGAAGCTCTAAGAAATCATCCTTAGAAAGCAACGTTGTATGAACAACAAACCACTTTGCCTCCAAAAGCAAGTCTCCTGTATGGCGGCCCTTTAGCAAATGACAACCCTTTAGTAAGGAGTGGAGGGCTGCCCTTCCAAGCCTCCTGTACTGTTGCTGGGTGGTTTGCTTTTTGGTGGAATACCTTTAAGTGACATGTTTTTCTACAGGAATTGAATTGACCTGAATTTCCAATTGATTCGGTGACTTGAGAATTGATTTGAAATCTACAATTGGAAGCCTGATTAATATCGAGTCGACTCGCTTACTGGGAAGCCTTCATCGTGGTCAGACACTTTATTTGATTCCTCAGAATCCACCAAGGAATTGTAGGCCCTTAAAGCTAGTTCTTCAACTAGGTACATCTTCTTTACTTTGAAAACTTAGATAATATTCATGATATTTACATATTTGTTTGATTTGTTTTAGGTTTCAATTTCTTGATAGGAACATAGAGTGTATTAAAAAAAAAACTTTTGTTTTTTTTTAGTTATTATTTCGCAGATTTGTGTAACTGTGATATATAATCTATTATATTTTTTTAGATTTGTGTTTGTTGTATTTAGCATATAGTTTATAAATTTCTACTCGCTGAAATTTTAGATTCTATTTCAACATGTCAATCCACTAAAGAGGTTTGTCGCATCTTCTTCTTCACCTAACACAAATGATCCAACTGAGAGACTTAATAATTTTGACTTAAGACTACAAGTTTTATCGCAAGATCTAAATGATACTCTAGTCTGTATTACCCGTCACCATGATGCAAATAAAGCCCAATTTGATTTAGTCACTGCATTGGTAAGTAATTTAAATTTGATGTGTGGTCAATTAACTCAATGTCAATCTGCCCTCGAATAACAAACTCATGCAATAAATCAAAAAATGGACTCGCTTTTAAAACATCTGGGTAAACATGAGATGGGTGAATATGTTGATGAAACTGTTAGAACACACGTTGGGTCACCACACATTAGGGGTTCAAGTCCTGGCGGTTCACATCAATCTAACAAACTCACAAATTGTTTGCATGACAATCTAGGTAAAATGCACTTGGGTAGAAATTCAGTTGCTCAACCTCACACGAGGTTACCTACGACAAGAGACCTTCAATTCAACCTAGGTTATCGGTTTCAACCTACTAATGTCAACTTCTCATTAGATTACCAACCACCAAGACACAATTACCCACCAAATCAAGTGAGAGAAGACGTTGCTCCTCAGCGATACAAGCCTAGAGTTATTGGTAATTAGGGTAGAGATCAAGATAGATAGGTTAGACAATCTCAAAGGGACATCACAAAAAAAAGTTAAGGTTAGTGCTCCTGAATTTGATGGTAGAATGGATCCTAATGTTTTCTTTGATTGGTTAGTTGCTATTGAGGAATATTTTGATTGGTATGAAATGATTGATAGTGAACGAAGTTCAGCCTGTAAAATGAAATTAACCAATCTGCTGAAGATGCATCAACAGTATCGTGTTGCAAGACACATGTTTCATCTAGGTGAACCACTCATCACCCAATGGGCTGTTATGAAAGCAAAGTTGCAAGAAAGCACATTCATCTTAGTGTTAAGAGTCAATTGTTTTCCACCATGATTAATATAAAACAAATGACTCTTAGTGTAGCTGAATATTCTGCTAAATTTGAGGAAGCTAGACTTAGGTGTAGTGAGTTCCATGCTGAGGATCAATTTGCTGTTTGCACTCACTTTGTTAATGGTCTCAGGTTCGACATTCAAATAATGGTTAGATTGCATGCTCCACACACTGTAGAGGATGCATACCAAAAAGCCTTAGAAGTCGAGAAGTTCAATAAACCCTCATCTTTTTTCACACACAGGTTAGTCCAAGTCACAATCCATGTCATAAAGCACCTGCAAAACCATGCCTAATAACACAGAGCAAAGAGCCCAGTTTGCGTAAATTAATTCTCCTCTGCTTCTTCTATTGAGTCTAAGGCCAGTAATTCAATTACAAAATAAATTTTAGTGACTAAATTTTGATCGAATTTCCGTCACAAAATCAGACAAATTTGGTGGATCGAATAGTAATAAAATGATAATCATTTGTTCATAAATGATTTCCAGACGGAAAATTGTACGGATTTGTGACAAAAAAATAACCGCATAAATTATGGCGAAGGTGGCGCAAAATTTTAGTGACTCCGATTTGAGACTACTTTTGACTGGGATTTTTGTGCGGAAAATAATTCATCACAAATCCGTATTGGGCCAAAAATTATAAAGTTTAAATATCGCTTAGATGTGGGAATATATTTCCCGCCACAAAATAGTAACGGAACTGAATTCTGTACAAAATAATGACGGAATTGAATTTGCCACAACTCGCCACCAAATGGTGACTAGATTTTAGTTCCGTTGACAATATAGTGACGTAGTCTGGTTTTCACACAATATTGTGACGAAAATGTTTTCTCATCACAATTTCCAGCACAGATTCTATATTCTCACATACTATTTTAAAGACGATTGAAAATTTCGTCACTATTTTATGACGGAATTGTGACAAATTTGTAACATGTAACTTTTAAAAATAAATTCCTAATATATTTTAAATTGTATTATACATCATTTCGAATATTCATAAAATATATTGTAAATATATATCTTATATTGTATTACAAGCTATTTCTAAAATATTTGTATATATAAAATATTATAGACAATTTTAAATTTTATTATTAATATATATTGCACTATATTATACATGCTTTAATTTTTAAAATTTGGTAATATTTAAATATTTTAAGTTTTATTATACAAAGTATAGCCATAATCATAAAATATACTAAATATCAAAATAAATAATATATGCTGTGGTGTATAATACAAATGAAATTATAAAATATATAATATTTCTCCCTAAATTTATATTTTAGCCACCATTGATCAAAGCACTGAAGCAACTTGTTAAACTCTATATTCGATATTGACTTGGATTATGTTAATTAAATAAACTATTCCTATGTTGTTGAATCAATCTTAGCCTCCTAACATGTTTTTTTTTTGAATTGTTTTTATTTATGAATATTTAGAAAAAGTATATAATACAATTAATTTCAAATAGAAAAAAATGAATTTTTATTATTGTTATCTCATTGCAAATCGGTCATAAAATTGTAGATCGAATTATGAACTGCCACAAATTTATGACGACTATCATTCCCGCCACAAAATAGTGACGAATACAATTCACACAATTTTATTACCGCTTGAATTCAATTTCAGACGGAAATCTGCAAAAATTCATTTTTTTAATTATTGTATTAATTATTTCAAAATATTCTAATATTTTAAAATATTATAAACGTTATTTGGAATTTTATTATTAATATATGTTGTGCTATATTGTGCAATTTTTTTGGTAATTTTTTAAAATTGTGATATTTCAATATTTTAAATTGTATATAGTAATTTTGCAATCGCTGCATAATCATAAAAATAATAAATATCAAAATAAATAATATATATCATGCTACGATGCTATAAAAGCTCTAAATTATAAAATTATGATATTTGAAAATAAATTTTTATTTTAGTCACCATTCGATCAAAGCTAATTGAAGCAACTTGTTAAACTCTATATTCGATATTGACTCGATTATGTTAATTAAAGCACAAACTATTTCTATAAGTTGCTGAATCAATCTTAACCTCCTTAACAGGTTTTTTTTAATAGTTTTTTATTTATGAATATTTAGAAAAACTATATAATACAATTAATTTCGTAAAGAAAATGAATTTTATTAATACAACTGTCACAAATCGGTCATGCAAAATTGTGACGAATTATGAATCCACATAAATTTATGATGAACTATCATTCGTCAGCAAAAATAGTGACGGAATCACAATTCCGTCACAATTTTATTACCGCTTTTTGACCAATTTGTGACGGAAATCTATAAAAAAATTCATTTTTTTAAATTTGTATTAAACACTATTTCAAAATATTCTAATATTTTTTAAATATTATAAACTGGAATTTTATTATTAATATATGTTGTGCGATATTATAATTCTTGTTAATTTTAAAATTGTGATATTTCAATATTTTAAATTTGTATATATAATTCTTGCACCGTATACTATAAAAATAAAAAATATCAAAATAAATAATATATATCATGCTACGATGTTACAAAAGTCGAAATTATAAAAATTTATGATATTTGAAAATAAATTTCTATTTTAGTCACCATTGGATCAAAACTAATTGAAGCAACTTGTTAAACTCTATATTCGATATTGACTCGACATGTTAATTAAAGAACAAACTATTCTGTGTAAGTTACTGATCAATCTTAACCTCCTAATGTGCCTTTTAATAGTTTTATTTATGAATATTAGAAAAAGCATATAATACAATGATCAATTAAAATTAATCTTTATTATCACGATTCACAAACGCACAAAATCGCGACGGACCATGAATCAATATTGAAATTTGTGACGGAATTATCATTCCGTTACAAAATAGTGACGGAATCATAATTCCGTCACAATTTTGTTACCGCTTTTTGACCAATTTGTGACGAAAATCTATAAAAAAAATTCTTTTTTCTTTTTTAATTTGTATTAGATACTATTTCAAAATATTCTAATATTTTAAAATATTATAAACTATTTGGAATTTTATTATTAATATATGTTAGTTATATTGTGCAATTTTTTGTTAATTTTAAAATTGTGATATTTAATATTTTTAAATTGTAATGCCAATTTTGTAAGGTGTGTGTACACCGCTTATAGTCATAAAAATAAAATATCAAAATAAATAATATATATCATGCCATTTGATGTTACAAAAGTCGAAATTATAAAAATTTGTGATATTTGAAAATAAATTTTTATTTTAGTCACCATTGGATCAAAGCTAATTGAAGCAACTTGTTAAACTCTATATTCGATATTGACTCGATTATGTTAATTAAAGTACAAACTATTCCTATAAGTTGTTGAATCAATCTTATTGTATGGTGCCCTTAAAGTACACAACAAATATCAGAATCAAGAACCTATGCAACAAATATCAGAACAAGAACATGCAAGATTTCATCAACAGATACTTCTCAAACATTAGACTAAAAAGAATCAATTAATGCAAAGTACCTGAAGCATGAATTAAGGGACATACAATTGTAATAAAGGCTAAAGCCATGAAGGAAAAGCTCCTGATATCTCATTGTATGACACATCTCTACATGCAAAAACTTGTCAAAATTTAGGTGTAAGGACATAACACACGATAAAAACCATAATATTAAAGAAATATGATAAGATTGCATACCTTCTATAAAACCTTCTAAAGCATCCTTGAGAATAAATTTCAACATCCAATGGTAACAGCATCAGATGTTTCCAGCAAATCTTTTCAGAAAAAATAGTAATCCCATATTTAACCCATTAAAGAACGAAAACAAGGTTGAAAGGAATTGACATGAAGACTACACTTTAGCTACCACGGACATAGTTCTTTTCTAATGATTTAATGTCTATTTGTGTACATTTTTTATTTTTATTTTCAAAACTAGAAAATAGTAATAATATTTATAAAAGATAAAAAAAATTTGTTAAAGATTATCTTGAAACAATAATAAATTTAAAAAATCAAAATATCTGAAAAATGAATTGAACTCCCATTATTATTATTTTCCCAAACTGAAGACATTCAGGGGTTTAAGTAGGAAATAGAACAAGTTGTTGGGTTTGTTAAGCCATTGGATTTGTTATAACTAACAGGGTCTTGATTAGGATGTGTTTGGTTAACATCCCCCCTCAAGCTCATAGGGTATGGAACGACCGAGAGCTTGGTTCTAAGATTACAAAACTAAGAAGAAGACAGATTCTTAGTGAGGATATCAGCAACATGCTCAGTGGAGGGAATATAGGATACAATGAGCTCGTTATGAAGAACCTTATCCCGAATGAAGTGGAGATCTAACTTAATATGCTTGGCTCTTGAGTGAAAAACTGGATTACGAGCCAAGTGTGCAGCACTTAGGTTATCGCACCAAAGAGTAGAGGAGGTAAAAAAACACGCTTCGGGCGGTTGACAAAACCCCAAACTAACTCGGCAAATGAGAGCAGAAGAGGCTCTTCGATTTTAATCCCGCACCGCTGAATCCAGAAGCCGCTTGCGGAAGACCACAAGATGAGGTTGGGGCCAAGAAAAATGCAAAACCTGCTGGTACTACGGCGGTCATCTGGGCATGATGCCCAGTCGGCATCACTATAGCCTTGAAGCTCAAAAGATGTCGAAGATTGGAATTGAAGACCAAGGTGCATGGTGCCCTTAAGGTATCTTAGAATACGCTTCACCTGCCAGTGAGCCTAAGTTGGACATGCCATAAATTGACAAGCCTTGTTCACACAAAAGGCAATGTCCGGTCGTGTTATTGTGAGGTATTGAAGTGCTCTCACAATGCTTCTATACTCAGTAGGATTGTGTAGAGGAGATCCATCATATTGTGAAAGAGTTCTCTAAAAATTTCCTGGTGTTGTAGCTGGTTTGGAATTTCCATGTGGGCACGACATAAAAGGTCTTGAATATATTTTGTTTGTGTCATATGGAGTGTGGAACCTTGTCGGTGCACTTGATGCCTAGAAAATAGGAGATACAATGAAGGTCTCGAAGAGAAAATGTCTACTACAGAGATGTGATAAAGTGAGACACCAAAGAAGGATCACTGCCAGTCACTAGTATATCATTGACATAAACCAGTAATATGATGGTGTCTTTTTTCGTATGATAGAAAAACAGTGATGAATAAGCCCGAGAGGAGTTAAAACCATATTGAAGCAATGCAATCCGAAGTTTATGGAACCATGCTCGCGATGCCTGTTTGAGGCCATAGAGAGCCTTGTTTAGTTTGCAAACATAATGAGTAAAATTTGAGTCAACAAACCTAAATAGACATATAGACTTCTTCTTAGAGGTCCCCATTCAAAAGGCATTTTCAATATCGTCAGTTCGACGGGCCATCAAAATTACGCCCAAAGCAAGAATTAAACGACGCTTAACAACAAACTCGTAATCAGTTCTGGGATGGAAGAGATTCTTCGGCGACACTGCTTGACACCAGCCCACATTCTTCAAAGCCATTGGGTTAAAATGACGCTTTCCATCCAGCCTCTACAAGATAATTGTTACACTGCCTGAGGAGCAAAGCATGATTCAAAAATTGTGGTAAAGGTCAGAGGGTTTGATGAACGCTGATGCTCAGACGATTGAGTTGATGAATGTCCCATGGAAGAAGAAGAGGAAAAAAAAAAGAGCAAGGTTTAAAGAGAAAACAAGAAACGAAAAAATAACAAACTGCAGTCTCAGCCAGTAATTGATACATGAAAAATGAACTGAAATTTATAATTAATTTTTTTCCTAAACTGAATACATATTCAGGGTTTAAGTAGAATAGAACAGGTTGTTGGTTTGTTGAGCTGTTGGATTTATGGCAACTAATGCAGTCTTGACAGGTGTATGCTACCTGCTAACAATAATCACATTTAAAAGTACTAGAGGCTTCTTTTTATTCATATAAATCATTTTTTTTTTTCATTGCAATCTTCACTAAATATAACATGGCATTTAAACAAACATCAAATATCTAAACTTGACTTCTATAAATTCAAGGATCAAAGTATCATGATCCAAACGCTTCAAAGAATAAAAAGAAACCTTCCTTTCTATGGTAAGAACAAACCTGTAAACATTCAGGAAAACTCAAGATTTCATGGAAATTTCAAAATCATCAGGTTTAAGGTGAAAGTTTATGTGCATCAATCACAAAACTATAACATTGAAAAGTTGAAAACTAAATCTAAAATTAGAACAACCCAGCTTTACATTATACTTCTAAATTCCACTGATGTAAAAAGGAAAATTGAAGCACTGAGGAAAAAAGGATTTCATACCATAAGTCGGTGACAAATTGTCGGCAGCCCACGACATAAAGCCCACCATCGTAAAAGAACCAAAAACATCAAATACCCGCATTCTGAGGTTGGCACACCTTGATATCATTCATTCGCACTCTGGCAACTATTGCTGGTGAGCGAAGGTGTGCCCCGATTGGGTGCATCGCAAGGTGGCGACATCAATGCTTAAGAGGAAGAAAAAAGTCGCATCTCTATCTCATTCATGGATTCTCAGAATCCTTCAACTGAAACCATTCTCTTGGAGATCACGATTGAGATTGCATAAATCTAAATTTTTGAAACCGGATTAATCAACACATTGACCTTGACGAAAAATTCTGTGCTCCACTTCAGACTCCTGAGAACCCTAACAAAGTCAGCTTTGAATTGCTTAACATCCAGCAGATTCTGTAGTTCTACTATCTTGCTTCATTATTGTCCGGGATCTGTGGGGTCTGTATTCTTGAACGATCCAAAAAGTGTAACCTGAATTTTCTTCTCTTTGATGGTCCTCCACTATCCGATAAATACTCAAGGCTTTCTTCTCCTAATTCACCTCTTCTTCTCCAAACACCCTGCAGCCTATAAGTGGTTAGGCCTTAATGTCCTAAGGAGGCATATGAAAAGTAGGGTTTGTCACTGTCCAAAAGCATAAGAAAGTAGGTTTGTGAGTTTCTCTTTTTTTTTTTTAAAAGAGTTAGTTTCATGAGTTAATTTAAAAGTATCAAAGTCTATTAAGATATATATATATATATATATATATATAGAGAGTGAGATATATATATATATATATATATATATATATATATATATATGGTATTGTAATAGTCTCATCAATATCAAACATTGTAAATTATTTCATGAATAATTTATTCACAAAAATTGTTCTTGTCATTATGTTTTACAACAAAATTTACAAATTCTTATTTAAAAGTATTGAATTGAACAATTATTGAGACGATTTCTAAATTTTATTGCTAATAGATATATTTTGTGACAAATTATTTTTCTATATAAAATTTATTACAACTCATTTTTTTTCGGCAGTGACGTATAGACGTTCCATTGGATATACTTATCAAAAAGGAAAAGAAATTAAAGTAAATGTTTATTAAAATGATATGTTTATACAATTGTTTTACATTGTATTTGAAACTACATGGAAAGAGTAAAGTAATGTTTAGTTTAAATGATATATTTATATAATTGTTTTACATAATGTGGCTGAAATCCATATCTCTGAAACATTATTTTCCTAAGTGAACTCACTCGAGCTCCTTTTAATCTCACCTTTCAAATGTTTTATAAAAATGTTTGAAAAGAGACCACTTGCAATGTGCTATCCTTCGCTGAATGGACATCTTCCGCCTCACACATGACGGCAATTACATTTTTTGAAAATGTATAGCTTTTGTTGTAAATAACTACTTGTGCACCTTTCTTTTATGATATATATATGTTTTAAATAAAGCTCGATCCTCCAGCTGCAGAGGTACATAGGCGGTCAAAGTAATTCCGACTTCAGCCCAAATCTGCTATAGAAAAAAATTTAATATATATCTATATGTATTAAAACAGATTTAAAGTTTGATTTGAAATTGCTGGTAGACTTTGATGTCTCATTGTTAGCGGAGAATTAAATTGTTTTATTATAGGTGTTGTAATTTGGGTAGTGCCGAAAAATAGCCCAATTTTCTATATAATGTTTAAGCGTATAAAAAGGGTTCGATGTTTGGAAGAAAAAAAAAAAAAAGTTTTTTCCACCATGTTTCATAAGATTTTAATAAAAAACACAACTGTATAAATGAATTCGCTCTACGGATTCACTTTTTAAAAGGATTTAAAAGAAATGTTTTTTCAAATCCATGTAAGTGCCAAGATGTCCTCTGGTTAGGAAAGAAAATTCAGTCATCTCTTCACGAACTTGATGGACTTTATTAAATACAAGGTCCCTCTAACCCTAAATCATAATCTCCTTACTCATTTTGACATGTTCCATGATCTTTAGGAAATTCAAGTATGTGGGATTGTTATTATTATTTTAATAAAATGGGACACTCTTAATTAAAATAATTTTGCAAATGTGTTTTTCAAAGTCTCGATAAATGACAAGGTTGATTGACAAGAATTGAAGGAATGTCCATAAGTTTTGGTCTAACCTGCCTAGGTAGGTAATGGACAAGAAATTTCAACTGTGTAAAACGCTTCTAGTTATTGACCAATTAAAATGATAACCAACACACCTTGTAAAGATACAATTAATAGCATTCAAAGTGCATTGACGCATAAGAAACGTGGACAAACATGTATGTACGTATGTTCGCCGCTATTCCACAATCACTCAGACGTCCTGGCTGGACATCGAACACAAAACATCATCTATTGCATCCATCACCCACAAGTGGAAGCAAACTTACCCCTCACCAACTTCATTATGTCTATCTGCTCACATTACTTCCCTGCCAGTGGATAATCATCCATCCACAAAATATCCCGGCTCACCTGTTTTAGTCCCCATTTTCTCCTTTCTTTTTTCTTTTTTTTAACTGGTCTTTGTTCTTATGAAGTGATTTTCAATTTTTCAACTTCCTACCGCTGATGGTCTTCCCTTGCAGTCGAGTTTCAAATGGAACATGCAAAAAGGAGGAAGTTAGGAGGTACTCAAGGAGGTCGAGAAGATACATCAAAGCTTTGCTCATGAGTGATGTACCCAACGCCTAGGCATCACTACCATTTTCATGGAGAGATTGGAAGCCATATAGAGAGACTATAGACGAAATTTAATATGAGTGATTGCTAACGATCTCTGACGAGCTAGCACTCATTCTGGCCACAGACAAGAAGGTTACTATGTGAGTGCAGGTAGATTTTCTCTTCTTTTCTTTTCTTTTTTTTTCTAGAAAGTCTAACTTTCCAATGTTAAATCATATGTTATAAAAGAGTAAGTTATTTGATGGTTATTTTGTAACGTATGTCTTTAATCTCTATGACAAAGAGGGAAAGTGTTCAAGGAAAAAATAAAACCGTGATATCGAGGATTAATGGCTTGTATGAACCTTCTCACCAAGTATAAAGGGGGAAGATATACTTGAAGCAAATGGGCAACTTCAGCACATTTAATGCGTGGAACACAAACGATGATCGAAACACCTAGAATTGTTAGGAACACATTGTGCATCCCCATCACAAGAGCTATATGTTCATGTACAAAAGCTTTCTTGTTACTTTCAAGGAAGTACGCATGATGGATAAATGTATTCAAAGAACTAGCAAAAATGGATTTTCACTTAGTTAAATCCATACACCGGAAGGGAGATACGGCGTGTTTCAAGTGAGTTTCTTTTACCTTCACTTAGGTTAATTTATTATTACCCTTCTCAGAAAATAGCCATATTTAAGCCCGTATTCCTGAAAGTCAAGTTTTTGAAAAATTAATAAATTTTTTGAAAATAAGTATGTTTCTGATTCTTGTTTTTTTAAAATTGTTCTTAAAATAGTTTGAAAACATGTGATAATGTAAAAATATTCTTATATTGAGTTTGTGTTTTTGTATTCTATAACAAAAAAAATTAGGAACCAAAGGTGTTTTTCTAAGTTTATGTTCTCCTGGTTTTTCGTAAATCAAAAGTGAAGCCAAAACTAGTAAATAAATAAAGCCCAGTTGTTTGGTTGTGAAAATAGTTTTTGAAAACATAAAGAACATTTTTTGACAATTGTTCTTTGAATTAAGTATTTTTAATGTTTTCAATGTTTTTTAGAATAAAACCTTAACCAAACTCTACATCTGTTCATTGCTTTGTAAAAATAAAATAATTTTAAAAAATAAAATCAAACAAGCCTAAAGTTTGAAACATGGGGAACAAAAAAAGGGGGCCTTTTTTCACTGGACAAGTTTTAAAGTGTTTTGGAAACACATATAACACAAATAATGTTCTTCAACAGAACCCAACGTACCTTAACAATGAAACAGATTTACTCTTAAATGCTTTTCATCTCTCAGATCCGATTGATGGTGGAAAGACTCTAGGTTTGGCTATGAACAATTGAAGTTTGCAAGAAACCAACCACTGAAATGGTACATGTGGCCCTTGGCAGTCCTCCCACATCCAAGCTTGTCCGAACAGAGAGTTAAGCTCACAAAACCTATCTCACTAGTCTATATAATTGATGACATATTTGATGTTCATGGAACACTTGATGAACTCAATCTATTCACAAAAGCTATCAACAGGTAGGCATATAGCATATAACAAAAGATTAGAATTCATCGGCGTGATTGTAAAACTCCTAAAAACCATCTTTAATTAATCACTAACTAATCACATGTAGATGGGAATACGAGGCTGTTGAACCACTACCAGACTACATGAAGATTACGTTTCAATGCTCGAACGGCATCACAAATGAAATAAGTCTAAAGGTTTACAAAGATTATGGTGGAACCCCCATAGATTCTCTTCTTCGAAAACCGGCCTGTTAGATACTTTACCATTTTACACCTAAAATTAAAATAATCATATTCATTGAATTTCAATTTCCAAAGCCAGTGAATCTTCTTCTTCTCATTCGAATTTAGTGCATAAGTGGGCAATTTTATGCAATGCATTGCTGAAGCAAGATGGTTTGAAGGCGGGGGCATGTCAAAGACTCAATGAATACTTGAAAATGGGATAATTAGCCCGTGCACATGTGGTGCTTGTTCACATGTTTTTTCTTGGGTCAGGCGGTATAACCAAGAGAAACGTGATATCAGGATGATTTTCCAGAATTATATCTTCAAATGCAACTTTCTGATGATTCTGGGAAGGGCCAAAGCACTCTCCGAACACTAGCTCAGACACAAATGATCATTTCCTGTTTTAGGCCATAAAAAGTACATGGGTATATTACCCTTCAGGGCAGCTAGGTTGGTGTAACTTATTGTGGTGAGTTTCCAATGGTAACTAGTTGAGTCCCCTCAAAGTTATCGGAGATTAACTCGGTCATTAATTTCAAAGACCTGTTGAATTAGTCGACATATGTGCAAGCTAGTCCGAACAGTCACGGTTAAAATTATAATAATAATAAAAAATAAAAAAAACTGCATGGACATGTGCAATGACCACCGGGCGGCATGGTGGGATCGGATTCCCGTAAAGGGAATGGCATTTGGTCTTCATTGGTTTGTCACTACCAAGGATATTTACACCGCACACAGACGAATCAGAGGGGCATGACGGACATACTCTACATTAGCTAAGCATGAAGGAAAACCTGATCGTCCATAGAAATGCACATGCCATGTTATGCATTCTATTTCGTAGACATGAAGCTCCCCAACCAAAGAATGCCTCCCTCCAAATCCATTTTCATGTGTTTCACTAAGGCTTGCCCCAATGTTGCAAGGATGGTTCCTTGTGTATAGTTATGATGGTAATTAGTGCCTCCCAAACCTTGAGGAGCACATGAAATCACTTGTCTAGAGGTCTAGTTGTTTCCTCCTTACATTACATTAACAACATCGATTTCAATGTAACTATTTTAAGGTTGTATTTGGTTTTAGAAAATAATAAGGAAAAAGATTTTCTTATTTATGGTTGTATGATGAAAATTCTTAAATAAATCCAATATAAATAAAATTACTTCTGAAATCCATACATATTCTTAAATGATTTAATCTTTTAAATTGTTGAGTTAAAATATATAAATTGATTTGAAGCAAAATAAAAATAATATATGAGATTTAACTTTAATTTTATTTTTCCTACACTTTTTTCTTTTCTTCTCTACTTACTCTTCCATGTCAAGAAGCATGATATTCATATTAAATCCAAATCCTATAAGCCAAATCTTTTTGGAAAGTTGATCATTGCATGATATTCATAGTAAACCTAAATCCTATAAGGTTGAGCTTGAATGAAATTCATTACAACATGACATGTAAGCTTGGTTTTGGGGAAGGCTGAGTCAAACTTTTACAATTTGAATCATCATTTGTTTATTTGAAAGTTGATGGACTAATTTTTGTTAATAATAAGCCACTTACGGAAAGTTGTTAAAAACACGATATTCATATTAAACACAAATCCTACAACCTCGAATACAGAGAAATTTTTATTTACATACATGTATTACAATAAATAAAAAATGCATGTAAATAGCAAAAAGAGACAAAAAATAATATGAAATTACAAAAATTTATAACCATAAAAAAAATGACATAAATTTTATTTAAGCATAAGTAATATTATTTTATAAATAAATAAATTCTATATTATAAATTTATGCACTTTATGGTTATTTATAATTTGCTAAATAAAAAAACTTATTTATGGTTCAACCATTTACAAAAATAATATTTATAACCATAAAATATTATTTATTTCATATATTATATTTTTATGGTGATAAAAGCCATCACATATTGATATAACCATAAAATGAATTTTTATGACGAGTAATCATACAAAAATTTATATTTCATATTATAAATTAGGAATAAATTTATAATATTATTTCATAAAATAAAGGGAATTATTTATGGTTATAATTTTACAATTTCATATTATTTTTATTAATATAATATGAAATAAATTTAGACCATAAAAATTGGTTGAAGCACCAATTAATATATGACTTCTATAGAATATACCTAAGTGGTTTGACAAAAATTTTCATGGTTTCAGTGTCAGATGAATGGGAAGGGGTTGATTCACAATTTCATCAAGGCGGCCCATGGCTAAAGCTAATCTGTTCCGGGTAGGCTAGGGCCCATGTGGTGTTCATTTAGGTATTAATCATGCAAGAAAATGATTTTTTTATATTTGATTTTACAGTCAAAATATATAATCAAATTTTTTTAAAATTTTACATATATTTAAGTTTTTAGTTCTTATATAATAAAAAAAAACATATAAAATTAATTTATTAAATTTAAACATATTTTTCATTTTCTTTCGAAATTTCTTTTCTTATACTTTTCTTTCTTAGTATTTTTTACACCTTTTTTTTTTATTTTATTACTTCAACCTGGAGCCATTTTTTTCGTTCCTAATACTATTGAGCCAAACACAACCTAAATGAACGTGAAAGCATGGGTGTGAATATGTCTGGCCAAGCATAGACGAAGAGGAAACCTATGTCTATAAATTGGGTCTATAGCTGTACGTGGTATCATCCACACAAACATCACCTATTGCATCCATCAGTTGACTCATCCCTTATTTTCACCAATAGCGTCACTATGTCCACTGCTTACACATGGACCACTGCTAAGGATCAGAACTTGGTTTCTGTCCCATCAACGAAGGATAATCATCCATCCACAGAATGTCCCAGCATCACTGTTAAGTTTCAATCTCCATTTTCCTTTTTATTTTATCTTTGGCTGGATCTAGCCTTTTATGGCGGATTTTCACTTTTCAACTTCCTAAC
Organism: Tetrastigma voinierianum; assembly: GCA_016808115.1. Classification (NCBI taxonomy): domain Eukaryota; kingdom Viridiplantae; phylum Streptophyta; class Magnoliopsida; order Vitales; family Vitaceae; genus Tetrastigma; species Tetrastigma voinierianum. Next base: position 658,788 of record JAEQBH010001029.1, read on the forward strand.
GTTGACAATGTTTCTTTTGCAGAATGAATTTGAATGGAACATACAGAAAGCCCAGGCATTGATCAACATTACATATAGATTGAAGTCCTACTACAGAGACTCTATAATGAAATTTAACACGAATGATTGCGATAACGATCTATACGAGCTAGCACTTGGCTTCCGACTATTGAGACAAGCATAGTTACTGGCGTGAGCGCAGGGATTTTCTATTCTTTTCTTTTATTTTGTCTTCTTAAATCATTCTAAATTTCGACTGTTAAATAATTTGTTATTTTAGAATAAGTTATTTAATAGTTATTGTGTGTGAACCAAGGAACAAAAATAGATATATCATTTAAATATCGAGTATCGATCGTGGTACCGACATCGATTTTCTACAACCAAAGTCGGGCTGCTAAAAATTGGCCAAATTTTTGGTAAAATCACCGGAGAGCTCGATGAAATATCGAGAAGATATTCCACGCCGCATCATGCCGCCTAGAATTCCTAAAAATATCTAAGAACATCGTAGATATATCGATAAATATCGGAGATATATCGATAAATATCGGAGATATATCAGAAAATATCAGAGATATATCGGTAAAATATCGGAGATATCGAAGATATATCGGCTATTTTGACTTAAATCAAATCCAACAGTTGGAATTAAATTCCAATGGTTTTTTGACAATCCAATAGATATTATGACTCCAAAAAATTCTATAAATACCCCTAAAATCATACAATTTCTTTACAAACTCATCGATACACATTCAAACTCCGTTTGACTCTCAAATTATTTTTTATTTGTGATTTATCTCAATATTTTGAAGATTTTGTTATGAATATTGTCTTCATTAAGATGAGATCTCTTCATCCAATAATGTAATAGAACCACATCAATCTTCATTTTGGTTTTAAATTACTATTCTAATGTCATTTCTCGATAAATTATAATGACTATCGTCTTCAATAAGTGTATATTTGCTTATTTATGTCTTTTTTATAGTTCAACAAAGTATTTCCATAAATTTCAAAGTATTTTTTGTTAATTTTCGTTTTACCGATATTTCTATCAAATTATCCATCGATATTTATCGATATTTCCGATATATCCATAAAATTCAAGTACCGATATATCCAGTATTATCGATATTTTGTTCCTTGGTGTGAACAGATGTCTTAATGGGCTCAAGGACAGAGAGGGAAAGGTTCAAGAAAAAATAAGCCAAGATATCAAGGGATTAATGTGTTTGTATGAAGCTTCACACCTAAGTATAAAGGGGGAAGATATCCTTGAAGAAATGGGCAACTTCGTGAGCTTCACCGCTAAACACAAACAATGATCGTAGTCGCTTAGAATTTGTTGGGAAGACAAAGTAGGCATCCCCACCATAAGAGATTGGCAAGGTCTATGGCCAAAAGCTTCTTAGCGATTTTCAAGGAAATGTGATGGATGGATAAAATGCCTTCAAAGAACTAGCAAAAATGGATTTCAATATAGTTAAATCCATACACTAGAAGGAGATATTGCAGGTTTTCAAGTTAGTTTCTCTCACCTTCACTTATGTTAATTTATTATTATTCTTCAAAGAAAATTAGCCATGTTTAGTTTGTGTTCTTGAAAATTGTTCTAGAAAGTAGTTTTTTTGTAACATGGAAAACACCAACTAGGTGTTCTTTGAGAAAAAGGGTTTTTGAAACGGGGAGATCACAAAAAACAGGGGACCCTTTTTACTTAAAAGTTTCAAAAAGATTTTGGGAACATAGAGAACACAAAATCGTTTGATAATTCAACCAAACAACACCTTATTCTTTGACGCACTCTTATATGTTTCTTGGAGTGCTTCATGAAAGAAAAACCAAGTACTTCAATAGAAAATGCCCGATGCCATGTTAAGGATACTATTTCGGAGACATGGAAGAGTCTCAACAAGGAATGTCTGTCTCCAAATCCATTTTCAACATGTTTTACAAAGGGTTGTCTCACGCCGCAAAGATCGCCTTGATGTATAGCCATGATGATACTCTGCCTCCCAAGCCTTGAAGAGCACATGAAGTCGCTTGTCTATGGAAGTGCTTTCTCATAAAGAATCATGTGATGCATGAAAATGTGCACTATTCAATACCTAATAAATCAAGTATTTATTGGATTGTACTATAGTGCTAGCTTACTCATGTATTATTAATTAATGTTAAAGTCATCCTACATTGCTAGAATGGAATAAGTCGTATCTCATTTCAGAGTCACGTGGATGTCCTGAATTTGACAGAGACTTATCGGGCAAGTGACTCATGAAGGTCGAAAGACGCCAATTATCTCGCCACTGACATCAGAGCACGCGGGAGCGCGGCAAATAAAGCAAGTCACCTCGTAATCAAGACAAGCGAGCGGGACACACCACGCTATTCATCACGACAGCATTATGCCACAAATTAATATGCATACATAAGCGTTTATATAATAATTAGGGCCCTCATAATAGACCACCTCATTACTGCCTGTCTCCTAACTATCCACGATGTATCCCCTATAGTGACTATATAACATACGAGCTTGTATTTGGAATGGAATAAGTCGTACCTCACGTGACAGTCACGTGGATGTCTCGAATTTGACAGAGACTCATCGAAAAGGTGACTCATGAAGGTCGGGCAAGCCATCATCTCAATCACCTCGAGCATCAAAACACGGGTTATGAGCAATTATATGAAAGTCACTGGAGCACCAAGACATGAAATGGACACACCGCGCTTATTCATCACTGTATTACATTATGCCACACCATATGAATCTAGTTTTATATATAAATGGACCACTCGCTTCCACCTCCTAACCTTCCACGATGTATCCCCAATAGTGACTATATAACATACTAGATTGTATCCAAAAAAGGGGGTTCTACAGCTTTGCATATTAGAGAAATAATACAAATTGTTGGGGAAAGAATCCAAAGTCTTTCCATTGGCCACATCTGTAGGAACAAAAACCTTACACTTATCTAAACTATTGAAAAGACAACTGAAAGTCTACTTCTAAACGATTCGATGGAAGAGATCCTCCCTTCCAGTTCTGAGCCTACGTTGGACCAACAATTGTTGTCATTGGAACGGATGCTGAAAGACCAGCAAGAATCTCACCAACAAAAGAATTGAATTTCCTAGCAACCAATGCTTTGCATGAAGGAAAATAAGAACCCTAAAGAATGCCACCACTTCACGTGATTTGAATCATGGATAAATTTTACACCCTTACCCCACTCCGGCCAGATCATCATCCTGTCAATAACCCTCTACTGATTCAAACTCCTTCCCCTTGGAGAAATCTAGATCTTGCATTGCACGCATTGGATGATATGTCATTGTCCCCATTCGTTCCAACCATCTTGAATCAGGAGGCCCCACCGCACTTTGCCTTGCAAAAATTCAAAATGTATGATGGTGTTCAGGACCCATTTGACCATCTACGACTCCACCAGATATTGACACCTCCGTATGTAATGACACTCACTGTAAATTTTTCCATCCATCTTCGCGGTGCCCCGTCATGACCACCCGATTGGCTCCAAATATTGTAACTCCTCTGCACGTGTCTAAAAAATTAATTACTCAATACACATGTTCAGTCAGAAGAAAACATAGTGTCACTAGTCTTTTCCACTTTCGGATGGGGAGATCCAAGTCTATCAAGGACTTTATGAAACGTTTGCACAATCCTCCAACCTCGAATTTCAGAAGCTCCACACTGGTCCCATAAAGTGTGAAACAAGCTATTTGTCCTAATACCCAATTTTTTGATTCGCTCTCTCTACATTCCCCCATAACTATTAACGGGTTGTTCTAGAGGGGAACTAGTACACCATGCTCAAAGACAACATAGTCATTGCAACCAAACGAACTGTCGCCACTACATCGGAAGTTAGACAATACATAGGACATAAAGGGAAAAGGGGTCGAGGTGATCAAGACAAAAGGGGTAAGCACGATTCTAGAGAGTCAAGGTGACCCAGTCATCGCAATAAGACTGAGGGGTTGGGCGATCGAGCTGTCGAACTAAGGGCAAGATAATAGCACCCATGATACGAGTTCACTTGCATACCTTTCCCTCAACTTCTCCCTACCCATTTAGTCTCATAGGGCTGAGTGGCATAGGCCTTAAAGGGAGATCCTTAAAGGAGAGACAAGTCTCGGTTAGAAACCCGGAAAATTTAAAATTTTCAAAGTATATAAAAATTAAATATTAAATTGTCAATGGCTCAAGGTGTTTAAAACTCTCAGAGCTCTGATGACGAAAAGAATCACAAGCCAAGTGAGTCCGCCTCATCAAAACTATAACTCTAGAAAACTACGACCTTGTGTGAGGGAATTTTTATGAATTTTTGGAAGTTAGGCATCTAGTAACCCCAAGAACGAGGTTTTCTTAAAATCTCGAGAGTTAGAAATGACTTGGTTAGGTTCATTTAAAATGAATTTAATCGAGACGTAAGATTAATTATTTTAGGAGCAGAAACAACCTCGACGGAAATTATGGATGCCAAGCAGGGCACCCATTGCCCAATATAAACTTAAAAGGAAAAGTATATAAAGATGATATTTTCATCGCCCTGAGTCTGCTTTTAAAAGTGTTTCGGATCTATGAAAAGCTCTTGGAGTCTGTAATTTGAATTATGTTAAACACAATTGGTGCTCATATCCTTGTTTTGAAAATTGATTGTTACAACAAGTGTGCTAATTGTTGGTTGTGTGATGTGGAGAGTTGTGTGTTTAAGTGGCCATTATACGGCAAAAGTCAGAGAGGCTATCTTAGGTGCATGATATGCCATGAATTAGCTCTAGAAATGAGGTGTGTCGTCATTTGCCTAGGTAGTGACTTGATGAAATGTTAACATGTGTTTGTGTGATTGATTGAAATGGCATTTTGTTAAGAAAGTCATTGAATGTCAATATGTGCTCTAACATACTGGGTTTGATGTGTATTCGTGTGGACATGGCTATTGCATGGCATGTTGTAGGCTAGCTTATTAGGCATTATGTGCCATGATGTAGTCAGGGATTTGAGTATGACATTACTGTCTAAGGTGTCGAATGATGTTGATGCATGCTTGTTTGATGTGTTGACATGAATGTGATAAATGTTAGTATGACTACATGTATATTTACGTTTAATGAATGTATGGACTTTTGTGTGCATTAGACATGAGTGTCCATGGTACACGATGGAGTGTACGGTATAGGGTGTCCATGTAGAGGTCTTTATACATTGGGCATGACTTAGAGTGCAATGGCACAATTGCATTGCACTGGTGCACAAGGACATCGCATGGTATGGGTGTGAGTGCATAGTCGTTGTCCTTCACCATCCTTGGTGAATGGGTTGTGGACTAGTACTTTGGACGAAGTCCAATGGAGATCCACGGTTTGCATGGCTGACAATCAACATTGTATTTAGGTCGATGGTGAGACGTAAATGGAACAAAGTCCATTGAAATCTCATGGTCAGACAAGAGATGAAATTGATACCCGTGTAAGGCAATTTAAATAGGGGTAGACACCCCTCAGTAAAACTTGGAACTTTTATATAGATATGACCCTGGGCCGCAGGGCCACCTCAGAAAATGCGTCGGTCAAGCGTGCGACATCCGGGAGGTGAGAGCCCAAAACTGTGGGTCTACAAGTATTATACACACGACACTTAATTGGCGATCAAGTGGCACTGAAGGATAAAACTAGTGGTATGGGAGTTTAAAACAAAAGCTTTTTTGTTTTATGAATAAATGATTGTATAAGGGATCATCCAAAAGCCTTTGGATTTGAAAGAAATGAAAACGACTTTATAAAATGATGCACTGGATGTGGATCCTAAAAATAAAGGTTTTTATCACGCATGGGGTTCTATCATGTGTGAGGAGAGATAGTAAGTATGATGAGTCGTGGTCTCATTCATGACAAGTAGGATTCCTACAGATTGCATCCCTAGGTTGGTGTGTGCTCGGGTCAGCTTGACCATTCATATGCATTTAGCGGGGAATAGCCCTTGCGAGACTTATCTCTACTGGCGCAATTTCACCCCCGCCGTAGACCCTCAGGTACAAGTGATAATGCAAAGTGCATCGCTCTCGTGAGCCGACCATGGCAGCCGGATCAAAGGCTCATTCATGTTTCAGATATTATATTAGAAAATATTAGTTTTAATATAATGTTTTGTATTAAGAGTGATGTAATAACTTCGTGGCTTCGTGATATAGATTGTATTTATATGGATAAATGTCCTATGTGACCATTTTTATCGGATGTGGTCCTGCGGTGGCCGTTGTATAACATTAGGACCGCTGCCATGAAATCGTATTGTTTGTATTTTGCAGAGCCTCCGTACAAAGAAGACTCCTCACTCGATTTTCGTTAAATTCGGTCTTGGGAAAAGGGACTCATGGAGTGATGTCAGTTACCCGACATCCAGCCAAATTCTCCGTATTACGGGTTGTCATGAACTTCCTCGATTTGGGGTGTCATACTCCAGACAAGTAGTATCACAGTGGACGTCGCATTAGACCAATGATCGCTATCGCCGGAGGTCGGGGCTGAACTTCATGGTCAAGGGATTACATTAAAGAGGCGGTCTTGTACAACTCTAAACCCTTTCCATAAAAAGCTCTTGCCCTGTGATGGATACAATTCTTGTTGGCCAGACGACACCCAAAGCCTGAGGTCAATAAAACTCGGGTGTCTTTATGGTCGGAGTTAACTACAGTTTTGCACCTAGTAGTATTCGACCAATTGACGGGCTCATTACCTTATTTGAATCTCCCCTAAGCTAGACAACTATCCATGCATCACTATTAGAGTGGGATAAGTCCTAGGACATGTGCCATACAGTTAGCGTTTATTGGGAGCTAGGCCCAGACCTGATTGAGTAGGCATGATTTAGACCTAACCCAGCTACAAGCATTTGAGTCCAAGCAGAGAAGGATAGAAGGGTGGATGTAGCTCAAATTGACCCCCCTAAGGAAAGGCAAGAGAGCTACCTCGGATAACTAGCTCGGGTATGAAGATGAGACCACCTCAGGAAAAGGCAAGCAAACTACCTCAAACAACCAGCTCGGGTATGAAGATGAGACCACCTCGGGAAAAGGCAAGAGAACTACCTCGAACAACCAATTCGAGCATGAAGATGAAGAGAATGATGTGAAATGAAGGACTTCACCCAAAGCGCTTCATAAGGACCTAGATGGGTTTGGAGATCACCTGGGGCGAAACAATTGATATGGCGACATACAGGAGTTCGTAGTCATAATCACTCACGAACAAGCCATATGGTGCCAACTCCACTGTAGCACTCAAGAGCAACATGGGAGCCTTCCAACCACCTACCTATACTCGAGTGTTGTACAGATCGCCACCTAACAATCTCTAACTCCTACCGGTACAATCAGACATGTGGTCGCCAAGATGGCCAATAAAAGGGGTACTCATCACACAAAAAAGATGGAGAGAAAAAAAAGTAAACAACTTTTTAACTAGGGGAAAGAGGCTTTGACAGGATTGGTCAAAGACTCTTCCCCTTCACTATTGTCGTATGTTAGAACCATTCCCCCATTATCGTTATTTAGCTACAATTCACCGATTCAGGAAGTGAGAAAAAGAAATGGGAGATATACCCTCCGATTCAGAAACCTCCATGAACTAGCGCCTGAGGAAACTGGAGAGACGGTTGAAGGAACAATAGGACTCCCACCAATAGCAGTTCGCCTCTTTCCTAGAAGCCAAAGCTTCTTTGCACGAAGAGAATGTTGCCTTGCGAAATGCCACCCTAACCTTACTTCGCCTGAACAACACCATCCATAATGTGGATGACCTGCTTGACCAGAGGAGCCCCATGCAGTCCGAGTCCACGGAAAACTACTCCCCACCTAGACACCACCCATAGTGACATGGGGGGCTCTCAATGGGGGAATGGACGCCTTTACCTCAGAGGAAGCTGGACCCCGCATTGCATGCATTAGACTATATCTCGGTGTCGTTGTTCATTCATGCTACCTCAACCAGGAGGCTCCACCGCATTTCACATTAATCTAAATTTCGGGATTTAGGACGGGTCAGAAGACCCCTTCTTCGGACTCACCAATGCATTATCGACAAATCATGACTCTCCGGACAGAGAACAATGCCCTCATGTGCAAGGTATTCCCGTCCAACTTAGCATGTCCAGCCCTATCGTTGTTCAATGGCCTGGCCCCTAACTCGGTAATGTCCTTTCGCCGGTTGTCCGATAAATTTGTTTCCTAATATATGTGCTCAGTGCAGTGCAAACAAAGTGTCACTAGTCTGTTTCACGTGCAGATGGGGAGATCCAAGACCATCAGGGTTTTCATGAAAAGCTTTAGGGCCGCCCCTACTCGCCGGGATTCTGCTAGCGACACTACGCCTATAGGCCGCCGCTGTGCCATCTCGGGCTTTGAATGCACAATTCTTTGACTCTCTTTCCGCAAATCTTAGCTTCACCTTTATTACTTTTGTCCCATTGAAAACCTGTCAGCCCGTGGAATTCCTGTGGATTTTAGGTAACCTAATACCACACTATTGTGTCCCATTTATCGGGATCCATATTTTCACAAAAATAGGGTAGAGTCTCCTTTGTTCAAGGAGCTCTACCCAACATACAACCTATATAACGGTATAACCATAACCCATCTAGGGTCTCAACATAAGAAGTAATCTACTCACAATGCAGTCCATCCGGTCCATATCCCCAATACACAACCACATCACAATAGTCCATAAGAGTTTTTACAACACTCTTATACAAAACATAAGTTAAAACTAGCTTGTTTTAATATAGTTTACAAAAATATTTATCAAAGCCACATCCTGGCTTCCTTAAAAATCACGGCCTCGAGTGAACACTGTCTCCCTGCACACTCCCTGTATCTGAAAAGGGGTCCCACGACGGAGTGAGCAATGGCCAATATAGAATAATTCCTACAAGGGCTACTCCTCACCTAAGTGCACATGCAATGCCATGTTCACACAATCAAACATTTCGAGTAAAATGCAGTTTCTACTTTGGAATGCCTACATGCCATGAATGAAGCGTCACTCACCATGCCTTTAACACGAGTCCTCACCAACTCACTGGCATTGGCTTCTGCTTATGTCATGTAAAACTTGTCATTAGTGTTTCAGTAATGACTTTGAACCAAAACAAAAGCTTTTGTTTTAAAAAATCATCGACATCCTTGATAAACCGTTTATCTAAAGCAATCGACAATCTTCGATAAATAGCTTTATTCAAAAGCATTGGACAGTCTCTAATAAATCTCTTTAATCAAAAGCACTTGAAAGTCTCTGATAAACCACTTTATTTAAAAGCATTGGACAGTCTCCGATAAACAGCTTTATTCAAAGCACCCGTGAGACTCCATTGGACATAGTCCAAAGTATCGAGTTCACCACCCACTCACCAAGAATGATTGATTTATGACCATGAACATGCACCCATTTAATGCGATGTCCCTATGCATATGAAATTCAATTATGTCATTCTATGCCTATACTACTTGTTATATATGATGAGGCTATATGGGACATTTTAAACCATGCATAATACTCCATGCATCATTCTGACAATCATATCAATTAAACATACAATTTCCAACAACCACAATACATGTCAATACATTATATACACATTATTATATATTGACATCTACAAGTCACACCAATCAAGCAATGACTTACTCCTATACTCTAGGCTTAATTTGTGACACCATGTCCACAAATAGCCTACAAATCCGCTTCAAGTGCAATGGCCTTGTTCATACACAAACACATCACAAGCCAAACCATTAGGAACAATACAATTTGACTTCAACACAATTTCAACCAAGTATATCACTCAACTCAAGCAATGCTATACTACAATCATATACCGATTGTGGCAAAAATCTAGACACAAATCATTAAACAACCTAAACCATAGCAATCCCGGAAAACAGACCATAACTTGAGTTATAGAGGTCCGATTTGGGTGATTCAAAAGCCAAACATCAAGTTCTCAGATAGAGATACAAGTTCCTTGAGGATACTAGTCCAATTTTTCACTTTTTTGCAACCAAAAATCAGTCCCAAAAATTTTACGCTGGGTCTCAAAGAAAAAACAGGCAATCCTGTGCGCCTCCCGAAAACGGACCATAACTTGGATTATAGATGTCCAATTTGGGTGATTCAAAAGCCTAACATCAAGTTCTCATATAGGGCTACAATTTCCTTGAAGGATACTAGTCCAAATTCTCCCTTTTTTCTAACCGAAAATCAGCCCCAAAAATTGGATATCATATAGGGTCAAAATAGGACACTATTCCCATAACCCATTATTTTTCCAAACAGCTCCTTAGGGCATTAAAACTCAACAAAACATCCACAGAATTTAACAAAGTAGAAAGATCCCCACTCCTTGAGCCTAGACGAAACTCTAGGAAGTCCCGTGGACACTTCCTAAACCGAAAACCTTTGATTTCCCGAACTCCTTACTTGAATCCTAGGCGAAATCCCGTGTTTTCGATACCCACACGTAGCCCTCGTTGAGTAGATGAAATTTTGTTCTTGGCTCGACGAAAAACCAAGAACCGAACTTCAGAGATCGTAGAGAAGTTGGAGTTTCTCTACTATCTCTCGCCTCCTTCACGTAAAAAACCAAAAAATGGGTTGTTCTCCTCTTTCTCTCCCCTCATTTTCTTTTTAAGTCATTTTAATATTCAATTGCTTGGCCCACGCCGTGCCACGTGTCCTGACTTGTCCAGGTCCGTTTCTACCCCGAAACAATTTATTTTAAAATGAACTTTACTTAAATTATTTCCCAACTTTTGAAATTTTCCCAAAAATCCCGTTTCTGGGATCATTGGACACTAATCGTCTCGAAAAACGTGAAAATTCCAATTGTCTCGGAATTTAACGAAAATTTTCTAGGTAACTAGATTTCGCAAGACGAATCCAACGGTGAAGTCCATTTCATCATCCAAGCATCTATGTACCTTTCGTGCTTCCTTGAACCATTTCGCAATTTTATCATTTTTGTAATTTTTTAGAAAATGTACCTTCAGGTTTTTACAAAAACACTTTAAAGAAATTAATTAACAATATTAAAGAGATTAAATGCATAATTTGATACTTTATATGCAAATCTTTAAAATTAAACATTGAAAATTTAAAGTAAGATTTAAAATATAAATTAAATATTTATTAAAAATTTGTCCAAGTAATTTAAAAAAATACTAAATGTAAATAGCTATAATAACTACTACATTTGTGGCATAACTTATAATTTATGTTAGTTCCAGAGGAACTTAAATATTTTAAAAAGATAATTATTAATTAAAGGTATTAAATAAAAATATATGATTATTTGAAAACATAATCTTTTGTTTGTCAAGATGTATCGATACTTTACAACAAAAAAATATTGTCATGTACATAATATATTAATATAATATGTTTTTAACTTAAAATAGTATTATTGGAGATAAAACATATTGTACAATATATTAGATGATATAATATTTAACTTATAACCATATATATTCATTAATAATACAAGATATCTTTATATACAAGTCATATTTTATATGTAAAAATTAAAATTTCCTATTATATTAAATTTGGTAATCAAATATCAACACAAATTTACTTTCTAAATGACTCCACAAGAATATCAATTTGTATTAGTATTGGTAAAAAATGTCACATTATCTCATGTGATATTTAACTTGTAATCATATATTGAAGATAGCTTTACACATAAAAGTATTATTCAAAATTTTATACAAATAAAATGAATGATATTATTTAATTCACAAATCTTATTATGAATAATTATTTAAAATTCATTTAATAATTTAAAAACATACATTTTGTTGGTTTATACTAAATAGTTGCATACTACAATATAATTTTTTTTATGATAAATACTATAATATAATTTTACTTAGAGGACAAAGTATGATTTTGAATGAGAAATTAAATTAGATGGTTGTTGTATATTCATAACTAACTTAAATGCACATCATATATGACTTTCTATAGATAACTTTATCTAATACTAAAATAATTTAGTATTACTTTATGTTTGGACACAACTATCCTATTTTTTTATTATATATTGTTGTTTTTTTCCCATCATATTATAAAAATTAATTATTGAAAATAATCATCTTTTTATTATTCATAACAAAGATATTATTACAAATTCAGACATTTCATTTTACATAAATATATCTTGTAGTCTTCAATTTTATACCGTTTTAATTATTTCTATTATCAACTAAATAAAATATTATAATACATATATAGAAAGAGAAAGTCTAAATGGATATTATATTATTTTGCAGCATTTATATATTTTTCATTATTATTTATTAATATTAAAATTAATTTTATTAATAATTTAGTATTACTTATAGTTTGGACAATAACCATATCCTATTTTTTTATTATATATTGTTGTTTTTTTTCCTCATCATATAAAATTAATTATTGAAAATAATCATCTATTATTCATAAATAAAGATATTATTACAAATTCAAACATTTCATTTTACATAAATATATCTTGTAGTCTTCAATTTTATACCGTTTTAATTATTTCTATTATCAACTAAATAAAATATTATAATACATATATAGAAAGAGAAAGTCTAAAATTGGATATTATATTATTTTTATAGTACGAGATATTTTTCATTATTATTTATTAATATTAAAATTAATTTTATTATCTATTTACAACAATTTTCAATTTGGAAATAATATATTTATTGACAAAATCAATTTGTGTGACACTCCATAACTTGGGGGTCCGTTGATCATCCATCAACTTGCGAAATACCTGTGGATATAGTATAGCTCAATATGACACCGTTGTGTCCCATATACCGGGACCCATTTATCCATATTTAAGTTAAAAATATGAGAATAATACACTTAAATACAATTCGTAAGAGTCCAATCACGACCCTCTTACCATTTTTACAAACCCAACTATTTGGCAATAGTCCAAAGAATTTAACTGCAATTCTTTTATACAAAATTACGTGCTACAACAAGTTGTTCCAAGCACTTTCTACAAAAGGATTTATCAAAACCACATGTCGGCCTTCTTCACACATGTTGATGAGTGTCCAAAACACTCATGTCATACTCCAAGGTTTTACTGCTTTAATTTATTTTATATATTAATAAGTGCATTATTAATTTATATATGATTTTTTAAATTTTTTGTGCACATGTGAATATGGTGGTTTTCGGAAGCTTTGTGGAGATGTGAAGAAGAAGAAGTGAAGACCCAACACCAACGTCGCGACGTGCCAACATCATGAAGTTCCAACATTGCGACGTCGCGATGTTCCAGCGATTCCTACAGCAGAATTATTAAAGCACGGGAGATCAAATTTTCGAGGCAGCGAGTGACGTACGGACGAGGAGTAGAACACAAAGCAGGAGCGATCCTAAGAGATCGTGAAAACTTTTGTCTTTGTATTTCTCTTGAAGTATCAATGATTTATAGAACAATGTTTGTAATAACTTTTATTATGTTATAGATTTATTTCTAGGGTTTTTGTTGAACCCTGCTACAGTTGCATTGATTAGGTTATAATTCTATTTTGTTCAGTTTATTCATGAGTTATATCGACTTGCTCTATGTCTATGGTTTATTTTCATGGTAATGTCTGGCCAACATTGACATGATCTTCCAGGGTAACCGAGATCGAGAGATAAGGACTCCAAGGGATATTAGTAGAGTGACACTTGGTCAATCGGCGAATAGAGATATCCCGGTTATGAGTGTGGCTATTAGTGTTTGAGCATTTACTGAGTCCGTGGTCGGGGCAGATGCCGCCTAACCCTATTGGGGGAGATAGGCTGGATACCTTGAGAGAGGATATCTCGTAGGCATGATCACCCTGTTAGCGAGAATTCATTAATAGATTGAATGAATAATTCCTCTAGGTAAAAATCCATCAAATGTGGCAAGGGGAGGCAAAACCCTAGTTTTCATAAAAGTAATTTTACAAGTCATTTAGATTTAGTTTTAGTTCTCTACATTAATTACAAATTCATTAAAAGTCTAAGTCCAGATAATATCATAGAGCCAATTCTAGTATTCAACACATTTCTCCCTATGGATTGATATTCGTACTTAGGTACAGTGTATTACTTGATATGACACGTGCACTTGCGCACATAGGCAATTTACCCAATTTATACAATTTACACATCACGCTTTCGCCTATTAAATTTTTGGCGTTGTTGTCGGGGAAAATCGGTGTTTTAAGCTAATATCAATACTAAGTGCTTCTTTAATACTTCAAACATTTTTTATGTATATATTTGTGTGGTTTTTGAGTTTTTGATACTTTTTGCATAAATTTTCAGGTTAAAATCACAATGGAGCCGATCAGCGAGTTGACAAATGCATTAGCTCACCTAGAGTAGCAACTAAGAATGCGACAATTGGCTAATGAGCATAAAAAAAGAGTGACAACTCAAGTGAGGAGTCAAGTGTGGCAACCATATGCATCAATGAATTATGCTCAATATGGAGGTACCCCATACTTGAGCAATCATAATTTTGGATGGAGCCCAAACACCTCATGGAATACAAGTTATACCACTCTTCAATCTCCACAAGTCCAAAGGTCAAGCCTAGAAGAAGCTATGGATGAATTAAGAAGAGCTCAAGCTGAATCTACCATGACACAACCTAAATTTTGAAGATTAGTGGCTGAAATGGACAACTCTGTTTGGCTGCCTAGGCTTTGATCCAAAATGAGATAAGTCAACCTCCACATGAGAGAATGACAAAGTTAGAGGTAGCCATGGCTGAATTGAAAAGAGTTCATGCTGAATGTGCAACATCTCAAGTTCAATTCATGGAATCGACAAAGGCTAATGTTCAAATTCAAATTCTATGCCATTCAAGAGCTTGAAAGAAGAGAGATGGCTCCAATGGCAACTTCTGGTACTCAACTTACATTTGAGAAAGAACAACCTAAATAAGAAGAGAGTATGAGTATAGAAGAACTAGTGGAAAAATATATGAAAGAACAAGAGAATATGGCTATAATGTCCTTTGAAGGACAACATGGGAGTTCACCATCTACTCTTGGAGTGAATACAGAAGAAGAAAACTGGAGCTATAATGAAGAAATCACTTCAAGGGGTAATGAAGAACTAGGATGCTTCAAAGAGTGGAGAATGATGCAGAAACTTCGAAAGACTTAGCTGCAAAGGAGGAAAAAGAGTCAACTTCTCCGGAATCATATGAAAAGGTAAAAGATGAAGTTGTAAAGACTATGTCGAAGATGACTCTATGGGGTGAGATGCATGAGGAATTGAAAAATGAGAAGATGACCCCAACTTCCTAGGTGGATGAGTACATCATTCAATTGAACAACGAAGTGAAAGGAACTCTTGTAAAGAAAAAAAAAAAATATATATATATATATATATATATATATATATATATATATATATATATATATATATATATATATAGAAAATATAAAAAAAATAAAGATCTTGAAGATTATGTGCCCAAGTTACTAATTGAGCACAACTACCGCTTTCTTAGAACGATGGAGGAGGCATCATCATCCCTTCGTATTCTACATGAGTCAGCCGGACTCTGTAAAAACGAAGCGGCTTCGAGTAAACCCAAATTTAATAAGTTTCCTTTTCACTTTTTTTTTTTTTTTAGTTACTTTTGAGTTTGTTTTTGAATAAATTTTCTTGCTTGCCTTTGTGTTTTTAGCGTTGTTTTTCAGGTTTTTGGAATTCAAAGTTGGCTATGGAAGTGAGAATATTGAATGAAGTTTATAGCATCTTGGAGGTTCAAAGAACAAAAATTGAACAAGGAAATCAGTTTCAGCATCCTCCCTCATTTCATTGCATATATTATTCCTATTTTCAAACCTTCTCTCATTTGGAACTAAAATCTAATCCCTCTTAACACCTTTGCCTCCAAAGCGAGCCATATTCATTGGAGCAACTTTCGGAGACTTGATCAACCTCAGAGGAGTACTCATTATCCATTCTTGCTTTTGTTTCACATTGAGGAGAATGTTTAATTCAAGTTTGGGGGGATGAATTCAGTAATTCAAAATATTTTCAAAAATCCAGCTTTTGTATCTCCTTACCTGTTTTAATTATTTCTTTTTAGTTTTTTTGGTTGTTATTTGCATGTGTTTTTCTTTCTTTCTTTTGTTTATTTTGTGTCTCATATGAGTAGAGTCAGTTTCAGTAAATTGTTTGAGAATGCATTGGTTTTGTGCTTAAATTGTTTTCTTAGTCAAATTTGGGATACCTTTGCATTTCTTTTATTTAGGACTTGAGTGTATCTTTTGGTTGTGGGAGACTTAGCTTGAATAGTCGTATTGTTTCGCAAGAAATCATTTATTAATGAAACTCCTACACACACACTAGGTCTCATTTATACACTTTGGCTCCAACCTTTTTTTCTCAAATTGAACTTACCTTGAGAGACCTTAACTTCTATAGTGATGGGACACCTCAATAAAGAGAATTCAATGCCCCAAACCAAAAGAAAAAATAAATAAAAATAAAAGAAAAATAAGTAGAAAGAAAAGAAAAGAAAAGAAAAAGAGAAAAGAAATAAAAGAATGAAAAGAAAGAAAAGGAAATAAATAAGTGAGTTTACTTAGAAGTAGGTGCCAGCTTTAGTTGAGTGTTCGGGGTGAAGTTCGAGGAGAACTAAATGTCCGGTGCCCTTAACCAACTGGTGGGAAGTCACCAATGGATCTCCGCTACATGGACACTTTTCTAAAACTCCTTAACATTGGTTCCCACTTTTTAGTTTTAGTTCTTTAATAGCTGCGTTCTTATCCTATTTTGGTTAATTTTCTTTCAAATAGAGTGAGTTGAGTTTAGTTGAAGAGTATTTTGGAACCTTAGTCTATATTTGAGACCTAAAACATCATTTGCACCAAGTCCCTTTAGGAAAGATCTATTGAGGGCTTGGGGGAAAAACTTGTCTTGATCAACATACCATTTGAATGCCTTGTCTTTTAGAGATGATAAATGTTTTGGGATCCCAAATTTGGCTAAATATATTTTCTTATAACTTTCCAAGATTTCTTAACTTGTACTAGCACCATACTCATAATTATTCATCTTAGTGTTTTTGTTTTATGTTTGTGTTTCCTTTGCTTGGGGACAAGCAAAGATTTAAGTTTGGGAGTGTGGGAGCTGAGTATACTTTATACTCATTTTATCAATATGTTTTGTTTATATTTTTAGTAGTTTTATTATATAAATAAGGGATCTAATGCTCTAAATGTTCAATTTATCAGGTCAACTTATGAACACATAGAGCAAAAACAAAGAGATAGTCTAAAATCGAACAACACATGTAGCAGCAGCTACCGTGTTTTGATGTTTTCAGCTACAAGATGACAACAAATGGCTAAACTATTTATATTTATGGATAGGATACTTCTCAGGCTTTCCAAAGAGACGTTATTCACTCCATTTGGACTTCAAATGATCAAGTTATGACTATTGGTAGTGGAAGGAAGAAGATAAGAGAGCTAAAAAGTGACCAATTGGAGAATTTTGTAACTTACGTATTTATCATCATTTCTAAAGTGTTCTTTCTGTACATATATAGATTCTACACTCTCTAATCTTTCTAACTAGTCCAAGAGCACCAAAATCGAAGTTTGATGATAAAGTTATGGCTCCTACGGCCGGGTGCAAAAACAAAAGAGTTGCAGCAACGCCGCGACGCTAGAAAGTCAGAAACGAAGAAGATCCACGCCGCGACAAGTTGCCAAATGATGTCGAGAATACCGGGGTTGGTTTTGGGTTGATTTTCAGCTCATTTTAAGCCTAGAATCTGAGGTTGTAAAGCCTAAACCCCAAGGAGACAAAATGGTGGCGCCGAGAAGGGGACTTTGTCCACACTTTAACAAGGAAGAGGTTGTGGAGTCGCTTTTGAAGATTCGGGAGAAGATCATGAGAATCAGGAAGAAAATCCAAGAATCACCATCATTTTGATCATTAGAGTTTCTTCTTTCTCTTTTCTCATGTTTTGTCCTAAGTTTATGATGTATCAAACCTCTATTATGTTCTAACTTTGTAGTCTAGGGTTTTGCTGATTTCTGACATGAATATCATATTTTTCGCCAATCTTCCTTTTTCTATTGTTTCTCTATGATTGTCTATCTATTGATTCATACTTGATTCTATTTACATATTGATTTCTAGCTAATTTCAATATGATGAGTGGTTCTTTGCGAAATCTGAGAAGGGAGTAATGAACTAGACATAGATGAATCAACCTAATTAGCTTGGTAGTGTAGAAATTACCTTAAATTAGGAGGCATGTGAGATTCTTAGATCTTAAAGCATTTAATGCTCAGGCTGAGCCAAGAAGCAAAAGACCTAGTGTTATTTGGTAGGTTATCCGACCTCGAGAGAGGCTTATAATTAAATTAGGCAAGAGTCGCCTTGGAAGCCTTTTCAAGACACAATAGAATGGAATTTTGGCCTAAACAAAGGAGGATTGTTCACATGCACCAAATACTTAAACTTTATTATCTGGTATCCTTAGTTGCACAAATTCTTGTTAGCTTGATTAAGTTTTCATTAGTTTAGTTTAATTTCGTTTCAATCCATCAATTTGACTGCTTGGATATTAGAGAAGCATTCTAATTTGGTACTAGCATTCCCCATTTTCCCGTGGATCGATATCCGCATTTCGGGGATACACTTTATTACTTGACAAGCTTATACTTGCGCATAATAGGCACTCTTTTTTATTTTTTCTACATAATTTTATACACATCACAAAATACGCCTTTATATACACATCAAGTTTGGGAGTACCGGATCTGAGTTATATGCTAGAGATCATGCATTAAAATGCACATAGACTTCGGGAAAGGCCATTGAAAACCTAGGAGGTCAATCACTTGTCAACTCGAACTGTTCATCCGAATTATTATTTCCCAAAGTCGAACAACCTTAAGGATCCTCCCTCGAATTTAGAAACAAAGGGCAAGATTTGTGAGTTTAGTTCATTTTGATACTTTATTTGGCAACATGCATCACACTCGTACATTGAGTTTTAGTATGCTATTTTCGTGTCCGGGTTTGAGCCTGGGCCGCTGTGACGCTAAAGATTAAGTTTGAGGGTGATGAGTGTCCAAAACACTCAAGTGTCATACCCACGCCTTTTACTTCTCGCTTTAGTTATATTTTATATATTAATAAGTGCATTATTGCCCTATATATGATTTTTTGGTCTTTTGTGGATTATAGTTGAATATGGTGGTTTTCGAAAGCTTTGTGGAGATGTGAAAAAGAAGAAGTGAAGACCAGCACACGTCACGACGTTCCAATGTCATGACATTGCGATGTCACGACGTTCCCGCGATTCCTACAGCAGAATTATAAAAGCATGGGAGATCCAATTTTCTAGGCAGCGAGTGAAGTATAGACGAGGAGTGGAACACGAAGCAAGAGTGACCCGAGAGATCTTGAAAACTCTTGTCTTTATATTTCTTCAATTACAATGATTAGAACAATGTTTGTACATTTTCATTAAGGTGTTCTAGATTTATGAGTAGAAAGCCATGGAACCCTAACACAGCTTGCATGGATTAGGTTTAATTCTATTTTGTTCAGTTTATTCATGAGCTATATCGACTTGCTCTATGTTTGTGGTTTATTTTCATGGTAATGTCTAGCCAACATTGACACGATCTTGCTAGGTAATCGAGATCGAGAGATTAGGACTCCCAAGGATATTGCAGAGAGCTAATTTGGTTAATCTATGAATAGAGATATCTCGGTTCCGAGTGTGGCGATTAGGGTTTTAGCATTTAAGCGTTTCGAAGTCTAGGGTTGGGGCAAAGATGTGCCCAACCCTACTGGCGAGATAAGATCCATACCTCGAGAGAGGATATCTCGTAGGCACGATCACCCCGTCAACAAGAAATCATTAATAATTCCTCTAGGTAAAAATCCATCGAATGTGGCAGGGGGAGGCAAAACCCTAGTTTTCCTAAAAGTAATTTTACAAGTCATTTAGATTTAGTTTTAGTTCTCTACATTAATTAGAAATTCATTAAAAGTCTAAGTCCAGATAATATAGTAGAGCCAATTCCAGTATTCAACACACTTCTCCCTGTGGATCGATATCCGTACATAGGTACACTGTATTGCTTGATACGACAAGTGCACTTGCGCACAAAGGCGATCGGTCTGGGCTCTATACAATTTACACATCACGCTTCGCCTATCACAGGCCTTGGATGAGGGTCACCGTCTCACGCATATGACTGTGACTAAAGGGGGTCCAACGACGGGGTAAGCAATGCCTAGTAAGGATAGCTCCTACAAGGGCTACTCCCCACCTAAGTGCACATGCAATGTTCACTCAACATTTCTCATTCACATTCCAACAAGAAATATTTTACTATAAAGAATCCTACATGTCATGCTATGAAATGAGATGCAACTCCCCATGTATCATGCGCTCGAGTCCTCTCTGACTCCCTCACACAACGCTTAAACCTATGTGTTATAAACCATCATTCCGAATGACATCCAATGATCATTTTCAAAACAAATTTTATTTTTTTATAAACAAAAATCTTTTTGGATGATCCATCGAAATGATAATTTTATATTCAAAATCATGCGTCTTTTTCAGGGGTAGGTGTGGATTTTTTTGTGTCTCATCGTACTCGCAAACCCGCATAATTTTTACGGCTTTTCACCGCGGTACTATGTATTTTCTTGCATCATTTTAATCAATCGTGTTACTGACGTTGTCCCATTTAACAGCCCACCTAATCAAACACCAAAACACAATGTTGATTTACCAACCATGCACTACACCCATGAAATGTGATGCTTCCTATGAATATGGAATGTGATGCGCTATTGCATGTCTATACTCATGTCACATATATGATGGAATGTTATATGACAACCTAATTCATGCATATTACTTCAATGCATCTCGAACAATTATAATATCAATAAATATAATGTCCATAAAATACTCATTCTCACAATATATCATGCAAGCATATATCAACATCAACACAATGCAAGTCATTCCATATTATGAAACAACACCTCACACCAAGCTTATAATAGACTACATAGCTCAACTCGATTCAGAAACTAGTCCCCTAATAGTCCCAAAAACTGGACACAAGCCTTTAAACAGCCTATGCTGTAATAGTCCCGGGAAATGACCATAACTTGAGTTGTACAGGTCCAATTTGGGTGATTCAAAATCCTACAACAAGTTTACATATGCAGCTATAATTTCCATGCAGTACACTAGTCCAAATTCCCTCTTTTTCCCAACAAAAAATCAATCCAAAAATCTAGATAGTGTATAGGGTCAAAACAGGGTAGCTTGTGGCAGTCCCGGAAAATGGACCATAACTCGAAAGAGCAGAGGTCCAATTTGGGTGATTCAAAAGTTTCTTAACATCAAGTTCACTGATACAATCATAATTTCCATGAAGGAAACTAGTACACTTCCCCATTTTTATTGACCGAAAATCAGTCCCAATATTAGCTTCAAAAATACCCATTTCACCCCCAGCGCAGGAGTAAAATCAAAATAGGAAGAACTCTACCCTTGAGCTGTGAGGGAAACACCGTTAGGAAGCTTCAAAACACCTCCTAACCCGAAAAACTTTGATTTCCCTCAAATTTCCTCTTTTGAATCTTCGGAAAAATATCTCATTTTTGGTGTCTACACGAGCTCCTCGCTGCTGCAATGAACTCTTAGTTATTGTTCGACAAATTCGACCGACGAAACCCCGAAATTGTCAAGGAACTCTCGGCTTTTCTCCACCCTCTCTCTCTCTCTCTCTCTCTCTCTAACCTTTGAAAAAAACGGGAATGAGATCTTTCCAAGTGAGATATTTGCTTTTATACTTTGGATACATGGCTCACGTCGCGCCACGTGTCTCCCCTTGCTCGGGTCTCTTGTTCAACAATTTATTTCGTCCGGCTCGTCTAGATTATCTGATATGAAAGTATTTAAATTATTACCTAAATTTTAAAATTTTCTCAAAATCTCATTTTTGAGTTTCAATATAGCATCTATCGCCCAAAACAGAAAATCTGACTGCTCACCGACAAAATTCGCCTCAGTAACTAAATTTCATGAGATGAATCCAACTATGAGGTCCTTTCATCATCTGAGATATAGAAAATTTCAGGTTTTTAACCTGTACTACAACGATAAATTACCGTTTTGCCATTTTTCCTAGTTTTACAATTTGTAAGTAAATATATATAAAATATCTAACTTTTAGTAAGGAAGTTATTTTCATTACTAAAAATTATATTTAGTCACAAATATTTTCATAAACGAATATATGTTTTTTTGTCACAAAAGTGTTTACGGGAGAAAAAAACGCCAAAGTTTTCCCACCATGTCTTTTAATGATGAAATTTTCAAGTTCATCAACCAAATTTTTCTAAAAATTAATATTAGTGATAAAGCAAATTTCTACCGGTAAAGCATTTTTAACGGATGAAATTACAATTCATCACTAAACTTTCATCCACAATAACATTTTCTTGTAGTGTGTACAAACATTTTGTATTAGCCTCATTCATGGTTTCAATGTGATATCCATTTCTACGGATATCTTTAAAGCTAAGCAATTTCCTTGTGAATTTACTAGAATATAATATATCATTTATATGAAGTCTAGTTCCATTTGGTAGGGATTTATGCTTGAGCTAAGGCTAGCCAAATATTCAAGGGTTTTAGCTGTGCATACACAACCAAGCAAGTCTTTCACATCATATATATGGAAATTATTCTCATGGCTTTTTTAAATTATCCCTTATTTACTTCCCATTTTATCTCATTATTAATCCACTTATGGTGGTGAGATTTTTTCTTTTCTAAGGATTTGAGGGATCATCAATATGATATTTAGAATTTCTTCCATGATCAATCTTCATCCATATGCCTACGAGTTTGAGATGATATTGATTCACTTCAGGGAATCATTCAAACCCTATTGGACTAGATTGATTATTTTATCAAAAGTTTAATAGTTTATTTAGTATCAAGGATCTAAGATAGATAACCCCTCTAACCCTAAAACATAATTCCTCCTTACTCGTTTTGAGACATGTTCCACATATTTTAGAGAAATTCAAGTATGTGGGATTATCTTTTCTTTTCTTTTTTTTTTTTAATAAATGACACTTAATTAAAATAATTTCACAGCTTTGCCAATGTCTGATAAATGACAAGAGGTTGATTGACAAAAAAATTAAAGGGGTCCATATGTTTTGCCTAACTTGTCTAGTTATGTAGCTAGGTCGGCATTGACAATATATTTTCCATTCTATATGTGAAACGTTTCTAATTATTAGACCACAATTAAAATGATAAATCAACACAAATCTTCTCAACACAAGTCTTTTCCCCATTTCTATGGGAACTTCTCGAAAAATAATAAAAAAATTAAAAATAAATCTTAAAAAAAATATAGTTTGAAAAATAATTCTACATATAATGTAGTTTTCTCCACATCACCAAGTCACGTCATATTGAAGTTTGAAAATTTTCAAAATTATGAAGGTGTCTCTTCAAAAGACATTTTCAGTGTAAATTAAAAATTTCTAATATATGAAGGTGTCTTTTCAAAAGACACTTTCAACTAAATAGTGTAAAGGTGACTTTTCAAAAAGCACTTTCAGTGTAAATTAAAATTTTCAGTGTAAATTGAAAATTTTCAAAATTATGAAGGTCTCTTCAAGTTATTATCGTTAAATAGCAGAAAGGTATTCATTTAAAAGACACTTTTAGTGTAAATTCAAAATTTTCATAATTATGCAGGTGTCTATTCAAAAGACACTTTCAATGAAATATTGAAAAAGTGTCTCTTCAAAAGACACTATTAGTGTAAATTGAAAATTTTCAAAATTATGAAGGTGTCATTTCAAAGAAATAGTGTAAATATGTCTCTTTAAAAGACACTTTTAGTATAAATTCAAAATTTTCAAAATTACGAAGGTGTCTATTCAAAACATACTTTCAATGAAATATCAAGAAAACGCCTCTCAAAAGATTAACTTTCAAAGGTAAATCAAAATTTTCAGAATTATGAAGGTGTTTATTCAAAAGATACTTTTAATGAAATAGTGCAAATGTGTTTCTTCAAAAGACTGGGCCAGAATTCAAAATTTTCTAGAATTACGTATGCCTATTCAAAATACTTTCAATGAATAAGAGAAATGTGTCTTTTTCAAAAACACTTTCAAAGGTAAATTATAAATTCTAAAATTTTAGAAAGTGTCTTTGAAGAGACATTTTAAAAGTGTCTCTTAAGAAAAAACACTTCCAAGTGGCACAAACTATATTAGATTAGAAATATTTTTTAAACTTATTAGTTTGAAGGATTTTATTTTTTTTAAACTAGATGTCTAAAACCTCATTTCTATGTGAAAATTATTGAAGACGTATATTCAAGGCTTTTCTAATTGAAGTCGAATCAAGAAATCGTATTTTGAAAAGAAGATTTTTAAATCAAGAAATAAATTATTTGAAAAATCGCTTTTCAGTTACTCATGATTTCGAGAAAACTGTTTCTTCAAAATACGATTTTCTCAAACATCTCTTTCCTAGTCAATAAAATTGCTTTTCAACTCAAGCTTCAAAACACGATTTTCAAACATCTTTTTCCTAGTCAATAAAAATTGTCGTAGAATTGAAATTATGTTTTAAATATCGTATTTTGTATATTATTTTTTTTAAATAAACCATACATATAGGAAAAAAAACCCTTAATTCTTTTCATAATTTCCATTATTGGTTGAAGGACAAACAAATAACAATACTTATTAGATTTCTTCTCCAATAAATAACATTATTAAAAAGCTTACAAATCTTATCTCTACCTATCCTTATCAGATATTATGTTCATGCATGATGGAACTAATGTAATTCTCTTTCTCATCTACCGTAGAATCGGGTTTTCCTATATGTCTCGTTTATTTAAAAAATAATATCTAAAATAATTATGTCTAAATTTGTGATTTACCCAAACTGGGGTGTCTTGACAACCCGTCAACCTCGCTGAATATTTCGTGGGATGCCCAAAACCCGACACCACTCATAAAAATCAGGTGGAGTCTCCTTTGTATGTGAGGTCACCTAGGGTACAAACCTATCCCAACAAGTTTACAATGACCACACAAGGTCCACACATGCAGCAAATTAATACTACAACTTGGCCCTTGCATTAATACTCACAAGGCTAATAATTCATATACAATAGTTCAAGAGTTGTCACATTACTTTAATCAAAACAAATTATCAAAATTTACAATTTTAATACATGTTCCATTAAAGTTAACAGCCACAACCCTGCTTTCTTCTAAATGCACTCTAGCGAAGGCCGTCCCTGCACACCCCCCGCACTCGAAATAGTGATCTCGCTGTGGTGAGCAAAGCCCGCAAATAGCTAGATACTCTCCTACATGGGTTACTCCGCACCTAAGTGCACATGCATGGAAAAACAATCACATTCAAGCAAATTTCATGAACCTACTTGAATGTCTACGTGCCCAACCCATGTCCCTAATCCTCACCGACCTCACACATGCCTAAGCCAATATGCAGAAATATCCAATAAATAAACAAAGCTTTTTGTTCTGAAACTTACTACCGTAGTTTCGTAAAAATATCGACTACTCCTCCGAGGCGAATTGTCGACACCTCCGAAACGTTTCACACACACCCTCATCCGCCGATCCGCTTCTGGACGCCCTCTGGCGTACCTTCAAAATCTTTCGTCGAAATTCCTTTCACAAACATTTCATTTTTGTTCATTTCATGTCATGCACTCACTCCTAATATTTAGGCCATTTCACAGATAAGTAATGCAGCGATGCCAATTCCAAGAAACTCAGCTAATATATTCACATGCATATATTAACATAATTAAATCACATAAATCATGTTAAATTCACATTAATAACACCAAAATTAGCTCACATAGCTAATTAGCAAACACAAGCAATTCATTTCGAATCGACTCAACATCATAAAATTCACAAAATATTCACGCACATTCAATAACAAATAAAACCTCGGGCTTCATTAATCGCTCACGGTATCACAAATAGGAATTTTCCACTGCTCCAAAGCTTTGATCAATTTACTCACTAAAACAAGCCTCAGAACATTCCTAACCATTTACATGACTCTACCAAAGCACAACGGTTTAGAAAAGATCCCTACCCTCGAGCTGTCGAACTCCACCAAATCGCCCACGTCGTAGCTCCCGCCACGCAGAAGAACTTTACTTTGCTTGTCGAGAACCACCCAGCCCGACGACGGAATCTAGAGAGAAAGTGCTGCCTCTCTCTCTCTCTAAAATCAAGAAAACCTAAGCTCACTGCATCACCTTCCAAAGTATACTGCTGCTTTTGGTCTTTTGAAGAAGATGAAGACTGTCTCTTTTGTCTCATTATCATTAAACATTTCAAAATTTTATCATAGTCCCTTTCTTCTAGATTTTGACAATCAATAACAATTCCAGCCATTCATTTCCATCATCTTTCTACTACGCAGAACACGTGTCACACGAAGATACGAATGAGCGATTCATTACATTACATGTCTCTAAACTCGTTTTATGACACCCGACACCCACGCCTAAAAACGCGGGAATTTCAATCGGTCTCTTAATTCACGAAATTCGATACAAGAGCTGGGATTTTCATGGCATTTATTCCAATTAAATCTGTTTTGTCATCCGAGATCTAGAAAAATTTCTGGATTTGACCGAAATTACCGTTTTACCCTTTTTAAAATCGAATTTTCTGTCTTACATTCTCCCCTCTCTTATCAGAATTTCATTCGAAATTCCTGACAATCATAACAACTCACATGCATATGCAATGTTCACTCTACCACAGACGTAAACTACCATTTAAATATTAAACTAATTAAAACCACATACCTTCATCCTTAAACATCAGTTAGCGGATAAAGGGTCGTGATCGTGTCCTCGCGCCCCACGTTGACTTCCACCCACGATGCTGCCATAACACCTCACTAAATTTCACGGCCTGCTGCCGCAAAACCTGATCCCGCTATTTATAACGCATACCTACCTCCCGTCCCATCAACGCCAACCCACCTCCCAACCACTGCAGATGAGCCTGATCCGGAGCACTCCGTGAGCATGGAGACGTGAAATACCCGGTAAGTGGACACCCGACATGTCATGATGAAGCCAACTAAGACGCTTATAAGGCCTACCCTCTCGAGTATCTCGAAGGCCCACTAAACTCCTAAGGAGAAGCTCACATTATTTAACCTAACCAGCCCTTCTAAGATCACCCTTCAAGAAGACGGATCACCAACCTCAAACTTTAAGGGTCGACTGGGTCGTACATCAAGATAGCTCTTCGCCGCTGAGCCATGAGAAGACGCCTATCCCATCGTTTACCTTCCTGAGGTGTCTCGAATCGTGATCAGACCGCAATGGAGCTCTCTCACCTCTACCCAACATAACTACTGATCTACACGCCTCCCATACAATGCCTCATATGGTGCCATCTGTATACTGCCTGATAATTGTTGTTGCAAAGACTCCACTTAGGCAAGTGTTCTTCCTAGCTACCCTATGATCTGGTGACGCATGCTTCGGCAGCATATCCTCTAACACTGTGATACCCTTCCCAAACTAAATCCATCCGTCCCGGTGGGTGGAAAGTTGTACTCATGGTCACCAGAGGCCCATAGCCTTTGGAAGCTCTTCCAAAAGTGCGCTGTAAACCTCAGGTCTCTATCTCGACACTCATGGATACCGTGATTCCATGTAGCCGAACGCATCTTCAACGCGCATGTCCCAAGCAGAATCTCTCCAATGTGAAGGTCATCCGCAAGGCTAGAAAATTTGCCGACTTCGTGAGCCGGTCCACTATTACCCATACCGCATCATGTCCTTGCGTTGTCCGTGGCAAGTCGATCACAAAATCCATCGTGACATGCTCCCACTTCTACTCGGGCCCACTCAATGGCTTCGGCAATTTCATCACCTCTGCTCACTTAACTCGCCGACACTGAGACACGTTGAACAAAGTCCCCACGCGGTCTCTCTTCATCCCGCCTCCGCAGTACTAGCGACGAAGATCTGGTACATCTTCGCGCCACCCGATGCACAAAGAATCGAGCAAGCAAAACTCCCCGAGAATCTCCTCTCTCAAATCGGGTCAACTGGGAACCACGACCCTGCCTTCATACCGAAGACTACCATCCGCGTGAACTGGCCCAACCCTCACCTATACCCGACTGCATCTTGGCCCCGATGGACACTATCTCCTTCGTCTTGCCCCCGGGACTCCGACCACTTATCAACGACGTGTAGCTACTAAACTCCTCAACGCATCTCTAATCCCGCTCGCTTATATCAGAAATTTCAACCGTCCTACGTAGCCTCGAGCATCCGCCACCCGGAAGCTATACTAGCCAATGCTCCCGTGACTTCCGACTGAGAGCATCAACCACCACATTTGCCTTACCAGGATGGTAATGCAAAGTGAAGTCATAATCATCTGTGAACCCATCCATTTCCATACTCATATCGAGGTCTCGGGCCGCGTGAAAATATACTTCGACTTTCAGGGTCCGAGTACACCTCGAATCGTTTCACCATATAAATAGTGGCGCCTAAATCTTCAAGGCAAAGACTATGGCCGCTAACCCATGTCAGGTGTGGGTAATTCTATTCATGATTCTTCAACTGACGGAACCAAGCTACTACCCTTAAGTGGAGGCATCAAACATGTCCCGCCTCCCGCCCTCGAGGCATCACAATACATCAGGTACCCCGTCCCCGTTTAGGACTATCAAGATAGGGAGCAGAGTAAGCCTCCTCTTCAACTCTGAATGCCTCCGCACGGCCATCCCAATCAAATCCTGACCTTCCGGTCAATAATCTCATCATAGGTGCCGCACCAGAGAAATCCTCAATGAATCTCCCCGTAATACCCAAATTAACCCAAGAAATCCACGATCTCGATGACTGACTTCAAATTTCAATAAATCTCCTGTAATACCAAATAATCCAAGAAACTACGCATTCAAGACCGACTTCTCACCTCTCCCCAACTCATCACGACTGACCTTCAAGGTCCATTGACACACCGACGACACCACGTGTCCCATAAATCTCACCTCGCAAGCCAAACCGCACTTATCAACCGCGTACGCCACGGTCTCAACAACTGTAACACAATCCTCAAATTATACTCATGCTCCCATTCTGACTGGGAGTAGATCAAAATGTCATCCACGAAGACTACGACAAATTGATCCAAATAGGGTTGGAATACCCTATGCATGAGGTCCATGAACGGCGATTCATCAATCCAAAGGGCATCACTGTAAACTCAAAGTGCCCATAACGCGTCCTAAACGCTGTCTTAGGGATATTTGTCTCCCTAACCCTCAGCTGATGGTAACTAGTGTGAAGGTCTATCTTGGAGTAAACTCGCACTCCTCTCAACTTATCAAATAAGTCGTCAATCCTCAGCAATGGGTATCGATTCTTGATCGTAACTCTTAACCGTCTCTGTAGTCGATGCACAATGGCTGGTCTTGTCCTTCTCTTCAGAACAACCGAAGGGCCCCATGGTGCGTCTTGGCCTAATGAACCCTTATCCGAAGAGTTCAGAATGGACTCGAAGTCCCCAACTAACTCAGCCATCCAGCAGATCATAGAGACACAATACTCATGGTCTCATAACAGCTTCATGCAATCCTCATGTCCTGAGGTTCATCTGGAAAAACAGAACCATATTCAAATCATACCAGAGGATCTGAAATTAAAAACCATCCAACTTCAGGTAGTTTGTTAGTTTAACCCACAATCACTCCCCATGATCTTTGACTCCCAGATACATTGTCCCAAAGCAAACACTTATCTCTAACATGAGTACCGTCCTCTGCAGGTAAAGAATCCCTCCACGTCACAATCGTGATTCCAATGTCAAAACCCAACCATCCTCACACGCCCACCTGACATGTTCATGATCCTCAAGTCCACTGTGAGTTGAGTCCCCGAGATCTAACTCGCAACCACGACATATCATCCCTATTCTCGCCCTAATCCCTAGGGGAGAACTCACATACAAGGGCTCCTCTAAGGTCTCAACCTCTAAGCCCAATTCTATCACAACTGATGCAATAATGAATGAATGCGAAGCACCAGAATCAAATAACACTCTTGCCCATAGGCGAGCTAGCCAAAACGTATTCCTATATAACTCGTCGATCCGTTGACTCAACCGGCAGAGCAACGGCGTAGACACGCCCTCGAACCCTTTGAAGTCCAGTGCATGTGGGCTCCTGGGCCTCCGCCCCGGCCCCTAACCTCGACCTCTCTCGACCGCCTATGTAACGGAGGTGCCTATGCAGCCCTCGAAACTCGAAACCGCTCATTCTTCCGACCAGATCGGTACTGGAGGAATATAATGTATCCTCTCGTCTCTATCACGATTGGGATCAAGGCTGGGTTCCGAAACCCCGATCCCCGCTCTAGGCAATCCCTCCTCATATGTCCGGATGCCGCAATGATAGCACACCATCTCGCCCAAACCACTGCAACCCGACCGTCCCGGCCCGATGGCCGCGACCTGAACCCCTCGTGTGGAACTAGAAGCCCTCTCGCTTCTTTCCCCAACTAGAAGAAGATCACTTCCTTCCTCTTGCTACTAACACCCGTGATTCCCGATTGCTCGAGCATCTCGATCTCTCTCTCTATGGTCGTGGTTCTAACCACGGAGTCTACGCCCTGTAGGCGAGTTCCATAATCCCGCCCGAATGGACAACTTCAGCCAATTCTTGAACCTTCTAACTTTGGCCATATCTGTGGCCACGTAATCATCAGTAAAACGGGCTAACTCCGTGAATTTAGCCACATAATCCATCACAGTCATCGTCCCCGTCAGTTTCTAGGAACTCCAGCCTTCGTATGTCTCAGAAAGATCCGAAAAATACTTACCCATGAATGGGCCCCGAACTCGCTATGTCATTGCCTCTAGGTCTTTAGAGGTCTTTGCCCGGGGCTCCACCCATACTGGGCCTCACCTCTAGCCAGAACACATCTAGCCTAATCCTAGTCGTGTCAGAGGTAATCTCCATAGCCTTTAACACCTCTTAATCTCCATGAACTAATGGTCTCCGTCACCATCTGACTCCTCCCCGTGGAATGCCCATACGATGTGCCTTAAACCTCTGGAGGTTACTCAGGCCTCCATGGCTACTTGCTACACTAGCCTATGCAATAGAAACAATCGCAATACCTACAAATTTCAACAAAGGCCCCGGCTGATCAAATACCGGTGCATGACCGCGGCCCGTGATGCCCTCTCTACGTCCCGCTCGACTAGCCATCTACACATGTCAAATGGCAAGTTGTACCACGCAGATTCGCATAAACACAACCCCGAGACACTATTCTTATACAAAAAAATATTTCATATACCATGTCCTTGCATTCATAGGAATTGCAAGTCGATAATTCAAAATATTAAATCAAATGCAACAAAAAAAATATATTTTAGAAAATTTTACTTTAAAAGATTTTATTTCATTCATTTTATTTGATTTGGATTTTTTTATTTAATTCTATAAAAAAAAAAAACCTTAGAACAAGGTTCTCATGAACATATTCAAACAAGGATCAAACAGCGCACTCCAGTCCAAAAATCGGGTCAGGTACCAAAGACACCTCAACTCCAAAAGCAAAGGCGTTGTAAGCCGCACAAGATCGCGCCTGTGCCGCCGTGTCTTCAGCCTTATCGCAGCCTCTATGGTCGGGCCGTGGTCGCCAGACTTGACCTTGCCGTATCACAAGCCCACGCTCGGCCGCGGTCGCAGCTCGCTGGACGTGCGGTCGCAGGTTGTATCGCACACACCCAAAGACTAATATTTGCGCACGCGCTTCAGCAGTCATGCGCCGCGCATGCGTCGCAGCTCTGCCACCGTGGTTTGTGGTGTCGAAGGCCAGATCGCAGCCCCCGGGCTGCATCAGACACACAAGGTCGCCTCTCACCATGATAATTCTTGTATCGCGACCCAACCCAAATTTGCCAAGACCGCGCATCGTGTCGTACACGCCCTACCGTATCGCAGCCGCCTCGTATTGCCCACAAGGCCGTGTCGTGGTGCGCCCTACGCCGCTCCCGCCTTGCTCTAACCTTGCGGTGTCATGATACACTGCTGTACTGTGGACTCCAAGATAACCGAAAAATGGGCAAGAGCCCAACAAAGCCGCTTTCTACACTCCTCTTTCTTTTTTTTTCTCTTTTTTTCCCTATCCAATCCACTGAAAAAACACCAAAAAAATTATATATATATATATATATATATATATATATATATTCATTTTCCAGTAAACTAAATAAATTTATTAAAAATTTTTTTTCCAGTTTTACACACTGTAAAACCTAAAAAAAATAAAAAAATTTCTCCACATCATTTTTTTTTTCATTTAATTCTGGACTATTTGCCCAAAATTTCTCAAACACTTGTTCTCACACTAAACCCTAGTGTTCAACATCATTCCTATGCTATTCACCAAGCATACAATTTCAATCACAATTCATACACAACAATTCATTACACATCAATCATCAAAGTGCACAAGGAATGTGTGATCTAACTCGTGCCCATCAAGTCCTGTGTAATCAGATACCCAATTTATCGACACTAAGCTCTAGGTATTTATAAACCCAAGCCCGATACCGCCGCGACGCCCCAAAATCGCAAGTGTCCTTGACAACCCGTCAACCTCGCGGGAATACTCGTGGATGCCTGCAACCCGACACCACCATAAAAATCGAAGTGCACCTTGCACGGAGCTCTACCTGTGGTACAAACTCCGTCCTAACAAGTTTACAATGACCACACAGAGTCCGCATGCGAGTAAATTAATGGCCACTTAGGCCCCTGCATGAATACACACAAAGTACATCAACTATATACAATAGTTCAAGAGTTATTACATTACTCTTAACCAAAACAAATATAAAAATTTACAATTTTAATACATGTTCCACAAAGTGAATACCAAAGCCACAACCCGGCTTTCTTCTAAAATGCGGCCTCTAATAAGCGCCGTCCTCATGCACACCCCTGCATTCCGAAAGCTGTCAGTTGATCCTTGGACAGGCGAGCAAAGCCTAAAAAAGTGAGAGCCGATAATTTCCTACCTGGGTTACTCCCCACCTAGTGCACATGCATGGCAAATAATCACATTTAAGCAATTTCATGAACCTACTCGAATGTCTACATGACCAATCCCATGTCCCGAGTCCTCACCGACTCCCTCACATATACCTAAGCCAAATGCGAGTAAAAATATCCAGTTTCAAATGTGCTTTTGTTCTCAAACTCACTACCGAATTTCGATAAAAGTATTGGACTACCCTTCGAGGTGAATGTGTTGAGAACCTTCCTAACCATCTAAGGGCCTCCGACGCAATTGTTGACCATCTCCCAACACCATTCTCCGGAAAATCATCCATTTAAATTCCTTTTACAAACATTTTCGTTTTTGTTTCATTTCATGTCATGCACTCACTCCTAATATTCTAGAGTGCCCCAGTGCATATGGAATGCATGATGCCAATTCCAACACATTCATGCTAATATATTCACATGCATATATATTAACATAATTAAATCACATAAAACATGTTATGCAAATTCACAATCAATTACACCAAAATTAGCTCACATGGGCTAATTAACAAACACGAGCAATTCATTTTAATCACTCAACCAAACACATTTTCACACAAAAATAATTTTTGTCTACTATTCATGTGAACAAGGAAAAACCTCGGTTAATGTCACGAATTTACAATAGGAATTTTCACTGGTTTAAAAGCTTTTGAGACCGTAGCTTACGACTCAAAACAAGCCTTTAACGCTTCCAACCATTTACATGACTCTTAGCCAAAGATTAACGCAAGTAGGAAAAGATCCCTACCTCTTGGAGTTGTCGGAACTCCACCAAATCGGTGTCCACGCGTAGCTCTTACTGCGTAGAGCAACTTTACTTCTTGCTCCGTCGAGAACCGATGGTCCGATTGGCCGGAATCCTAGAGAGAAGGTGCTCCTTCTCTCTCTAAATTCTAATTCCAGCACCTACTGTAAAAGCCCATGCACGTTTTTCCAATTTGTCTCCAATTTGAAGAAGATGACACTATTTAAGTTTGTCTTATTCATTTAACAATTTCCAAAATTCCCATCTTGTCCCTTTTTGTCACTATTTGACACATGATTTAATCTAAGTCGTCCATTTCCATCATCTCTCTAGTCTTGCAACATGTGTCACAAGAGTATATGTAGTAGGTGACTTTTGTCACATCACATGTCTCGAACCTCGCTTTACGGCACTGACACTCAAATAAGCCAAAACGCAATTTCGACTCGTCTTTAATTCAACGAAATTCGACGTGGTGGCTAGATTTCGCGAGAGGATTCCAACGGTGAAGTCCGTTTCATCATCTTAAATCTAGAATAATTTCATATTTTTACCGAAATTACGATTTTGCCATTTTTCGAGAAAATTAGATTTTCTCGGGGTTTCACATTCTCCCCTTCTTAAAAAGAATTTCGTCCCGAAATTCCACGCACATATGCATCCAACCACGTGCATATGTAACCTCACCCAACTCCAAGACCGCATCGTATGACAACCCTGCCATATCCCAATCATCGACAGTCTCGATAGGCCGCTAATCCATGACAAGAATGACATCAACACCAATATGTCTACTAATCCTGGGCGGTCCACCATGAGTTAATCATCAGATCCCCGACTCACGACCCGACATCCGCCCATGTCACACTCACCCCCGTTCACCTAATTGGCGTATCCGAACCGAGTTCGGGGCGCGAGACCATAAACTGGGATTTTTTTTTTATACAGAATCAAAATATCATATACATATCAAAAGAACTACCACCGGAGTGGTGTCCATAAAAATCTATATACATATACTGAGTCCCATTCACTTATACAAAAACTATATTTTTACATTTACAAATCGTGGAAAGACGTAAATACAACGTGATGAACCCCTACTAGTGTGCCGCCCAAACAGATGCGATGTTTTCACGCTCTTCTCCTCGTACCGATATCGGATTAAAACCCGCATAAAGCTTTAAGCTTAGTGTCATATCTATAACTTATACCGATACACATGCATTTATACTGAATCATAATAAACATATAACAATAACAGATGTCATAATCTTCATGAATTCATATAACACATTTACATGCATAATTATCCTTGTAACAAACTTATGCTTTTTCAGATATCTTGTATACGGTACTGAACTTATACTTATAACAAACTTCTACTTACTCGTATCTTACACTTCATGGCGCACTCTATTCCTATTCCACCCTCAGAGGACACATACTATGCTCAGACGACGTATACTTATTCAGATCTCCCAAAGGACATCTACTTGAACTTATGTCAAACTGATACTTATCCAAATCTCTCGTAGGAGTTTCATAGCTTAGACCTTTACTCGGGCAATTCGCTATAATCATATAACTTATACTTGTACTCAAATATCTTATACTTGTACTACGGAGCATATCCGTGTTTTGCGGATCTAATACTTATATTACAAAGCTTATTCTAGTACAAAAGTACCCGTAGGTACTACACAGATTCATTATACGGAGGTACCCGTAGGTACTACTAGACTTATATCTCCCGAAGGGCACATATTTGTACTTATATCAGATTCATATACTTATACAGGAATACTTATACATGTACTTGTCCTTATCACATACATATACTTATCAAATCTCTATAGGAGTTATAGAGCTTCTATGTGTACGGAGGTACTCGTAGGTACTATAAGTTGGAACAGGTCAGAGTCATAATACATACAAGGTCAGATAAGACTTATGCAGATACATATCGATAATTATTATTAGTCCATAGCAATGAGATCACAACAAATACATATAATTTGGATTCATACGTATCTCAGAATTATTATCCAAAAAACAAACAGATTTATCTGGTATATCATAATCATATCTCGTAAAGTTACATTCTGTCTTGTGAGGCACCCGTAGGTACTACAAAATTCATTCTTATACGAGGTACCTGTAGGCACAAGGTATCAGATATTAGGTACCAGAGGTACATTCAGATCTTTACCATATTCATTTATTTACTCTTATTCTTTATTTAGAGTCTTATCATATAACTGTTGGATTGCCTAGATCAGTAATACTGAATGAGTAAGAAACATCACAGTAAGTATTCAAAGATACCATACAAGATTAAGTGTCAGAAGACAAAGCAAAGAGCTGTGGCACTGACAGAAAGTGATGCATTTACTGGGGAGAAAGACCGGTGAGCTAAGCCAGAGAGTAAACATATCTTTAATATACTGGTATTTGCTAGAGGTGTCGACACTTAATCAAAGAGTGTTCAAGTACTATACGTGCCTCGTCCACGCAATGGCGTTCTGTGAGACAGCAAGAGTGCCGGCTACCGGCAATCGATCGTATATGTTCCTTGGCCCTTCAATATCCTGGCCTAGGCAAATTCTACTATTATACATGTTCTCTGAATTTATCATTTAATTCTTTTCTTCTATACTCCTCTACATATCAAATCTACGTATATTGCTATTTCTTGGTTATTCCTCATCTTTCTTATCATATATTCCAATTGACTTTAACCAAGCTATTAGTACACTTGGTACAACAATCAAATTTTCAGATGTGGATACCGAATGCCATTAAATAGCATAAGGTTATATTCTAGACTCAATGATCTTTCCATAGAGTCCAAGAACACCCAAAACGGAGTCCTAACGAAGGAGTTATGCACATTGCAAGACGGGAAGAAAATCAACAACTTGTAGCAACTACGGTAGCAGCAGCAGCCACTATCTTTTGTCATTTTCAGACTTATTATAAGCTCAAGATTGTATCAAGCTATATATGTATGGATTCTAGACTCAAAGGGCTTTCCATAGAGTCCATGAACACCTCAAAACTGAGTCTGACAAAGAAGCTATGGTCGTCCGTTGAGGGTTAACATTGTAGGTCACGCCTTTCATAGCGTGGAACTCTACGCCATAGCGCACCCGAGAATGCACCCAGCCACACTACAGCGTGGCTTCCACACCCCGGTGTGCCAGAGGATGCACCCAAACACGCCGGCAAGATGGCTTCCACGCCCGGGCGTGCCGTAGAGCCCTTGGCAAATCTAGTACATGCGCTGACTAAATCATCCCTGAATGCCCCTTGTCCACCGCGACAATATCCTCCCAATTGAGGCCACATAACATGCCACAAACACGGCACCAAAACCATCCTACAATCAATCCCAAATCACGCCAAAAGTAGGAATAAACCAACCTTCCATATCCATACAAATTCTACAATCCATCCTCAAATGGGAAGATTCCATACTTCTAACAAGTAATCACACTCCCTAACACCTCAAACCTAGCCTGGCTGAGGAATTTCATATAAAGTTCACAAATTCACTCTTCTCGGTCCCCAGAATATACTACTCATGCCTTTCAGAACTCATAACCTTTCTTTATCACATTCTGTGTTCATGACATATTGCTTTTCATGTTCATGTTCATGTTTCATGCCTATTCCATATGGCATTTCAGATACTTGTACGGTATGATGCCTATGTATTCATACATCATTCAAGTATTCTTGTCCCTCTATGAATCTATTTTATTTAGAAATTGGAATTATTCCAATTGGATCATCCAAACTAAAGTTATGGCATTTTCATGCCAAACTAGTCAATTACCGATTTTTCACTGTTGTAGCGCTTTGTAATACTCATCTTTCTCGGGTCTTAACTCATACCTGATAATCGGTTCTTTTCAGATTCATTTAGCTAAGGTGTTAAGGTTTCTTCTCCAACTGGAATCACCCAAATTGGATCACCGAAACTCGAGTTATGTCCTAAACAACCCGGACTACGCTATGATCAAAACTGAAGCATAAATTTGCTTGAACATAACCCCTCTTTGATTGAATTTTTGGACCACATAGATTCAGAATTCGAAGATATCTATTTCAGGATGTTTGGTTCTGCTTGCAGTCTAGTTTACCCAGCAACTTGAATCACTCAAATCAGATAATAAATGAGCAAGTTATGGCCAAAATACGAACGCTGGTCAAAACATAAAAACAGAACACTACCTGTACCATTACTCGAAAATTTCCCAGAATGTGTGTTTTTTTCTTCCCTTTTTCCATATAGTTCCACCCAAATCCACTTAATACACAATATACACATCAAAACCACTCCATATTCATCTTGTAGTGGTGGTTTAGAACTTCACATACCCAAACCCTAGGTAAAAGTCCAAGAACCCATAACAAAGTCCACAATTCTTATACAAAAACATAGAATTAAGGGGGATTCCATGCTTATATTAACCAAGCTAGAGTTTTTCAACTCAATTTAGGATCAATTCCTAACTGAACCCTAGGTTTGGAACTCATAAAAATCCCTAGAAATCCATACAAAACCATAAGTTCCTTCATTTCCATGTAAAATCCATACCAAAAATCATAGAAATCCATACAAAACTTTAGAATTTCCATACAAAACCATATGATCCTTACTTTCCATGTAATATCCATACCAAAAATCATAGAATTCATACTAGAATCCAAACTCAAGGTTAGTTTCCATACCTTTTTGCTTGGCTTCTCTTCTTCTTCTCTTCCTCTTCCTCTTCCTCTTCTTCTTCTTCTCCCCTTCTCTCTTCTCTTTCTACGGTTTGGTCTCTCAAAATTGAGACCAAATTTGCTCTTATCCAATTGTTTTGTTAAGGCCATGCTCACTTGCATTTTAAGTTATTTTTCTCATTTTTGCAATTTTAGTCCTTCCATTCCATTCCTAATTTCTATTTCATCTTTCTCAATTCCATATTGGCATATAAACTTATGGTTTTATGCCTCAGATCCTCAAGTGGTAAATGACTAATTTACTCCTGCTTTATGATTAATTCTGGTTCATGTTTTATTTCCTAAATTCCTATTTAGCTTATAATATACCCCAAACAAGTCCGAAAACTACTAGGGTATATTTCAGGATGTTACAGTCCAACTCTCACCCTACATCCCAGGGAAGAATTCTCTCATATTAAGGATTTTCTAAAGGCCTCAACCTTTATGCCGAAACCTATCACACAAGATGCATTAATGAATGAACATGATGCATCCAATTCAAGGGTAAAAACGTACCCTGCTTATCCGGCTAGTCTAAACGTTCAATCTGCTGTACCATGAGATCTCTGCCTCCTAGGATAATCTTGTCTCATATGCCCAGGCTAGCAACAATGGTAACACGTCATCTGCCTAGCCTAACCCGAACTCTCGACCTGCAAACCCTGTGCTCGACCTCGACCTATGCTCTGGCCCCGTCTATGTGACCCACCAAAAGACTAAAGCACTGTGCACTGAACCTGAGCATCGCCCCGATCCATACTTCAGGGCGAGAAATAAACCGTGTCCTCTCATGTCCTATCACGACCGACGACGCAATCCGCTTGGCCATCCGAGATTCAGAATTTCGGTTTTCAAACCGAAATTACCGGCTTTTAATTCTTTTCAAAATCGAATTTTTCTCGAAGCCATATGTCAACCTCGTGGAATATTGCGGGATGCTCTAAGCCCGACACCACTCATGAAACGCGCAGTCCCCTTGTACAGTGAGCTCTACCTAGCGTACAAACTTTGTCCCAACAAGCTACAAATTCCACCTCTTCGACACAGGTCCATGAGTAAAATAATGGCCACTAGCCCCGGTGATTAATACTCACAACAAACATCAACTATATACACTAGTTCAAGAGTTAATAAATTACTCTTAATTCAACATATTAAACCTAGAATTCTACACATGTATACAACGAAGATACCAAAGCCACAACCCGGCTTTCTTAAAAAATGCGGTCAGGTGAGGCTGCCCCCAAGACACTCGTATTCCGAAGAGCGATCCGATGCGCCGGAAGAATCAAGAATTGACATTCACCCACACTCACTGCACACCAAACAATCACATCCGGTTATCCAGATCCACTGATGTCCATTGTCCACTGAGAATATGTCCCACTCACCCTGAGGCGACTTTCAAGATCTGTCTCATCCCAATTTGACCTTAACCCATGATCATCCACAACATCCAGAACAGAACCTCCATCCTCCATCCACAGTTCGACTGAAATCCCTTTGAAATCGGGCGGAGAAAGGTTGATTTTCTTCTCCCTCCTCTCTCTCTCTTCTAATGCTTAATCTGCACCAACTCGCGGTGACTCGATTTTTTTTTGATATTTTTGTATTTATACATGAGACACGTAATTACATCGCCACGCTTCACGCTTCCCGTCCATATCCGCATCGAAACAATTTGATTTTTGCTTCATTTTAGTTCCATCTATCTTAAAATGGATACTCTTGTAATATTTGACATTTTTCAGATTTCTTCTAAAATCTCTGCTTTCGCCCACTCGACGCTCGTCGCCTCGAAATTCAGTGAAAATATAACCTGTCTCGAAATTCACATGTACCCGCCTAGGTGACTAGATTTCGCGAGACGATTCCAATGGTGAAGTCCATTTCATCATCTGAGATCTAAAAAGAATTCCGGCAAAATTACCATTTTGTCTTTCCTAGCAAAAATTCAAATTTCTAGATTTTTTTTTCCTAGGTCTTACAATATTTTATCTTTATCTAAATATTTTTAATATTTTAATGATACATCATTTTATACTAATTAAAGAATAAAAAATGTATAGCATATATACAATGATATAATAATTTTAAATATATATTATAAAATTAATTTATTTTCTTATATAATTTAGTATATAAAATAATTATAGCTATGATAATATAGTATTTATAAAATATATATTTTAAAACATATATATGTACTCATTTGATATTAAAAATATTATTTCTCAAATGAGATATTAATATAAAAAAATTATGAATATTTTGACTATTCTCATTAT
This sequence comes from Tetrastigma voinierianum, assembly GCA_016808115.1. Classification (NCBI taxonomy): domain Eukaryota; kingdom Viridiplantae; phylum Streptophyta; class Magnoliopsida; order Vitales; family Vitaceae; genus Tetrastigma; species Tetrastigma voinierianum. The sequence continues at coordinate 699,916 of JAEQBH010001029.1, forward strand.
TTTTTTTACTTCGAGATTAAGAAACAACTATTATCAATTTTCTAAGAAAAATTTATTTAAAAAAAAAAAACCAATAACAAACTTATTATCAATTTTATTTTTAACAAATTTGTTGGACATCTTTTTTATAATAAAAATAGTAATGGAAGGATATGTCACTAAAGAAATAATAAAAAGATAAAGATTTTTTGAAATATAAATAAAGTGGCACCATGTCCATGGTCACGTCATGTCAATGTACGATCCGGTGTCAACATTCACAACCTAAACCGACACCTAATAATAAATGTTAACATTCGCAACCCAACTCCAACCCATTTATTATTCATGTTAGCAGTCAAATATAAATATGACCTATTTAATTTTATTATTTAAAATAATAAAAATTATAATTAATCATCCATGTTTAAATACAAATAAATTTGTTAAATTTAACATGTTTATTAATTTTATTATTTAAAATAATAAGCATTTTAATTAATAATAAAATTTATATTTAAATACAAATAACCTATTAAATAGGCTAATTAATAAATATAATAATTAAACGGGTTAACTCGAGTCAACTTCGTGTTGCATGCTTCAATACCGAATATGACCCATTTAGTAAACGTGTTAGGCGGGTCAACACTAATATGACTCAAACACGATTATACTCAACTCAAACCTGCAAAAACTGTGTTAGGTTTGTGTCGTGTTCATGTGTCATGTCAAATTTTGTCAGCCCTAATAAAGATAAATTTTTATATGCAACATATATTGGTTTGTTAATTTATTTATATAGATAAGTTATTTGGCCTTTTTATTAATAATTTTAATATTTAGAATTATAATATAAATTTATTGAATTTATTGATGTTCGAAATCTTATCTCTTAAAGTTGAAATTTGTATTCAAAAATCATTTATTAAATAATAAATTAATTTATTATTTAATAAATAAAACGGTTATAGTTAAATTCTTTAATTAAAGAATAGTATTTAAAGAGTTTGTTTATTCAAAATTAAAATAAAACATAATTATTTATTAAAAATAACTTAGTTTATAATTTTAATAAATTTCACCTAACAAATTGATAATAGTTGTTTCTTAATTTGAAAGTAGAAAAAAATCAGGAAATAGAAAAAAATAATGAGAGAATATCAAAAATATTCATACTTTTTTATATTAATATTTCATTTGGATAAATAATATTATTTTAATATCAAATATTAAATATTTTTAAAAAATATTACTATTTATACATTATATCACTGATATAATTATTTTATATACTAAATTATATAAGAAAATAAA